>JAJHSJ010000003.1:39321491-40068655 GCA_021015155.1 Magnolia officinalis
TTTAAAATGGTAATGAATTATACCAATGACACATGACACTACATTAACTAATCCATACCATCGAAATTGTGATCCATATCGTAAATAGAGGCACTTAGATCAATCTGGACCATCCAAATTGTGGTCTATATCATGAATTTGTGGTGTTTCAATAAATTAAATTTTTTTTTTTTTTTTTTTTTTTTAAAAAAAGTCACACTTACAGATGTCTAAAGGCAGAGAGAGAGAGATTTTGCATGGAAAGAAGTGGTTAATGATCTAGAGTTGTAGTCAAGAACTCATAGAAATTACGCATTTTGTAAACTTTATCATATTTTCTATTATTTTAATTAAAAATATTAAGGATTGTGTAGCTTAAGCTACACACTATAGAGGGCCAAACACCATGCTATACACTACACACTATTTAAAACACTGGTGGTGGCTATTCAAGAGCCCATTTATGTTGTGTTAAGGATGGCCGATAACGAGACGTACTCGTTGATGGGATCGTTGTAGCCATCCATACAGTTGATGAATGACGTCAATCAGGCTAAAGCCCCGAGGCATATAAGTGGGTGCACACAATAATCTACGACCGTTGGGAAATGACACTTTCTCACCTACATCATCAGGCTGGTAAGTTGTAACATGATTTATTTTTTCGTCTATATGCTTCAGTATTTTGCTAGTTCTTCGCATAGCATGTATGCTATTTTATCATACCGATGTGTAAATATTTGCATCATGTTGGGTTTCAGCGTACTTCTTAAATCCCAAGTACCACTACAACCGTAGACTCTACGAAGACAATTCATTGAAGAGGGTTATATATGAGGTGTATGATAAGTTATTTACCCACTGTTCGGGGAAAGGCACATTTAGTAATTAGGTAAATATGTTCCGCACTTACCTTCACCCTATCTTCATCTTAACTAGTCCATACTTACCCTTATTGCTAGATGCCATCAACAAATTGTTAGATTCCACGACATTGTTGGAATGTTCGAGTGTAAGGCCACGGTGAGGTCGATGAATCATATGATGGCATGTGAGTTGCTACATTAGTCACCTCTTAAAACTTAAAGTTAGTTTTCATATTATTTTAGTAAATATGAAACCAATGAAAAATAAATAAAAATCTATTTAGCAAGCGAATGATAGGCCATGTACGGGAGTGATTGCAAGGTTTTGCAGCGGCTGACTGTTTGTGTGCTAACACAAACGACGTCCTCCTCACCCTATGAAAGGAATTGGAGCACATTCTCCCTCATTCACACGAATAAGTGCAACAGATTGCGGTACAAGAGGCTTCAGAAGCTAGTATATTGCCACTACAACATAAAGCTACAAGAGAGGTTGCTCCGCTCGAAAGGAAGAAGAAAAGTGCAAGACCCATTGGACTCGATGATGATCGGATAACATGCATATGCTAAAGAGGATGAGGACGACCCACTTTACCAGTGAGTTAAGTCAGATGATTTAGATACTTCTAATGGGTGACCAGAGATTTGGATGTGGCGGCAAAGGCAAAGGCAAAGGCAACATCACAAGGGATTGATGTTGACGCTCATGTGGAGCAATAGAGATCTCCTAATGAAACTTTCAACCCATTGACGAGGAGTCCAGAGGATAGCCTGTAGTAGTCACTATCACACAGGACATGTGGCAACGAGACATTATCCAACACTGAGACTGAGACAGAGTGATGCGGGTGGTGGGTCTGGTGATGATGATGACGGCAATGATGGTGAAGGTGGGGGTGACTCTAGTTACAATAGCGATGATAGTGATGGTGGTGACGGGGATGGTGGCAGCGATAGCGAGTCTCATCCTAGGGGTAAGTCTCAGTGGCATCTTAGACCATTCATTGGGGAGAGGGATTTTTATCATGCCACCCAGGACACTGACCACAGTTCTCGTCCAGATGAACCCATGGCCCCGACTATCATTAACAAAGCATACACGCGTAAGAAGCTACTAAACTAGGAGACCAAGAAGCTAATAGAATTAGAGCGGCAGTTATTGGCAATATCCATGAGGAACAAGCATGTTCGTGAGAGGCAGTGTGGCTCTAAATCTGGATCACGAACGAGGGAGGGGAAGTTGAGTTCCATGCCACAATATGGATATGGATCACAGACACTGGAGAGTAGCTCGAGTTCTATGCCACAATATGGATATGGATACAAACCTGGTGGATATGCGGCGAGTGACTCCAGCAGTTACAACACATTGTTTTTTTTACTACGATCAGGAGTTTACCTCTGCATGCAGGCAGGGATACGAGCAGTAATATGGAAACGTAGTAACTACATCTATGCCCACCCGAGATCCATACCAACCACAACTGACAATTACGCAGCATCCATGGATGGGCATACTAATTCGGTTTGGAGATGATGAGTACCAACATTATGTCAGAGAGTATCTTAACTGGTACCATTCCACAATGTCATGGGCACAATATTGTCATTTTGTAGAGCAACAGTACTATTCCCAGCCCTGTCAAGATTGATATGATGATTATGAGCCACGCGCAACTCTACATGGGTCTGAGCCACAACCAGACATCATTCACAGGTATATTTATAAATTTCTACTTCTTTTAGTTCTTAATATATTGGTTGTGTTTCCATAAATGTTTTCTTACATTTATAATTGTCATCAGTGTTGTCATGTCCGATCGCATTTGCACTTTCACATATGCGGTCGCATATGCGATCGCATATGCCACATGTGTGAGAATATGCCATCGCATATGTGATGTATGCAATCGCATACAGCATATGCAACCGCATATTCGCCAACGGTCAGAAATCTGACCGTTGGGATTTTTTATTTTTTTTATTATTATTTTTTTAAATCTTGATTTTTTGTCTATAAAATGGGATTCTAAACACTCCTACATGCACTCAAAGTTCAAACTCTCTCTCTCTCTATCTCTATTTTCTACTCTCTTACATAATTCCAAGCCCCAAGCTCCACTCCATCCATATTTCTTTCAAGTTTGAAGTTTCAATCAAGGGACAACTACAACTACAAGGATTCAAGAATCAAGATTCAAGAGACAAGACAACCAAGCTCCATCCATTGAACTCTCTTTCTAATTTTTCCAAGTTCTAAAGATCATAAAGTCATAATCATATTCACACAACACACCGACCACTCTCTCTTTCTATCTCATTCTCTCTTAAAGTTTCATAATCATATTCATATCCAAGTTCTAAGTTCTAACATTTTTTTTTTAGATTGTTATTGTTAGTTGTTACTTTGTTACTTACAAGTTACAAGTTACAACACAACTTATAAGTCTACAATATTCTAGAATCAAGACTCAAGAGTCAAGGCAAAAGTGAAGACAAAAAGTGAAGAATTTGTGTTTTTGTAAATTTGTAATTGTAATTGTGTTTGTGTGTAAATCTCTCTCTCTCTCTCCCCTCTTTTACTACAAGTGTAACTCTCTCTCTCTCTCTCTCTCTCTCTCTCTCTCTCTCTCTCTCTCTCTCTCTCTCTCTCTCTCTCTCTCATCACTTTACTCTCTTTACTCTTTAGTCTCTTACTTTACATTAGTTTTTAGTTTACTTTTTAGTTACTTTTTAGTACTAGCAATCAATACACGCACCACCAACATAATGTCTTCTTCCCAATCTTCCTCTTTGAAACCCAAGTTGAATGACCCGGGTTAGAAGTATGGGCACCATCTAGATAAGACTCACATAGTATGTGAGTTATATAGGTATGTGGGTTCCGCTGGCATTGCAAGGCACAAGCAATACCTTACACATTTATCGGGGTCAAATGCAAAAGCATGCGACAAAATTACTCCAAAAATCTGAAGGGAGATCATGGAATATATGGAAAAACAGTCAAGAAAGAGATGCAATAGTGCCCTACGTCAGGAGGAATATTTGGAACAAGACGCATATGAAGATATAAACGTAGTTAATGTAAATGAAGCTAGTCCCACTCCCCCTACTTCGACAAGCCGGTCTAGATCACAAGTACAACCAACGGTCTCGAAAAGAGCCAAAGGGCATGGGCCCATGGATAGATGGTGTAGACCACACCCCGAGGATGTGATCGACCAAAGGGGTCGAGGCAAAGGGTCGGCTCAAATAACTTTAGAGAACCGGTATAAACAAAAAGATAGGAAAACCATTATTCAATATATTGCTAACTGGTTTTACCAACTAGCATTGCTTTCAACGCCGTTAAATCAAGAAGCTTCAAAGTAATGGTTGAGGCTATAGGTCAATTTGAACATGGGCTTAAACCTCCTTCATATCATGAAAAGAGGGAGACATGCAGGAAAACCAAAGTTGAATATACACGATCATTTATAACTGAATATAAGGAATTGTAGAAAACATATGGGTGTTCACTAATGGCCGATGGATGGACCGATAGATCCGGTTGGTCTCTCATTAACTTTTGGTAAATTGTCCAACTGGGATAATGTTCTTGAAGTCCGTGGATGCATCGGGCCATTCACGCACAAGAGAACACTTGTTTAGTTTACTGGATAATGTAGTTGAGGAAATAGGTGAGGAATACATTATACAAGTAATTACAAACAACACAGCCTCGTATGTAATGGTCGGTCGTCTTCTTATGGAGAAGAAGTGTCGTTTGTTTTGGACCCCCTGTGCGGCCCATTGTGTTGATCTTATGTTAGAAGATATAGGTAGGTTATTTATAAATGTGATTGCAATAGCTAGAAGAATCATGGTCTTTATGTATAAACACACCCTTCTTCTCAGTCGAATGAGAAAATACATTGAGGGTAACTTGTTACGTCTAGCAGTCACCCGTTTCGCTACAGCCTTTTTAACACTACAAAGATTACATGTAAAAAAATCAGAACTTAGAAGCTTTGTAGTGTCAGCCAATTTTACAAGTGGGCCTTTGTTAAAGAAGGCTGAAGGGAAACAGGTTCAACAAACAATCCTTTCGCAAAGATTTTGGACACAAGTGGTAAAGGCGGTAAAAGCATCCGATCCCTTAGTCACTATGTTGCGATTGGTGGATAGGGATGAGAAGCCTGCAATGGGTTACATATATGATGCAATTGAGAGGACAAAAAATAAGATCATGGACCATTTTAACTATACAAACCGTGATTACAAGCCAATTATAGATAAAAGATGGGGCAGTCAAATGTCATCTCCATTGTATTCGACTGCTTACCTCCTTAACCCAGCCTGTTTATTCACTTCTGCTGATCTAACAGAAGCACTTACTGTGCATATGGTTGGATTTATTGATGTGTTGGAAAGAATGATTCTATATATAGAAGAACAGGATAGGATCTCAACTTTACTGGACTTCTATACAAAGAGTAAGGGGATATTCTCAAGGGAAAATTGTCATCAGGCATCGGAAAATGAAATTACCAAGTACTATGAATGTCAGTCTTAGTGTCTTACAAATAGTTTTTTTTTTTTTTTTATACAAATTACAATGTAATCTACAAAGTGACTCTGACCGACCTAAACAGTCTTTCACAGCTGACTGGTAGGCTGAATATGGAGTGGACTCAGACAGGAAGGATCCAACTCTAAAGAAACTGGCTATGAGGATTCTTAGACTCACGTGTTTTGCCAGTGGCTGCAAGCGCAATTGGAGCACGTTCGAGGTGATAAGTTTAGTAATTGTAAACTTCATTTTTTAGTGTAAGGACTAAGGCGTAAACTAAATTAATTACCTAAATAGCTACTGTCAAATGAACTTTCTTTCATGCAGATTCATACCAAGAAAAGGAATCGCCTTGAGCTAAAAAAGCTCAACAACTTGGTTTTCGTCCAATACAATAAAAAATTGCGAGAATGATTCTAAGCTAGGAAAGAAAAGTCAAGTTTCTTTGACCCTATCTGCTTAGATAAGTTGGATGCAGATAACGAGTGGCTTATAGAGACAGAGGACCCGTATTTGCTGGAGAAGACCTGAAATGGGCGCAAGTTGAAAATGCCGCATACGGATTGACACCTGGATAAGGTACCACTCGAAGGCGAAAGATGGGGGGGAGCCGGGAGGCGAGTAGTAGCCGTCAACCCGTTGAAGAGATTGAGGAGATGGAAGAAAGAGATGATGATAACGATCAAGCTTAGTACATACAAATGATGATACAGGACATGAAATTAAATATGACATGCAAGATTTCAAGCTTTAGATCATATCAATTTTAAACAATTACAAAATTCCGCGTCCCACATACGATCAAACATTCAACAAGGGGAATTTACGGGGTCCAAGCCTACACATGTTTAGGGCTAGATCAAATAAAATTATAAACCAAACAATGCCCAGAGGAGTGTAAGATTCACCCACTCTTGCAAAGGATTGTTCTCCAATTCAAGAGATTCACCATGTTTCAATTCGGGGAAAGTCTAGGGTTCACAAAAGTTGGAAAGACTTGGAATTTGGGATTATCTAGGGTTAGGGTTAGGAATTTAAGGCGAGAGAGGAGTGAAATAGGGGAGAGAATAACCTGAGACATTCCACATGTGTGGACAACAGCCCAGCCCAGATGCACGTGCATGGGTTCCTGTCCGCACGTGTGTGGGCCCACGAAACTGGAAACGACCAGCTAGGGGTTGGTCGGCAAGGGGAAGTCCACCCTCATGCCAAGTTTCACGTCGATCCGCAGTCCAGTGTGTACGTGGTGCTCCGCCAAAGTATCAGCCCCGTGGTGGGCCAGAATCTGAAAATCTGCTGCAAAGGAGAATTTGGGCGCAAAGAAAAGATAAATCTGAAGATGGGAAGGCTGTGGGAGATGATGGATGTGGGGTGTAGGAGGTGGGGACGATTTAGGATGGTTGTGGCTTCGCACCACGGTAGTTAGCCCTTCGAGGAAGGGTTTCACACCCAATTAGTTTCTTCAACTCTGAGGAATAGAGAAGAAAAAACGCAAAATTTTATTCATAAACTTCAGTAAAAAAAAAAAAAAAAAAAAACCTACATGGGGTTACCTATTTATAAGAAAACTCCAAACTCCAAAAGTCATGCCATGTGCGCACACTATTACTTAGAGACGAAGTAACAAAAATAACAACTAATCAACACAATCAAAATTGTTCATGATGTTTCTAATAATGATAATAACCAAAAGTCAAAATCCTAGATCATCTAGAGTAGTGGGCCACGACCATGAGATCCAATGGTGAAATCCCTATGATGATCAGGTCCACTCCAATGCTCCATTGCACGGCCCCCTAACTAAGAGGTCCTCCACAGATGTCGTCGTCGATCCAGATCGATGTGGGGCTCTCCTCCTCCTTGAGTACGTGCGTAGGGTGGGGGGCGTGTGCATGCACATAATGTCCCCATCAGATGATGAAGGAACGGAAGAAGAAGAAGTGTATGTGGAAGAAGGAGATGACTCGGATGATGACGGTGGTGGTGATCAAATGCCACAATGGCAAATAGATCAATGTATATAGTATATGATTAGATGAATAACAAATAAATAACTTCTTCATTTTGTTTACTAAGTGTGTTGATGTTGATTGTTGACTATACTGTTGAATGTTAAATGTTGATATTTGTTAACTATACTGTAGAATGTTGAATTGTTGATGAATGATGACTTAATATTTAATTCATTATGTAATTGGTTTTATTTTACTTAAATTAAATGTATTGCAAGGGCCAAGGGCATATAAAATTATTTATCTATTAACTTAGGAAAGTTCCCCCTACTTTTTTATATTTTATTCATTTTTTTCTTAATTTCTCCCTATTTTTCTGATTTTATATATATATATATATATATATATATATATATATATATATATATATATATATATATATATATATATATATATATGCGACTGCATATGCACAAAAGCATATGCAATCGCACACGATCGCATATGCGATTTGACAACATTGATTGTTATGAATTCACTTTGAATATAGTTGCATCAATTTAGTGAGACGATGCATAGTTAGGACCCTATAACCTATTATATGCACTTCTTTGTTTGTGATGTTATGATTTGAAAGTGCCTATACATTGAACTTTCATTTTTAGCATTCTCAATTTTTGAAAGAGAACGAAACTAGGCCCACCAATTATTGAGAATGAAGACCACCATTCTTTCACTAACTTGGAAAAGCCCTCGACTTCTAACCATGAAAGCTCAAATTTGAACGGCCTAAGGCCCCATTTTTCCTCTTCCGTTTCTAAGATAATTGGGCAGTGGTCCGATATTGGTTTTGGCAAACCCCTTTGGAAAATTAGAGGAAATTTGTCGACAAACTCCGCAAAAAGGAGAAAGCGGTCTAATTTCGATTTAGACACTCTAGCTTGGTTGTTTGACCATGTAAATTTCACTTCGCCCATTAGTAAGTCCATCATTTCATTTTTAACTATCCATTCAGAGGACTTCATGCTCTTTGTAGTTTGTTTTCCACTATACTTTTCAAAAGAATCGAACGATGTTGAAGTCACCACTCACTACCCATGGTAGTAACCATTTTTTGCGACTGATATCCCAATCATTCTTTTATGCACAAGATAGGTCAAAATTTCCTTAAGATCACTCTATAGAGGAGAAATGAAAAGAACTAGAAGGATACGTATTTAAAAAAAGGGCATTGAACCTGATTTTATAAAAAGTAACCTTTTTCGATCATTGCACCGGGAATGGGGGAGAGCAAGGGGAGGTGACCGTTACACATGTAACACCTATTACATGTCAAATTTTTTTTTTTTTTTGTGGCCGTTATGACCCCATATTGCATAGGGCTAACACTGATACCATTACGTAACGGCCAATACAGCCATTACGTAGAAATATGTTGAACTTATTGAAACAAATGGAGAAACGGGTAGAAGAGGACAATGAGGAAATCAAGGTGCACAACCCAACATTATGCACGAGCTAGCAAGAGAGTCATGTTGCTGTGTTGAAGAGGCTTACAAAAGATTTGACCCAAGAAAAGACTAACATTGAAACCAAGACTGATGGTGATGATGATGATGGTGATGCACCTAGTCTTGCTAATGATGCACCTAGCCTTCTACACAGTTCAAGGCCGATGAAGATCAACAAATAACGGAGACCAGACTTATGAGTATCGATTCACGATATGACCAACCAAGGGAGAAGCATCGTAGGGAGGACGGCGTTAGTGACACTAGAGGAGATTGGGCACCAATAGTACACTAGACAACTTATGGATATGGATATGACCACAAACAGTATATGGAGGCTCCTAAGGCACTTTCTTACTGGATTAGTCCTGGATATGATCCACAATATGGGGGATATAGATATCCAGATCCATATCCGAGTCGTTCGTCATTGCAGACTCAGCAGTACGAGCAGTACCGGTATGTTATAGCTATGGCTATGACTATGGGTCTACGTCTGGCACTAGCGACTATTCTTATTTGGATTCGACACAACGGATGTCCAATGGCAATGATGATCATGATCAATCATCATCGGGGTTTCATTGACATTTGACGGTCTTTACCTTTGGTTATTATGGATATGTAACACCCGTTCCACAATAGCAGCCAAATGATGACAACATGGAGGTTTAGTAGCCACAGGCAGCATGGTTTTTTGTGGTGATGACATGATTGGTGAGTAATGTTTTTGCATTTATTTTTGTCCTTATGCATCACTTTATACTTCATGCATTGACATCTTATAGACCTATACAGCTATACTATGGTTGTTTGTAGTAACACGGTCAGATAAATATAAATACATAATTGTCTCATCATAAGATTCATGCTCATATAATCTTATTTATATTGAATTAGTGATATTAGATATTTAGAAAATTAAATATAAAAATTTTGAAGTAAGTCTAAGCCTCTTAGGCAAGCTGAGATAGCATTCTTACCAAAGAATGAGTCTGGCAGACCATCATAAACATGTTCGAAACCATACAAGAATACATATTTGGAATCCTCTCAATTCGCCCATCTTTTTTTCATAGTTTTTAATTTTAAAAAAATAAAAAATAAAAAAATCTAACCGTCATGTAGTAATGGCCGTTACGGAGGCCATAATGGCCCCATTACTGTCATTGAATACCTTAGCAGGAGCTAGGAAGTATCTGTTTCAAAATGTTCGCGAGTATAAATTGCTGGGAAGTGGGAACAGGAGTCCAAAGCAGAAGCCACACCCGGTTAGAGGATCGTGCAACAAAGATCAATATCAAAGGTTTTGACAGATTCAATCGACATCTCAGAAAAAAAAAATTAAAAAAAATAATAATAAATTAATATTAAGTTATATTTGTGGACTTACATGCTAATGGGCCCCACCTAATGAACATGCATGGTTCCGCATTGGGAGTGGACATCTACCATGAGTTTCTTAAACTACCTTTGTGCAAATCCGCTTGGCACTTTTCATCCTTTATTTATACGCCAAACTAGTTTTAGGCATCTTACATGATTTTCTAATATGTCAACTGCCCAATGTCGATTAACTAGGTTCCTCTCAAGAAAATAAATTGTGAGTTGAAAGTTGAAACTATATTAATTTTCATGTCTGTTTTGCATACTAAATCAGTTGAATGCTTACTTGAACAGGAAAATTCATAAGAATTATCCATTCTGCAAGACAATCAAAGCTGCCAGTTTGTAAATCAATAGGAAATCTTTGTTCACAAATAGATAGGGAATCATGAAGACCATCTGCAGCATAAGACATACAAAGTGTTTTAAGTGTGGAAAACAAAGCAAGTATGCATAGCGAAAGGGCTTAAATATTCAAATCTTTCAATTAAAATGGGAAGGACTTGTACGCATACCAAACCAATGGCTACATCTTCCTTTGAAGACAATACATGCAAGAGAGAAGCAACTCCAGGGAGCACCTGCAGGCCCTCCCCAATATCTTGTGCATGCTCCTTAGCATACTCAACCATCCTTGCCTTCAAATCTGGTAATTTTTCAGTAGCCACCTAAAAATGAAGAAAAAGGGTAAAGCAATTAAGAAATTTCAAAAAGAACCACTTGAATTTGGAATACTGAATATGCAAAAATCAGTCTTTCTGATTTATAAATTACAACCACCATGAAAATCACAAAAGAAGATTGCCCACATGAATCAAAAGGTAAAAGAAAAAGGAAGAAAAGAAGAAGAAAAAAACAAAGGGATTATTAGAGAAATATATTTTTGAGATGAACAAAAAAAAAAAAAAAAAAGACGATGTCCTTCCTCAATGGTTACAAGCGATATCCAATATGTCCAGTAAATTAATGCCCACATTCATTTCAAAGCCAATCAAATCTGAATCTGGAATGAATCATTCTCAATTATCTTTGTCAGAGACTCCGAGATAAAAAACTGGAGTACAAAAACCAACCTGCTAACATATCATTTACATATTGCAGCTGCCTAAAATGTACAAATGATGTTTCACATATCATTTTCATGTCACAGCTTAGACAGCATAAGTTCTCTATACTTTTACAACTGAGTCTAATGCATGTTTTGTACCAAACTATGTAACTTATTCGATTAGCATGGTAAGCTTTGCTAAGAAAAGAGATAATAGTATATGTCATTGGCAAATGGTCAAGCCTGCTTTCATTATCTCATGGGCACAAAAGATCGTATGCATTTTCTCATTGGCTACATTTGAAGGTATAAGGTGACAAGGGGCAGGGCCCCATCACCATCATCATCTTAGCCTTCTCCAGCAGTTTTGGATTGCCATTTGACTATCATTAGATTGGCAAATGAGCAGGTGGGTCTTCTCCAAAATATTTGGGGTTGGCGGGCTTCTCGTGATTCCATGGCAAAAGTTCAATGACTGGCTACCTATCTAACATCAACCTCCTCCATTACCAGGCTGGGGACCAGCTGGCACATGGCTACCAAGTGGAAATCGTGAAGAGAGAAAGATGCAATGCAGCTAAATAATTATTATATTTTCCATTAATAGCAAACAGTTTCTTCACCCACCAGGACAAACCACACAGTCCAGGGCAGTCCTTGTCCTGGTTTTTGAACTATGAACATCTAATCCAGCAAGCAAGAGTGGGATTTGGGTGCACAGGGAGCAGTTTCTGTACAAATTTCATCAAATAGATGATGAACAGATTACTGCATTTGAGGTCATAAGGAAAGCAGCATACACAAAAATTGATGAGAGCTCCGGTTCATCGATACTAATAACAAACAATCATGCAATTTTCATATAGGTAACAATTGAGTTCGCCAAAAATCGTGGTTCCACACAAAGCCGAAGCATATCTGACTAGACATTACTGTATGTGTGATGTAGCTAGAGAGGCGAAATTGTGAACAGATAACTATTGATATAAGGGATCCTCATGAACTCTCCAATTAAAGCCTTAGGAGCTGAAACTGCCCTCCTTCCTGTATCTACCAATGAAATTACTGCAAAATGGTATGGAATCTAAGACTGAGTGTGCAATGTACGAAATGTGTGATCTAAAACACTATTGTTTCCATGCTATATGTCGTTTATATTAATCGTCAATTCCTCACCTCACAAGGGTCTAAGTACCCTCCTAGGCTCTGAGGTGTTTAAGCAGTTGATCTAGGGTCAAGGTGGTCCAGACAACTGAAAATTAGATTGAGTTCTCTAGCATAGGTCCACAATTATTTTTCCACCACCAAAATGTGATTATTTCAAGGAATTTTAACAATGAACCTTGATTTTCAGCAAATAAGTTAAATCACCCTTAGGAATAAACATAGCAGATTCACATCAACAGGACACATGCCCATGCGCAGAGAGAAGCTCCTATCATCTTTTGCTTTGTCATAACATGCTGACGATGACGACTCTCACAACAAAAGTACACAGTCAAAGGAAAATTCAAGCAAATTGTACCCCTGCAGCTCTAACTAGGCTAAACCAGGAAAGGTTGAAATTGCCTCATGCTCATCTTTTTTTCAACAAGCTACACCTGAGGTTCTACTATGATCCCATCGTAAAAAATAAAAAATAAAAAATTCCCCGGGATAGAGAAGAAGGGACAATGTTGATTAATGTCTCTCCATATCATTAGATATTGTATACATAGTCAGTAGCATCTTTATCACTTTTTTTAAATATTTAAAGAGCAAAGAATCTCATTTAGATTCTAACCAGAAAAATGCATCACCCTTTTGGCATAAAAGAGAAGCTTATATTATTTAAGTTATCAATCCACCCTTTTGGCATAGAAGGGTGGTTTTTGTAATGGTATCTAATATTTATAGATACAAAGCAAGAGCATCCAAGTCGAAGTTGGATCATTTCCTTCTTTCGTCAGATTGGTTGGAAACTTTTCCATTAGTGCATCAATACGGTTTACCAAGGCCCGATATTCGAAATATCGGTATCGCGCAATGTATCGCGACCTTGGGATACATATACGTATCGGTTATCGCACGGGATTATATCATTTGTATCGCGTAATTTATCGCACTTTTTGGGAAACATGGGGAAACATTGGGAAATTGGTTGAAATTTTCAATGAAACTTCAGGGATTATTTAAAAAGACCTTAATACACATTTTTAAATCATAAAATCTCAAAAAAGAAGTGCACGTAATAGGCTTCCTTTGCATAAGGTCATACGCTATGCGTTATCTGATTGAACTAAGGCAACTATATTCAAATATGATGCATAACATTTATAAATGTATCAATACATGTATGAAGACAACCAATGCATTCAAAAGAAAAAGATATAGTAAAAATTAAAAAACATACTTATCAATGATGTGACTATCTATGGCCTAGACCAACATAGAGGGAATGGGTGGCTCGTAATCATCGTCTCCATCTCGACGGAGCTAGGAAGAATATTGCTCATCTACAAATCAACAGTACTGAGCCCAGGTCATAGTAGAATGGTAGCAATTAAAATACTCAGTGACATAACGTTGGTACTCATCCTCTCCGAACTGAACTAATCACTCATCCGTGGTCCACTCAGATAACACCTTAATGAGTGTTACTCTAACCATGTGGGGTCCACCTTGATGTAGTTTTTGTATATCCAAGCCATTTATCTATTTTCTCATCTCATTTTAGGGCGGGATCCTAAACCTTAAGAATATCCAAATCTCAGGTGGACCATACCACTAGAAACAGTGATGAATGACCATTAAAAACTTTTTATGGGCCACAAAAGTTTTGGATCAAGATAATATTTGTATTTTCCCTCAATCCAGATCTTGTTGACATTATCAACAGGTTCGATTGCAAATAAACAATATGAAAACCTTATGATGGGCCCTTTGGAAGTTTTAATGGTGAGACACTCAATCACCACTCTTTCATGTGGTGTGGTCCACCTAAGGTGTACCGTTGCAGTAACGGTGGGCATAACGGTCCCCACCGTTACCAATACGGTTACGGGCCGTAACAGCCGATACGCCTCCCTGTAACGATTTTTTTTTTTTTTTAAGTCAAAAAATCTTTTAAAAAATATCAATTAAATCCGAAAAATTCTTAATATTCTAAATATACATTCATTTATAATTTTGAACATGTTTATGGTGGTATAACGGTCCACTCTCTGATGGAAATTTTGTATTGGGCTATCCGATGAATTTATGAACCTAACAACCTAGAATTGATTACAAAACTCATAGATTTAATTTTCTAACTATCTAATATCAATGATAAATATATTAGAATGTAGTATCAAAATATCTTTGATATATCTCACATGTGTGGGTATTTGTTATTATTTTTCATAATTTATTTTATATTACATACCTTTGGACGTGCATTAATTACAATGTTCATTCTATTTAAAGTCTTCAACATGCTAGAGACTTCTCCTATCCAGTGATTCCTATCCTATCATCCTCAAGTCAAGACATTAAAAAATAATAATAATAAATAAATAAATAAATAAATAATAAAAATAAAAATAATAGTGTCTGATATACTCCCCTACAACTTAATTAAGGATTACTTGATTTGTTGTCAGGGGGGTCATTTTAAGTACAAGTTCGGCAGTGTCAAGTGTATGCTTGCTTGGTGAATGTGTGGGTAATGGGTATAGCAATACTTACCTTAAATGTAAGTAATGTTTATAAAAATATATACTTGCCATGATAAAATTCCCGAGTCACCACCAAAATGAAAATCTACTTTGTTGTGGTTGCTCGACTTCTATGTCATCATCATCAACTACAACTGTGGAATAGGTGTTGCATATCCATAATATCTAGTGCCAGAGGAAAAGACCAGGTCAATGAAGCTAGAGGATGACTGATCCTAACTAGGAAACGACTCTCACTCCAAGTAAGGATATCCATCAATGCCCGTCAAATAGTCGTACTAGTGCTCGTACTCAGGCTGTTGAGATTGAGAATGTGTTTATGATGAGTAACTTGGATTTAGATTCGGATATCTATAATCATATGGACATGGATAAGGAGGACTACTCCAGCATGAATGTGACGGAACAGGCTCCATATAACTATAATCTCATTGGCCATAAGAATATTCATAATGCTCATGACCATAGGCCTGCTAATGTTCTGGACCTCTCGGTGCACCAATAGACCTAGCCTCCTCCTGCTAGCTATATCGTGACTCAGTACACTCATAAGTCCGACCTTGTGTACCTTGTCGATGTTCATCGGCCTCGCGATCTATAAATGGAAGTATGGTGTGCTGAGCAACACCAAAAGTGGGACCAGCATCAGATGCATCATCACCACCACCATCATGATCATCCGGCTTGGTCTCGCTGCTACTACTACTTGTGCTCTTCCGTTGAGCCAGACTTTGCATGACCCCTCTTTCTAGGTCCAACATAGCTGCACAACTCTCTTGCTATGTCATGCATATTATTGGGTCATTAACTTCCAATTCTTCACTATCCTCTTCAATCTATTTTTCCCTTGCTTCCAACCAAGGTAGAAGCGGGTCGTCCTAATCATAAATATTATCCAAGTTTATTGGATAGTAGTCCGTGTCACCGGCGCCTGTAATGCTCCTATGATATCGCCGCATTCTTAGCCTAATGTTGTAATGCATGAAGACAATTCCATCCAACATCCTAGTCTACAATCTATTCATATTCTTTGAATGAATAAGTACAAAACAACTCTAGTTCCTTTCGCAGCTAGAAGATGTTGTCTAGCTCAAAACTTTTACTGCAATTTTTTTGGAGAGCCTTCGTACTCTCTCCGAAATTCATCCACCATTTGGCTGATTACAACCTAGATACTACATGTTGTGCAAGAGCATCTTCAAAGCTACCCCGGCGATTTCCAAATGTATCTAATTCGTTCAACGCCTTTATTTGTATATTCAAGTTAGGCTCTAATATCTTTATCACATTCTTTAACCCGACACGAACTTCATTATCCACAACAACTGATTAGGCATATTTATACCTAAGATTTAGGTAGTAACCTGCTGCATGAAGATCATGATGGAGTTGTGTTGTCCATCTCTTGTCAATCATCTTCCAATAAGACTCTCAGCTTGTACAATCACGTTGAATTGCTAACTTTGCCATATCTATGGTATCGTATAGGAAGCCCACGGTAGGTCATTCGTCGGTTTTAACAAGACGGAGTACCCTCATTAGTGGCTCCATCACCTTTAGGATCCTCTAGACCTTCCAATATTTGTTGTCCCTTATGGTGTTCACAACATCAACCGGTGTCCCTGCTGTCTTCTTCCCATGTTGTGTTGAGCCAATCTCGATAAGCGAACATCTCACTTAAATCTCCCCTATGCTGGTATAAACTCTCTAAGGCTATAAAGTTTGTTGCAAATCTAGTCGCCGCAGGCCTAAGCAATTCTCATCCCTTCATGAACTTCCACATTATTGCGACTACCTGTTTATGGTGTGGGAAAACTTTCTAAAGCCCTTTGGAATACGTGGGTGTGGCCAAAATCTATTGGGCAATTATATTTGATGTGGCATGTTGGTGTCTCAAGTAGAGCAGGGTTAAAAGTCTGGCAGCTAAGTGTTCTTGCAGGGATTTGGTTCTTGTGACTAGAAAGAAATAATCAGTGCTTTAGGAATTGGGAGGGGCGAGCAAAGGAGGACTTGAAAGGGCTAAATTGCATGGGATCGAGTGGGCAAAGGCATCGAAGGCTATAGACTATTTCCCAGATTGTTGGGCTGAGTTATAATTGATTATATTTTGGTTTTTATAATGCTTTGTTGTATATTCCAGTTGCCGCCTTTTTTTCTAATTAAATGTTTTGCAATGTTCAAAAAAAAAAAAAAAAAAAAAAAAAAAAAAAAAAAAAATATTATTGCCAAAAAAGCAAATTAGCACTTCAGATGTGGAAGTTGTGTTTTATAAAGAATTGAGTGTCAAATAAAATTCAGTGCACATGAATATTGAGCAATTTATTGATATTTCAGTTGGATTGAAACACTATTCATATGGATGCAAGCAACCTAAATCCCATAATCACACCTTGAAATTACTGAAACATTAAAGCATTAGTTTCTGACAATGAAAGAAATGGCTATTGCAGAGTCCACAGGGAGGAGCCCGAAAACATTTTAAATAACAGAATTCATAATAGCCAGTGGATGCAAAATTTCCCAAGTTTTGAAGCTACCAACTTCAGAAGGTATGCTGTAGTGCACAAGTGTATTCACAATTACTCCTGGATCCGTTTGCCCATGATGCTGCAAAATCAAATTAACGATGTGTCAGTGAGACAGCGATTATAATCAATACTACTTCCACTTATGGAAACAAACACACATCAACCACAACATGAGCAATTTGCTTAGGTTCAAGATGGTTCACACTCATGGGTAGACATTTTGATATATGTAACTCCACCAGGTATTGGCAGATCAAGCAATAGACATGCAATCTGTGCAAAAGTGAATGGTGTATTTTCCTCATTGAACGGATAGTGAAGTACTATCCACAGCCCACGTAAGAAACATGACTTTGGTTTGAATTAGCATATTTAAAAATCATCTCCAATCATAATCAGCACAACAAAATAAGTTAAAATATCAGTTCTTAACCGTAGGTAAAGCAATTGCATTTTTGTGCGTGTTTTATGCAGACCTACTCTTTTAGCATCTAAAAGAAAAATATACACGTTCACAAATTCTGGAGTGTTGATTAAGCTGCAATTTGAAATGAACAACTAACAACACCTATTAGATCAACTTGCTAGACAACTTAGATAACTTGCTAATGTTCGACATGGTTGATTTGTTCAAGTACTACGATGAGTTATCTAACGCACAAAGTGGAGTTATATGAGTTGTACAAGGCGAAATGAAGGGAAAAAAAAAAAAAAAAAGGAGCCCCATTCTAAATGAACGTGGATCACAAGCAATAGATTGAAAAGATAGCATTAGAACCTCTATTACTTCTTTGAAGTATCAAACTCATCAAAAAACAGGTTCTTTCCAGCCTGAGGGGAATGATGTAACCCAAGACCTACCAATGGGCCTAACATGTGTTGAATTTGTGAAGTGCTTGCTGCTGATTTCTACGGCTGAATTCTTTGGTGGGAACATTACCAAACTCCCCTCAAGAAAATCTAACTTTTGCTGCTTAACGTCCTATTTTGGATAGAGTAGATTGATTCTGAACCAATCTTAGAGTTGGAAAATCCCAGTTAAAGATTTAATAGGATTCTCGGATGTGCTTTTAGGCTCTATAAAAGGTTATTGTAAGAGGTAGAGGTTTCTTTTTTTACTTCTTTGATATTCTTCTTTGAGACATTGTAAATGGCTTTCCAGTAAATGCATCTATTCTAGTGATTCAGATTGCATTGGACTAGAATCTAAAATCAGTTAAAAATTTTCCATGCAGACCATCTACAGTGGGAACTTGTAGATGAATTGTCTGGATTATCACATGGAAAGGCATAAGGAGCAAGCAAAATGGGGAAGCCTCCAGGGATGAACCTTGCTAGCAAATCTCCATCACAAATCATGGATTTGAAATAGCATCAAAAGTATATTAAGGATGATGATTTCAAGAAGCTGTCCACTCAATATCAACAAATTTAGAATATAAAATCTACAATTCAACCTTTGCAGCATAATATCAACCCAAACATATACAATCACTTCCAAAAAATAGAAAAGAAAACTTCCAATGAACAACACAAACACTAAGGGTGCGTTTGGATCGTAAGTTACTTGAGATAAGCTACTTATGCCTCAAGTAGCTTATCTTGGTTTCTACTTATTAAGTTGAAGTGATTAAGTAACTTTCAGTCAAAAAGTTACTTATAATTGATCTTAAACCAAACTTACTTATCTAGTGCTGTAAGTAGAAAAAGTAACTTATTAGGTGGTGTTGATGCTGTTTCCGCCTCCCCCCCTTTACTGCTTGAATACCTGCACAGGAAGAGGACAAAGGAGACCTTGGCTAATACAGGGGACCTTTCGATGCCTAAGTCAGGCCTGGAATCTGGGTCTAAGAATGGTATTAGAGTTTTCGGGGTGAGAACGTGTATACCTTTCACCGTTGGGCATCTCCTATTTATAGAGGAGATGTGATCCCGCGGTTGCGGGATCCTTCCTTGGAGGTTATCTTCGATCTCCTAGATTTCCGAGATTGGAGGTTATCTTATGAGGATCTCGGAAGGTGGATCTTCAATATCGAGCTAAGTTTATGGCTCGGCTCTAACGGCGAATATCCGACGGAGCTTGGCTTGGAAGGGTCAGAATTCACTTCCCGATTGTCAACCGACCATGTAGTGTCGGTATATCCGGATGGTTCATGTTGGCTGATTCATGCGTTGGCCATGTTGTGGCCGACTGAGAATGGCTGGCCCTTAACCAGCTATTTAAGTAGAACATGGTTGATCCGTAATCAACTTATTGATGACCGATTGCCGACCGATGGCCGACCGAGAGGGTAAGGTTGGCTTTGGGTCGGACTACGGTCTAGTCGGCCCATACGTGATCTACAGCCGACCTAGGGATTGGGTCGGCATTAAATGACCCCTGAAGGGCTCTTTGAGAGTCCTTGAAGGTGCATCGACCTCCTTGGAGGTCTCGCCTTTTGGCTCGGGACATGTGGGCCTCGGTCAGGCTCGGCGCCTAGTGAATTTGGGCCATGTCAGTAGAATTGGTCCATTCCATAAGCCGACTTATCGACTTAGATTTTCTCCCCAACAGTGAGCCCCCCTACTCCTTGTGCCGACTCAAGAAGGCCGAGGAGTAAATCGGAGTTTAGTCGGATTGTGTCTGGACCGAGCTTATGATGAAACATTTATTGGGGAGAAAATCTAAGTCGATAAGTCGGCTTATGGAATTGGACCAATTCTACTAACATGGCCCGGACTCACTAGGCGTTGAGCCTAACCGAGGCCCACGCCACGTCCCGAGCCAAAAGGCGAGACCTCCAAGGAGGTCGATGCACCTTCAAGGACACTCAAAAAGCCCATCAGGGGTCATTTAATGCCGACCCAATCCCTAGGTCAGCTGTAGATCAGGTATGGGCCGACTAGACCTTAGTCCGACCCAAAGCCAACCTACCCTCTCAATCGGCCATCGGTCAGCAATCGGTCAGCAATAAGTTGATTACGGATCAACCATGTCCTACTTAAATAGCTAGTTAAGGGCCGGCCATTCTCAATCGGCCACAACATGGCCAGTGCATGAATCGGCCAACATGAACCATCCGGATATACCGACACTACATGGTCGGTTGACAATCGGGATGTGAATTCCGACCCTTCCAAGCCAAGCTCCGTCAGATATTCGCCGTCAGAGCCGAGCCAGAACTGAACCAGAAACTTGGCTCGATATTGAAGATCCACCTTCCGAGATCCTCATAAGATAACCTCCAATCTCGGAAATCTAGGAGATCGAAGATCTTGAGATCTTCCCGGATGATGATCAATCCCCTCCATGGAAGGATCCCGCAACCGTGGGATCACATCTCCTCTATAAATAGGAGACGCCCAACGGTGAAAGGTACACACGTTCTCACCCCGAAAACTCTAATACCATTCTTAGACGCAGATTCCAAGCCTGACTTAGGCATCGGAAGGTCCCCTGTATTAGCCAGGGTTTCCTTTGTCCTCTTCCTGTGCAGGTATTCAAGCAGTAAAGGGGGGGAAAAGGAAACAGCATCAACAGCTTGGCGCCGTCTGTGGGAAACGACATTACAAGTCGTTTTCCACTCTATCAGAAGCACCGCAACACCCGCCATGGCTAGAGGGAAAAAGAAAGCCTAGACCCCTCCTGAGGAGGTTCCAGTTACAGCCCTGCCTGCGGCAGAGCACACCCCCGATCAACCAGAGCGGCAAGGGAGCCACCAAGGAACACCGGCCCGCCAGACGACCTCTGGTTCGACCAGGCGCGCTCAACAGAACCGAGGAGGGAATGGGCGACAGGATACATTGGAAAGAGAGGTTGGAGACATCAGAGCCAATCTGAATTGTATAAGGGAAATGTTGGAGCAAATGAAGCCTCGGCGCATGCAAGAGCTCGACCAGAGGGAGGAACGGTCGAGCGGTGTTCGACAATTCACCAATCCTCAGTCGTCCTCCCTGCAAACCGCTCCTCAGCAGACCCTGCATCAAGATCCGGTCGAGCCCGCTCCAACACGTCTCAGGAACAGCCCCTCTACCTGCTTCCAATCTACAGCATGAGATAAATCGGAGGAGGCGCAGTCGACTACCAACCGAAGGAACAGCCGATAGTGAAGAACCATGGAAGACTGAGATCCAAAATCTGCAGAAACAGATTGCGAACCTGAAACAAAGTCATTCGGTTAATCCATCGGGACTGGAGGAAACAGAATCCCCATTCGTGGCCGATATAATGCAAGCTCGGCTACCAGACCGGTTCCGCCTACCTCAGATCGTTCCTTATACCAGCAAAGCCGACCCAACCGAACATAGTCTTTTCGGACTTATATGGAATTGCACAACGCCTCGGACGCCGTGATGTGCCAAACCTTCTCACTCACCCTAGCCGACGTTGCTCGGCTTTGGTTCAAACAATTGAAGTCGAGGTCCATCAGCTCGTTCGCCGAGCTTAGCGAGGCGTTCATCACGAACTTTATTGGAGGTAAGAAAAGGCTCAAGGCATCTGCGCAATCTAAACAACATAGTCTAGAAGGAAGGAGAGCTCCTCAAGGACTACATTAAGCGCTTCAATCTCGAAGCCCTGCAAGTTCGGAAGCATTCGGACGAAACAACTCTCAACTCCATCATGCAAGGGGTAAGAGAAGCAATTCCTCTTATCCCTAGATAAGAACCCTCCATTGACGCTGGCCGAGTTCATGGCCCTATCACAGAAATACGCCAACGCCGAGGAAACCAGGATCCTGCGTGAAGCAGCCCAAAACAGGGACGCCCCGACAAAAGAATCAACAAAGAAAGAGGCTGGCTTAGCCAATGCTAATAAAAAGTGGAAAGATGATCGGCCTCGGGACGAGCTAAGGTCGAATAAACGACCCGACAGTAAGTTCACCAACTATACTCCGCTCAATAAACCTCAGGAGCAAGTCCTGATGAAAATAAAGGGCAAACGCTTCGTCAAATGGCCGAACAAACTACGAGGAAATCCCGATTGGCTAAGCAGGAACAAGTATTGTCATTTCCATGGTGATCATGGACATAATACTAGTGACTGCTACAACTTGAAGCAAGAAATCGAAAGGCTCATTCGTGAGGGCCACCTCAGTGAGCACGTAGACCAAGGAGATGATAGAACCATGACTACGGAAGAACGCCCAAACGATAACCAACCTACGGAGGAAATCCAAACCATCGTCGGGGGTCATAAGGGCAGGCGACTCGAACAATGCTCGGAAAAACCATGCAAGGAGCATTAGTCGGCCTGAGTCCGAGATCATGGTCCTGGCTCAACCCTCAAAGGAGAGGAAACTAGAAAAATACAGCGTAACGTTCACGGAAGAAGATGCCCGATGCATCTATCACCCACATGACGATGCCTTGGTCGTCACCGTCACCATCGCGAACCGCAAAGTTTTCAGGGTCCTCGTTGACACAGGGTCGTCCGCAACGTGTTGTTCACCCAGGCGTTTTACAAGATGAGCATCGAACGGTCCGCATTACGGCCGGTGAGAACTCCTCTGATTGGTTTCTCGAGTGGACAGATCCTCCCTGAGGGAACCATCCAACTCCCCCTCACTGTCAGGGATGCGCCGAGCCAAGCGACGATTATGGTCGACTTCCTGATAGTCGACCAATCTTCTGTCTACAATGCTATCCTCAGCCAACCCTCACTATGCCTTCTCCAAGCCATCGTCTCGACGTACCATCTCTCCATGAAATTCTCGACCGAGTTAGGAGTCGAAGTCGTCAAAGGAGATCAGCACGACACTCAACGATGTTACGCTACAGCTCTAAAAGCCCCATCCGAGGTAGTGACAATCGAGTCCCTGGATCCCCGCGACGAGTCACCTGAACGAGGCCAGCCGGTAGAAGACCTCGTCCAAATACCACTGGACGAGTCCAACGTCTCCAAAACTGTCCGAATTAGCTCGTAATTGACACCACCGTTAAAGGACAAGCTGATCTCTCTGCTACGATGATATGCCGACGTTTTTTCATGATCTCACGAAGACATGCCAGGGATCGACCCTTCAGTCATCACTCATCGCCTCAACATCGATCCGATCCACAAGCCGGTCCGACAGAAGCGACGAGCCCTCAACCCCAAGAGATACACAGTGATTGAGGAGGTCAACAAGCTCCTCAAGCCCAAGTTTGTCAAGGAAGTATACTATCTCGACTGGGTAGCTAACGTCATACTAGTCAAAAAGGCCAACGGGAAGTGGCGGGTCTGCATAGACTATACCGACCTAAATAAAGCTTGCCCAAAGGACAATTTCCCTCTTCCTAGGATTGACCAGTTAGTCGACAGCACTGCGGGGCACAAGTTACTTAGTTTTATGGATGCTTATTCAGGTTATAACCAAATTGTAATACACCCATCTGATAAATCGAAAACCAAGTAATGTTTCCGACAAAGGTCTTTATTGTTACCGAGTGATGCCATTTGGGTTAAAGAATGCAGGAGCAACCTACCAAAGGTTGTTCAACAAGATGTTCGCTTGCCAGATTGGGCGAACAATGGAAGTATACATCGACGACATGCTCGTCAAAAATATTAAAGCGACAGATCATATAGCCGATCTTGAGGAGATGTTTCTCGTCCTTCGGAAATACCATGAGGCTGAACCCGAGCAAGTGCGCATTCGGCGTAAGCTCAGGCAAGTTTCTTGGTTTTCTGGTCAGCCAGCGAGGAATCGAGGCAAATCCCGAGAAGATCCAGGCCCTGCTCAACATGGACTCATCAAAGACGATCAAAGACATCCAGAGGCTAACTGGAAGAGTTGCTGCACTCAACCGTTTCGTGTTCCGAGCAACGGATAAATGCCTCCCCTTCTCCAAGCAGTTGAAGGGTCGACAAATGGTAAACTGGACAGAGGAATGCGAAGCAGCCTTCCAGCAGCTGAAAAAATATTTAGGATCGCCGCCCTTGCTCTCCAAGCCCGAGCCAGGCGAGACACTGTTGATATACTTAGCAGTATCTGACGCGGCCGTAAGTTCGGCCCTGATCCGTGAACACGAAGCAAAGCAATTCCCAGTTTATTACCTCAGCAAAGCCCTCGTCCTAGCAGAAACGAAGTATCCAACCTTGGAAAAAGTGGCCCTGGCACTGGTCATCTCTTCTCGATGCCTATGGCCATACTTCCAAGCTCATTCGATCATCGTCCTGACCGACCAACCGCTGCGACAAATACTACAAAAACCAGAAGCCTTAGGACGCCTCACTAAATGGGCGATCAAACTGAGCGAGTTCGACATCCAATACAAGCCCAGGGTGGCGATTAAAGGCCAAGTCGTGGCCGATTTCATCGTTAAAGTCACACAGCAATCCAAGCCAGTCGCAGCCGACTCACCCGGAGAGGCAGGTCATTTGCAAAATCAAGAGAAATCCAAGCCCATTTCACTTCCCGCCCTACCCCGCTGGCGACTTTACGTCGATGGCTTATCTAACTCTAAGGCAAGCGGGGCAGGGGTCGTCTTAGAAACACCCGATCACACCTACATGCAGTATGGCTTGAAACTTGGATTTCAAGCCTCCAATAACACGGCGGAATATGAAGCATTACTCCTCGGGCTTCACTTGGCAGCCAGTTTGGGAGTCACCCACCTCGACGTATACAGTGATTCACAGCTAGTCGTCAACCAAATAGTCGACATCTACCATACTAGAAAAGAGTGATTAAAAGCTTATCTACAAAAAGCAAGAGCGTTGATCGGCGGTTTTCAACACTGTACCATCGTCCGAATCCCTCAGGCTGAGAATGTCAAAGCCGACCTCCTGGCGAGAGTCGCCTCGGCCGATGAAGATGATATCCCCAGGTCCGTCCCGATCGAGTATGTCACCAAGCCGAGCGTTGATGAGATTGACTCCACGGCCGTACTCCCCATTGACTCGAGACTTACTTAGGTCGATCCTATCATTCGGTATCGGCGAGCCGCCTGAGGATCGAGCTGAGGCCCGATGACTGAAGATCCGATCCGCCCGTTACACTATGTTCAACGGAATACTGTATAAAAAAATATTCTTTGTGCCTCTCCTAAGATGCTTGCGACCCGACGAGGCCAATTATGTCCTGAGAGAGATTCATGAAGGCATCTGTGGAAATCACTTGGGAGGGCGATCCTTAGCTCATAAGGTTATATGGCAAGGCTATTACTGGCCGACTATCCAGCATGACGCACGGAAGCTCGTCCAGAGTTGTGACAAATGTCAAAGGTTTGCGACCATTCCTCGGCAGCCGCCAAAGGAGCTCACTCCCATGGCCGAGCCATGGCCCTTCGCTCAATGGGGGATCGACATCATCGGACATTTCCCCACAGGAAAGGGTCAGACCAAAGTCGCCGTCGTCGCGGTCGATTACTTCACCAAGTGGGCAGAGGCCAAACCATTGGCCAAGATAACCGAGCAAAAAATTACAGACTTTGTTTGGAAGAACATTATCTGTCGTTTTGGGGTGCCTCGAACTATCATCGCTGACAATGGGAAGCAGTTCGACAACAGGCAATACCAAAAGATGTGCAAGAACCTCAGAATCAGAAACGTATACTCATCTCCGCGCCATCCCCAGGCAAATGGGCAAGTCGAGGCTATCAATGAGATCATCAAGCAACATCTCCGAACCAAACTTGACAGGGCTAAAGGAGCTTAGGCCGAAGAACTCCCTAAAGTTCTATGGGCCTACCGAACCACAACCCGGACCGCGGCTGGAGAAAGCCCGTTCTCTCTAGCGTATGGGTCGGAGGCACTCACCCCCGTGGAGACCGGATTGCCGACCACCCGAGTGAGCTCGTTTGACGAGCAAGACAACGAGGAGCTACTAGCGCTCAGCCTCGACCTTCTGGAAGAACAGAGAGAACAAGCTCGGCTACGAACGATCATCCGCCAACAGCAAGTGTCTCGGTTCTACAATACTCGAGTCAAAGTTAGAAGATTCCGAGTAGGGGACTTAGTCCTTCGGAAGACATTCCAAAATAGCAAAGAGGTCGGTGCAGGTACATTAGAACCCAACTGGGAAGGACCCTACTTGATTGCAAGCACCGTCCGACCCGGTACGTATCGACTAGAAGATCTAACCGGCCAACTATTGCCTCATCCTTGGAATGCCGAGTATCTCAAGATCTACTATCTCTAAGCCGGCTCACAAACAATTATTACTCGACCTTCGTTGATAAACATGCAAGGATTTATGACAAACAAATATAAATCAGACAATAGATTCATTGATCAGATAAGAAATGTTACATTGATATTGCTTCAGCATTTACATCGGTGTTACATTGGCAAAAAAACAACAAAAGTACATAATGTCGAGGATGGACGATGCTCGCTTCTGCAGATGCTCTCAAGCTCAACGCTCGGCGTGCTTGAAATGCCTGAAGCAGATGTGGGGAGCAGAAAAGAATTTTGCTCCGCAAAGCTAACTTCAAGGCTCGGCCGCCTCGTTAGGAGCTAACTCAGGGGCTGCCGAAGGAGCTGTCTCAGGAGCAGTATCGGGAGTCGCCTCAGTATATGCCTCGAGATCAACCGCGACTCCCTCGCCCAGACTGTCGAACCCCGACTCACTCTCATCAAAGCCGAAGAGATCAAGCTCGGGAAAGCTCTCTCTCATCGCCTTCACACAGTCGGCATAGCCGAGATGATAGAGAGAATCTCTCTCATCCTTGAATGCCTGGGACGACTGGTAAGCCTCCACAGCCTCCCTCCGTGCAATAACAAGAGAATCTCTCTCATCCTTGAATGCCTTGGTCTCCGCCTTGATCTGGTTCGCCGCCTCACAAGCCTCGATGCACTCCCTGCGGCATTTATCATATGCCTTCCTGGCCTCTTCCAATCGCGAGACCAGACGGGCCCTTTCCACTGCAGACTCCTTAAGGGCGACCCTCGTCGCCTCTAGCTTGGCCTCAGCAGAGGCGGCCCGAGCCTCGACAGACAATAGCCAAGCCTCCGCCTCTCCAACCCGCCTAATAGCCCTGGCCAGCTCAGCATTGGCCTTCAGCGCGCACGGCGCGAACTGCGAAAAAAAAAGAAGGAGAGTATGAAAAGCTTTGTGCTCGAAGCCGAACAAGCAAGCAACAACAGTCACGCTCTTACCTCAAGGAGCGTCGTCGTCATCCTGGCGAGCGTCTGCTCCATGGAGGGAGGCTCGAAGAGGCCGACGAACTCCTCCTCGATCCCCTGGCGATTCGCCTAGGGGAGGATCCCCTCGACATGCCGAAGGAAGCTCCCTCTCTCTTCTTCCTCAGCTACCTCCTCCCTCGGAGGCTCCTCCTCTTCCCTCCTCGAGGGGACCTGCGCTGTAACAGGTCCTGGCTTGGGAACCTCCCGAGGTTCGGGAGGAACTACCTCCGCCTCCTCCATACCCTCGTCCACGACCTCAATTACGGTTGGGTGAGGAGGGGCAGTCTTCCCCTTGCCCTTGGAGGACGTCTTCTGCTTCTTCGAAGCCCGAGGATCGCCCCGAAGAGGAGCTCTAACTCTAGAGGGAGTACGGAGGGTAGGCCAAGCTTTAGACATCTCTGCATCACAAGAGTGGTGTGTCAGCGAAATCATCATCGTAAAAATAAAAAAAATAAAAATAAATAATAAAAAAAATTCTGAGCCAATTCCTACTGGTCAAAGTTGCGTCAAGACCTGACTGAAGAAGACGCTCCAGTTGGAGAAGCCTTCTCCAAGATCTCCTCTCCGGACTTAGGGCTCGTAAGTCCTGGATCCGAGTTAAGGAACCAAATCAGGCCTCGGCGGCTGCTTAGGGACAACTGACAAAGTATGAACAAACGGTCAGAAGGCGCAATAAGATGACCCAATTGACCAAAACGATAGAAACAAGTGACTGTTCGAGATACCTGCCCAAGAGAAAGCTCGGGGAACGAAGGGCCCTGACTCGGCCGTTTCCCAGCGACCAAAGGCCCAGAACCACCGACCCCTCCAGTTTTCGTTGGAGGATGGAGGGTCGGTTATTAGAGACCCGCCAGTATTCCGCCAGGAGCAGAAATAGTACCAACCGAGCTGCTGAGGATTTGGTCGTACTTGATATAGGTGGAGGAATTCATCCACACTTAGCTCGGGCTGCTTCATCTAGGCCCAGAGAACCGCGCAGCCGAACAAGTCCCTCTACCTATTCGGGGCAACCTGCCCCGGAGCCATGCCAAGGCAGCCCAGGAGACGCCGAGTGACCTTCTAAAGTGGTAGACGAAGGCCGCACTGCAGCGCGACCTGGAATATTGCTACCGCCCCAGGGGGGTCGTCGGGCAGCTCATTCGGCAGAGGGAGACGTAAAATGACCGACTCAGGAATGTGATACCAGATTCAGATCCGAGACAAGTCATCCTCAGTCAAAATTGAAGGCACCGGCCCCTTGGACCCTTCATCTACCTCGACCTCCTCAGCCTCATCCTTGGCCGGAGGGTCAGACTGGCCAGGAAAACCTTCCATTGCTGTCTCCCTCCTGGGAGACAGATTCGACGCCCTAGCAGACGCCGCCGGCCTTTGCGCCGAAGAATCTCGCACTCTCTGCGAATGACGGAATAAGGCATCTGCCTCCGCCACCATCTCTGCCAGCAACGAAGGCGATTCCGAGGCAGCCCAGAAGCCATTCGTTTCACCTTCGTCACCGTAAACTCCCTCCCGAGGGCTTACAGAGCCTGACATTTTTAAATTAAAAAAAAGGGGGGGAGGGGGGAGGGAGAAGAAGCTCACCGGAGTGTTGTGGAGATGCCAAAGAATGCAGAGAGGGCGGAAAATGGAGAGCAGATGAAGCAAAAGAGAAGATAGGCGCGAAAATGAAAAGGGAAGACGCTAGGGCGTCCCTTTTTATAAACGTGTCATGTGGCCCCAGCGTTAATTGGGAGGTCGAATCGACGCCTCCTCGGATGCCCCAGCCCGACACGTGGCACCACACCACGCGCCATTTGGATCCGCCATTGAGCTCCCTGCCACGCGTCTTCTTCCTGTTCATCCCGCCACTAAAACGACAGCCTCATGGCTCGAGCAACCTCGGGAAACGAACCGACGCGTGTTAGAACGAGGTAACGTGTCCCGATATTCGTGCTGGCCGCCGTACTGGCAATAAATGCCCCATCATAAGTTCGGTCCAAATATAATTCGACCCAATTCCAATCTACTCCTCGGCCTTCACAGGTCAGCACAAGGAGTAGGGGGGCTCACTGTTGGGGGAAAAATATGACAAGTCGATAAGTCGGCTTATGGAATGGACCAATTCTATCGACATGGCCCGGTCCCTAAGGCACCGAGCCTGACTGAGGCCCACATGTCCAACGAGCCGAGAGGCGAGGCCTCCGAGGAGACTGATACAGCCCCGAGGACACTCAGAGCCCCACAGTGGCCGCGTTATGCCGACCCAGATCATGGGTCGGCTATGGATCAAATCTGAGCTAGTCACATCATGACTCGACCCTAGTCCGACCGAACGTCTAGGTCGGCCACAGGACAATCTCTGATCGGCAACTAAGTCGATTCAAGAACAGCTGCGCCCCAGCCAAGTGATGCTCGGCCATTATTGGTCGAGCCTGAAGCAGTCGATGCATATACCGACCAGCATAAGCCACTTGGATAAGCCGGGGTTGCGAGAACAATCTACGAACGACCAAGCGTCACATCCGACCCAGGACCGAGCCTCAAGTCTTCGGCTCGGCATCAAAGATTTGCCTTCCGAGATCTTCGGAAGATGATTCCCAATCCCGGAAATCTAGGAGATCTAAGATCTCGGGATCGTTACAAATAATAGCCAATCCCCTCCAAGGAAGGATCCCGCAACCGCGGGATCACATTCTCTATAAATAGGAGACGCCCAACGGTGAAAGGTACACACGTTCTCACCCCGAAAACTCTAATACCATTCTTAGACCCAGATTCCAGGCCTGACTTAGGCATCGGAGGGTCCCCTATATTAGCCAGGGTCTCCTTTGTCCTCTTCCTGTGCAGGTATTCAAGCAGTAAAGGGGGGTGAGCCGGAAACAGCATCAACAGGTGGTATCCAAACGGGCCCTAAAAGATCAAACCTTTACATCATTTTGCAACTTTTCAGAAATAGGTCTTGTGGTTTGTTTTTATGTAGATTAATAAATGGGTCTTTGATTTGGACTTGTTTTTGACAAGGGTACCATAAATTGGACACGACGATCCCTTTTTTTTTTTTCTTTTTCTTTTTTTTTTGAAAAGTTTGGGAGTGAAAAGAAGCCGCTTAGCTAACTAATTTACAATGCAAACATCCAAAAATCAGGTCTCATTATGAACTTTGTGTTTAAAGATCAATTTATTCAATCGTTTGGTGAATTCTCTGAGATGGGTATTTCCATTCCACAAAATAGTCATCTTCGAACCCAAGAACGGAAGGATGAAATGTTTTTTGTTTTCCTCAACAGGAATGCTTTTGGTAGAGTTAGAAAAGACGAGTGGAAACTGAGAGAGGTAGAGTTAGAAAAGACGAGTGGAAACTGAGAGAGAGAGAGAGAGAGAGAGAGAGAGAGAGAGAGAGAGAGAGACCTGGATGACATCGATGGTGGCGTCTTTAATGCCGAAAACGTCTAGGAAGGCGTGGGAGAAGGCACGGCGATGCAACCGGTTTGACGCAGGGCCCGTGCTTTGGATTAGAGTCCCATCGACGTCGAATGTCACCAGAATTTTCTTCTTGCTCGAATGAGATCTGCTCGATTCCATCTCTCTCTCTCTCTCTCTCTCTCTCTCTCTCTCTCTCTCTCTCTCTCAGTTGCAGTTGAGTTGAAACGAGCAAAGAGACAGTCCAGCAGAATATAAAAAAAGGCTCGGGAATCTGGTTCGTCTGCAACTGTTAAATTTCGTGGAACTAGCTTTGGGTCGTGTTCACGGAAAATAGGCGGGTCTCAAAAACCTCCAAATTCACATTCGTGGCTCACCTGGTATTTTGGGGACGCGAGTTTCATGTAACCTTTTCCGGACAGGCCCATGTAACCTGTTATGTAAAAAAATGGGCGGACCCATAAGAGAAGGGCGGACCACCAACCAGCACGACCCAATGGGCGAATGGGGAGAAAATAGCCAAACCATTCAACCTATACTTAAGGTCAAAGTCGGGACAACAATAGGTTGGCATGACCATAAGTCGGGACGACTATAGGTCGGCACGACCTTCGACAAACTCTCCTGAAAAATAGCTTAGTAGAGCTATCAACCTTCCCCCCGCGAAGGTGAAGAAGCTAAGGGTTACTGAAGTTAGTGATCACAAGAACATCACAAACATGCCTTGTCGGATTCATCATCGGAACGATGTCGGCCTTCTGATTGCTCGGCTAGCGTATCTCTGAGGCACCGTTACCTCTATCGCCCGACCTTATCTATAAGTCAGACGATGTTACCGGCTGCCGACTGACATCCAACCTTATCCAAGGAAACGACCCGAAGTTCTCTCCGAGGATCCCGGGGGATAAGTTAAGAATCTCGAGGATCTCTAGAACCAAATATCTTGGGAAGATCTCCGACACATTAGGAGTTCTAATTCGACTACGATGTGTACCTGTCAAACAGAAAAGATAGCTCGACGGTGTGATCTTCCCTCTACTATAAATAGGGAGAATCTCCAATGGTGAAAGGTACACAGACTCTTACACCTCCAACCCTTTACGCCATATCATCCCTTCAAAAGACCCAGATTCCTTACTTTAGCATCGGAGGGTCCCCTGCATTAGCCAGGGTCTTCTTTGTTTGTTTTCTGTGAAGGCGTACAAGGATGAGAGAAGGGTCTACCGAAAAACTGCATCAATAGTTTGGCACCATCTGTGGGAAGCGACATCGGCAGTCCTTCTCACCACTTTGTTAAGCAATGGCCAGAGGGAAAAAGAAAGCTCGAGCCTCCCCTATTGCGCTTGACCTTGCACAATCGAAGCAGCCTGATAGTCATCAGGACTCTACCTCCCAACAACAGGCTAACTCTGATCCTACAAGACAAGCACGGCGGTCTCGCAATAGAGGGGGACAGTTGAACTACCTTAAGTAACAAGTTAAAGCATTGAACAATACACATGAGTTCTATGAGGCGGTTACTAGAACAGCTACAACCCCGACAAGTATAGGGGACCGCCCAAGAAGCTGAGCAATTAGTCCAAGACGATCTTCCTCAGCCCTCCAACACACCTGTTGCCTCTCAAAGAAGCTGACTGCTCAGATCGACAAGGCCGGCCCCTTCTCACGTTTCTGGGACCACAGCTCTACCCACTTCCGATCTACGCCACGAGCTGGACAGGAAGAAGCAGGGTAAAGCTCCTGCAGAAGCTGTGGCCGAGAGTGGCGAACCATGGGAAGCCGAATTAAAGGACTTACGCGATCAGATCAGGGATATACAACAAGCCTACCGTACAAATGCTCCGACCCCAATTGAGGCAATGATGGAGGAAACTGAACCTCCGTTTACTGCCGACATTATGCAAGCACAATTGCCGAATTGGTTTCGTATGTCACAAATCACCACCTTCTCAGGAATTACCGACCCATCCGAGCGTCTGTAGTCATTCAGGGTCTAGATAGATCTCCATAACGCGTCCACTGCAGTAATGTGTCAGGCGTTTCCACTGACTATGACTGGAGCTACTCGGAAATGGTTCAGGCAGTTGAAGTCGCACTCCATTAGCTCCTTCTCCCAGCTTGGTTAGGTCTTTGTCACGAACTTCATCGGAGGAAAGGAGAGACTCAAATTGGCCTCCCACCTTCTTAACATCGTCTAAAACGAAGGAGAGCTACTAAAATACTATATCAAGCGCTTCCATCTCGAAGCGATGCAAGTACAGAAGCATTCTAAAGAGATTGTTCTGACTATAATAATGGGAGGCTTAAGAGACCCCAAGTTCCTCTTCTCGCTGGACAAAAACCCTCCGACGATAATGGTCGACCTTCTGAACAGGTCGCAGAAGTATTCCAATGTCGAGGAAGCCTCTACCTTACGAAAGGTCGTCCAGAGTAAAGGAACGGTGGCCAAAGAACGGCCACCGAAGGTAAAGCCCGATTCAGCCAGTGGAAGCAAGAAAAGGAAGGAGACCAATCATGAGATAATCGACGTCCCAGCAAGCGGCCTGACAGTAAGTTCAAGTCATACACTCCCCTTAACAAGACACATGAGCAAGTATTGGTGGAGATTCATGACAAACGCATCCTTAAATGGATGAACAAGATGAAATCCGATCCTGGTAAAAGAAGTAAAAATAAATACTGCCATTTTCATTGGGATCACGACCATTCGACAAGTGACTGTTTTGACCTCAAGGAGGAGATCGAAGCGCTCATCCGGGGAAATTCACACCATCTTCAAAGGTCTCGCTGGTGGAGGAGATTCGAACAGAGATCAAAGAGCCCATGCAAGGAGCATCAGTCATTCCGACTCGGAACGAGAAATCCTTACCACCAGCAGACCTTTAAAAGAATAAAAGATAGCAACCTGCAGCCTGACGAGTCCACCATCCGCACGACGAAGTGCTTGTGGTTACGATGACCATAGCCAACCGCAAGGTATTCCGAATCCTTGTGGATACCAGATCCTCGGCCGACATCCTCTTCGCGCATGCATTCGACAAAATGGGGGTCGGACAGTCTTGACTCCAAGCCGTCAAGACTCCTTTGTTCGGATTCTCAGGAGGCAAAGCTATACCCAAAGGATCAATACAGCTTTCGCTCACCACCGAAGACGGACAAAACCAAATAACCACAATAATCAACTTTTTAGTGGTAGATTGCCCGTCTGTCTACAATGCGATCCTCGGCTGACCCTCCCTTAACGTCCTGCGAGCTAAGTTTTGACCTATCACCTGGCGATGAAGTTTCCAAAGAAGCAGGATGCTGGATTGGTCAGGGGAGACCTACATGAAGCTCGACAGTGCTACACTATGGCTCTGAGAGCTTAGCATCAGACGATGGCCATCGCCCCTCTGGACCCCCAAGAAGATTTTGGAGAAAGGGGTTGTCCTGTGGAGGACCTCATTCCCATTCCACTCGACAGTTTTGATCCATCTAGAATGGTCCAGATTGGTTGTCTCTGACATCTCCACTACAGGACGAGATTGTGAACCTCCTTCGACAATATGCAAACGTCTTCGCATGGTCCCATGAAGATTTGCCTGACATCGACCCAAAGATCATTGTCCATTGACTAAATGTCGACCCTGACCACCAACCGATTCGACAGAAGCGCAAAACACTCGGCCCCGAGCGATATGCGATAATCGGAGAAGAGGTCGACAAGGTCCTTAAAGCTGGATTTATGGATGAGATCTACTATCTAGATTGGATAGCTAACGTCGTCTTGGTTAGAAATTCCAATGGGAAGTGGCAGGTTTGCTTTGATTACGCTGACCTGAACAAAGCCTGCCCCATAGATAGTTTTCCTCTTCCTAGAATTGACCAGCTTGTCAATAGTACAGCAGGGCAAGAGCTGTTGAGTTTTATGGACGCCTATTCTGGTTACAACCAGATTGTGATGCATCCATACGATAAGTCAAAAACGACCTTTGTTACTGATAAGGGTCTCTACTGTTATAGGGTCATGCCCTTTGGACTGAAAAATGTCGAAGCTACCTATCAGCAGCTTGTCAACAAGATGTTCGCTCGCCAAATTGGATAGTCAATGGAAGTCTATGTGGATGACATGCTCGTCAAAATCATTGGAGCCACAGATCATGTATCTGATCTCAAGGAAATGTTCCTAATTCTTCGAGAATATCAGATGAAGTTGATCCTGAACAAATGTGCTTTCGGGGTTAGCTCGGGAAAATTCCCCAGCTTTTTGGTCAGCCAACGGGGAATCGAGTCAAACCCTGAAAAAATCAAAGCTCTCCTCGACATGAATTCGCCAAAAATGACTAAAGATGTCCAGCATCTTACAGGAAAAATTGTCGCTCTCAATCGCTTTGTATCTCAGGCTACGGACAAGTGCCTCCCCTTTTTCAAACATTTGAAAGGGAAGTAGGTCGTAGACCGGACAGAGGAATGCCAGATGGCTTTTCAACAACTCAAGCAGTACCTGGGGTCGCCACCATTGCTTTCCAAACCCGAGAAAGGGGAACCGCTGCTATTGTATTTGGCAGTTTCAGATGCGGCAATCAGCTCAACCTTGATTAGGGAACATGGAGGGAAGCAACTCCTGGTGTACTACGTGAGCAAGGCCTTAATCTCAGTCGAAACAAGGTATCCATGCTTGGAAAAACTGTCATTGGCATTGGTTATTTCATCTCGTCGTTTACGGTCATATTTTCAACCCCACACCATCATCGTCCTAAAAATCAGCCTCTCTGTCAAGTGTTGCAGAAGCCTGAAGCTTCGGGAATGCTAACCAAGTGGGCGATCGAGCTAAGTGAGTTTGACATCAAGTACCGACCCCGAACAATAATTAATGGTCAAGCGGTGGCCGACTTTATTATGGAGCTCACCCCAACACATGAACAGGGATCTGAGTCGAGCCATCAGTCCGAGCCAAGCTTAGATCCGACCATTCAGGCCAACCTGAGCCATCAGTCTAAGCCGAGCTTAGATCCGGACATTCATGCCATGTTAGAGCTAATCCCGAGCATTCCGTTCGAGCTAACATCCGATTAAGGCTATCAGTCTCAGCCGACCTCCGTGCCCGATCATCAGGTCGATCTCGACCTGCTAATGTGGACGTTATATGTTGATGGCTCATCCAATTCTAAAGCCAGTGGGGCCAGTATAGTCATGAAGACTCTAGATCACGTATGTGTTCAGTATGCCTTAAGATTTGGATTCCAAGCCTCCAACAATGTAGCAGAATATGAAGCTCTGCTAGCCGGACTTAGGTTGGAGCCACCATGGGAGCCCAACACCTTAAAGTTTTTAGCGATTCACAGCTAGTCGTTAATCAAATAGCCGACGAATATCAAGTCAAGAAGGAACACATGAAAGCGTATCTATTAAAGGCTAAAGAAATAATCGGTGGGTTCCAGAAATGCAGTATCGGCTTAATCCCCCGAGCAGAGAACTCCAAAGCTGATATATTAGCAAAACTGGCCATTGTAACCGAAGATGATATGCCAAGGTCAAATCTGATTAAATTCCTTACCAAACCGAGCATCAATGAATCTGACCTTGCCTTTGCTCTCTCAATAAGCTCAGAGTCAACGTGGATGGATCTGATTATCGATTTCCTCAAGGAAGATAAGTTACCCGAAGATTGCTCGGAAGCGTACAGGTTACAAACCAGGGCATCTCGTTACACCATGGTCAATGACATCTTATACAAAAAAAAGGTTCTTTCTCCCCTATCTTAGATGTCTCCGACCGGATGAAGTCAAGTATGTCCTAAGGGAAATCCATGAAGGTATTTGCGGGAACCATTCTGGAGGACGAGCCTTATCTCATAAGATCATCTGACAGGGGTATTATTGGCCAACCATCCAGGCTGATGCTCGGCAGTATACTCGAAAATGCGACAAATGCTAACGATTTGCAAACATACTTCGGAAACCACCCAAAGAGTTAGCTCCTATGGCCGGGCCATGGCCGTTCGCTCAATGGGGAATCGACATCATTGGTCCCCTACCAAATGGCAAAGGCCAGACCAAGTTTGTCGTAGTTACGGTCGGCTATTTTACGAAGTGGGCTGAAGCTGGGCCTTTGGCAAAGATTACCGAATAGAAGATAATAAATTTTGTTTGGAAGAACATCATGTGTAGGTTTGGAATCCCTCGCATGGTTGTTTTGATAATGGAAAGCAGTTCAACAACAAGCAATTTCAAGGAATGTATGAAAACTTTGGGATTCAGAATGTTTACTCCTCACCACAACATCCACAGGCTAATGGACAGGTCGAGGTGGTCAACAAGATCATCAAACATCATCTCCTGACCAAACTCAAGAAAGCCAAAGAAGCATGTGCAGAGGAACTCCCCAACGTCCTCCGGGCATACCGAACTATAACCTAGACGGCCACTGGGGGAACCCCTTTTTCCTTAGCCTTCAGAGTTGAAGTCGTCACTCCAGTTGAAATCAGGCCCCCAACTGCTCGGACCGGATCCTATGATGAACAACAGAATTTCGAGCTAATGGCACTGGATCTCGACCTTCTCGAGGAAAGAAGAGAACAAGCTTGGATTAGGACTGTAATCCGACAACAACAAGTGGTTCGTTTCTACAGCGCCAGGGTAAAAGTTAGGAGGTTTCGGGCTAGGGACTTAGTTCTTCGAAGAACCTTCTAAAACACTAAAGAACTTGGCTTAGGAACCTTGAGCCCTAACTGGGAAGGACCCTATGTGGTAACAAGTACAAGTCGACTTGGATCATACTGCCTTGAAGATCTCGAAGGTCAGTTCCTACCTCACCCATTGAATGTTGAACACCTCAAGATTTATCATTCCTAAAGAACCGACCTATCTCAACTGCATAGTTTACCGTGTACTGGTCGCGTTCAAGTTAGTGCAATAAAATCCTGTAGTTTATTTCCTACTTCCATGGCTATAAGTGATCATCTCCTGAGAATCTACAGAGGGATCCCCATGATGTTTGGGGAGAACATCCCCTACTAATGCACCGACCTTTCAAGAAAAAGTCGAGTACTACACTACTAGCATTCACATGCCTAATAATAGAAAGCTACTGAGGGTTCTCCTCACTATGAGGAACAGAAAACCTTGATCGACTAGTCGGCTCCTGAAAGAAGGGGCGGACCTTCGACGACTCTTATGGCTGAGGTTTCGATGGATCAATCAATCTTTTAAAATCCACCTCCCTACTTTTACAAAATTCAGCATACAAACATTGTGCTAATAGAAAAGTCAGATTGTATTAATGAAGCCCCAAGGGGCACATTACAAAAAAAAAAAAAAAAAAGGGACAAACGAGCTAGTGCTCAAGCTTCGGGGGGCTGCTCGTCATGTGTATCCTCGGCTGAGGCCTCAGACTCAAAGCTAGTATCATCAAAAGCTAATAAGTCTAAATCGAGATGCATCCCCTTGACCTCTTTAAGGCTCTCTATGAATGCTTGTTGAGTGTTAAATATTGCATATTTTTCCCCATTTATATCTTGGTTTTATGAACATGATACTGCTTAATGGTATATTTTATACATGTTTGTGTTGTAAGGTGAATCTGAGAGCTTTGATTGAAAAGAATGCTAAAAGCATGGATTTAATGCTGAAGAATCACCAAGGTAAAAGATGGATCTTAGGAGACCATGAATGAAGAATTTACATGCCAAATACAAAGGATGGAGAAAAGACTGGCAAAAGCACAAGTTCAACAGAAGAAAAATCAGACAATTCGGTCCCACCTAAGCCAACTTTGGTCCGACCGAAATTGCACAAAACAGTCCAGTAAGCAATCAAGATTGTTAGGCTTAATTCGGTCCCACCTAAGCCAACTTCGGTGCAACCAAAGACAACTTTGGTCTCACCTAAGCCAATTTCAGTCCCACCTAAGTACTCTGCACATAAACTTCAGATGCGATTTTGGTGCGACTGAAGGCAACTTCGGTGCGACCGAAATCGTATAGAATTGTCAAGCGAGAAAGTACAATTTTCACTCTTAATTCGGTCCAACTGAACCCAACTTCAGTTCGATCGAAGCGTAATGCAGAAAACCTGCGAACTGCGTAAATTGAGGTGATTTCACAACGGATTGCGGAAATTCTAAGTTAGTGCGTAAGGTGGAGCTTCACAACTATAAATAAGAGTCCCTAGGACGTTCCTATGCATCATCTAGGGTTTAAGGAGTGGAGCCAAAGGGTGGAGAGCCGCCGCCAAGCGTCTTTCTTCTTCTTCCTTAGTAGTTTCTATGTTTTTCTTAAGAAACTTTAGTTCAATCATGACTATGGTTGATTAAACCTCTTAGCTAGGGCTAAGAGGTGAAGCTTCTAGCGTGATTGGGATGTTTATCTTGTTTTAATTCATGTTTATGTTGAACTTCATTGATTTCTAGTTGATTTTAAGGAATACTTTTAGTTTTCAATGGTTTGTTGTGGCTCGAATTATAGTAGATCTACGATAGCTTTGAGTTTCTTTTCTTACTTGAGATTATGGGATTGGTAAATCTTGTTGTTTGCCATAGTTCCTAAGGGCATGGTTTGGTGACGGAATCCCTTCCAAGTCTTCAGAATCCTCTTCCATTGAGGCTAGATTAATGAGAAGTTTAGAGATTTGATCATCACTCTTTTCAATTGGATAAGATATGACTCTGATTCCAATTGGATCTCTTGAATCAAGTAAGGTAGCATCCCAAGAGCTATAAGTGGATCCTTGGCACTCTAGTTCCCACCTTTAAATTTATAAGTTTCAATTACCTTATTTAAAATTACTCCCTCAAATACTTCAAATTTAGTTTTACGTCTTCTTGTAGTTATATTTCTAATTACTTTCAGAAACGTACAAATTTAGTCCCTGTGGATTTAACCTCGGTCTTACCGAGATTATTACTACATCGCGACCTTACACTTGGGGTTGTGAACAAGTTTTTGGCATCGTTGCCAAAGACTACGGCTATGCTTTTCTGAAATTAATTAATATTAGAATTAGGTTAAGATTAGGGCTTTTAGGATTCTTCAGTTTTTAAATTTTAGTTTTAGGATCTATCTTTTATTTTTCTTTTTTCTTTCTTCTTTTACCATTGCTAACATAGTGTGATTGTTTTGATTTTGTACGATTTTCAATTTTAGTTCTTCTCTTCAGGTAGCTTCTTCCCTCTACTTACTTTCCATATTATTGTAGATTTTTTATTTTTTTTTTTAGAATTAGATTCAAAATTAGGGTTTCACCATGTATATGCAAGAGTGGGAACGTCAGTATGCTGAGCTACTTCTAGAAAACGAGAGATATTGTGAAGGGCGGTCAGATGATTATGTTAGAAAACAACCTATGTCTCAAATTTTTTCTGAAACCATGATTGAGAATCGACCAGAATATAATGCTCCACAGATTAAGAGGTCTATACGCGATCATATGCGGGAGAATAATTACACCCCACCGATTAAGAGAATAGTACGTGATTATTGGGGTGAGAACCATTATTACTTATCGTACAAAAAGAAAACAATGCGAGATTATATTATGGGTGTTAATGTGTACCAACAACCATCAAACTCTCCCACATATGACCCGTATGACTATGATCAGTGGAAACATCAACATTGGAGAGATGAACCAACAAGAGATTATAGTGACTATTCTCTTGGATCCCTTGCCTTTGAGATCCAACAAAAAATGATCCAAGAGGATTCAATTCAGAATTTTCTTCTTCACATAGAAGCTCAAGAACAATTCAACCAATTCATCACACAGTCATTTAGAGACATTAGAAAATTATTAGAAGTGATTGAATCCTTCGTTCAAAGAGTTGAATCATACCTCAATGATACGGAGGAGGCTAGTTTTTCCTAGCCTCAACCGAATCTAGAAACACAACGTGAGGAAAGTGATCCTAACTTGCTTATGGAGGGTACTGAAATTGAGAATGAAGAGTTGGATTGTGTTAATGAGCATATGGTTCAATTCCTCGAAGAGTCGATCTTGATGACTGTCCAAAGGGATGATCAAGAGACACCAATATTTTTCACATATAATAATGCTGATACACTTCACCCACATGACACACTTGACCTCAATAAGGAGGAAGAGGCTAGTTTATTTGAGCCTCAACCCAACCTAGAAACACAATATGAGGAAAGTGATATCAACTCACGTGTGAACTGTACTGAATTAGACAATGATGAGGAGTGGGATGACAACCATGAATTTATAGCCCAGATTTCCTAGGAATCAATCTCAATTATGGTCCAGGTAAATGATCAAGAAGTATAAGGAATTGTCGACCATAATGATCTACTCCACCCATCTGACATGTTTGATTTAAATGTGGAGGATGAGTTCCTTCCTAGTGAACTGCATAACCCTTTCGAGGTGTGCTCAGCCCACTCTCCTGATTTAAATGATGATTTGATTAGGGAGATGGATAACTTGCTAGACATGACTCCGGTATTTAAAACTACCCAGTCGAGGCCACCATTGGAACTGTCATCCCTTAATGATACAATACCTTTACTGACTAGTATTAATGAACCGAGTCTTCACATTAAATCTTCACCTTCTGATTCTCAATCTGTCTATACAGGGCAAGGCGAGATGTATCCGGTGATGATCGACTCTCACCAAGATGAAAAGCAAGAGAACATGCTTCACTCTATTATCAAAGATAATGAAGGAGTCCTTGGGCTATCATCACAAACCTCAATGTGGAAAACGAGCCCCTCTCAAATAAATCTCTCAACTCTCTCCAAGATTGCTTGGTACACTTTGAAGATCCTAAAGATAACATGATAAAAGAAATAGTGGATGCCTTGTAAGACAATACCTTGATAGTTGTTACTGACCGAGAGAACCCTTATTCTGAAGCCCCTCATTCCATAGATCCTGAACATTTATCATCAAGGGAGGAGGAGCTGAAAATTGAACCGAAGTCTACAACTTCGGAATGTGTTGAGACTACATCACCTACTGAGGATTTTTCTGAATTTCATATAATCGTAGTCTCTAATTCACCATATTGTACTAACTTTGAAAACTTGTCTATCATGGGTGAATCATATATACTTTGGATACCTCAAGAGATTCAACGACAATTTTTTACTGAGGTCCATAAATTTCTTTGGACATTTATGCTCCAGGACATCCAAGCCTATTGCAAAAAGGGCTTTTGGATAATCTTGTTGAGAAACTTACTAAGAAATTTATCAAGATACTGGCCGGAGGAAGAACCTTACTACATGATTGAGTAGCTTTCCCTTACTTTCCTAGTTTAGGATTAGTGTAACATTCCGAATTTTCCCCAACCTGGAATTAGACGTCCTTAGGCAATGGGTTGCTCCTAATACCATATTAACTTGTCAGAACTGAATCCCACAGTCTAAAATCGCTCCTTAACCCATTTCCTTCACAAATCCCACCCTTCACCACCTTGCTCCTTAAATTTTCTAAGTACTTTTACCATAGACACTATCTTAAACTAGCTAAGTAGTATAACTTGGATCACTTTATATACAAACTACAAAGGCTCAGGTACCACCTCAGACAGAAATCATACAGGACTAAATCCTTTAGAAATTAGGCGAGAATTAGCTAGTGCTAAACTAGAGTGCCTGTGAAATTAGCACCAATCGCTTTAAACACGATCTGCAAGACCCAAAACTTGTAGAATCATTGACGCTAGGTTACCCTAAAACTTAGGATCAATCTCATTACCCGGCTGCTCACGGGAGCATCTCGAAACTCCGTATCGGATCTGGACCGCACGTCGGAAGTCCGATTAACACGAAGTTAAGGAACTAGGACCGCCTCGCTGGGCTTGACAACCATCTCGAAAATCAAATCGAGATAGTGTCTCAGCGCTATTCGCTTGAGCTCGGAGTGAAGAGTGTGAGAAATGTGAAATAATTTCAAAATAAAATATCTTGAATAGTAATCTGGCACCTCTCGCTTGTGGATCAGTATTAAGCAACCAGACCGTCAGAATCAGACCAAATTACACCCTCGGATCAGGAGAAATTTCATACACATTTACATGTACTCGGAATCTCCGATCGAGATCCGCTGACCGTTGAACTGAAAATGGTCCGCCACGCGTGATCTGGAATCCCGACCGAAACGAAAACTTAATAGAACGTAGATCCAGCGTTAGTGAGCTTAAGTCGACTTTGGCTCAAGGAGGGCCGCCAGAAACCCTCTTTTGAGCTGAAACAATGCCGATTTGATTATAATGTAAGTATACCTTGAACATAAGTCTATTTCGTTAGTTTTTAGGCTATATAAGGACCTTAACCCCTCTCTCATGACAGCCATACGAATTTGAGGTTGAGAGAGAGAAAAGAGAGAGAAAAGAGAGAAAGTGTGGGAGATGTGGGAGAATCTCCCTGCCACTCTTCCTTGCCGCTGTACGAGCTCCACCGCCTGATTCTCATCGCTTTCCCGGCGTTTCCGGCGTCATTTCTAGGTAAGAAGCCCTAACCCTAATCTGATTTGGGGCTTGGGTGGTTGTAGGTTATGAAATAGCTAACTTATTTCGTTCTATAGGTTACCAAACTGCTGAATACGGAAGCTTAGCAAACCTATCGACTCCGTTTCGATTCTACGACAAAAGGTGCAGACTTTAGGTGTATAGGTTATGGTTTTTAACGCTTTCAATGTCAGATAATGATAGATTCATGATCTGCATGCAATTGCACATGTACAAAGTGCTGTCTGTTTTCCGTTTCGATTAAAGATGAAAAATATGGAATTCTACATACTCTAGGTATTTGTAGAAAGTACGGTATACGTATATTTTTTGGAAATGTGTTTGACATGTTTATTTGTTATATGGATATACGATATATGGATAAAATACTTATTTGGCAAAAGGATTCGCCTAAATACATGTTTTACTTATATACACTATGTATGTTGAAATTGCGTATTCTAGAAAATACTGTATACGTATAAATTTTGGAGATGTATTTATCATGATTATTTGTTGTAGTAATATATTATACATGGATAAAATACTCGCTTGGCTAAAGGATAGCCCTAATACATGTTTTGTTAACATACACCATGTATGTTGTAATAGTGTATTCTAAGTGTTTGTGAAAATGACTGAATGAGTATAGAATTCTCATTCGTGCTCGCCATGACTAAGTGTCATGGATTCATGATTGTTGTATTGGCGATACCCCTTTGACGAAAGGATTTGCCCTAAATCACGCCACGGCCAATATACACTATATATGCTAAAATGTGTGGCCCAAGTGTTTGTGGAAATGACTGAATGAATATGGAACTTGGATTCCTGCTTGCCATGACTATCCGTCGTGGGTGTACGCGTGTTATGATTGGGGCAACTCCCTAGTGAAAGGATTTGGCCTAATGCCTATGTGATCGACATATGTCATGTATGTTGATGTATGTTTGTTTAAGCGTTTCTTGAAATGTCTGAATGAGTAGTAGTTAGCAAATTGTAATGTATAAGGGTGTTGAGATATGATTCTCAACCTCTTTTAACTATGTGTATGATCTCCTTGGATAGTTGTGTGATTAGGAATTGAACATGTACAAACTCATGCTTGTGTTGTGCTTCATAACATGCTCAACTGCTTTATGATTTTAACTATGTAATGCATATGTTTAAATTTATATTTACGTTGTATGATCCATCATGGGTGATGGGGGAGTGGAGCAACGAGTGCGTGCAACAGCCCTGACAGCCCTAAACGGATAATACCAGACTTTGATTGTATGATTTGAATCTTGAACCATTACTGCTTTATCTATCTGCAATTGATTGTGTTTGGGGCTATGATTATAGTCCAGACAATCGGTACCAGAATTGCATTCGTGGCTGTGATTCATTTGCCACGTGAGATGTGTTCGATGAGCCCGAGTCGTACTTCGGTTGACGATAGTGGTTGGCCACGCGAAGTGCTTATGCACTTCATGTCGTTCAACTTGTTGTGCGCTCAAGCTAGCCGAGCTCGTCAAGTAATCCGATCTGTCTTATGTATGTTCACCATGTTTGGACGCTACTTCTTGAACCTAGGGTACCAAACTTACCAGTGAAATCCCTTTTAACCATGGTACCTCGATCCTGCTAAGACTCATGAGCCGGGCATGGTGGTATGGGACACCGTGGTCGAGCTGTCGGCCTATGCTGGGGCCACGTGCCTCCCCGTAGTGACCATTGAGCAACCAAACTCGTGAGTCGAATACGGTAGTATGGGACACTGTATTCGAGCTGTCGACACTTACGGTGAGAGCCGAGTACGGTGAGACCTGTACTCGTGCTGACGGGCGACGAGTCCTCTGTAGTGTCTTCGAGTATACTCCAAGGTCTGTGATTGGCGACGAGCCCTTCACAGCAACTAGAGTATGAGTTGAGCCGAGTACGGTGAGACCTGTATTCGAGCTGACGGCCAGCGATTGAGCCGAGTACGGTGAGACCTGTACTCGAGCTGACGGTCAGCAATTGAGCCGCATACGGTGAGATCTGTATCCGTGCTGACTGGTGACGAGCCCTTTGCGATGCCTTCGCGATGCCTCTCGAACCATAATACCATATGAGATTAACTAGGATTGACGACCCTAGAATGGATCATGTTTGGGAATGATACAAGGGAGGTACCTTAGTTTTCCAATACTGCTGTTTGAAATAGACTAATAACAACTCGGTAATCATGCTCATCATCGCACCGCATGTGCCTAGTAGATGTGGAGAACTGAGGGAGGTATGCATTCGCGAACGTAAGATGATGTCGCATGAGGGTGGTTTGGCAAGGGCATACATCATGTCATTTCATACTTGCATTAAATAAGAGTAGTTAGAATTGTTTGATTGTACTGCTTTATCATTACTGCTTGACTGAGTTGATAACATGTTAACCTATGCTTTACTGTTCCACTGAGTTGATCACTCACTCCCACGTTACGGGACGGTGTTGTACACACCAACCAGATTTGTTGAGTTTCAGGTGATGGCAATGCTTGTGAAGCAGAGCCGGGCTACTTCTATGATGATAGGAGGAGTTCTCCTATCTGCATCTCTCTGGCAGGTCAATGAAGACCTAATATTGTATTGACGGGCTATGGTACTTGGGATAGGAGACATTACACTTCCTCACATTTGGTATATTTTAGAACTGTACTTGTAATTATTTAACCTGGTAATGTTATCACACTCTAGAGACTCATCATAGTTTATATATTTTATCTATCTATCACAGTCTTCCGCTTGCAAATTTAACTGTCTCTGGAGTATGATATGCTGTTTTGGCTTAATCTCACTCATGTTCAATGCACGAATACAGTCAACATTCAATCATCATTTATTTTGTTGCATAAGTGATGTTCTGGAACTCGGGAGTTGAGTTTATTCTCGACCCCCCGATTTTCAGGGCGTTACAATTAGGTTTATTGTTTTCATGGGATTTTGAACTAGGATAGTTTACTTTCATTTGTTTAGTTGTTGTGCTAACCCATCTTCGCGTTGGGATCTTTGGAATAGCTTCAATTCGCCTTCTCCAGGTACTGGCTTTCTATCACAACTCCTTTCTTTTTGTTGCCTCATGATCATTGCATGCTTATCTCTTTTTACATTGAGGACAACGTAGATTTTAGGTTGGGGGTGTGTATTAGGTAAACTAATCAGTGTTTTCTTAGTTTTTGAGTAAAAATTGTGGATATTCTCAAAATTTTCAAACTAAAACCGGTTTGAAAATTGATAATTTGTGGATTAAGAATGCTTTGAGTATGATGATGAGATAGAAATAGAATTTTGAATTGTTGGAATTTGATTAACTAAGTAAACTATCACCTAAGTTCTTGCACTCAATTGATTAAGAGGAAGTTTGAATATCATGTTGATCCAAATCACGAAGACATGTTTAATTTGCTTTCTATGAATAATGCTAGAATTTTTAATGGTTAGCATGTGCATCATTGAAAGATATTGAGAATTGAGTCTGGAGAATTTTATCCACCTTAAAAGATGAAAAGAACCAGTTAAAAAACAGTGAGATCGACAAAAAGGTCATGTATGATGAAAAGACTGGAAAAAAATGAAAAAGAATGAAAGAATGTAAAGTTTGAAAAAAATGGAAATAAAGAGACTGAAAATACTGAATGAATACAAGTGACCGTCGATATAAAATCAAAAACTGGAAAAAGAAGAAAAATGGGATAAGTTCAGAATCAGCACTTGAGTTTTCAACTAATCTAGAAGTGGTGAGCATGGCTAGCATTATGAAATAATAGTATTCTTATAGGAGTAAGTTGATTTTCGCCAAGCACATTGAAAAATATATAATGAACTTATACTCCGATATAATTGATAAAGAACCTATTTGATTGATTTCTTATGTGATTCGACTTTAGGTTTCCAAAATCCCACTTTTTCGTCTTAATTCTACTCATTCAAACTTGATTACACAAAAGATTGTTTTCTGAAAAAGGTTTGAACATTGAGAATTGAGGATTACTTCACACATGTTTTGCTTGGGACTAGTAAATGCTGGTTGGGGAGTGTGTTGAGTGTCAAATATTGCATATTTTTCCCCATATATATTTTGGTTTTATGAACATGATACTGCTTAATGGTATATTTTATACATGTTTATCTTGCAAGGTGAATCTGAGAGCTTGAATTGAAAAGAATTCTAAAAGCATGGATTTAATGCTCAAGAATCACCAAGGCAAAAGATGAATCTTAGGAGACCAAGAATAAAAATTTACATGCCAAAGATCCAAGGAAACCAAGTATAAAGGATATAGAAAAGATAGGCAAAAGTACAAGTTAAACAGAAGAAAAATCAGATAATTCGATCCTACCTAAGCTAACTTCGATCCAACCAAAATCACACAAAACAATCCAGTAAGAAATCAAGATTTTTAAGCTTAATTCAGTCCCACCTAAGACAACTTCGGTCCCACCTAAGCTAATTTCGGTCCCGCCTAAGTACTTTGCACATAAACTTCAGATGCGATTTCGATGTGACTGAAATCACGCAGAATTGTCTAGCGAGAAAGTGCGATTTTCAATCTTAATTTGGTCCGACCGAACCCAACTTTGGTCCGACCGAAGCGTAATGCGGAAAAGCTACGGACTGCGTAAATTGAGGCGGTTTCACAACGGATTGCGAAAATTCCAAGTCAGTGCGTAAGGTGGAGCTTCACAACTATAAATAGGAGTCCCTAGGACATTCTTAGGCATCATCTAACGTTTAAGTAGTGAAGCCAAAGGGTGGAGAGCAGCCGTCAAGAGTCTTTCTTCTTCCTCCTTAGTAGTTTTTATGCTTTTCTTAAGAGACTTTAGTTCAATCATAATTATGGTTGGCTAAACCACTTAGCTAGGGCTAAGAGGTGAAGCTTGTTACGTGATTGAGATTTTATCTTATTTTGATTCATGTTTATGTTGAACTTCATTGATTTCTAGTTGATTTTATGGAATACTTTCAGTTTTCAATGGTTTGTTGTTGTTCACAACCTCAGGTGTAGGGTCGCGATGTAGTAATAATCTCGTTGAGACCAAGGTGGAATCTACAGGGACTAATCTTGTGTATATTCTGAAAGCAACTAGAAGTAGAACTAGAAGAAGATGTAAACCTAAATCTGAAAGTGTAGAGAGAGTAATTACGAATTGTTTAACTAAAATTTGTAAATTTAAAGGTAGAAACTAGGGTTTCCAAGGATCCACTTATAGCGATTAGGGAGATCTATTACTTGATTCAAGGACACAACTGGAATCAGAGTCCTATCCTATCCAGTTGGAGGATATCTCAATAAAACCAAATCTGAACGTCCTTTGACCTAATTCTCAACGGATGAGAGTTGTGAGAACTGGAACTTATTCCATCACCTAGCCATGCCTAAGAGACATGACAAACAACAGGATATACCAATTCCACAATCAAACATAGGAGAATCATGAAGATTAGAAGAGATTCCATCTTCAACCATGACCAAGGGACGATGATGAACAACAGGATTTTCTAATTTCACAATCTCAATACATGAAAAGAAAATACTTAAAGTTATTACAAATCTATTGTAATTTAAGTCACAACAAACCATTAAAAACTAAAAGTATTCCTTAAATATCAAACTAGAATCAAAGAGAGTTCAACATAAACATGAATTAAAGCAATAGAAACGTCCCATCACGCTATAAGCTTCACCTCTTAGCCCTAGCTAAGAGGTTTAGCCAACCATATACATGATTGGATCCAAAACCCTATAGGAAAACATGAAAAACTAAAGAAGAAAGAAGAAAAATGCTTGGTGACGGCTCTCTGCCATTGTGCTTCGCTCCTCAAAATCCTAGATAGATGCCCAAGGATGCCATGGGGACTCCTATTTATAATTGTGCAACACCTCCTTTCGCACCTCCTTGGAAAAATCTAAAAACTGTCTTAAATTTACACACTCCGCGTAATTCTGCGCAACTCTGCGTAAGTGGTTCGATGACATCGAACTGTCTTCGATGTCATCGAAGGTGACTTTAATACGTGCTTTTTCCGCGCTGTGTAACTTCGTCCGGATTGTGTAATATTCTATGCCATTGAACCTACCTTCGATGTCATCGAAGGTGTCTTCGATGTCATCGAGCGTTGTTCGAGGAATCGATAATGTGTCCAAAACAGTCCAGCGAGTTTTGCCAAAAATTTACAGAAAATTCGATGTCATCGAGTAAGGCTTCAAGTCATTGAACAAGTTCTCGAGTCATCGAAAAACGTCTTCAATTTGTCCAATGACCAACTCAATTTTCATTCATAAATTCGATGTCATTGACCCGTGTTCGATGTCATCGAATGTGTCTTTGATGTCAACGAATGGTGATCGATGACACAGTCAATGTGAATTCTGCACTTGTTCTTTTGACTTTGTTCCTTCTCCACTTGGTTTTTTAGAATCTTGTGACCTTGAAATCTTTAATCTTTGTCTCCTAAGAGCCATTCTTTGCCTTGGTGATCTTTAAGCGTCAAATCCATGCTTTTAGCACCTTTTCCAATCCAAACTCTTAAATTCACCTTGTAACACAAACATGAGTAAAATAGAACATTAAGCAGCATCATATTCATAAAACCAAGATATAATTGGGGGATAATATGCAATATTTAATCCTCAACACAATCCCCAACTAGCATTTTGCTAGTCTTGAGCAAAATATGCGTGAAATAAACCTCAATGCTCAATGTCCAACACCTCTTATAGAAAACAATTCTTTGTGCAATCAAGTATGAATGGGTAGAATTAAGATATGAAAGTGAGCTTTTGAAAACCTAGAGTCAAATCACATAAACAACCAATCAAATAAGTTCTTTATCCATTAAATCAGAACATAGTTTACATATCAAGTTTTTCAATGTGCTCAGTGAAGATCAACTCACTTTCTGTGCGAATACTATCAATTCATCTTACTAACCATGCTCACCACTTCAAGACTGGTTTGAAACTCAAGCACTGATTCTGAACTTATCCCCTACTCTTATTTTTCCAGTTTTGATTTTATATTGACGGTCAATTTCTATTTATTCTTTATTTTTTGATTCTTTTCCAAAATTTTCATTCCTTTTCGTGACCTCTTTGTCGATCTCCTGTTTTTTAATTGGTTCTTTTCTTCTTTTAAGGTAGATAAAATTCTCCAGACTCAATTCTCACCATCTATCAATGATTCACATATTAACAATCAGAAATTCTAGCATGTCTTATAGAAGACAAATTGAATGTGTGTTGTGGTTTAGATTAGCATGATATTCAAACTTTTTCTTAATCAATTGAGCGTAAGAACTTATGTGATATGTTACTTAGTTGATCAAACTCCAACAATCCAAAATTCAATCTCTATCTTTTCATACTCACAGTATTCTTAAGTACATAATTCATCGCTTCCTAAACAAATTTCAACTTGAAACATTGAAAAATTTCAAAATTTTTGCTCAAAACTGAGAAAACACTGATTAGTTTACCTAATCCCCCATCCCCAACCGAAAAATCTACATTGTCCTCAATGTAAAAGAAATAAGCATGTAATGTAAAAGAGACAATGAAAAGAAAAGAGAATTGATGGAAAGGTAATACCTGAAGAAGGAATTCTGAGGCTTTTCCAATGATCTCAGTGTGAAGATGGATTAGTACAAGAATTAAACCAACAGAAAGTAAACAATCCTAAATAGCGAAAAGCAAACTATCCTAAACAGCAGAAAATAAACTATCCTAAACAATCATATATGAAAGCAATAAACTAAACTACACCTCCATTAGACTAGGAGGTTAATCCTGGTAAACAGGATTTATGGACATGTCCTCGGAATCAAATTTCTTAACAAATGGCTTTAACTGATGTCCATTGACTGTGAAAATATTGCCATTGTTTGGATTCTGAATCTCGACGGCCCCATGATGATAAACGTTAGTAATTGTGAAAGGGTCAGTCTAACGAGATCGGAGTTTACCTAGAAAAAGATGTAACCAAGAATTATACAAAAGGACCTTCTGACCTGGTGTGAATGATTTCTGAAGAATGTGTTGGTTATGAAACACCTTCATCTTGTCCTTGTAAATTCTCAAGTTCTCGTATGCATTATTTTGGATCTCTTCAAGTTCATTCAACTGAACTTTGCGCAGTGAGCCAGTGTTGTCTAAATTGAAGTTCAAATTTTTAATAACCCAATAGGCCATATGTTCCAACTCCACAGGTAAGAGGCAAGCCTTCCCATAAACAAGTCTACAGGGAGATATTTTAATAGAGGTCTTAAATTCAGTACGGTAAGCCCATAAAACAGCGATCATGCGAATTGATCAATCCTTACGGTTAGGGTTAACCGTTTTTTCCAAAATATGTTTAATTTTCCTATTAGAAATCTCAGCTTACCCACTTGTTTGTGGGTGGTATGGAGTGCTCACTTTGTATGAGATGCTGTATTTCTTCATTAAGTTCACGAATGACCTATTACAAAAATGTGAACCTTCATCACTAATGATGGCTCGAGGCATTCCGAACTAGGAAAGGATGTTCTCTTTAAAGAATTTAATGACCATTTGATGATCATTGTTTCGGCATGGAATCGCTTCGACCCATTTAGTGACATAGTCTACTGCTAACAAAATATATAAATTTGTAAAAGATTGGGGGAATGGTCTTATGAAATTGATGCTCTAATAATCAAATGCTTCAATGATCAGAATGAGGTTCAAAGGCATCATATTTCGACTAGAAAATGCTCCCAATTTTGAAAAATGCTTGCAAGCTTTACAAAACTCATGAGTGTCCTTGAACATAGTGGGCCGGTAAAAGCCGCACTACAGAATTTTGGCTGTCTTTTTAGCAGAAATGTGACCCTCATAAGCCTGAGAATGACAGAAGGAGATGACACTTTGTTGTTCATTGTCTAGCACACATCTCCTTAAGATTTGGTCTGGGAAATATTTAAACAAATATGGATCATCCCAAAAGAATTTGTGTACCTCGGTAAAGAATTTTTTCTTATCTTGCGCAGTCCAATGTGTTGGCGTGAAACCTGTAGCTAGATAATTAGCAATATCCACAAACCAAGGTGAATGAGAGACTTTGAACAATTGTTCATCAGGGAACATGTCGTTTATATGTGTTGTCTCAAGTGAATCAGAGAGATTAAGGCAGGAAAGGTGGTCAGCCACTACATTCCCTACTCCCTTTTTATCTTTTATTTCCAAATCAAATTCTTGGGGTAGGAGGATCCATCCTATCAAGCGGGGCTTAACATTATTCTTAGAAAGAAGATACTTGAGTGCCACATGATTTGTGTAGATGATGATCTTGGATCCGATCAAGTAGGACCTAAATTTATTGTAACGCCCTAAAAATCAGGGGTTGAGCAGAAGCTCAGCTCTCGAGTTCCAACGCATCACTTATACAACATAGATAATGATGATTGAATTTTGTTCATATTAGTGCATTAACATGAGTGGGATTATACCAAATTAGCATATCATACTCCAGAGACAGTTAAATTACGCAAGCGGAAGACTGTGATAGGTATATAAAATATAAAAACTGTTGTAAGTCTCCAGAGTGTGAACATGTTACCAGGTTAAATATATACATGTATACTCCAAAAATGAACAAAATGAATATACATGCGTGTTCCAAAAGTGTAAAATAACAAGTGTAATGGCATCTAATCAGCAACCCTGTAACCCCATCGATCAGCACATGGTCTACATAGACCCCCTGATAGCAACATATAGAAGAAACCCTCCTCATCATCATAAAAGTCCGGCTCCATTTCGTAAGCATTGCCATCATCTGAAACTAAAACAGGGTCTAGTTGGTCTTTAAAATACCGTCCCGTAACGTGGGAGTGGGTGATAAACTAAGTGGAACTATAAGGCAAAGGTTAACATGTTATCAATTTAATCAAGCAGTAATGATAAAGCAATACAATCAAACATCCCTAAGTACCCTGATTAATGCAAACATGATATGTATTAATGATGCATCCCCTCGCCTACACTCCCTTAACGTCTTCATCTCACGGCGCGCATGGCAACCTCCCGAAAGTGCTCTTCCTCGCCAAAGCACATGTAGTGCGGTGCATGCTCATATTAGCCAATACTTAATTAGATTGATTCATACAACAGTGTTGGGAAGCTAAGGTACCTCCCTTATATCAATTCCCAAATAATGATCCATTCTAGGGTCGTCAGTCCTAGCAAATCTCATAAGATGTTGCGGTTCTATGTCACTACAAAGGGCTTGTCACCTGATCAGTGTAGGCCTAGTTTATACTCTAGTTGCTACAGAAAGACTCGTCGCCTCAACGCAGTCTTAGAGTATGCTCGAGGTCACTACAAAGGGCTCGTCACCTGATCAATGTAGGCCGACAACTCGAATATAGTGTCCATACCACCGTATTCTGCTCATGAGGCGGTGTTGCTCATTGGTCACTACGGGTGGGCTCATCACCCCGGCGTAGGCTGACAGCTCGACTACGGTGTCCCATACCACCATGCCCGGCTCATGAGTCTTAGTGGATCGAGGTAACAAGGTTTAAACGGGATTTTCACTGGTGAGTTTGGTACCTTAGGTTCAAGTAATGGCGTCCATACATGGTGAACATACATCGGGTCAATCGGGTTACTTGACAAGTTCGATTGGTATGAGCGTACGCTGAATTAATCGACATGGAACGCTAACCACTGTCGACAATCATCGTACGACTCGGATTCATCGAACGCATCAACTGTAGTGAGACTAGCTTGGCCACTTAAACAGGAATTATTACTGATTGCCTGAACTAAGTCGTAGTCCCAAACACATTATGATGTAAGAAATATGTACATGTGGTAATCATACAACACTTAACGACCATTGCAACCATGAATAGTATTTGAAAATACAATGAAACACATATAGCATGCCATGTTACATATACGTATTCTACTTAAACACACCATATAGATTTACAGCTACTTGAAGGAATTTATGTACATAACTAAGGTGGTTGAGAATCCTATCTCAACTACCTTATTAACTATAGTTCATCTAGCAACAACTCATTCAGGCATTTTATCAAACACTTAGACTACACATAACCGACATACATGACGTATGTTGATTTCAACATATAATAGGGCAAATCCTTTCACCAAGGAGTTGTCTAATACACATCAATCATGTTCTTACATTCCATACACATAACAAACACAAATCATGAATCCATATTCATTCAGTCATTTCAACAAACACTTAGACTACACACTATAATATACATGACGTATGTTGGCCATAACATGTATTAGGACAAATCCTTTCACTAAGGAGTTGTCACGAATACAACAGGCATATATCCACGATGGATAATCATGGCAAGCAGGGATTCAAATTCCATACTCATTCAATCATTTTCACAAACACTTAAACTACACATTTCAACCTACACGATACAACTCAGTTATAAGCTATATTAGGGCAAATCCTTTCATAAGGAGTTGTCACGTATTCAACAATCACATGTTCACGGTGAATAATCATGGCAAACACAAAACCAAATTCCCGACATATCCAGTCATTTCAACCTACACATGGAATAGCCTATATTCAACATAGTTCATATATAACCGTAGAGCGAATCAGGCATCGCATTTAGTATGTGAAATGGCACCCATGTCAGTTATAAATCATTAACCGGCATTGAAAGCCTTGAAAATCATAACCTAAACATTTATAGTCCGCACCTTTCGTCGGTAAACTCGTAAGGGATTCAGTTTGAACACTCCGCCTTCGTCTACGGCACAACGGCAACCTATAGTATGAAATAGGTTAGCTATTTCATCACATAAACTATCTGAATCCCTAAAACAGATTAGGGTTAGAATTTTTTACCCGAAAACAGAATCAGAATTGCCGGAATAGCGATACGATAGTGGTAGCTAAGCACGTGGACCGGCGGAGATTGAATTCCGAGAACAAACCCTAACTCTACCTCTCACTTTCCCTCTCTTTCCTTCTCTTTCCTCTCTCTAGGGTTTAGAAATTCGTATGTGAAGGGAGAGAGAGGGTTTAAGGTCCTTATATAGGCCTAAAATCGACCTCAATGGTCCCAGGGCCATGGTATACTTAGGTTATAGCCAAAACCTGATTGTTTCGGCTCAACAGAGCTGTTCTGGAGGTCCCTTTTCTACATGCGGTTGGACTTAAGCTCTCTGACATTGGATATAGGTCAGACTAAGTTTTCAGTTCGATCGGATTTAGGGATCGACCGCGGCGGACCCGTTTCAGTTCAACGGTCATCGGCACTCGATTAGGGTCACAAGTACTCTGACATGTGTTGGAAATTTCCCCAGATCTGAGGGTATAATTTGGTCAAATTCCGACGGTCAGAATCCTTAGATTCAGCCTACAAGCGAACCGACTCAATTCACTTAAGTTTTAGTTCGTTTTCTAAAGATATTCGCGTTTTTCACACACTTCGCTCTGGGCTCAAGTTGTGCGGTTCGGGATATTATTTGGACTTGATTTTCGGGATGGTAGTCAAGCCCAATAAGGCGGTCATATTCGTATATTTTCGTAGCAATCGGACTTTCGACGCGCGGTTCAGGTCCGATACGAAGTTTCAACGTGCTCCCAAGAGCAACCGGGTTTCGAGATTGATCCTAAGTTTTTAGGTAATGTAGCGTTAACGGTTCTACTCATTTTGGGTCTTATAGATCGTATTTAAAGTGGTTCAAGCTAATTCTACTAATTACTCAGTTTAGTACTTAACTAAGTTATGCCCTATTTACGACAGAATAAGGTCCTAGGGCAAGAGAGGCTGATCTTTCTAAATAACCTATTCGTTTTGTGAGATTCCATAAGGTTAATGGTCAAAAGCCCATTTTATTTATATATTTACTATTTACAGTAAGTTTTAGTTTAAGTATTGTTCTTCATCATTTAAACTTTAGGATTTGTGTGTAATGCGATTTGTCCAAAGCGAACACTACGGCTAAGAGCTCCTTTTCCTTAGTAGAGTATTCATTTGGGTAGGATTTAGAGTTCTACTTGCGTAATGTATAACGTAGGTCTTCTTTTCTTTTCTCTAGCCTAACACCGCCCCAAGAGCATAATTGAACGCATCACACATAATTTTAAAAGGAAGGTTCCAGTCGGGTGGCTGCATGATAGGTGCAGTGGTCAACATGCCCTTGAGCTTAGAAAAAGCTTCCTGGCATTGCTCAATCCACTCGTATGATACATCCTTTTAAAGTATATTGCATAAATGATGAGAGAGGTGACTAAAGTCCTTTATAAACCATTTATAAAATCCGGTGTGTCATAGTGAGGATCGCAGGTCTCGTATGTTCTTAGGTGGAGGTAAGTTAGAGATAAGATTAATCTTAGCCTTATCTACCTCAATTCCCTTGGACGATGTTGGGGTACAAATTTTGGTTAAGGGGAGAAGCTTCAAGGAGGAAAGTTGGTGAAAGAAGTGAAAGACAGGTGAGTTGCGCGGGAACCATGTTGCGCGAAGAGATGAGTTACGTGGGTCCGCGCAACTTGTCTGTAGTCATGTTGGGTCGCGCAATACTCTTGGGAGAGGAACGGATTAAGAATGCGAAGTGGGGTCCACGGCACAGGATTTGAGGGCTCACACGTGCGAAAGCTTATAAATACCCCTTACCCCCTCATTTGGAGGATCGGATGCTCAGAAGACCAGTGCCTCTGATAGGTATTGGAGACAGAGATAAGGAGAGGGGGGCCGCGCTACTCCAAGAGAGTTGCGAGGGCCCGCGCAACTCCTATGAGTTGGGCGGATATTCTTTGAGGCAACAACTATGTTAAAAATTTCCACTGTCAATCACACCTCTCTATTAGCCACCTCACAGGGATCTAAACCAAGACCTCAAGTGTTGAAACGAGGTATTTTTCACTCCGTCTACCAGTTGAGCTGGAGCTGGGTGAGCCCAGCATTGAAGCGAGGTATCCCTCACTCAGTTTACCCCATGAGCTCTGGACTGGGTCCCACCGTCCCTGGGACGGTGGATGCACCATACGTGGGCGATGGGGTGGCCCACCCAAAATGGATGGATGTTGTGGTGGGTCCCATGGACCCCACCGTTAGTCCACACCCATGTCAGTACACACTCCATGTCAGTACACACTCCAAGTCAGTACACACTCCCGGTTAGCCACCCCATTGTCAGTCCACATTTCACTGTTAGCAACCCCGCATCAAGGTGGGTTCCACATGGCCCAACCTGTTTTGGATCAGGCTAACATTTGTGTTTCCCTTTCATCCGGGTTGCCCACTATTCGGATGGCCCACACCAAAAAAAAAGGTTAAGGTGGCCCACTATTTGGATGGCATAGATGAGATACACACTTCATAATTGGGCCAAGATCATAAAAGAGAGAGGAAGAGAAGGACACCGGCAAAGATGGAGGGACCCCGCCACTATGGGCCCCTTTTTTATACAAAGCCTACATCAAGATGGGTCCCACCACAAGTGGCCCTTGAATCACAAAACAAGTAAAATAAATGGAGATCCAAGATCACCCACCGGCTTCTTCTTACACCCTAGGCTTCCTTAGCTCCTTAGCTTCAATTCCAATGGAGGAGATGAGGTTTGGATGGTTGAGATGGGTGATGAAAGGGTAGGAAAGGTGGGCCACACATAAAGTTCTCTTGGAGAGGTTTGGGAGAGCTTGGACGTATGGTGCCTTCTCTTGCTTGGGAGAGTGCTTTGAAAATGAAGGAGAGAGAGGGTTGTAAAGGGAGAGAGGGAGTGATGGGTGATGGATGTGGTGAGTGATGGGTGTAAGAGCCTTTTTTGACTTTTGAGGTAATTTGTGTAACAAAGGCATAGGTGTGTAAGAAACTTTTTGACTTTGGGGTTGCTTGGAGAAGGGTGAGAGGTGATGTGTACTTGACATGATGGGATTGATTGTTGATTGATTGATGTGACATATCGTAGAGATTCTCTTCAGTTTTTGCACACGCAGCGTTTTCCTCCCACCGAATGCTGGCCCACATCTCCTGGTTAGAGTATCGAATCGGCGCGCGAGTTGCGGCATCGGAACCGCGGCGACGGCGCGGTCGCAAGGGTACAAGTCTCGATTTGAGTCGACTCGAGTTGACTGCGTGTGAATCAAGGTCGTACGCAAATGCCGGTTAAGGGTCGAAGGTTGCCAGAATTCGACCAGGAAGACCGCGGAAGTCTACGAAATGGTACGGTCTAAGATACGGGTCTTACAGGAAGTGTTGATAAGACTCTTTTTGTTAAGAAATATAACGATCATATCTTATTAGTGCAGATCTATGTTGATGATATTATTTATGGATCTACTTGTTCTAACATAACTGTTGAGTTTGCAGATCTTATGAAATCTAAGTTTGAAATGAGCATGGTTGGGGAATTGAATTATTTCCTAGGGCTGCAAGTTAAACAGCAACCTGATGGTTTCTTTATTTCTCAAAACAAATATGCTCTGAACTTAGTTAAAAAGTTCGGATTTGAGAATGGGAATAATTTTGATACTCTTATGTATACAACTTTAAAACTCTCAAAGGACTCTACAGGTAAGAGAATAAATCCTAAATTATATCGCAGTATGATAGGTAGTTTGCTGTATTTAACTGCAAGTAGACCTGATATTGCTTTTAGCGTTGGAATTTGCACTAAATATCAATCTGATCCTAAAGAGTCACATTTGACTGCTGTTAAGAGGATTATGCGATATGTCGCAAGTTCTGCTAATCTGGGTCTTTGGTATCCACATGATACTAATGTTCAATTAGCTAGGTACACTGATGCTGATTGGGCTGGTAATGTTGATGATAGAAAATCAACCAATGGTGGTTGTTTCTATATTGGGAACTGTTTAGTTTCTTGGCAAAGTAAGAAACAAAGTTCTGTATCGCTCTTAATTGCTGAGGCTGAATACATTGCAACTGGAAATGCATGTGCTCAGCTTGTATGGATGAATAGAATGTTAAGCGATTACGAAATTGCATAGGATTCAATGGTTTTATATTGTGATAATTCCAGTGCAATTAATATATCTAAAAATCCAATCCAGCATTCACGAACCAAGCACATTGACATTAGATATCACTACATTCGTGAATTAGTGGAAGAAAAGATAATTTCTTTGGAATACATTCCGACCAAGAATCAACTTGCTGACATTTTCACTAAACCGCTCGACAAAAGTAGGTTTAATAAATTGAAATTTGATCTTGGTACGTGCAATTTGAATTGATGATTTTTACATTTCTATATCATATTGTATATATTTGTTATTTTAAATGATCAAAATTTCAAATTATGTGAAAAATGCATATTTTTGGATGTTCACAACCAGTCGAGGACAGACTCAACCAGTCGTGGCACGACCGGTCGAGGACGTCCGATGACCAGCCGTGTAGCGCGCTGGTGCTTTTAATTTGGGGGAAAAACACTTTTCTTCCTCATTTGCTCTTTCTCTCCAACGAGTCTAAGCTCGACCGGTCGTACCCGACTTCTTGATTTTTCAAGGTTAGTCCATTATTTCCATTTTCCTTCTAGATTCAAGTGTATATCACTTCATTTTCTTACTTGGAGTGATTTATTTCTTGTTTTCTTGAAGTTTTTGGGGTTTTCTTCTCTAAAATCTGACTTTGAAGAAACCCACTCTACATCTTTTACAACCTCTTGATTCCTTCATTTCTTTGTTGCAAATGGATGCTAGAGGTAAAAAGAAAACTTCCCATGGTGCTTCCTCATCTAGATCGACACCTTTAAGAAGGCGCCACCTTCGGTCACCCGAAATGATCCCTCCTATGTGTGGGATTTACGATTGCATAATGTTATTGTTGAGCGACCTGTGGATATTGATCATATTGCTCCATTTAAACTCCTTCCACTTCTTCAAACTGTAGGATAGGCTAACATTCTACATTGGGGTGGGCCGGCATACCAGTCTATTGCACAGGCTATGTTTGCGTGTATTTCTGAATTTTCAACTGAGAATTTAACGTTTACAATAGCAACTAGAGAAGGTCCATTTGAAATAGACCGTCATTTGATTTCTGCTCTAATGGACATACCTGTTAATGACGAGGGTATTCCTATTCACACTCTAGTTGACAAACCGTCGGAATCAGAAAAACGTGCTCTAACTAGAGCTTTGCGTAATATAGATGCGCAATGGACTCATAAGGGGAATGCGCTTGCTTCCAAGTATTTGTTACCCAGATACAAGGTTCTTCACAGAATATTTATTTCAAATTTGTATCCGCGTTCTGGTAACAAAACTGAACTCACCTCTTTCATGGTTCGGATTTTGCATTCCATCATATCTGGTACTAAAGTTTGTCTTCCTTCTTTGATATGTCATTATATCATTCAATTCCGTCTCCATCTTGGACACATTGATATTCCTTTTGCATTTCTTATGACTGTGTTAGCCACTCATATGTTAGTAGCTATGCTTGTTGGAGAGGCTCCTATTCATCACTTATTTTCAACAACTCAAATATAAACAAGATGAAATTGGGTTTGGCAACTGGACAAGTGAATGTGGGTGGTGGTGGTGCTGAAGAAGTGAATGAAGAAGGTGGCGATTTACTTCCAGATCATATAAACATGGATGATATTTTTAATGAGATTGAATCAGATTCTGAGGCTGACCCTGATTATCAGCCTTCTGATTTTAATGAGAGGTTGTATTCTCTTAAGGAACAGGTGGCTCAGATATGTGTAACCCAAGATTCTCAATTTTCTTATATGCGCAAATATATGAGGCACATTAACAAGGGTTTACACCAAATTGATCCATCTATTCCTGCTTCCTCTTCTGGATCTGATTAAGTATTTTCTTATATGGCTTGTAATAACTCTTATGATGATTCATGTTGAATGAACACTATTTGTTTTTATCTTTCATATCTTGATTAGTTTGCTCCCTCATGCCTCTCTTGTTACCTTTCCTATTCCATATCTTAATTACTTCCTTTGTCTAATTGTGATAAAAAGGGGGAGAATATTTTGTTATGCTAATATGGATATAGATTGTGCGAATGGATTGTGCAACTCAGGGGGAGTAAGTAATGTTCTGGTTATTATAGTAAGTAATGTTCTGGTTATTATAACTGGTGCATGATATGGATATGAATGTATGTATGCTTTTAATAACTGGTGCATGATTCTTTATTGAGCATGTAATGCTACTCTTATTTTTAATGAAGTGTGTTTTGTCACAAATTTGACAAAGGGGGAGATTGTAAGTGCTATAGTTATTTGCTCTTTTGATTGTCAAATTTTGTTGTGCCAAAACCACAGTATGTGACTTGTGTCGCACATTGATATATATGTTCGAGGCAATGCATCACATGTACAAGGACAATGCTTCAAGTCAAGAACAAAGATCTACTTCAAGAAATGCAAGATCAAGTACATTGTTCACTCCTTTAAGCTTCAAAGTTCAAAGTTGTAAAGCGACATTGAAAGACAAGTCAATTGTTCATACGCAAGACTCAAGGTGAAGTACAACTCAAGTACTACAAATTTAACCTTCAAAAGATCTCAAGTTCAAGCTCTACTACAAATTCAAGCTTCAAAAGATTTCAAGTTCAAGCTCTATTATAAGTGTTTGGTATGTTCTTAGACTAGTCTTGGACTCTGTTCGACTACTCCTAGCACTGCCTCGACCAGTACTAAGTTGTTGCAAAATTTTGGAATTTTTTGGTTAAGCTACAACCAGTATTGGAGACTACTCGACCGGTCGTGTAAATAGTGCACGACTCGTTCACGACCAGTCCTACAGCTACGACTCAAAGTCCAGCAACCATTCCAGGTTCCACACGACCAGTCGTGGACAGGTCACGACTAGTCGTGGAGGTCCCTTGACCGGTCGTGTAAGGCCTACGACCAGTCGTATAACGGTTTTATTCGATTGCGCTTAAAATTTCAAAATGTTGTTGGTCCTACGACCAATCGTAGTGTCCTCATGACCAGTCGTGGACGCAATTTCTTCATCTATAAATAGAGCACGAATTTCAGAGTTTGATATCCAATTCAAGTATAATCAAGTCGTCACTCTGAGAGATAAGTTAGTATTCTTTTTAAGCTATATTGTGCTCATTTGATATTCTCTTTTAATAGCTTTTTATATTTGATTTTGTATTCTACATTCCAATCTGATTTGAAAGAGGGATTGAACAATTCCACTTCTTGAAATCAAAATCAAATAGAGATAGCCCAACTTGATTTAATTTAAAATCAATTTAGAATCTAGAACCATTTCATAAGTGAGTATTGGACATTGAACTTCTATTCGAACTTCTACTTCGATTTGGTTCTTCCGGGCTGCAACAAAAGGCAAAATCCAAGTATTTTACATTTGTGTAAATCTTCTGTTTTTAGTTTCTTTTGAGATTAAGCCAGAAAAATCTCATTGATTTGGTTTATCTGAGGTGATTCAGAAAACTCAGAGTGTGGGGTTTTTAAATTGTGTAAGCCCACTTGAAAGACACAATTGTTAGGGTTTTAGGTGAACCTGGAAAAACCTATTTTCATTGTGAACACTAATATCCACTGTGTGAGGATATTAGGAGTGGAGTAGTTGTGTGGCTGTTGTTTAACAGTTGGTGTACACACAGGCGAACCACTATAATTCTTTATGTTTTATGGATGTGTGGTTTATTTTCTATATCTTTTATCATTCAAGTTTATGGGATGTATGTGTGGATGTGAATGTTGTAATCCTTTACATTTCAAGCTTCGTGGGGAATGTTGTAATAGCTTAGAATTCCTTTCTTGCTATTTTCTTTTTATTCCTCTTTAGTTTGAGTTTTTGATACACAAACCATTCTAGTAAGGTTGTCCTTGCCATAAACCCTTAGTTTTTATGGTGTAAGGTTGTCCTTAGAACAACATTTGTATCAACCTCTCAACATTAGAATTTTGAGGTTGCTTTAAATTTTCGTATTGTGGATTATTTAAAGTGTTATCTTTCCTTTAATTGTTTAAATTCCACTGTTATCATTTTAATTTGGCATAGTCCTATTCACCCCCCCCCCCCTCTAGGACTCTAGCTCTGCCTTTTCAAATGCGACGTTAGTGTTGCAGAATTGGCTTATGTCAGACAAAGAGAAAACAAACCTATGGATAAATTCATTGACAGGTGGAAGACTTTGGGGGCTTCATGCAGACAGTTGCCAGAAGAGAAGGATCAAGTGAACATGCGTTTGAATTCCATGGAGCCGGGAATTGCCTTCGGGCTCACGAGCGCTAATATAAAAACTTTCTGAGAATTAACGACAAAAGCGCATGCATTGGAATTAATGGCTAGGAAAATGCCAGCATTTCAAAATAGAACAAATAGAAGAGGATCAAATAGATTGCTGTTAAATACCGTTGTTCAAGAAAGAAAGAAGAATACTTTCTATAATAAGCGAGAAGCAAGAAAGAAAGAAGATTCAGATCGGTATAAAGAGCGAATAAATGATAAGTGAACACGATCGTACGACTATCATAAAGAATATGATTTTGAAAAAGAAGATATTGTACCAATGATGGAACAACTATTGGTTGCCAGAACTATTAATTAACTTAGCCAAGGCATCCAGAAGAAGTTGAAATGACTAAAGACAAGAGATATTACCGTTATCATCGTTATGTTGGACATCCGACAGAAAATTATTTTACATTAAAAGATATGTTGCAGGGAATGATAAAACAAGGTGAGATAGTAATGAAAAAGGATAAGAAGCGAGACAAGAAACAACTGTGAATGCAGCATTTGCAGGAAATTCATTAAAGATTGGAAAAGATAAAGGGAAGGCTATTGCGACAAGAGAATGGCTGGCAGTAATGGATTCACTCAAAAACTCTTGTTATAATTCACAATTTGTTGAATCATCTTCTAAAAAAGTTAGTAATGGTTTAGCTTTTATTCGCCAAAATGAAGATGAACCGGTTAGAGAATACATTAGTCAATGGAGAATCCTGGGGGCATCACGCTTGTGGTTGGTGAAAGAAGAACAAAAACAAATTAAGTTATGCGTAGAATGCGTAAAGCCGAGTATCGCATTAAGTCTTATGGGTTCGAATATACAAACATTTCAAGATCTGATCATAGAGGCTTGCAATTTAGAAAGGATTATTACAAAGGTGTTAGACTTTTATATAAGCCACTTGTTTCCAAATCTCAGGAGAAATTTAACCGACACGACTGAAGAAGAAAGAAAAATGAAAGATCGACAGGATGGGAAAGAAAGAACGGATACGAGAAACATGAATAAACATAAAACCAAGAAAATAAAGAAAGAATTTGCACAGCCCAAGGGTCATAGGAGGTGTTCGTTCAAAGAAGATGATATACTTCTATGCTGAATAAATTGTTAACAACAGAAAAGATCAAATTGCCATGGCCAAAATGTCACGCGGCAAATTTGGAAACTGGGCTAAAAAAATTCCCGATCACCGAATCTAGTGCCGACAGCCTCCCAACACCCATACACCAGATTCCGATTCTGGGATCCTACAAGGAGGATTTTCTAATATACATTTATCTCGTAAGAAGCATAACCACAAGTATACCCAAACCACAAAGGCAACATCATCATCACATATCCACTAATATAATCATTTGAGTATAATGCGGAAAGGGAAATACAATTTACAAATATCAAAGAAAACTCCAGAAGCTCAACAGCACGCTCGTACCTCAGTTCGGCTGTATCGTAACGTCACCTGCACGCATCTATCGTACATAAGCTTATAGAAAGCTTAAAGGGTGGTGTAAGTGTGTGAGCAGTATATGCGTGCTCAGAATATAGTATCAGAGTAAACGGAAATACTAGTAAGTCCATGAACCATACAATATCAGAGTAAGCAGAAATACTGACAAGTCCATAAAGATATCATTAACCTTATCCAGGATATGCAATGAAAAGACATAGCAAGCTAATGTCATATACTGAGAAAGTAATGTAGGTCAATTAAGCAATGTGGAGACATAATGATTCAAATATCAGATACCAATGATGCAATACCATATGTAATTTCGAAGAGCTACGAATACCATCAGCCTCATCTAAGTCATATGAATATAGAAACATAGTAACCCAAAATGTCATATGCCGATGATGTAATGCAATATGAAATATGTGGTGCGAATGAAATGACCAATCTATAGTGTGAAGTCGGGATAATAGTACATGGTATCATAGGCTATAAGGCCTATCACAAAGGACTTCTATCCAAACCAGTCTCATAACTAATTTTGGATAGATAGACTCAATGTGGTAAGCTTTTGATCTCAGGTTAGTCGCACGCCCAACCGAAATCATTGCCATACGAAGGTACACAATAATTAGTTGCGCACCACTAGCCCGAGTGGATAGAGAATAAATGAATGAATGGTTAAAATGCTGAGTATGCAACTCCTTCTCAATAAGTCCACATATCAATACTGTACATCTCCGGGATCATCACCAAGGTCTAATACACTTCAAGCTAGCTATCGCCCCGGTCGTCCACGCAGAACAACAAGTGGAAAAGACCTCACTACCCGCCTCCCAGTAGTATACCAATGCTTACCCGGCTCGTCGATAGCAGACCCATTTAGGAGCTGGTCAAACTCAGCCTAGCTTACAGCCCCCTCACTCGAGAGGATAAGGCCACACCCCCTCCCAACTGACCACGACACAGTGGGAGACGCGGTCTACTGGTATTCGGCACTCGGGCTTTCATGTATCCACTTAGTCTAAACGTCGGGGCGTCTCCTGGCCTCGGAGGTTTAGGGACTTTCAGCCATGGAGATCCAAATTGCCGAGATGCTTGAACCAAACATTTTCGGTGTCCCATCTGGCCATCCACGACATGCCTGTGGAGGTCACAGCCCTGATGTCGCTAGGGCGTACAGTAATCACAATCACACAATCCAAGATACATGAGTCATGTAGTCCAATCATGCATCAATCCTGCACATATCGTGCGCTCGTGTGGGATAACTTTACCTATCAGGGAGTCCCATAAACCATCTATACTATGACATATGCAATGGTTAATCGCATCTCATAATAAACATGCAGATGACGCGTATGGGCATGTATCATGATGCTATGCTGTCTCATACTCATAATCGGTATCAATAACCGGCATCAACAATCGACCTCAACAATGTGGACATTTAACAAACATTGCCCCCAAGGAATGGCCCACATAGATCCTAACATATAGTAGACCCATGGCCTCATATAAGGGCCTAATATACAACATCATGGACCTTACTCAAGAGCTTAATGCAAGTCACGATGGGCCTCTCACATGGGCCTAATATACATCACAATGGGTTCCATCGTCTGGCCCTCAAATGCACCACAATGGGCCTCATCATATAGGCCTCATATACATCACATTGGGCCTTAAACACGGGCTGAGTACACATCACAATGGCCTCAAATACGGGCCGCATATACATCACATTGGGTCTCGTTAATTGGTCTCAGCAATCAGAATTGGCCTCGGTGGTCGGCCTCGACAGTCGGAATCAGCCTTGACAATCGGAATCGGCCTTGACAATCAGAATCGACATCGACAATCGAAATCGGCCTCGGTAATCGGAATCGGCCTCAGTAATCGGAATCTGCCTCAGCAATCAGAATCGGCCTCAATAATCAGAATCAGCCTCAACAATCAGTCTCAGTAATCGAAATTGGCCTCAGCAATCAGAATTGGCCTCGACAATCGGAATCGACCGCGATAATTGGAATCGACCTCGATAATCAAGATCGGCCTAAACAATCAGAATCGGCCTCGACAATCGGAATCGGCATCGACAATTGGAATCGGCCTCTATAATCGGAATCGGCCTCGACAATCAGAATCGGCATCAACAATCAGAGCCTCGATAATCAGAATTGGCCTCGATGATTGGCCTCAACAATCGGAATCGGCCTCGACAATCGAAATCGGCCTCGATAATCAAAATCAGTCTCGATAATCGGAATTAACCTCGATAATCGGAGTCGACCTCGATAATCGGAATCAACCTTGGCAATCGACCTCGACAATCTGAATTAGCCTTAATAATCAGAATCGGCCTCAACAATCGGCCTCAGCAATCAGAATCGGCCTCGACAATCGGAATCCACCTCGATAATCGGAATCCACCTCGATAATTAGAATCGGCCTCAATAATCATAATCGACCTCGATAATCGGAATCAGCCTTGATAATCAGAAATTGGCCTCGATAATCGGAGTCGACCTTGATAATCGGCCTAATAAAGGGCCTAAGGGAAGGTCACAATGAGGACATTTAACCATCATTGCCCATCAATGTGGACATTTAACCAACATTGCTCCCAAGGAGTGGCCCACGTAGAGCTAAACATATAGTGGCCCATGGCCTCACACAAAGATCTCATACATCAAGTGGGATGCATTACATGGGCCTAATACATCACTTTGGGCCGTATTACATAGGCCGAAAATACATCTCAATGGGCCTCATCACATGGGCCATAATCACATCACATTAGGCCTTGCCCATGGGCCTCGAATACATCACAATGGGCCACAACCCATGGGCTTTAAATACATAATAGGTGGGCCCTACACATGGGCCTCATACACTTCAAGTGGGCTGCACTAATGGGCCTCAAGCACATCAAGTCGGGCCTCATCATATGGGCTGCACCATTTACACCATCCATCTATTTTTAGAGATCAATTAGAGTATTATTTAAAATTATATCATATCAAATGATCATCTGGACCATACCACAAACAGTAGTGGAGATAATGATTTTCACTGTTAACCATTCATCGGGCCCACCATAACATTTATTTTCCATCCAATTTGTTCATAAGGTCACATGGACCTAAACCAACCTAAGAAACAAATATCATATTGGTCCAAAACTTCTGTACTCCTAAAAGGGTTTCAATGGTAACGTCTAATCTCCATCCACGATAGCCCTCTCTCTCATATTTATATATATATATATATATATATATATATATATATATATATATATATATATATATATATATATATATATATATATATATATATATATATATATAAAGCACGTACATCATCCATCCACGACCCAGCTGGATGAAATAGATGGATGGTTGGGGTTTAGCACATACCTCATGATCACACCCCAGCACCGGACGGACGGTCTGGATGCGATCCATACCTCATGGTAGGGTCCACATGTGTGGCCCACCAGAACCAGAGGACGGATGGTCTGGATTAACAATATTGCATGGTGGGGCCCACCATATTTGCTGACGTGCAAACACACCAGCCAATGAGCTTATCATTATGGTGGGTCCCACGTATATATATATATATATATATATATATATATATATATAATATTTTTTTTTTTTTTTTATCCAGACAGCATTCGGCGTCCAGCGTCCAGCAAATCGATGGACGGCTGGATGCAACACATCATCACGGTGGAGTCCCACCGTCCCTGATGGATGATGGATAAAACACATACATCAGGGTGGTGCCACATGGTATGGCCCACCTATTTAGATCAACCTAATATTTCTGTTTTCTCTCCATCGAAGCATGTTCAAACGGACAGGCAGGTGGATCCTGCCCGCTAGACAGACAGTTTGGATAAAACAAATACATCATGTGGGGCCCACGTTCACGTGACTGGATGACATGGATATATGGCACATGTGTCAGGTGGGCCACACACTCCAAACAGATGGACTGTGTGGATGATACACATCCGCCACAGTGGGTCTCACCATCCAACTTGCTAGACGGTGTGGACACACCACACACATCAAAGTGGGCCCAACGTGATGGATGACGTGGATATATCACATGCATCAGGTGGGCCACACGGCATCAAAGGGAGGGAGGGAGGGAGAGAGAGAGAGAGAGAGAGAGAGAGAGAGAGAGAGAGAGAGAGAGAGAGAGAGAGAGAGAGAGAGAGAGAGAGAGACGGTGAGGAGGGGAGGGACCCCGCCACTATAAGCCCTCCCTATATAATACATACATCAAGATGGGTGCCACATATGCGGGCCCTCAAATCACAAAATCAAATAATAAAATTACCCACCTCAAGATCTCTTCTTCCTTCTTCCACCAACGGGTTTTAGAGCTCCAAGGAAACAAGATTCAATGGTTAAGAATGATTTTAGAGGGTGGGAATGGGTGGTAGGGAGTAGGCCACACAAAGCTTTTCTCCTCTCATGGAGCTTGGACGATTTCTTGCTTGGCGAATGAGAGAGAGAATGAGAGAGAGAGAGAGAGGTGATGGGAGAGAAGTGATGGAAGAGAGGGATGGTGAGTGATGGATGGGTGTACTTGACATGTAAGGGAGAGAGTTGACTTTAGGGATTGCTTGGGAATGGGGCATGTACTTGACATGTGAGGTGATGTGTACTTGATTGATGGGATTGATGTGATGTTCTCTTAGGTTTTGCAAAGCGCTGCATTTTCCTCGAACTGAACGTGGGCCCACCTCTCCTGGCTAGGGTATCAGATCGGCTCGCGAGACGCGGCATTGGAACCGCGGCGACGGCGCGGTCGCAAGGGTACAAGTTTCGAGTCGAGCCGACTTTGATATATAGGACACAGTTTAGAATCGCGCGCAAATGCCTATAACTGATTGCGGGTCCCTGGAATTCAACCGAGGAGGCCTATGGAACGGTATGGGCTAGGATACGGGTCTTACAGCTCTCCCCACCTAATAAAAATTTCATCCTCGAAATTTACAGAACAGACAAGGGAAGAGGAAACATCATCAAGTATGTATGTTAAGGCACAATCAATCTACAAAAGGATGAAGATAGCGCTCTCTAATCACAACCTCTCCCTCCCAAGACTCATCATCAACACTATGGTGATCCTACTGAACCTCGGATCCCGGATCAGAGACAATCAAAATTGGAATGCTATGCAGCCTCACGATCTCCACGGTAGGGAGCTATATCAGAAAATTTCTAAGTATCTGAACTCGGGATCTAACCATTCTAAGTTCTCAACAATCATAGAGTGTAGGGTAGCTATCAGTAGATATGTGATGTTATCTTCAGGTATACCCAAGTAATGCTCTAATACTAACTTCTGTCACGCCCCAAACTAGAAAATCAGGCTCACGAAATTTCCGATCGCTGAATCCGGTGCCGACAGCCTCGATAATACCCCATTCTTGGCTCCCAGGGCCCATACACTAGGTTCCAACTCTGGGATCCTACAAGGAGGATTTTCGAATGTACATTTATCTAGTAAAAAGCATAACCACAAGTATACCCAAACCACAAAGGCAACATCATCATTACATATCCACTAATATAATCATTTGAGTACAATGCTGAAAGGGAAATACAATATACAAATATCATAGAAAACTCCAAAGTTCAACTGCACACTCCTACCTCAGCTCGGCTGCATTATAATGTCACTTGCATGCATCTATCGTGCATAAGCTTATAGAAAGCTTAGAGGGTGGTGTAAGTGTGTGAGCAGTATATGCGTGCTCAGAATGTAGTATTAGAGTAAACAGATATACTGGTAAGTCCATGAACCATACAATATCAGAGTAAGTAGAAATACTGACAAATCCATAAAGATATCATCAACCTTATCCAGGATATGCGATGAAAAGACATAGCAAGCTAATGTCATATACTGAGAAAGTAATGTAGGTCAATTATGCAATGTGGAGACATAATGATTCAAATATCAGATACCAATGACGCAATACCATATGCAATTTTGAAGAGTTATGAATACCATCAGCCTCATCTAAGTCATATGAATACAGAAACATAGCAACCTAAAATGTCATATGCCGAGGATGTAATGTAATATGTAATATATGGTGCGAATGAAATGACCAAGCTGCAGTGTGAAGTCGGGATGATAGTACAAGGTATCACAGGCTATGGGGCCTATCACAAAGGACTTCTATCCGAACCAATCCATACCTAAATTTGAATAAATATACTCAATGTGGTAAGCTCCTGATCTCAGGTTAGTCTGCGCCCAACCAAAATCCTTGTCATACGAAGGTACACAAAATTAGTTGCGCACCACTAGCCCGAGTGAATAGTGAATGAATGAATGAATGGTTAAAATGCTGAGTATGTAACTCTTGCTCAATAAGTCCACATATTAATACTATACATCTCTGTGATCATCACCGGGGTCTAGTACACTCTAAGTTGGTTACCGCCCCGGCCAGCCACGCAGCCCAGCGAGTGGAAAAGACCTCACTCCCACCTCCCAGTAGTATACCAATGCCTACCTGGTTCATCGATAGCGGACCCATTTAGGAGCTGGTCAAACTCAGCCTAGCTTACAACCCCCTCACTCGGGCGGATAAGGCCACAACCCCTCCCAACTGACCACGACACATTGGGAGATGCGGCCTACTGGTATTCGGCACTCAGGCACTCGTGTTTCCACTCGGTAGACGTTGGGCGTCTTCTGGCCTCGAAGGTTTAAAGACTTTCACCCACGGACATCCAAAGTGCCCAAATGCTCGAACCAAACATTTTCAGTGTCCCATCTGGCCATCCACGACATACTTATGGAGGTCACAGCCCTGATGTCGCTAAGACGTACAGTAATCACGATCACACAATGCAAGATGCATGAGTCATGTAGTCCAATCATGCATCAATCCTGCGCATACCGTGCGCTCGTGTGGGATTACTCCACCTATCAGGGAGCCCCATAACCATCTGTACTATGGCATATGTAATGATCAATCGCATCTCATAATAAACATACAAATGATGCATATGCGCATGTATCATGATGCTATACTATTTATACTCATAATCGGTATCAATAACTAGCATCAACAATCGGCCTTGACAATGTGGACATTTAACCAACACTGCCCCCAAGGAATGGTCCACATAGAGCCTAACATATAGTGGACCCATGGCCTCACACAAGGGCCTAATATACAACCTCATGGGCCTTACTCAAGGGCTTAATACACAATACGATAGGCCTCTCACATAGGCCTAATATACAGCATAATGGGCTCCATCGCCTGGTCCTCAAATGCACCACAATGGGCCTCATCACATAGGCGCATCTTCCACCATCAAAGTGAGACACAAGGAGATTGGCTTTCCGACGGACCGAGAAGATCGAACAGTGGGTGCTTATTATGCTAGATCTTTCCATGTTTTGATGATGGGTCAAGTGAGGCCTACCGATTGATGGTATGGATCTCACTTGGGACCCTAGATGTGGGCGATGGCCCGCCTTGATTTTATTATCATTCCATGATGAGGCCATTCTCCATGGACCCCATCATGATGTTTACTTTCTAGTCTAAAAAGGGGTCATCTAGACCTTACATCTTGGTGGAGAAGGGATCTCCACCGTTGATCTTTGATTTAGTGGGCCCACATGTAATGGGACCCACTTGATGTATGATTGGATGCTTGGAACGGAGGGCCCATAATGTCAGGGTCCCTCCATCACGCGTGTCCCTCTATCTTTCTCTCTCTCCCTCTCTTTTCATTTATTTATTTTTGTGTGTGATGATTTGGCCGTGTGGCCCACCCGGATGGACCCCACTATGAAGCATATATTTTATCCAAGCCATCTGCAGGTGGGGCCCACTTCACATATGTGTTGTATCCACATCATCCATCATTTGGTGGCCCACCTGAGCAGGGCCCACCTTACATATATGTGTTGTGCCAAGCCGTCCGGCGTCCAGAGACGCTGGACGTGAACTGTAAAAAAAAAAAAACATGAACTGTAAAAAAAAAAAAAAAAAAAAAAAAATCTTTTTAGATTTTGGGGTGGGCCACTCATTCAGGCCCCACCTTGATGTATATTTTTAATCTAAGCCATCCATCCCCTCTCCTACCTCATTTTAGGTGTTGAACCGAACAACGGAGCCAATCCGAGGTTCTGGCGGACCATACCTTTGAAAATAGTGAATTTTGCCATTTAAATTCACTTTAATTTTTCTACGCGGTGAAACACGTCGAATATGGGGCTCGTTTGATCTATCTTGAGCCGTAGAGTGCAATGGCTGGAGCGGATTCTTCCGATGCGGGCTCCACGCATGAAAAACCCTGAAAAAACTAGATTTCAAAAATATATACATATATATAGGCAGCAGCGCCTGCTACTGCTGATGCACGCTGCTACGTGCACTGGGAGGCAGGGACCCATCGTGGTGTATGTGTTCTATCCACACTGCCCACACCTGGAGGGTGGGATCCACCGTGATGTACGTGTTCTATCCACTCCATCCAACCGGATCAGATGGGCCACACAACAAAAGGCAGTGAGGATTGAACGTCAGCCATTGAAACCCTTCTGTGGTACAGAAGTTTTGGATTAATATGAAGTTTGTTTTCACCCAGTCCATGTGACCTTACCAACGGGTTGGATTGCAAATAAACATTTCGGTGGGCTGAGGTCCGTGTGACCTTATTAACAGTTTGGATGTCAGACGAACATTATGGTGGGCCCCATGTGCGACTCACCAATGATGCATGTGTTTTATTCACACCATCCATGCCATTGGACGGTGGAACCCCACCTTGGCCTATTTGTTTTATCCACACCGTCCACCCCTGGATGGTGGGACCTACCATGATGCAAGTGTTGCATCCAAAACCGTCCATCCATTTGAGAGTTCATTTTATGGCATGAGCTTAAAAAAATGAGTCAGATCCACCTATCTGGTGGAACCCTCCATGATGCATGTGTTGCATCCAAACCGTCCAACCTTTTTGTCAATTAATTTTAAGGCTTGAGACCAAAATGAGACAGATCTATAGTTTAAGTGGACCCCACCTTGGTATATATATAAGGCCCAAGTGATTAGGCCCATCTTGTCATATTTATGGCCCGTTGTTGAGGCCCACCTTGATGTGTATGAGGCCGTTGTTGAGGCCCACCTTGATGTGAATGTAAGGCCCATGTTATGAGGCCCATTGTGATGTATTCTAAGGCTCATGGGTTATGACCCATTGCAATGTGCATAAGGCCCATTGGTGCAGCCCATTGATGTGGCCCATTTGATGAATATAAGTCCCATGTGATATGGCCCATTTAATATATTTAAGGCCCAATGGGATGTCCTTAGGGTCCATTGCAATGTGTGATTCCTCCATGGTTTGTGTTATGATGTTTTATGGCGGGCCATGCCTTGGGAGCAATGTCGGTTTGACGTCCACATTGTAATAATGTTGGTTAAATGTCCGCATTATGACTCTCCCTTGGGCCCATTGATAGGCCCATAATGGTTATGTGTAGGCCGTCTAGGCCCATCTTCGATGTAAGGATAGTTCATTACTTCATAACATGCTTAGTACACTTCCATGATTCAGGTGCATACGCATCATATGTAGCTTGATATGAGGAATGTTTGATCATAGCAAAAGTCGTTGGGCTGAGACATTTACGGGACTCCTTATGAGACGGAGTGCCCTACATGAGCACGTGGTACACGCGAGATTGCTGCATGACTGACGGTGTGACTCATGCATTTCGCATTATGTGTCGTGATTCACTGCACGCCCTAGCTACATCGGGGTTGTGGCCTCCATAGGCACATTGTGGATGGTTGTATGGGATACCGAAAATATTGGCTCTAGCATTATGGGCACTTAGGATGTTGTAACACCCCGGATTTTTTTCACTTGGAATTAGATGCCCTTAGGCAATGGGTTAATCCTAACACCTTATTAATATCTCAAAACTCAATCCCAAAGTCCAAAATTCCTTTTTAACCCATTTCCTTCAAAATCTTACCTTTGCCACCTTATTCGTCAAATTTTTCCCAAGCCCTTTCATATTAGATACTAAGTTACAAGATTAATGATGGAGAACAATTCTTAAACTAAAATTTACTGTAAATAGTAGATATGTGAATAAAAATAGGTTTTTGACCATTAAACTTATGGTATCTCATAAAACAAATGGGTTATTTAGATAGATCAGCTTCTCCTACCCCAAAATCATATATTGCACGTCAGACAACTCATTCCGGTTTACAAATGGGACCTGAAAACGACTCAAAATGGCTCAGGGGCCCAAATGACGTGAATCAGTGGGATCCGACGTGGGTCCCGTACACATTCGGCATCCCAGGGGGGGGGGGGGGGGGATAACATCCCCGGTTTGGGGAGGCATCCCCCAAATGTCCAGCGACCGTTTGTTGCCATATTTTCTACAATTTTTTGTTCGACTTCGAAAAGTCATATCTCCTTCGTTATAACTCCGATTTAGGTGATTTAAAAGCCATATTAAATCTTGATAATCTTAGTTTCATATAAAAATAAGTGAAAAATATAATAAAAATTTTAATATAGTTTAATCTAGGTTGACGTGACAACTGTTTAAAAGTTATTAGTTTGGACAACGGTTACTTCTAGAATTTTTAGAATTTTTCTACAACACGAAATCTAATGAAATTTGGTGAAGATGAAGTAAACTTAATGATGTACTACTATAAAAATAATTAAATTAATATACTAACTAAAAATGCCAAAAAAAGGGATGTAGAACTGCCCTAGGACCATATTTTGTTGTAATTAGGGCATAATGTAGTTAAGTACTAAACTGAATGATCAGTGAAATTCGCTTGAACCACTTTAAATGTGAACCGTAAGACCCAAAATGACTAGAATCGTTAACGCTACATTACCCTATAACATAGGAACAATCTCATTACCCAGTTGCTCTCGGGAGCATTACGAAACTCCGTATCGGACATGGACCGTACGTCGAAAGTCCGATTAACGTGAAGCTAAACGGTTAGGAGCGCCTTGCTGGGCTTGACAACCATCTCAGAAATCAAATCCAGATAGTGTTCAGAAATGCACAACTTGAGCCCAGAGCAAAGTGTGTGAGAAACGTGAATATATTTAGAAGTAAAATTCGAAATTATGTAATCTGAGTCGTGTCGCTTGCGGGCCGAATATAAGAATTCAGACCATCAGAATCTGACCCGATTACACTCTCGGATCAGGGGAAATTTCATACACAAGTCAGTGTACTTGTGACCCTGATCGGTGATCGTGGACCATTGAACTGAAATTGGTCTGCCATGGGTGATCTGTAAACTCGATCGGATCGAAATCTCAGCCTCACCTAGATCCAATGTCAAGGAGCTTAAGTCCGACCGTACGGAGAAAGGGGGCCCCCAAAAGTGCTTCGTTGGATCGGAACAGTCGATCTTTGGCTATAACCTAGGTATACCTTGGCCCTGGGGCCATTCCCATTAGTTTTAGGCCTATATAAGGGCCTTAAACCCTCACTCTCTTATCCCATACGAATTTGGAAAACGCTAGGAGAGAGAAGAGAGAAAAGAGAAGGAAAGAGAGAGAAAGTGAGAGAGAAAGTGGGAGATAGTTCCTGGGATTCAATCCCATTGCTCCACGTGCATGGCTACTGCTTCTGTATCGCTAATCTGACGATTCCGACTCTGTATTTGGGTAAGAAATCCTAACCCTAACCTGTTTTAGAGATTCAAATAGAACAGATGGTGGAATAGCTAACCTATTCCCTGTTATAGGTTGTTGTGGTGCCGTTGACAAAGACTTAGTGTCTAAACTGATTTCGTTTCGCGTCTACCGACGAAAGGTGCAGACTATAAATGTTTAGGTTATGGTTTTCAAGGCTTTCAATGTCAGTTAATGATTTATGACTGACTTGATTGCTATCACATGCTTAGATACGACGTTTCCCGCATTTTACACATATACATGACCTATGTTGAATATAGTGTATTCCATGTATGTGTTGACATGATTGAATGAATATGAAATTTGGATCTATGCTTGCCATGATTATTAACCATGAATATATGTTTGTTGTGTACATGGCAACCCTTTTGATGAAGGGCTCGCTAGGATATATGTGTAACTAGTCTAATGTATGTATGTTAAAGTGTGTAGCCTATGTGTTTGTGGAAATGTCTGAATGAACATGAAATTATGATTTGTGCCCATCAGGTCTATGGAATGCTAATACATGTATTGTTGTGTATATGACAACTCCTTGTCGTGAGGATTTGTCCACATATATGTTATAACCAACATATGTTGTGTATGTTGATATGTGTAGTACAAATGTTTGATAAAATGTTTATACGAGTAGTTAGTAGATGAACTGTACTTAATAGGGTTGTCGGGATAGGATTCCCAATTACCTTGGTTATATGCATAAATTCCTTCTAGTCACTGTAATCTAGATAGTGTGGTTTGTGTAGAATATGTATATGTAAAAATGCATGATATATGTGTTTCATTATACATTTGAATGTTTTTCATGTTTACAATGGCTGTTAAATGCTGTATGATTATCATGTGTACATATTTCTCATATCAGAATATGTTCGGGACTATGCTATAGTCCAGGCAATCAGTAATAGGCCTTGATTTAGTGGCTAAGGTTGTTTCGCCATGCAGGACGCGTTTGATGAATCCGAGCCGTACTTCGGTTGTCGACAGTGGTTAGGCCACATGGAGTGCTTATGCACTCCATGTCGTTCATCTCGATGTGCGCTCGTACCAATCGAGCTCGTCAAGTAACCCGATTGGCCTTATGTATGTTCACCATGTATGGATGCTATTGGTTGAACCTAAGGTACCAAACTCACAGTGAATCCAGTTAACCTTGGTACCTCAATCCGCTAAGACTAATGAGCCGGACATGGTCGTATGGGACACCGTGGTCAAGTTGTCGGCCTACGTTGGGGCGACGAGCCTCCCCGTAGTGACCAGTGAGCAACACAGACTCATGAGCCGAATACGGTGGTATAGGACACTGTATTTGAGATGTCGGCCTACACTGATCAGGTGACGAGCCCTTTGTAGTGACCTCGAGCATACTCTGAGTCTACGTGGAAGCGACGACCCTTCCATAACAACAAGAGTATAAACTAGGCCTGCACTGATCAGGTGATGAGCCCTTTGCAGCGACCTAGAACCGCAACATCGTATGAGATTGACTAGGACTGACGACTCTAGAAAGGATCATTGTTTGAGAAATGATATAAGGGAGGTACCTTAGTTTCCCAATCCTGCTATATGAAAAGGACTAATAAGAACTTGGTAATCACGATCATAACATCGCACTACATGTGCCTCGGGTTGAAGAGCACAGAGGGAAGAATGCATGTCGCGACCTTAAGATGGTGTCGCACGAGGGAGTGTAGGCGAGGGTATGCATCATGAATACATTTCATCCTTGCATTAATAAGAGTATCTAGGTATATTTGATATGTCTGCTTTATCATTACTGCTTGACTGAGTTGATAACATGTTAACCTTTGCTTTATAGTTCCACTGAGTTGATCACTCACTCCCACGTTACGGGACGGTGTTGTACACACCAACCAGACCCTGTCTTAGTTGCAGGTGGTGGCGATGCCTACGAGGTGAAGCCGGACTTCGAGGATGACGAGGAGGCATTCTCCGACATGTAGTTTTCAGGCGGGTTCATTGAGCCGTGTCCTGATCGACGGGGATTTCTGAGATGTTGACTAGATGACATTACACCTTTTGTATATTTTGGAATTGTACATGTAATTATTTAACCTGGTAACATTATCACACTCTGGAGACTTACCACAGTTTATTTATTTTATATATCTATCACAGTCTTTCGCTTGCAATTTCACTTATCTCTGGAGTATGATATGTTGTTTTGGTATAATCCCATTTATGTTTCAATGCACTCATCATAATCATCATTATCTATGTTGCATAAGTGAGGCGTTGGAACTCGAGAGCTGAGTTTTGCTCGACCCCCGATTTTCAGGGCGTTACAAGATGGTATCAAAGCATGATTTGGATTAAACTGGACCTGAGTTATGGTAACACGACGCACTCTGACGCACTCTGATTTAGGAGGGGGCGATGGAATTTAGAGACGACGTTAGGATCCCAAGGTTTCGCCAATAAGCGAGACCGAATACTATAATTTGGTCCACAACGTATCTTCGATCACGTGAATCGACCTAGGTCACCTCTACGCCGTCAGTCAGCGGGTTTGAGTCATTAGTTGACGAATCCCAAACCTGAAACGGTTCCAAATGGCGCAAATACGGGCGTGTTGGACCACAAAAATGGACCCTGCGAGCCTAGAGACCCAAACCAAGAGTTTTCAGAGTGAGGTAATGAGATAATTAGGACCTTGAGAGTGAGGATTATATAAACAACAATGACCATCAAATGTTGGGACGTTTAGAGTTTTGGACCTAGAGTTGGTACTCTTAGATTTCGAAAGATCTGATGGTATGGGAAATCCAATAAGTTAATAACGTAAACCCTAGAACCTCTCTAGCTGGTATGGTCATGTGTGAAGTGCTCGAGTGCAGTTAAATTCAAGTGGGGCAACTCAATTCCAATTAGACAACTTTTGACCTTAAGCAATAAAATAATTTCTTGTATTAGAAATGGTATGAAATCATCGAGTGTATGAGCGTAGACCTTGGATTACAACTATTGGGTTACCACTAATCATAAAGTAAGACTAGGTTACTGGTGATACTAAGGAATGTAAAAGACTGATTATGCGAAAAGAATTGAATGATAGACTTAGTTAGTCGGCTTGATTAGGTTGGAGGGAGACCTCATTCTTTCGTTGGATTCCCTTGATACTTATAGGCTTCTTTAGTAACTCTTAGGAAGCTTGTTTGACGTAAAAACTATTCACACATAGGAAAAACTTATATATCCCTCGAATTGAACGCTAGGTCAAATCAACACTCCCCTTAGAATTGTCTTCCCAAGGACTTATTACAATCTGGAACACGGAGTAGAGGAACTACATATAAGCAAAGTATTCGCGGTTTGAATTGAATTCTCAATCCTGTAGTTACCAATGAACTCTATGCTCTGATCAAGTAGAAGGTTGGGATCAACTAGGATTAAGAACTGATACGACAAATTTTCTGTCCTTGCGAGGCAAAAGGTCTATGTATCTGGCTCAGACCCACTACACAACTTTCCTTCCGTGTTGTCCCTACCACTTACACCCAAAGTTTATTACTTCGTCTTTGAGAAGTGTTAAGAATATATAGCCAATAGAGATTTTCCTTTTTAGGCCCAAGAAATTTCTCAAATGGGCAACAAATAGTTAGGAATTAGGTCCTAAATTACACCTTGTTTTGACATACAGATCAAGACATAGATCCTTGAGCCTTGAGGGTGAAAATAATTTTTTAAGGGAGATAGAACATTATGAGCCCAATCTAGTTAAGTCAGGTGATGCATCCATTAGATTAAAGTGGTGCAGCGGAAGCATGGTGGACCCCTGCCCCACTGGCCCAGGATTGAAGGAAAGTTATCCAGGCTATACGTAAGGTTAGGTCACTAAATATGATCTGAATCTTCCTTAGGATGTCACATTGAAGGAAAGTAATTAGAGATCAAGTATTAAACCAATTCATATTAAATAATAGGCCTAACAATGAGTACAAGCTGAGTTAAAATAACTAAGGTCAGTGTATCTATAATGTGCTCGTTGAATATGAACCCAAAAGGGGCCTTAGCCAATTTCAGGGCGAAGAAGTTTTAAGGAGGATAGATTGAATTGAGCCAGACTAGCATAGATAGTGTACACCCTGCCACGCATATAAACTTAAAATTGATAAAAATTTAGGCAATTGCACTAATAAAATCTTTACGTATTACCCTTAGCTAATTTCGGGGACGAAATTATTTTTTAAGAGGGTAGATTGTAACACCCCAGATTTTTGCCACTTGGAATTAGACGTCCTTAGGCAATGGGTCAATCCTAACACCTTATTAATTTCTAAAAACTCAATCCCAAAGTTTAAAATCCCTTTTTAACCCATTTCCTTCAAAATCTTACCTTTGCCACCTTATTCGTCAAATTTTTCCTAAGCCCTTTCATATTAGACACTAAGTCGCAAGATTAATGATGGAGAACAATTCTTAAACTAAAATTTACTATAAATAGTAAATACGTGAATAAAAATGGGTTTTTGACCATTAAACTTATGGGATCTCATTAAAAAATGGGTTAATTAGATAGATCAGCTTCTCCTACCCCAAAATCATATATTGCACATCAAACAACTCATTTCGGTTTACAAATGGGACCTAAAAATGCCTCAAACGGGCTCGGGGGCCCAAACGACGCGAATCAGTGGGATCCGAGGTGGGTCCCATGCACATTCGGCGTCCCGGGGGAGGGGGGGAGGGATAACATCCCCGGTTTGGGGAGGCATCCCCAAATGTCCAGCGATCGAGGATGGCATCCTTGTTTAGGGGATGCATCCCCAGCCAGCTGCTGCCCCATTTTCTACAATTTTTCATCCGACTTCGAAAAGTCATATTTCCTTCGTTATAACTCCGATTTAGCTGATTTAAAATCTAGATTGAATCTTGATAAGTTTAGTTTCATATAAAAATAAGTAAAAAATATAATAAAAAATTTAATATAGTTTAATCTAGGTTGATGTGATAACTGTTCAAAAGTTATTAGTTTAGACAACGGTTACTTTTAGAATTTTTAGAATTTTTCTACAGCACGAAATCTAATGAAATTTGGTGAAGATGAAGTAAAATTAATGATGAAATACTATAAAAATAATTAAATTAATATGCTAACTGAAAATGCCAAAAAAAGGGACGTAGAACTGCCCTGGGACCATATTCTGTCGTAATTAGGGCATAATGTAGTTAAGTATTAAACTGAATGATCAGTGAAATTCGCTTGAACCACTTTAAATACGAACTGTAATACCCAAAACGAGTAGAATCATTAACGCTACATTACCCTATAACATAGGAACAATCTCATTACCCAGTTGCTCTCGGGAGCATCATGAAACTCCATATCGGACCTGGACTGCACGTCGAAAGTCTGATTAACGCGAAGCTAAACGGTTAGGACCGCCTTGCTGGGCTTGACAACCATCTCAGAAATCAAATCCAGATAGTGTCCAGAAATGTACAACTTGAGCCCAAAGCAAAGTGTGTGAGAAACGTGAATATATTTAGAAGTAAAATCCGAAATTAAGATATCTGAGTCGTGTCACTTGCAGGTCGAATATAAGAATTTAGACCGTTAGAATTTGACCCAATTACACCCTCGGATCAGGAGAAATTTCATACACAGGTCAGTATACTTGTGGCCCTGATCGGTGATCGTGGACTGTTGAACTGAATTGGTCCGTCACGGGCGATCTGTAAAATCGATCGGATCGAAATCTCAGCCTGACCTAGATCCAATGTCAGGGAGCTTAAGTCCTACCGCACACTGAAAGGGGGCCTCCAGAAGTGCTCCGTTGGATCGGAACAGCCAATCTTTGGCTATAACCTAAGTATACCTTGGCCCTGGGGCCATTTCCATCAGTTTTGGGCCTATATAAGGGCCTTAAACCCTCACTCTCTTATCCCATACGAATTTGGGAAACCTTAGGAGAGAGAAGAGAGGAAAGTGAAGGAAAGAGAGAGAAAGTGGGAGATAGTTCCTGGGATTCAATCCCATCGCTCCACGTGCATAGCTACTGCTTCTGTATAGCTAATCCGACGATTCTGACTCTGTATTTGGGTAAAAAATCCTAACCCCAACCTGTTTTAGAGATTCAAATAGAACAGATGGTGGAATAGCTTACCTATTCCCTGTTATAGGTTGTTGTGGTGCCGTTGACAAAGACTTAGTGTATAAATTGATTTTGTTTCGCATCTACCGACGAAAGGTGAGGACTATAAATGTTTAGGTTATGGTTTTCAAGGCTAGCTTTCAATGTCAGTTAATGATTTATGACTGACTTGATTGCTATCACATGCTTAAATACGACGTTTCCCGCGTTTTACATATATACATGACCTATGTTGAATATAGTGTATTCCATGTATGTGTTGACATGATTGAATGAATATTAAATTTGGATCTATGCTTGCCATGATTATTAACCATGAATATATGTTTGTTGTGTTTGTGGCAACCCTTTTGACGAAGGGCTCGTCAGGATATATGTGTAACTAGTCTAATGTATGTATGTTAAAGTGTGTAGCCTATGTGTTTGTGGAAATGTCTGAATGAACATGAAATTATGATTTATGCCCGTCAGGTCTATGGAGTGCTAATACATGTATTGTTGTGTATGTGACAACTCCTTGTCGCGAGGATTTGTCCACATATATGTTATAACCAACATATGTTGTGTATGTTGATATGTGTAGTACAAGTGTTTGATAAAATGTCTATATGAGTAAGTTAGCAGATGAACTGTACTTAATAGGGTTGTCAGGATAGGATTCTTAATTACCTTGGTTATATGCATAAATTCCTTCTAGTGACTGTAATCTAGATAGTGTGGTTTGTGTAGAATATGTATATGTAGAAATGCATGATATATGTGTTTCATTATACATTTGAATGTTTTCCATATTTACATTGGCTGTTAAATGCTGTATAATTATCATGTGTACATATTTCTCATATTAGAATGTGTTTGGGACTATGGTATAGTCCAGGTAATCGGTAATAGGCCCTGATTTGGTGGCTGAGGTTGTTTCGCCATGCAGGACGCATTCGATGAATCCGAGCCGTACTTCGGTTGTTGAACTCCATGTTGTTCATCTCAATGTACGCTCGTACCAATCGAGCTCGTCAAGTAACCCGATTGGCCTTATGTATGTTCACCATGTATGGATGCTACTGCTTGAACCTAAGGTACCAAACTCACCAGTGAATCCCGTTAACCTTGGTACCTCGATCCACTAAGACTAATGAGCCGGACATGGTGGTATGGGACACCGTGGTCGAGCTGTCGGCCTACGCTGGGGCGACGAGCCTCCCCGTAGTGACCAGTGACCAACCCAGACTCATGAGCTGAATACGGTGGTATGGGACACTGTATTCGAGCTGTCGACCTATACTGATCAGGTGACGAGCCCTTTGTAATGACCTCGAGCATACTCTGAGTCTACATGGAAGCGACGACCCTTCCGTAGCAACAAGAGTATAAACTAGGCCTATACTGATCAGGTGATGAGCCCTTTGCAGTGACCTAGAACCGCAACATCGTATGAGATTGACTAGGACTGACGACTCTAGAAAGGATCATTGTTTGGGAAATGATATAAGGGAGGTACCTTAGTCCTAATCTTGCTGTATGAAAAGGACTAATAAGAACTTGGTAATCACGCTCATAACATCACACTGCATGTGCCTCGGGTTGAAGAGCACAGAGGGAAGAATGCATGTCGCGACCATAAGATGGTGTCGCACGAGGGAGTGTAGGCGAGGGCATGCATCATGAATACATTTCATCCTTGCATTAATAAGAGTATCTAGGTATGTCTGATATGTCTGCTTTATCATTACTGCTTGGCTGAGTTGATAACATGTTAACCTTTACTTTATAGTTCCACCAAGTTGATCACTCACTCCCATGTTACGGGACGGTGTTGTACACACCAACCAGACCCTGTCTTAGTTGCAGGTGGTGGTGATGCCTACGAGGCGAAGCCGGACTTCGAGGATGACGAGGAGGCATTCTCCAACATGTAGTTTTCAGGCGGGTTCATTGAGCCGTGTCCTGATCGACGGGGATTTCTGGGATGTTGACTAGATGACATTACACCTTTTGTATGTTTTGGAATTGTACATGTAATTATTTAACCTGGTAACATTATCACACTCTGGAGACTTACCATAGTTTATATTTTATATATCTATCACAGTCTTCTGCTTACAATTTCACTTGTCTCTGGAGTATGATATGTTGTTTTGGTATAATCCCATTCTTGTTCAATGCACTCATCATAATCATCATTATCTATGTTGCATAAGTGATGCGTTGGAACTCGGGAGCTAAGTTTTGCTCGACCCCCAATTTTTAGGGCGTTACAGATGTCCTTGGGTGAAAATTCCAGAACCTTTTTGGTACCAGGAGATGCTCCAACATCTAGACTGAGTGGATATACGAGCGCCCCAGTGCCGAATACCAGTAGGCTGCGTCTCCCACTGTGTCGTGGTCAGTTGGAAGGGGGTGTGGCCTTATCCGCCCGAGTGAGGGGGCTATAAGCTAGGTTGAGTTTGACCAGCTCGCAAATGAGTCCGCTATCGACGAGCCGGGTAGGTATTGGCAACTACTGGTCACGCAGATAGTGTGGTTTCTTCCACTTGCTTGACTGTGCAGCTAGGGAGGAGGCAGTCAGTGTGAGGTGTATTTGACCCCGGTGATATCCAGAGAGGAACTGTACTGATATGTGCACTTGATGAGTACTGACATGCTTGTATTGCATCTCGCATATGACATTTGACTACATAGGCCTCGCATCGCATGACCTTGGTATGGTCGATAGCATTCATGCCTTGCATCACATAGCCTTGGTACGGCTGGTTGTATTCATGGACTTACCGCATATTTCCGCATTACTCTGATGTTGTATACTTGGCACTCGCCTTACGCACACACGTACACCACCCTCTAAGCTTTTATAAGCTTATGCACAACCGTTGCGTGCAGGTAGCGTTGAACAGCAGCAGCGCTGAGGCGGGAGTGCGCACCTGACTATTTTGGAGTTCTTGATCACCTTGTATTTCCCTTTCTGCATTGTACTTAAAAGTTTTTGATATAGTGGATATGTGGTGATGTTGTTTTGTCACTTGGTTATGCTTGTGGTTATGCTCCATTATATATAAAAAAATCATACTGAAAATCCTCCTTTTAGGATCTCAGGATCGGAATCTGGCGTATGGACGCTGGGACCGAGAATGGGGTACTACGGAGGCTATCGGCACCAGATTCGGCGATCGGAAATTTTGTGAGCCCATTTTTCGAGTTTGGGGCGTGACAACATAGGCCTCATATACATCACATTGGCTTAAACACAGGCTGAATACACATCACAATGGCTTCAAATACGGGCGGCATATACATCACATTGGGTCTCCTCAATCGGCATCGACAATCAGAATCGGCTTTGATGGCCGGCCTCGACAGTCAAAATCGGCCTCGACAATCGGAATCGGCCTCAATGATCAACCTCAACAATCGAAATTGGCCTCGATGATCGACCTTAACAATTAGAATCGGCCTTGACAATCAGAATCGGCATCGACAATCGGAATCGGCCTCGACAATCAGAATCGGCCTCGACAATCAGAATTGGCCTCGATGATCAACCTAAACAATCGGAATCGGCCTTGACAATCAGAATCGGCCTCGATGATCGAACTTAACAATCAGAATCGGCCTCGACAATCGGAATCGGCATCGACAATCGGAATCGGCCTCAATAATCAGAATCGGCCTCGACAATCAGAATCAGCCTCGATGATCAGCCTCAACAATCGGAATTGGCCTCGACGATTGGCCTCAATAATCGGAATTGGCCTCAATAATCAAAATCGGCCTCAACAATCAGCCCAAGCAATCAGAATCGGCATCGACAATTGGAATCGGCATCAACAATCAAAATCAGCCTTGATGATCGGCCTCAACAATCAGAATCGGCCTCAACAATCGGAATTGGCCTCGATGATTGACCTCAGCAATTGGAATCAACCTCGACAATCGGAATCGGCCTCGATAATCAGAATCAGCCTTGATAATCATAATCGGAATCGACCTCGATAATCAAAATCAGCCTCGATAATCGGAGTCGACCTCGATAATCTGCCTCAATAATCAAAATCGGCCTCGACAATCGAAATTGGCCTCAATAATCAAAATTGACCTCAATAATCGGCCTCAACAATCGAAATCGGATTCAACAATCAGAATCGGCCTCGATAATTGGAATCGACCTTGATAATCAGGATCGGCCTCAATAATCATAATCGACCTCGATAATCAGAATCGACCTCGATAATCGAAATCAGCCTTGATAATCGGAGTCGACCTTGATAATTGGCTTAATAAAGGGCCTAGGGGAAGGTCACAATGAGGACATTTAACCATCATTACCCATCAATGTGGACATTTAACCAACATTGCTCCCAAGGAGTGGCCGACGTAGAGCCAAACATATAGTGGGCCCATGGCCTCACACAAGGGTCTCATACATCAACTGGGCCACATTACATGGGCCTAACACACATCACTATGGGCTGCATTACATAGGCCAAAAATACATCTCAATGGGCCTCAACACATGGGCCATAATCACATCACATCAGGCCTTGCCCATGGGCCTGGAATACATCACAATGGGCCACAACCCATGGGCTTTAAATACACAATAGGTGGGCCCTACACATGGGCCTCATACACATCAAGTGGGTTGTACTAATGGGCCTCGTGTACATCAAGTCGGGCCTCATCATATGGGCCGCACCATCTACACCATTCATATATTTTTATAGATCAATTAGAGTATTATTTAAAATTATATCATATCAAATGATCACCTGGACCATACCACAAACAGCAGTGTAGATAATGATTTTCACTGTTAAGCATTCATCGGGCCCACCATAACGTTTGTTTTCCATCCAATCTGTTCATAAGGTCACATGGACCTGAACCAACCTGAGAAACAAATATCATATTGGTCCAAAACTTTTGTACCCCCAAAAGGGTTTCAATGGTAGACGTCCAATCTCCACTGTTTTTGGCAGTGTGTTCCACTTGGTAACTAGATCTGTTTTAGTTTTTATTCGAAGCCTTAGGACGAGTTGATCAAATGGATGGACGGTTTGGATGATTCACATACATAAGGGTGGGGGTCCACGTACGTGGCCCACCTAAGACCAGCTTGCCAAATGTATGGACGGTTTGGATGGAACACATCCATTAGCCGTGGTCCCACCATCATCCCAGCTGGACGGTGTGGATACAAAACATACGTGTGGGTCCCACGTGGTGGGCCACCCACTACAGCCCTCTCTCTCATGTTATATATATATATATATATATATATATATATATATATATATATATATATATATATATATATATATATATATATATAAAGCACGTACATCATCCATCCATGACCCAGTTGGATGAAATAGATGGACGATTGGGGTTTTAACACATACCTCATGATCACACCCCAGCACCGGATAGATGGTCTGGATGCAATCCATACCTCATGGTAGGGTCCACACGTGTGGCCCGCCAGAACCAGAGGACGGATGGTCTGGATTAACAATACCGCATAGTGGGGCCCACCATATTTGCAGACATGCAAACACACCAGCCAATCAGCTTATCATTGTGGTGGGTCCCACGTGTATATATATATATATATATGTATTATTTTATTTTATTTCTTTTTTAATCCAGACAGCATCCAGCGTCCGGCGTCCAGTAAATGGACGGACGGCTGGATGCAACACATCATCATGGTGGAGTCCCACCTTCCCTGATGGACGATGGATAAAACACATACAACAGGGTGGTGCCATGTGGTATGGCCCACCTGTTTAGATCAACCTGATATTTCTGTTTTCTCTCCATCCAGGCATGTCCAAACGGACAGGCAGGAGGATCCTGCCCACTGGACAGACAACATGGATAAAATAAATACATCATGTGGGGCCCACGTTCACGTGGCTGGACGACATGAATATATGGCACATGCGTCAAGTGGGCCACACACTCCAAATAGATGGACGGTGTGGATGATACACATCCACCGCGGTGGGTCTCACCATCCAACTTACTGGACGGTGTGGACACACCACACACATCAAAGTGGGCCCAACGTGATGGATGGCATGGATATATCACACGCATCTGGTGGGCCACATGGCATCAAAGGGAGGGAGAGAGAGAGAGAGAGAGAGAGAGAGAGAGAGAGAGAGAGAGAGTGTGTGTGTGTGTGTGTGTGTGTGAGGAGGGGAGGGACCCCGCCACTATGGGCCCTCCCTATATAATACATACATCAAGATGGGTCCCACATATGTGGGCCCTCAAATCACAAAATCAAATAATGAAATCACCCACCTCAAGATCTCTTCTTCCTTCTTCCACCAACGGGTTCTAGAGCTCCAAGGAAATAAGATTTAACGGTTAAGATTGATTTTGGAGGGTGGGATTGGGTGGTATGGAGTGGGCCACACAAAGCTTTTCTCCTCTTATGGAGCTTGGACGATTTCTTACTTGGAGAATGAGAGAGAGAATGAGAGAGAGAGAGAGGTGATGGGAGAGAAGTGATGGAAGAGAGGGATGGTGAGTGATGGATGGGTGTACTTGACATGTAAGGGAGAGAGTTGACTTTAGGGATTGCTTGGGAATGGGGCATGTACTTGACATGTGAGGTGATGTGTACTTGATTGATGGGATTGATGGGATTGATGTGATGTTCTCTTGAATTTTGTAAAGCATGGCATTTTCCTTGAACTGATCGCGGGCCCACCTCTCTTGGACCGGGTATCGGATCGGTGTGCGAGACGCAGCATCGAAACCGCGGTGACGGCACGGTTGCAAGGGTACAAGTTTCGAGTCGAGCCGACTCTGATATATGGGACACGACGACTCAAGATCACGCGCAAACGCCGATAACGGATCGTGAGTCACCGAAATTCGACCGAGAGGACCGCGGAGGCCTATGGAACGGTATAGGCTAGGATACAGGTCTTACACAAAACGTCTAAAGGAAATGAAGAAAATAAGTGAAGGTGATTATTGTTATTCCATCGTTTCCTCGGACATTGAACTAAGAATTGCTTCAGCTTGAAGAATAAATTGCTGAAAAAGATTGACAAAGGCGAAATTGTCATAAGGAAAGTGTATGACATAAAAAAGGAGATAAGAGTACATAGGCCTGATTAGTTCAAGACTGGGGGCAATGTTAATCTTGGACAAACAATATGAAGTAATGTGACATCAGTATTATTGTTAAAGATCGCAACATCATGATTTTGATTACAAAGATTGTTAGAACAATACTTTATAATCAAAAGGGGGCATGACAAGTAGAAAGATGAAACAGCTGCAAAAGACCAAGTCATGTATTCTTTTCCGTGCAAATGAATAAAAGGTAAATTTTCAAGTAAAGCTTCTCAAGCATATCAGGCATATTAAGTTCAAGCTTTGATGATTGCTACCAAGCGTCGATGATTGCTGCCGACGTCGATGATTGTCGTCGTCAACTGTCGCCAACGTCGATGATACGCTAAAATCGCCAAGTGTCGATGATTATCGCCAAAATTAGCAACTATCGTTGTCGTCATCAATCACTTATACAAAGCTTATCTTATTGAAATTGCTATCATCGCCAAGCTGATATACTATTTTTAAATATCACATGAATATTAACAGAATATTATCAGCAATGGCGAAATATCAATTATTGATTCACCATTCTTGGCAGTGGAGTAAAACTATATGGCTGACCACGTATAAAGTGACGATAGCGATGGTAGCCCATCATTTAAGTCATCCTAGCCAAGCCCTATATGGCCAACTACGCATAAGACCTATCATCATCGGCGCTATATATATATATATATATATATATATATATATATATATTATTCGGGCAGCAGTGAGAAGCCAATGACCCTAACAAGCCCATATAGGCCATCATAAGCATACCCATACGGGCAGCGGATGGAGCCAATGACTAAAAGTCATCAACGGCCAGTCACGCGTGAGACCTATGTCGCCTGTAGAGCTTCCGACAGCATCATGGGGAAGGATGAAAATACCCTCCCGTGAATGGGTCCGACCTTGTAGGCAAAGAAAACGTGGGCCGCAGTGTGAGCTTTGTGGCTTTGACCATAGATAGGCCAACCATGCGTAAGACCCTCAGATTCCTGGTTTGATTCCAGTAGAAACTCATGAGGAAGGGTTTTTAGCCTACTCATTGATGGACTGACGACCTTGGATTTGATACCTAAAGGTAGCCTTGCGCGCCCCGCGAACTCTAGAGAGTTACTGTGACTAACCATGTGCATAAATCCCACCGAGTTCACAACCCTGGTAGCTTCATTGGGCCCCTCTGATGGATCACGATTTGTGAACTCCCCGGGCGCGATAAGTCCAGCGAACTCTAGAGAGTTACAGCGACCATTCGTGTAAGACCCAACTCTCGCATGAGTCTAAGAAACTACTTACTCCACTACTCAAGAGCTTAAACTGGTGAAAAGTTGTGTCCGGTCCAGTCAAGTCTTGTCCAGTCAAGTCGTGTTCAGTCAAGTTTAGTCCAGTCCAGTCCAGTTAAGGTGTAGTCAGTCAAAGTATGCTAGCTCCATTATTTAAGAGCTTAAACTATGCGTAGCATCAAAATGCTACAAAATACATGATCATCTATTTACTTGAAATATGCTTGAAGATGCAAATTGATTGATATGATAACAGAAATCATGAAAATTTCATACTTATAGTAAATAGATGTACAAAATGTGTTTCTTTTGAAATAGGTACAAATTATAATTGCATCAAGTCTAATCATAATATTCGATATTTTCTATCCTCAAGCTAAGTGCTTCAAAATTTGGTTATTCTTCTGAAGAGGATGGGTCTTCGATGATGATATGTTTATCCTTCTGAAGAGGACGACGATGTCTTTCCGTCTCTTGCCTTTCTGACGCTGAAGGAATATTATCTCTTAAGATCTGTAAAGGAGGAGGATAGAATGCAAAGAGACATCATTCTCTTCCAGGAAATCTGAAGATTCATGAGTGTTCTTCAAAGGCATGACAAAGGCTATCCATCCCTCGAGAGTATCAGTAGGCTTTGTTTTAGAAATATTATTTGCAGAAGAAATTTTTATGCAAAGTTGGCCTAGAGAGAGGGCACGATCTACTTCTTCGAAATAACCAATGCCTTGGTCTTTCTAGAAATCTCTTAAGCGAGGAGGAAGAATCCATATGGCATGATCTACTAGGTAGAAATGTTCCACTAAGAAATACTGATGAACCCACCACCGCATCCAAGAATAAGAAGCGCTAAAAGGGTAATTATAGCTGGGAATTATGAAGTGCGACCTAGTGTGAACGTTCAAGAGTTGCTTCCATATCAGAGCCCAATTATATGATCTGATGACGTAACTTCTGATTATTCTGGTAACAATATCGCAAATCTCCGGGACAGTCTGGTCAAATCCAAATTGGCGGGCAAATCTGCTAGGATAGTATGGCTCTCTCCAAAATACACTACCTTCTATCCAAGGAAGGGTGCTAGATCTGATAGAGACAAGGAAGGATTGTTCGCCAAAAGAAATGGAATCATCATCAATGACTGCCATGTCATCATGATAACTAGAGAAAGGGAATTGATAAAAGTCAATAGGATCATTGCTTTCTATTTTTCCAGTAACCCATCCATTCAATTTCTTAATCGTCTCTCTCAATTGATTATGTCGCAGAAGGAGGCGATCTAGGTGATCAGGATGCAAATATGCACTTGCTGGGTCACCAAATGTCCAAGGAAAATATACTCCGAGCCAACCCACGAAGAAATGCCAGGGAGCACAAACAGGAAAGGATTCGGAAGAAGGATCTTTGTAGCCAGAGATGACGTCTTTGAAAGCACAGTACAAAGAGCACAAGACCGGAGGAGCTAGTGAATATTTTTAGCCTTTCACCATTATGCCTGCGGCCAAGAAAAAGGATGGCCTGATGATGTTTGTTTGTTCAGAATTTGGGAATATTACTAAGCCTAGCTAATAAGCTAAGAAAGCAGCTAGTTCGTAGGAAGAACTGTATTCAGCAGTGTTCTTGGTGTTTTTGCGAATGGTCTTGAGTTCTTGATGATTAGAGACCAATGATTGAGCAAGCCTCTGAAGATAGTAACATCCACGTGAAAATGCTCTGATGTAGCTATGATTGCATCAGAAAGGTTGATTTGCTCTAGAATGGAGGAGTGTCTTCGAACAATAGCTCGAGCCCAAGCACTATAGAAATTTCGAAGAGATAGGAGTCCTATTGCTGAGAATTTTTCTATGTTCCAAGATAATCTCTCAAAGAAGAAGAGTTGTTGAGCAGTTTCGAAATAGTGGGTAGGGAAAGGTTGCTGAGGATCGTGGCATGGATGCAAAAATCTTATCTTATTAATCCTACCAACTCTTTGATGGGGCCCGTTTTCTTCCAAATATCCTGTCAAAATTCTCGATTCCTTCATGATCCAATTATCTACAGAGACAAGGATATTTCGTCAATCGAATGGTTCACTGTGTAAGATTGACTAGTGACACCGCAGATTGATGGGAATAATGGTCAGTTTATTGATGAAGAGGTTATGAAGTTCCAAAGTTTCTTCATTTATCTCCACATATTTCCAAGAATGATGGAGAAGTTGTTTAGATCTTGGGTGATTCCTTCTTCTTGAAAAGGAAGCTTGTGAGCGATGCATGCTTATGGGCTAAAAGTTGTCAGGATGAAGATGGAATTTTGAAAAATGAAGGAATCAAGGACAGAAGAAGGATTTCAAAAATCTGAAAGTTCTCAGACTTTGAGAGAAATTCTCTAAGTAATGCTTGCGCGCAGGTGCGCAACAGGAGGTGTGTTGTGCGGGTATGCACAAAGACAAGCAGTTGGGCGAGTTAGAAGAAAAGGAATTGAAGGAATGAGAATGAAGGGTCAGCTCTGGTATTTATAGGGATAAACATGATGATTTTTCAAGTGATTGATCCTATTTCTTTATCTAAGAAGGGATAAACAAAAAGGATCAAGGGGGCATCTGTTGAGGCATAAATATAGGACCAAAGAATGAATCAGAAAGGGAAAGATAGAAGAAAAAGCATGGAAAAGCTATGAAGAAAATACAGGAAGAAAGGAGATTCATGGTTTTGTGCTGACCCGTGCAAAGGGTGTTGGTTGCGCGGGTCCGCGCAAACGCTCTTCTCAGTTGTGCGCACTAACACAAATAACAAACTGAGTAAGTGTGTTGAGACCTTTGTGCCGGACCGCGCAACACCATAGTGTTGTGCGGACCCGCGTAAAAGGTATAGGGTGTTGCGCGGGCAGGCTCAAGGAAGATTCGAGTGTGCTGACGTGGATGGCTAAGATCTGATGAAAGGTGGGCCCACAGTACAGTTTTTGAGGTTCGCACATGTAGAGGCCTATAAATACCCCACTCCCCCTCTCATTTGAGAACTTTTGAATATTTTGAAGAAGATTAGAGCTCCAGAGAAGAAGAGAAGACTGAGGGTATCAAAGGAAGAAGGAAGGAAGGTAAAAGAGAGGGTTTTGAGCCAGGCCGTGCAACAGCATGCTGTTGCGCGGCCTTCAATGTTCAGGGAATGAAATGCTGCTGAAATTATTATTGGTTTGATCTCCAAAGTCTTCGCAGTCTTCGATTTTCCATTTACACAAGGACATGAGCTCAGGAAGGAGAGATCAAATGATTAGCTCCACACAACATTCCTCTCAATGAGATGATCAAATTACAAACTGAAATGCTACCAGATTTGATATCCAGATTTGATATTTGAACTCTTCATTCTCTTTATCTTAAGATAATTTATCTTATAATCAAGGGAATCAAAAGATGTAAATGAACTCTGCATGAATAAATATGATGATTGTTTTCCATACACTCTCTCTGTTATGATTAAATAAGATAATCTCCCAAATCGAATGCATTTGTTTCTTATCGAAACAACTATGAAGACTCCAACAATTTACGTGCACAAACTGTGAAGAATCCAACAGCTTTCGAGCACAAACTATAAAGACTCCAATAGTTAACGTGCACAAACTGTGAAGACTCCAACAGCTTGCGACCATAAACTTGACAACTCTAACAATTTGCCTAGACAAACTGTGAAGAATCCAATAGCTTGCGAGCACAAACTGTGAAGACTCAAATACTTTATGCACACAAACTGTGAAGACTCCAACAACTTGTGAGAACAAACTGTGAAGACTCCATCAGCTTGCAAGCACAAACTGTGAAGACTCCAACAGCTTGTGAGCATAAACTGTGAAGATTCCAATAATTTGCGTGCACAAACTGTGAAGACTCCAACAGCTTGCGAGCGCAAACTGTGAAGACTCCAACAATTTGCTTGCACAAACTGTGAAGAATCCTACAGCTTGCGAGCACAAACTGTGAATACTTAAACACTTTGTGCTAACAAATTGTGAAGACTCTAACAACTTATGAGAACAAACTGTGAAGACTCCATTAGCTTGCGAGCACAAACTAAGAAGACTCCAACAACTTGCGTGCACAAACTGTGAAGAATCCAACAACTTGCGAGCATAAACTGTAAAGACTCAAACACTTTGTGCATACAAAATTGAACACTCCAACAACTTGCGAGAACAAACTGTGAAGACTGGATCAGCTTGTGAGCACAAACTATCAAGACTCCAATAATTTGCGAACACAAACTATGTCGACTCCAACAGCTTGTGTGCACAAACTGTGAAGACTCCAACAGCTTGCGACAAAAAACTGTGACTACTCTAACAATTTGCGTGCACAAACTATGAAGAATCCAATAGCTTCCGAGCACAAACAGTGAAGACACAAACATTTTGTACGCACAAACTGTGAATACTCCAACAACTTGTGAGAACAAATTGTGAAGACTCCGTCAGCTTGCGAGCACAAACTGTGAAGACTCCAACAACTTACGAGCACAAACTGTGAAGACTCCAACAACTTGTGAGCACAAACTTTGAAGACTCTAACAATTTGCACACACAAACTGTGAAGAATTTAATAGCTTGCAAGCACAAACTGTGAAGACTCAAACACTTGTGCGCACAAATTGTGAAGACTCCAGCAACTTGCGAGAACAAACTGTGAAGACTCCATCAACTTGCGAGCACAAACTATGAAGACTCCAACAGCTTGCGAGCACAAACTGTGAAGACTCCACAGCTTGTGAGCACAAACTGTGAAGATTCCAACAATTTGCGCGCACATACTGTGAAGAATCTAACAGCTTGCGAGCACAAACTGTGAAGACTCAAACACTTTGTACGCATAAATTGTGAAGACTCTAACAACTTGCGAGAACAAACTGTAAAGACTCCATCAACTTGCAAGCACAAACTATGAAGACTCTAACAACTTGCGAGCACAAACTGTGAAGACTCTAACAATTTGCGTGCACAAACTATGAAGAATACAACAGCTTGCAAGCACAAACTATAAAGAATCAAACACTTTGTGCGTGCAAATTATGAAGACTCCAACAACTTGAGAGAATAAACCGTGAAGACTACATCAACTTGCGAGCGCAAACAATCAAGACTTCAACAATTTTTGTGCAGCAACTGTGAAGACTCCAACAGTTTGCACGCATAAACTGTCCAGACCCCAACAGCTTGCGACCAAAAAATGTGACTACTCCAACAATCTGTACGCACAAACTATGAAGAATCCAACAGCTTGCAAGCACAAACTGTGAAGACTACAACTACTTGTGAGAACAAACTATGAAGACTCCGTCAGCTTGCGAACACAAATTGTGAAGACTCCAACACCTTGCGAGCACAAACTCTGAAGAATCCAACAGCTTGCAAGCACAAACTGTGAAGACTACAATAGCTTGTGAGCACAAACTATGAAGACTCTAACAATTTACATGCACAAACTATGAAGAATCCGACAGCTTGCGAGCACAAACTGTGAAGTCTCAAACACTTGTGCGCACAAACTGTAAAGATTCCAACAACTTGCGAGAACAAACTGTGAAGACTCCATCAGCATGAGAGCACAAAATATGAGGACTCCAACAGCTTACGAGTGCAAACTTTGAAGACTCCAACAGCTTGCGAGTACAAACTGTGAAGATTCCAACAATTTGTGCATAAATTGTGAAGACTCCTACAGCTTGCGAGCATAAATTGTGAAGACTCCAACAATTTTCTCGCATAAACTGTGAAGAATCCAACAGCTTGCGAGCACAAACTGTGAAGACTTAAACACTTTGTGCGTACAAATTGTGAAGACTCTAACAACTTGTGAGAACAAACTGTGAAGTCTCCATCAGCTTACAAGCACAAACTTTGAAGACTCCAACAGCTTACGCGCACAAACTATGAAGACTCCAACAATTTCTGAGCACAAACTGTGAAGAATCCAACAGCTTGCGAGCGCAAACTGTGAAGACTCAAACACTTTGTGCACAAAAACTATGAAGACTCCAATAACTTGCGAGAACAAACTGTGAAGACTGCATCAGCTTACGAGCACAAACTATGAAGACTCATACAATTTGCATGCCCAAACTGTTAAGACTACAACAGCTTGCGAGCACAAACTATGAAGACTCCAACAGGTTGCGACCAAAAAATGTGACTACAACAATTTACGCACACAAACTGTGAAGAATCCAATAGCTTATGAGCACAAACTGTGAAGATTCAAACACTTTCTGTGCCCAAACTGTGAAGATTCCAACAACTTGCGAGAACAAACTGTGAAGACTCCATCAGCTTACGAGAACAAACTAAGAAGACTCTAATAGCTTGCGAACACAAACTATGAAGACTCCAACAGCTTGCGAGCACAAACTGTGAAGATTCCAACAATTTGCGCGCACGAACTGTTGAGACTCTAACAGCTTGCGAGCATAAACTGTGAAGACCCAACAATTAGTGCGCACAAATTATGAAGAATCTAACAGCTTGTGAGCATAAACTGTGAAGACTCAAATACTTTGTGCGCACAAATTGTGAAGACTCTAACAACTTGCGAGAACAAACTGTGAAGACTCCATCAGCTTGCGAGAACAAACTGTGAAGACTCCAACAGCTTGTCAGAACAAACTGTGAAGACTCCAACAACTTGCAAGCACAAACTATAAAGACTCCAACAACTTGCGAGCACAAACTATGAAGACTCCTACAACTTGCGAGCATAAACTGTGAAGACTCCAACAATTTACGCGCACAAACTATGAAGAATCCAACAGTTTGCGAGCATAAAATAAGAAGACTTAAACATTTTGTGCTCACAAATTGTGAAGAATCTAACAGCTTGCGAGCACAAGCTGTGAAGACTCCAACAACTTGCAAGAACAAACTTTGAAGACTACATCAACTTGTGATCTCAAACTATGAAGACTTCAAGCAGATACTCTAAAGACTCCAACACTCTGCGCGCACAACCTGTGAAGACTCCAACAGCTGCGAGCACAAATTGGGACGACTCCAACAAGTTATGCGTGAAAACTGTGAATACTCCAACAGCTTGCGAGCACAAACAGTGAAGAATCCAACAGCTTGAGACTAAAAACTGTGGAGACTCCAAAATTTGTGCGCACAAACTATGAAGAATCCAACATCTTGCGAGCGCAAACTGTGAAGGCTCAAACACTTTGTGTGCACAAACTATGCAGATTCCAACAACTTGCGAGAGAACAAACTGTGAAGACTCCATCAGCTTACGAGCACAAACTGTGAAGACTCCAATAGCTTGCAAGCACAAACTGTGAAGACTCCGACAATTTGTGCTCACAAACTGTGAAGAATCTAATAGCTTGCGAGCATAAACTATGAAGACTCAAACACTTTGTGTGCACAAACTAAGAAGACTGGACCAACTTGTGAGAACAAACTATGAAGACTGCATCAGCTTATGAACTCAAACTATGAAGACTCCAACAGCTAGCGAGCACGAACAGTGAAGACTCCAATAGCTTGCGAGCACAAACTGTGAAGACTCCGATAGCTTGCGAGCAGATACTGTGAAGAGTCCAACACTCTGTGTGCACAACCTGTGAAGACTCCAACAGCTTGTGAGAACAAATTATGACTACTCCAACAAGTCGCACGTGAAAACTATGAATACTCCAACAGCTTGCGACCAAAAACTGTGAAGACTCCAATAGCTTGCTTCTAAAAACTGTGGAAACTCCAAAATTTAAGCGCATAAATGGTAAGAATCCAACATCTTGTGAGCACAAACTGTGAAGACTCAAACACTTTGTGCGCACAAACTGTGAAGACTTTAAGAACTTACGAGAACAAACTATGAAGACGCCATCAGCTTGCGAGCACAAACTATGAACACTCCAATAGCTTGCGAGCACAAACTGTGAAGATTCAAACAATTTGTGTGCACAAACTTTGAATAATCCAACAGCTTGAGCGCAAACTGTGAAGACTCCAACATCTTGCGAGAACAAATTGTGAAGACTCCATCAGCTTGAGAGCACAAACTATGAAGACTCCAACAACTTGCAAGTACAAACTGTGAAGACTTCAACAATTTCTGCGCACAAACTATAAAGAATCCAACAGCTTGCAAGCACAAACTTTGATGACTCAAACACTTTGTGTGCACAAACTGTGAAGACTCCAACAACTTGTCAGAACAAACTGTGAAGACTGCATCAGCTTGCGAGCTCAAACTATGAAGACTCCAACAGCTTGCGAGCACAAACAGTGAAGACTCCAACAGCTTGTGAGCACAAACTGTAAAGACTTTGATAGCTTGCGAGTAGATACTGTGAAGACTACAACACTCCGTGTGCATAACTTGTGAAGACTTCAACAGCTTGCGAGCACAAATTGTGACTACTCCAATAAGTTATGCGTGAAAACTATGAATACTCCAACAGCTTGCGATCAAAAACTGTGAAGACTCCAACAACTTGTGAATAAAAACTGTGGAGACTCCAAAATTTGAGCGCACAAACTGTGAAGAATCCAACATCTTGCGAGCACAAACTGTGAAGACTCAAACACTTTGTGCGCACAAACTGTGTAGACTCTAAGAACTTACGAGAACAAACTGTGAAGACTCCATCAGGTTGCGAGCACAAACTATGAACATTCCAACAGCTAGTGAGCACAAATTGTTAAGATTCAAACAATTTGTGTGCACAAACTTTGAATAATCCAACAGCTTGCAAGCACAAACTATGAAGACTCCAACATCTTGCGAGAACAAACTATGAAGATTCCAACAACTTGCGAGCACAAACTGTGAAGACTCCAACAGCTTGCGCACACAAACTGTGAAGACTCCAACAGCTTGCGAGCACAAACTGTGAAGGCTCCAACTAGAGGTGTACACGGGTCGGGCCGAGTCGAACTGTCCTCAGCCCGTCCAGGCCCGTTCAACAGCCACACCAGGCCTGAACCCGGTCCGGCCTAGTCACCGGGCCAACATCTCCAGCCCGAACCCTGCTCGGCAGCAATCGGGCGAGTTCGGTCCAATTTCGAACCTTACAACAAGTTTATGGGAAGGGGTTTGGCAGGTAATTCGCGTCCCATTACAATTTACAAGTTCATAAGAGAGAGAGAGGGGATATATTATAATTTTACTATATTTACATACATTTGACAAAGCATAAAATAAAATATTTTATACAAACTGAATATAATCATACACTACTGACTACTGTCGAGGAGATTATCCTAAGCCCGAGCTGCTATATAAATCTTCATATACGTACTCATTCACCTCTCCCTCTTCAGAAGGTGGAATAGCTTTTTCTCGCCCTCCTCTTGTATAGTTTGAATTAGATTTTTTAAACTATTTTTGTGAGAAGATTTATACGTAGTTCCCAACGTCCTATAAAACGCACCCACACTGGAGAGAAACTTAACTGAATTCTTAGTATTTTTCTTTTTACTCGTGCAGCTTGAACCTGCTTCGACATCATGTGGTCTTAGAGGACATCGCTGATGTGTAGAAGCCTCTTCCATACTGCGATTTAAGGTGAGTTGAAATTGTTTTTCTTCCAATGCTAATAATTTAGCTTCCTTCTCTACCTCAGAAAGTTTGGATTGGGGAGTGAAAGTTTTTTTTTTTTAATCAAGAACTACTTGGAAAAAAACTTGGATTTCTTTTAAGGCTTTATGACACGGTCTTACATCTCCACCCCGACAGGATAAATGTAATCTGAGCCGATTAGTTTTGTTAACAAACTTGGCTCCACACAAATTACACAAAATCTTGAACTTTTCAGACTTTGGAGAATGAAATAAGGAACCATAGTCTCAAACGTTAACCAATGGTTCGCTTGAAGACATATCTACATATTGTGTTGGAAAAGTATTTTAGGCTTTTTAACAATAATGAAATACCGACATAAGATAAAAGCAATTTATGGATTAAAAAATAATAAAAGTCAACATAACTGATAAATAAAAATAAAAGTCAGCAAACAGATGTAGAAATGCATTGCACAGCTTGCATAACATCCATCAACATAACAGATAAATAAAAATAAAAGTTAAAAGAGTACCCATTACAATATTTGCAAATTCAAATAAACTAACAAGATCATAACATCTATCCCAAACATTCATCATATTGTTGTTGTTTCATGTGTTGTGACTTCATTCACATTCTCCTCCTCTTCCTCATCAAGATCACCTCCTAGACTCGGACGCAACCAATCTTGTGTACAAATTAATGCTTCCACTATATCTGGTGTAAGGGAACTTCTAGTCTTGCTCACGACCCTGCTCCTTGTGCTAAATGCAAATTTCGATGCCACTGTTGAAATAGGAATTGATAAAATATCTCGTGCCATCGTCGATAGTGTAAGATATTTTCCTTCACTAACTCGCAATTTTCACCACTCCAAAACATCAAACTCTGAATCCTGCCGTAGTACGACCGACTCTTTGAGATACATGTCTAACTCTGATTCTTTCTTGTCTGTATCTGTATTTTCTTTTGCTAAGAAAGACATGAAATCAGCATCTTCAAAGCTTGAAGTAACTTGCGATCTAATTTCAGAAGCACTTGGTGTGGACACTGTGGTTGTGTACGCGTTGAATAATGCTTCAATTGAGGCACGAACCTTCGAAGTTTCAGATATTGTCTTTTCAGTAGGATAAATCCTCGTGAAAATGTACTTAACATAACTCATCTTGCGCCGAGAATCAAGAACAACAGCTAAGGACATTATCAGATGACAATCATCCTAGTACTTATCGAACTTCATTTGCATACCACCTATCATGATTTGGAGAAAAAATGGACCGTCATCAGCAGCTTTCTTCAGAGCATCCTTGATCTTCCACACAGATGGAAGAAACATATTTGCTGTAGGAAACTTATTGCTAGAAAATATTTTCGTACAGTCATAAAAAACCTTCAAAAATTTGTGAACTTCTTTTGCTTTGCTCCAATCATCATCAGTAGGCAACCAAGCATATGTTCTATCGCGCGCTGCATATTCTAGAAAGGCATGTTCCAATTCCAGAGCTGAATCCAACATCTCAAAAGTGGAATTCCAATGCGTGCATACATCTAGCTTCAACGTTTTTGGAGACGTCAAATTCAAACGTTGGATGATTTCATTCCATATACTCAATCTTGACGACGAGCCTCTTATGTACTTCACACTCTTCCTCACATTCTCTAGAGTTTGGTCAACTGATCTTAACTCTTCTTTTCAATTAAGTTGAAAATGTGTGCACAACACCGAACATGAAATATTTTTTTTTCAAAAAATAAATTGTCGGTTGCCTTGAACTGGTTACGTAAGAATTGTATGACACTGTCATTTGTCGAAGCATTATCTAAAGTTAATGAACTGACTTTTTTTTCAATGCCTCAATCTCGTAGACAGTTGTAAATGCAATCTGAAATAACCAAACCGGAATGGGGAGGTGGAAGGTGGCAAAAGTTCAATATTCTCTTGCAGAGTTTCTAATTTTCATCAACATAGTGTGCAGTCAATGAAATGTAACCCTTTCTTTGATTTTACGCCGTCCACAAATCAGACGTCAAACTTATCCTTGAAACCGAATCTAAAACTACTTTCAGCTTCATTTTCTCACTAGCATACATCTTCATGCACTCCCTCTTCATAGTAACACAGGAGACCTTCTCAAACTGAGGATTAAGGTATTTACTGTATCCCATAAATATTTCACTCTCTACCATCTTAAATGGCTGCTCATCAATGATAATAAGCTTTGCAAACCACTCCTTCCCTTTCTCAAACTTATGAGTGGTAACTATACCTTCAGAAGCAGATCCTTTGGAACTTTGTAAACGATAGCAATTGTTGGCCTGAACATGAAAGTCTAGGTCTCCTTGTACAACTTTGTCTATGTCTGTTTAAATGATACGTCGACCCCCCGACACTTTTGGTGTATAGACTTTTGAAGTGCATACATCTGATCTTGGGGACATTGTTACTACTACTTCTTCAAAATCATCCCAGACAGCTGACCATTTCTTTCATTTGTTTGCAGTTGAAGACCCCTCTCCCTCAACAATAAGTGGTGAGGTGGCTGACGCACCGGTACTGGCACTAGGGTTAGGTGGGACTTCATCCTCACTAGCCATATATAAAGATATGAAACAATTTCATTTATCCTTGGACCTTAGTAAAGAATTTCCTAAGTGGATAAATCAGTTACCCATTCAATGCTGGATAAATAGTAATGCTTTCATTATTCAATTTAAATGTCACGCTAAAATTTTGGCAGCATCTCCCCTTATCTCTCCAGAATATATTAATCTTGGATTTGATTCACACGTCAACTATCCACATAAAGTGTGGATATTTGATGAGGAAGTAAATGCAAGAAATATATCCAGAGAGAATTAGGAGAGACGAACCGTAACAAGCATGTGCATTTAAATTAGAATAAATGAAAATATTAATATCTATCCAACATTGAACTGTCCAAAAATGGATATTTTGAGAATTTCTATACATCCAAGAACAAACTCAATCTATGTCTGGCAACATAGAAATCCTCGAATGGTTAACTAATTATCCTATACTACAACAACAACATAAAAAATAATTAAATCAGTTACCTATTCGATGTTGAATAGATAGTAATGCTTTCATTATTCAATTTAAATGCCACGCCAAAATTTTGACAACATCTCTCCTTATCTGTTTAGAATATATTAATCTTGGATTTGATTCACACGTCAACTATCCACACAAAGTGTGGATATTTGATGAGGAAGTAAATGCAAGAAATATATCAAGAGAGAATTAGGAGAGACGAACCAAAACAAGCATGTGTATTTAAATTAGAATAAATGAAAACATTACTGTCTATCTAACATTGAACTGTCCAAAAAGGGACAATTTGAGAATTTCTATGCATCCATGAACACACTCAATCTATGTCTGGCAACATAGAAATCCTCAAATGGGCAACTGATTATCCTATACTACAACAATAAGAACAAAATAACTAAAATATCTCTAATAGGCAATTGGTATATGCATAGATTAAGACTAACTAACAAAAACAGAAAACATTGTTTTGATAACAATTCTATAATTGGCAACTGATTGTCCTATACTTAAACAATTTTATAATCAATCGTAATTCACATTCAACATCTAGCTAAATGATAACAAAAGGTGTTTAAACTAAATAAATAGATTTTATTTTAATAAATTAACCTAATAATATCTACTATATACTGGTAACATACAAGCAATATTGGGGCACCATACCATAGGCTGCAAGAATATCATGTCCCCCTAAAAAATACATCCTCCAAGGATAACATATTTTATATATATATATATATATAAGTTGTCTATTGTATTCTCAATCGCAAGTATCATATATCATTGTCAATCACATCACTAACTATTAACAACATTTACAAAAAAAACATGATTGACATCTGCGCATTTTTAGCTTAAGCAATGTATATTCGACCAGCATTCTAGTATATTATATATATATATATATTATATAATATATATATATATATATATATATATATATATATATATATATATATATATATCATTCCACTGAATACGACATGTCTGTGCAAAAAAAAGGAATCTGATTCAATTAAAATTAGATTTTGATAACTTCAAATCCCTATAACCAATATCCAATTCAATGGTTCAAATAGGCTTAAAAATCACCTATAGAACTTAAAAATCAGGCCAGTCATTTGGTACATTGGCCACCTCATGAGTGGACCAGCCTGACTTTTAGGCCTAGGATCCATATGGTATCGTCCGGCCAGATGGACAGCTTGGATATTCACCACTTATTAGCTTGACATGGTGTTTGGGTGAGATGGACTATACATGCGTGTACTGGAATTAGAAAACTTTATTGAAGAGCAGTTGCATGCCTGTATCAATCATCATAAAAAATTGCATTGATCCAATGATCCAATCCATCCATGATTTGGCCTAATTTTCTACTGGCATCATTGTTCCAACCCATTGAAGGGGATGGTTACAAATGGGTGAACAAAAGCAATTCTTTAAAATAAAGAGAACCCATGATGGGCCTAATGAATAGATGAATCAAATTGTTGATTGGAAACATTTTTGTGTAAACAATCCTGACCAACCTCGGGTATGAAATACCACTGATCAAATGGTTAATATTTGTCAAATTAGGGTGATGTTTTCATTGTAGTCCATGAAATGTGTAAGTATTGAAAAGTATTGTCCCAACACAACTAGGAGCACTATAAGTTATGGTGCTTGAGAGCACTGGACCAAAAATATATGTAATAGATCTATGCCACTCATCAAATAGTAACTACATCATGAGGAAGCCATGGACCAAAAATAATGTTAATCCACTGATCAGGCAACTCCAGCTTTATAAGAAAAAAATGGCTGCTAGAAAAAAACTCCAATAGCTCAAATTCAACGAATGTGGATTCACTCAATGAATGCACTGCCTTGTTTTTTAAGGTTTACAGTAATATTTATTTGTCATCCAACCCGTTCACAAGGTCACACAGACCTGGATAAAGGGAAAACACAAATATAACCTTACTTCTTCAAAACTTTTATGGGTTCTGTGAAGTTTTAAACTGTATGCATTCAATCACCAGTCACCACTAAAAGGATCTAAATGAAATCACCACCTCCCCCATCAGCCATCATACACATTCCACATTCAACATTCAAATAAAACCATCTAAATTAAATACACTGAAATAGACAAATCATACACTGAAAGAGAGAGAGAGAAGAGAGAGAGAGAGAGAGAGATCATACTGGTGTTTAGCCGAACGGACAAGCAGAGAGAGGTGTCTTCTGGTGTTTGGCTGGACGGATGAGCAGAGAGAGGCAGACGGCCTCTGCTGGTCGGACTAGAGAGAGAGAGAGGGCCGTTGGTCGAACGAGCAGAGAGAGGCGGACAGCGTCTACTGATCGGACAAGAGAGAGGGGGTCGCTGGTCGGACGAGCAGAGAGAGGCAGATGACCTCTGCTGGTCAGACGAGCAGAGAGAGAGAGAGATTAGAGAGGTGGAGAGCCAAGAGGGAGAGAGAGAGAGAGAGAGAGAGAGAGAGGAGAGAGAGAGAGAGATTTGGTGGGGTCGGGCAGGGAGAGAGCGAGGGTTTTGTGGGGTCGGCTGTTGGCTAGGGTCTGGCGTTTTCTCAAAAGAGGAAAGCGATTGGGGGTGGGGGTATAGTTTTTTTTAAAAGGATATATATACCCTACCGAGTCAGGACGAGTCGGGACGAGTCGGGACGGGCCAAGTCGGGTTTCGGACTGAGTCGGGCCAAACTAGGTCATATTCGAACTCGGCTTGAACTCAGTTTCGGGCTGAGAAAATTGGTCCGTCCTGACCCAAACTCATTTCCGATTCAGGCCGAGTCGAGCTTTTTTGGGCCGGATCGAGCGAGCTAACCGGGCTAGCTCGGTTTGTGTACACCCCTAACTCCAACAATTTACGGGCACAAACTGTGAAGAATCCAACAGCTTGCAAGCACAAACTGTGAAGACTCAAACACTTTGTACACACAAATTGAGACGACTCTAACAACTTGCGAGAACAAACTGTGAAGACTCCAACAACTTACGAGCATAAACTGTGAAGACTCCAACAATTTGCACGCACAAACTATGAAGAATCCAACAACTTGCGAGCAGAAACTGTGAAGACTCAAACACTTTTTGCGCACAAAATGCGAAGACTTTAACAACTTGCGAGAACAAATTGTGAAGACTCCAACAGCTTACGAGCATAAACTATGAAGACTCCAACAGCTTGCCAGCACAAACTGTGAAGAGTCCAACACTTTGCACGCACAAACTGTGAAGACTCCAACAGCTTGCAAGCACAAACTGTGAAGACTCCAACAGCTTGCGCGCACAAACTATTAAGACTCCAACAACTTGCACGCACAAACTATTAAGACTCCAACAGCTTACGATCAAAAACTGTGACGACTCCAACAATTTGCTCACACAAACTATGAAGAATCCAAGAGATTGCGAGCACAAACTGTGAAGACTCAAACACTTTATGTGCACAAACTGTGAAGACTACAACAACTTGCGAGAACAAATTATGAAGACTCCATCCCCTTGCGAGCACAAACTATGAACACTCCAATAGCTTGCGAGCATAAACTCTGAAGATTCAAACAATTTGTGTGCACAAACTTTGAATAATCCAACAGCTTACGAGCACAAACTGTGAAGACTCTAACATCTTGTGAGAACAAACTGTGAAGAGTCCAACAACTTGTGAGCACAAATTGTGAAGACTCTAACAGCTTGTGAGCACAAATTGTGAAGATTCCAACAGCTTGTGTGCACAAACTGTAAAGACTCCAACAGCTTACGAGCACAAAGTGTGAAGACTCCAACAATTTGTACGCACAAACTGTGAAGAATCCAACAGTTTGCAAGCACAAACTGTGAAGACTCAAACACTTTGTGCGCACAAAATGTAAATACTCTAACAACTTGTGAGAACAAATTGTAAAGACTCCAACAGCTTGTGAACACAAACTATAAAGACTCCAATAGCTTGCGAGCACAAACTGTGAAGACTCCAACAGCTTGCGAGCACAAACTATGAAGAGTCCAACACTTTGCATGCACAAACTGTGAAGACTCCAACAGCTTGCGAGCATAAACTATGAAGACTCCAACAGCTTGTGCGCACAAACTGTTAAGACTCCAGCAACTTACAACAAAAAACTGTGACGACTCCAACAATTTGCGTGCACAAACTGTGCAGAATCCAAGAGCTTGCGAGCACAAACTGTGAAGACTCAAACACTTTGTGTGCACAAACTGTGAAGACTCCAACAACTTTCGAGAACAAACTGTGAAGACTCCATCAGCTTGTGAGCACAAACTATGAAGCTCCAACAGCTTGGAGCATAAACTGTGAAGACTCCAACAATTTGCGTGCTCAAACTGTGAAGAATCCAACAGCTTGCGAGCATAAACAGTGAAGACTCCAACAGCTTGTGAGCACAAACTGTGAAGAATCCAACAGCTTGTTGTTTCGACAAGAAACAAATGCATTTGATTTGGGGAATTCATCTACTCACTGATTAACTAAGGAGAATAGAGAGAATGATCACAATATTCATTTGATATGAATTGGATTACATCCTTTAAATCCTTTAATTCCAAAGTAAAGCAGTCACATAATTTAATACAAATATTAAATATTCTATATTAATTTCTGCAGCATCTCAGATCACATCATGATCTTCAACATAGAGAAATGATTGTGCCAAACTCATATTCGTTAGCTGATTCCCTGCTTGGGGCATTCCCTAATCCCTGAGTAGTCATTACTTCAAGCTGAACTGTCATAGTTCCCTTATACAAGCAAAATCAATTGTGCGCACATGAGGTTGTGCGGTCATGGTGTTGTGTGCAACTTCAGTTGTGCGCCAGATCATGGTGTTGTGCGCCTTTTGATTACGCGCACACTTGGATTGTGCGCTGCACAGTGACTCCTACTTGAATCTCTCTAAAGTCCTCTCTTTGATTTCCTGATATTGCTCTGATGCCTGATCTATGGGAGTTAATGGGGTATATATAGCCTTCCGCACGTATGAACTCTCCACCTGGTCCCGTTGTGCACTGGTTCCCTTTTGCGCGCTGACTCCCTTGTGCACACATCCACATTGTGCGATTCCATTAGTTGTGCGCCGCACAACCATAACCCTTAAGCAAGTCTTGTTGTGCGCCGTACAACCCAATGATGAATTTTATTCCTTTTTTCTCTGATCAATTTTGTGCCTCAACAGATGCCCCCTTGATCCTACATCTTTGTCTTTCCCATCTTCAAGGTGAATATGTGGGATCAAATTTCTTCAATCATCACTTTATCAAAGCTACTCTCTTACAACCAATCCCCCTGCACACAATTGACCGCTTACGCACAACTGCCTGTTTGCGCACAACTGCGCCCTCATGCTATAAATACCGAACTTAGCATCATTTCACTCATTCAGACCTTCGCATCTATCTCTTTTTGTGCGCTACTCTCTTCCGCACAACAGCCTTTTGTGTACAACAGCCCTTCGCGCACAACAAACTTGCGCACAACCAGATTTTGCACACAACTCTACTTGCACACAGCCAGACCTTGCGTACAACTCTATTTTGCGCACAACTAGACTTTAAGCACAATGGTCTTTGCGCACAACTCAGCTCGTGCACAACAGGGTTTTGCGCATAACTGATCTTATGCTCAATTGGACTTTGTGTATAGCTAATTAAACTTGCAGCCTGAAATTCTTCAAGTGCTTGCTTTTTTACTAGGCTTTCCTTGCTTCTTCAATGACTCTTTCCAAAAGACCTTGCACCTCCCTTGATGGACATGCTGCTGAATCTTCATATCCTCAACCATCCAAGACTCATTCTCAAAAGAGGGCCAAATCTTCTGAAGGTTATTCCTCTCTTTTCAAGGTACCGGATTCGCCGATCATCAATTTCTCTGATCGCATCCAACGCCTTCCAGATTCTATCCTCAATGTTGTACTAATGAGAGATTTGGAGGGGCCACCCACAGAGGGCCATGAGTCTGACTGGGAGGATTGGTTGAAATCTGCTACCAACTTTCGAACAGACGATCTTCACCCTGCTCCTGTCAAATCTTCCCCTCCTCCCTCTATTTCAAGGAGCAAGAAATCAAAGAGTAAAGACAAAATCCCTCAAGAGAAGATACGAGAACACAACAAGAAACGTTATTAAAATGTCTGGGACATGATTAGATCTCATGCGGACGTGATCAAATTCAAAAACCCCTATAAAGACGAGACCGTCAATATCCCTCTAAACCTTTAGCGTCACCTCTCTATGATTCAAAGTGAGTCGTCTAATCATATGACACAGAATCGCCTTTTATATGTAGCGAATTGGGTAATAAAAGAACCAAAAATTCTGGAAGGCTATGTTTCGACCAGAAACGAAAAGTATTTGATTTGGGGAATCATCTCACACAATAATGACAAAAAGAAAGAAAAAAGAAAATAATCATCAAATTTATTCATTCTAAGCTCATTACATTCTTTTGGTCCTTTGATTCCAGGATAAAATTTCTAGAAAATGCAAAAGTGCAAGTATCAAATGGGCTCAAATATAAATTTCGGCGGCATTCCGACTCATATCAGTCATGTCTCTAGGGGAGATGAGTTGTGCGGGCTTTCTGTGCACTTTGTCCCTCATTAACATGATAAAGGAGTGTCATGATCCCTTTGGAACATCTGAAACGGCCTGAGGACCGGAGAAAATGCAACATAATATTGCCTCACAGAATACCCGCGTAACTCCTCCATGAGTTGCGGAGGCCCGCGCAACTCACAAGGAGTGGCACGGCCCGGCCTTCTGCACTCTACACTCCCTCTCATTCTCTCCATCTCCAATACCTATCAGAGGCAGTGGTCTTCCAAACATCCGATGCTCCAAATGAGGCGGTAGGGGGTATTTATAGACTTCCGCACGTGTGAGTCCTCGAATCTCTTGCTATGGACCCCACATCGCATTTCCAATTCATCACTTTTTGAAGAGAATTGCACGGCCCAGCACAAGTATGGCAAGTTGCACGGACACGCACAACTTGGGTCCCGCGTAAGTCATCTTGTCTTTACTTCTATGCTCCATTTCTTTCTCCAATTCTTCTTCTTGAAGCTCCTTTCCTTAACTAAATTTTATGCTCCAACAGATGCCCCCTTGATCTGAGATTTGACCACCCTAAGTCAATTTAAAGGTTCAATTTCCTTCTCTTGGACTTGAGTTGCGCAGGCCAACGCAACTCTCACCCATGCAACTCACAACAGGCCCTGCTAGTCTATAAATATCAAAAATCCCAGGCATTCATCACTTCAGAAAATTTTCTCTCCCTACTAAACCTCTTTTCTGCACAACTCTCCCACGCAACTTTTGGCTCAATTTGCCTGCGCAAATCCCCAGCACTTAGTGCCAAAAACCCTTGTTCCGAAACTCTTCCAAAATTTCTAACTTCCCGAACTTAACCGATTTCTCTTAACTCCTCAATCATGGCCTGCACTAAGAGAACCTTTCGCCTTATAGAAGCACCTACGGATCAACCCTCCCATGCAAGTCTCCCAGGCTCTTCTCCAACTCCTCCAGCTCCCGAACCTTCTCCAACTCCTCCAGCCCCCACACCCTCATCTACAACTCTGATAACCACTTCTCCCCCTCCAGCACATGAAGAACGTCCACGAAAGTGAGTCAAAGTGACTAAGAAACATCCTGCATATAAAAAGGAGCTAGTCCTACCGATCCTTGGCTTCTCCGATGGAATCAAAACATTGTCCTGGTCGATATGTCAGACGATCATTACCGGAGAAATAATAGGACCTCCGAAGCAAGGTCACGAAGTTGATTGGGAGTCTTGGCTGAAGTTAATAGCTAATTTGCGCACTGACATCATCTGATCGCCTCTGAGAAAAGATACACCACCACCATCACCATCACTTTCTTAAAAGAAGCGGAAGAGATCAAAGAACTAGGAACTTCAAGGGAAGATCAAGGAACATAATAAGAAAAAGCTCCCAAACACGTGGGACACTATGAAGATCCAGGACGGCTATATAAAATTCAACTGCCCTTTCCGAAACGAATTAATAATGATCCCGCTAAATATTCGACGACATCTGTCCATTCTTCAAAGTGAGTCGACGGACCACACGACTCAGAGCCGCATGATGTATACTCCCGATTGGTCGATGAGAGAACCTAGAATGCTAGAGGGCATTCTATTAGAAAAGGGATCGAGACAGCAGGTTGGCGAAGTCCATCCCATGCGATTCCTTATCCCTTATTATAGCCCACATGAGCTATTTTCCATAGCTTTTTAGGAAACAATGCGCCAATGTTTCAAAGAAAGAAGATCGTTATGGGGCAATGATGAATTCCATACACATGGCTTCTTAACATCGCACGAGTACTATACTAACTGGGCCAAGGCCATTCTTAACAAGCATTCCACAGCATTGATGGAGGTCGGTCTTTACGGTGCAATCGAAGCTACCTCGGAGTATTTTTACAAAGATCATATGACCTATAAAGGGTTTCTTAGTTATTGGTGTTCCACCACCAATTCTTTCCATTTGCCCCTTGGAGAAGTCAGCATCACCTTGTGGGACCTACATAGGATGGCGGACCTCCCCATAACGGGTCACTTCTACGACAAGTACATCCCCACCAACGAGGAATTTTCACACTTCTCATCCTCCAAGTGACAAGCACTAGTGCCGAATGCTTCCGTTGAACTCTTCAGGGAAATGTCCAAGTTCCCTTACATCAGAAAGATTCCCCACTTCCTCTAGCTAGCTCACTTTTCCCAAGAGCTGCAGTACATTCCCCTTCCTCACATCGTGATTTTGCACACTTTTTCTTTCTCTTGCAAGTTTAAGAATAGTTATTCTAACAAATTGGAAAATGCCCGCTACAGGGTGAAGAACCCTTTGGAATTCACACCCAAGGGTGAGTTAGCGGCTTTTCTAGCGTACTGGCTCAGTATAGTCGTGCTACCAAGTTCTAAATGGGCCGACGCTATCAGGCCATCTGTATTCGTCATCGTAGGAGGATTGGCAGAAGGGTAAAAATACTCACTTGCACCCCTCATACTCTGTTCACTATATCGGGCCTTCGGAGACATTGCTACACATTACCAAAATCCATCCGTCGAGGCCAGCTCGGCGTTTACTCCATGGCATTATTTTTCTGGGTGGCTAGGCGTATATTTCTCATGGACATATGACGACCCTGAAAAAGCTTACGTGCATCCCTCACGAGTTCCATTATGCATTATCAGCGGAGAATAATGCCAAAGCAGATGTACGAATGGGTGATCAATACAATTGAGTCGATGAATGCTATCGACTTCCATCAATTCTCATTTTCCCAATACATTGCGGATCATGAAGCTACTGACGACGAAAACCTTCCTCCGGCTGAGCGAGCCTTTTTCATCTTAATACGATCTAATAGCCTACCTTTATGAGAAGGTAGTGAATTTTGGAGAGAGCCATACTATCCAAGTAGATTTGCGTGGCAATTCGGATACGACCAGACCATCCCCAAACATTTTGAAGTGGTGACTCACACCATGCGAAATTACGATGTGGGGCCTTACAATTAGGGACTAGTATGGAGATAGCTACTTGCAGACTGAATCAACTCAAAATTCATCATCCGGGTTTTGGATGCTTTGTCCACACAACTTACCCATGGATGCGATGGTGGGTGCACTAATCATTTCTCATTCGCTGACGTTTGCCAGTAGATTCACCGATATGATCCCCGCTCCTCGGATTAGGAAAAGCAATCTCATAGAGGGAATAGGCTATAGTATTGAATGCGATCATGCCCCCGCTCTCGGCGAAGTGTGTGTATAAGAATCTCCGTGGAAGAGCCTATTTGTGAAGTTAAACCCGCCAACACTCTCGAAGGTTGGATCGACCACGGGTTTCCCTTAACGCACTTTGTTTCGAACAAGAAACAAATGTATTCGATTTGGGAGATTATCTTATTCAAATATAACAGAGATAATGTGTGAAGAACAATCATTGTATTATTAACATTGAGTTCATTTACATCCTCGAATATCCCTTGATTCTAAGATAGATTATTTAAAATACAGAAATTGACAAAGTTCAAATGTCGAATCTGAATATCAAATTTGGCAGCATTTCGACTCGTAATTTGATCATCTCTTTAAGAGGAATATTGTGCGGGTTTGATCATTTGATCTCCCTCTCTTGAGCTTATATCCTTATGCAAAAGGTGAACTGGTGAAGATCAACAATTTCAGCAGCATATCGTCCTCAACCCTTACTGGCTGTACAACAGCCCTGTTGCGCGGGCCGCGCAACCGATATGGTTTGCGTAGACCCGCACAAACCCTTAAGTCCCTCTCTTCTCCTACCTTCAATCTCTTCTGAAGCTCTGATCTTCTTTCAAAATCTTCCAACCCCCAAATGAGAGGGGAGTGGGGAATTTATAGGCCTTAACATGTGCGAACCCTCGATCTTTGTGCCATGGGGCCCACCTTGCATCAGATCTGACGTCCATTCAAAATAACACCTTTATCCCTTTACGCGACTTATGCAATCAATGGAATTGTCTGCGCGGCTGGCGTAATCAATAAGACTCCTGTGCGACCCACGCAATTGGTTTGTTTGATTGCGCGATCCGCGCAACCAACATATTGGTTGTGCAAACTGCGCAACCATATGAAATCACACTTTTTCTACTTTGGCTCACTCCCTTCTTATAATTTCCTACTTTCAATCTTTCTTCATCTTTTTATGCCCCAACAGATGCCCCCTTGATCCTTTCTTTGTTCTTCAGAATCAAAGAATTAGGATCAATCACAGATTCTTACATCCAGCAATCATTTACGAGACCCGCGCAACGGGCGCTCGAGCATTGTACCCAGGCCATATTCCCTATAAATACCGAAATTGTCCCTTCATTCCTCACTTTCATTTGCTTCTAGCGAAGCCCTTGTCTTTCGTTGTCTCCCCACGCAATCGATTTCATCTGCGCGATCCGTCCACACAACAAATATCATTTGTGCGACCCGCGTAAACCCCTCTCTTGCATAACTTCCAGACTTAGCATTTTTCAAACTTTTTTTCTGAGACTTGAACTTTTTCATCATGGCCCGCACTAAAAGGATTTTTCGTATTATTGAACCTTCAACCGCTCAACCTTCTCACCAAGAACTACCAAATCCTCCTTTCCAAGCTACTGAACCATCACCACCTCCTCCCCAACTAACTCGCAAACGTATCAAAACCACTAGTAAATGTCCCGCCTATATAAAGGAACCTGTACTTCCTACCTTTGATTTCAACGATCGGATCACTACACTGCCTTCTCCTATCCACAGAGCAATCTTCATGGGTGAGATTGAACGACCACCGAGACACGATCGAGATTTTGACTGGGATGAGTGGCTAAAAATGATGACTCATTTACCGACAATGAGTCAAACGCCACCGATGAGACAAGACACTCCCTCACCATCTAGGTTGAAGAAAACCTGTCGTAACAAAGCTGAGGAGTTCCAGGAGAAGATCTAAGAACATAATAAAAAGAAACTCCAGAACTCCTAGGAGTTGATTTGGGCAATCGAGGGTATTATGAAATTTAATAACCCTTATAAGGAAGGCATGGCAGTGATTCCACTAAGCCTTCTCCGCCATCAGTCTATCCTCAACTATGAACCGTCAGATCAAATCGACGAGGGGAAACTGGCCTTCACAGAGTCCTGGTCATCGAGGGAACCCAGAATTTTGGAAGGTATCTTGCTGCCTAAGAAGCCAAGGTAACAGATTGGCGATGTTCACCAGATGATCTTCCTCACCTCTTCTCATAGTCCGCATAATCTATTCTCGACTCATTTTTATGAGATGCTTCAACAACGTTTCAGAGAAAGTCAATCGATCTGGAGTCGGGAAGAATTCAAGATGAGAGGCCTCCTGACTTCTCATGACTACTATCCTGGATGGGCAGCAGCGATTTTAGCCAAGCATTCGAAAATCTTGGTCAAGATTTGTAGCACCCTGAAAATCGGGGGTCGAGCATACACTCAACTCCCGAGTTCCAACGCATCACTTATGCAACAAAATGAATGATGATTGAATGTTGTCTGTATTAGTGTAGTGAACATAAGTGAGATTAAGCCAAAATAGCATATCATACTCCAGAGACAAGTGAGATAGCAAGCGGAAGACTGTGATAGATAAATAAAATATATAAACTGTGGTGATTCTCCAGAGTGTGATAATGTTACCAAGTTAACTATTTACAAGTACAATTCTAAAATATACCAAATTGAGGAAGTGTAATGTCTTCTATCCTAAATATCATAGCCCCATCAATGCAATTCCAGGTCTTCATAGACCCGTCAGAGAGTTACATGTAGGAGAACTCCTCAACATCATAGTAGTAGTCCGGCTCTGCTTCATAAACATCGCCATCACCTGCAGCTAAAATAGTCTGGTTGGTGTTGCAAGCACCGTCCCGTAACGTGGGAGTGAGTGATCAACTCAGTGGAACAATAAAACATAGGTTAACATGTTATCAATTCAGTCAAGTAGTAATGATAAAGCAGTACAATCAAACAATCCTAACTATTCTTATTAATGCAAGGATGAAATGCAGTCATGATGCATGCCCTCACCAACATACTCCCTCATGCGGCACCATCTTACGTCCGCGATATGCTTTCATTCCTCAGTGCTCCACATCTTCCAGGCACATGCGGTACGATGATGAGCATGATTACCGAGTTGTTATTAGTCCATTTCAAACAGCAGGATTGGGAAACTAAGGTACCTCCCTTGTATCATTCCCAAACATGATCCTTTCTAGGGTCGTCAAACTTAGATAATCTCATACGATAATGTGGTTCTAGGGCACTGTAAGGGCTGTCAGGGCTGTTACACGCAATCGTTACACCACTCCCCCATCACCTTTTTAATGGTTCATCTTGATACAGGCCTAGTTCATACTCTATTCACTGCGGCAAAACTCGTTGCCTCGCCGCAATTTCAGAGTATATTCGAGGTCACTACAAAGGGTTCGTCACCAATCAGTGTAGGCCGACAGCTCGAATATAGTGTCCCATACCACCATAATCGGATCATAAGTCTGGTTGCTCAATGGACACTATGGGGAGGCACGTGGCCCCAGCGTAGGCCGACAGCTTGACCACGGTGTCCCATACCACCATGCCCGGCTCATGAGTCTTAGCGGATCAAGGTACCATGGTTAACGGGATTTCATTGGTAAGTTTGATACCCTAGGTTCAAGTAGTAACGTCCAAACATGGTGAACATACATTAGACATATCGGGTTACTTGATGAGCCTGACTAGCTCGAGCGCATAATCAACTGAACGACATGAAGTGCATAAGCACTTCGCGTGGCCTAACCACTGTCGCCAACGGAAGTACGACTCAGGTTCGTCAAACACATCCTACGTGGCAAAATGAATCTCAACCATGAACTCAAGTCTGGTACCGATTGTCTGGACTATAATAATAGTCTCAATCGCAATCAATCCTTATTCAGAGCATGTGGAGTAAAGTATAATAAACAAAGTAATTCAAGCATGTTAACAAACATGTCATAAAGCATGTTACAAAGCACAATGTAAACAAGAAATACAAACACATATATTTCATAGTAAGCGATTAAATTGAACAACCATCATGAAGGAAATCATATACGTTTCTAAGGTAGTTGAGGATCCTATCTCAACACCACTATTAAACTTAGTTCGTCACACAATTTCTCACACAGGCATTTTAGCAAACACTTAGACTACACCACTCCAACATACATGACGTATGTTGATTTCAACATAGAATAGGACAAATCCTTATAGCAAGGAGTTGTCGCATACACATCAATCATGTTCTTACATTCAATACATATGGCAAGCATAAATCATAAATCCATATTTATTTAGTCATTTCAACAAACACTTAGACTACACACATTAGCCTACATAAGCTATGTTGGCCAAAAAGTGTATTAGGGCGAATCCTTTCGCCAAACAGGTCATACATCCATAACTAGCATAAATACACGGTAATTACTCATGGCAATCATATCAGCAAAATTTATATGGATACGGTATTTTCTACAAATACTAAGAATACACAAAATCTCATATTCTTCATATTTAACCGAAACGGAAAACAGACAACACTTTGTACATGTGCAATTGCATGCAGATCATGAATCTATCATTATCTGACATTGAAAGTGTTGAAAACCATAACCTATACGTCTAAAGTCCGCACCTTTTGTCGTAGAATCGTAACGAATTCGATAGATTTGCTAAACCTTCGTATACTGTAGTTTGGCCACCTATAGAACGAAATAGGTTAGCTATTTCATAGCCTACAACTATCAAAACCCCAAATCAGTTTAGGGTTAGGGTTTCTTACCTAGAAATGACGCCGGAATCACCGGAAAAATGCTTAGATCAGGTTGGTTGAGCTTGGATATGGCAGGGTAGAGCATCAGGGAGATCCTCCCACAACTCTCTCACTTTCTCTCTCTTTTCTCTCCTCTCTCCTAGGGTTTTTTCTCAAATTCGTATGGCTGAATGAGAGAGGGTTTTAAGGTCCTTATATAGCCAAAAACTACACCGAAATAGACCTAAGGTCAAGGTATACTTACGTTATGACCAAAGTGGGTCAGTTTCAGCTTAACGGAGGACTTCTGGCAGCCCCCCTTGAGCCAAAGGTCGGACTTAAGCTCACTAACACTGGATCTAGGTTTAGTTAAATTTTCGTTCCAGTCGGATTCTCAAATCACGCGTGGCAGACCAGTTTCAATTCAACGGTCAATGGATCTCGATCGAAGATTTTGAGTACATAGATATGTTTGGGGAAATATCCCTGATCCGAGGGTGTAATTTGGCTTGATTCTGACAGTCTGGTTGCTTAATATTGACCCGCAAGTGAAACGTCTCAGATTTATTTATTTTGAATTTAATTTAGAATTATTTTCACATTTCTCACACTCCCCGCTCCGGGCTCAAGCGAATAGCGCTGGGACACTATCTAGATTTGATTTCTGAGATGGTTGTCAAGCACAGCAAAGCGGTCCTAATTCCTTAACTTCGTGTTAATCGGACTTCCGATGTGCGGTCCAGATCTGATACGGAGTTTCGAGATGCTTCCGAGAGCAGCCGGGTAATGAGATTGATCCTAGATTTTAGGGTAATGTAGCGTCAACAGTTCTACAAGTTTTGAGTCTTGCAGATCATATTTAAAGTGATTGGTGCTAATTTCATAGGTACTCTAGTTTAACACTATCTAATTCTCGCCTAATTTCTAAAGGATTTAGTCTTGTATGATTTCTGTCTGAGGTGGTACTTAGTCCTTTGTAGTAATGTTTAGTTTAAGTATTGTTCTTCATCACCTAAACTTTAAGATAGTGTCTAATGTGAAAATACTTAGAAAAATTGAAAGAACAAGGTGGTGAAGGGTGGGATTTGTGAAGGAAATGGGTTCAAAAGTGGTTTTAGACTTTAGGATTGAGTTCTGACAAGTTAATAAGGTGTTAGGATCAACCCATTGCCTTAGAACGTCTAATTCAGGTTGGCAAAAATCCGGGATGTTACAAGATTGATCTTTATAATGCGATAGAAGCTACATCGCAACATTTCTACAAGGAGCCTCACATTCTGAAAGGCTTCCTTAATTATTGGTGTCCCTCAACCAACTCCTTCCATCTTCCTACGGGCGAGATGAGTATCACGCTCTGGGATCTTCATCGAATCGCTGGCCTTCTGATAATCGGGAAATTCTACGATGAGTTTGTGCCGACTAATGAAGAACTGGCTTATATCTCCTCAACCAGCCACGTTGCTTCTATCTCAGAAACAACTGCTGAACTTTTTAAGGAGATGTCCAAATTCCCAAACATTCACAAGATTTCCCCCTTACAATGGCTTGCGCATTTCAACAGAGCTCTCTAGTAATTTCTCTTTCTTACAGACTATCAATTTCTTATTATATCCTGATACATACTTCTTATTATCCGTCTTTTCTTCTCTCCTCAAGTTTAGTGGTAACCATTCGCAAAAATTAGAGGATCTTCACAAAAATATAAAAGAACATCCAGAGTATACTCTTGACGGGGAACTTGCAGCGTTTCTTGTGTATTGGCTGAGTGCAGTGGTCCTGCCCAGCTCGAAGTGGGTAGATGTTATTCTCCCGATGATGTTTGTTGTTGCCGGCGCAATGCTGAAGGGTTAAAATATTCTCTCGCTCCTCCAGTCCTATGCTCAATTTATAGGGCTTTTGGAGAGATCGCCTCGCATGTCAAAAGTCCTTCCATCAGCTCTTCTTCCACTTACACTCCCTGGCATATTACTTCACCAGCTGGTTCGGCATATACTTTCCATTATCTTTTAAAGTTTCTGAGAAGGCTTATATTCATCCCTCCCATATTCCACTCTGTTTTTTTCCAAAAGAGAGCTATGGCGAAAAGATCTTACGATTGGGTCATTGAAGCAATTTCTTCCAATGATAACATCAACTACTTCCATTTCTGCCTGTATCGCTATACAGAGGATACAGATAAAATAGACACTGGATCACTTACCCTTGGGGAGAGGGCATTTTACCTGTCGATCCAATCCTACAGTCTACCATTGAGAGAGGGAGTAGAGTTTTGGAGGGAGCCATACTACCCGAGCCGTTTTGCTCGTCAATTTGGTTTTGACCAAACCATTCCAGAGGATTGCAGGCTGGTGACCAGGCGAATGCAGAGTTACGGAATAGGCCCTTATAATTGGGCTATGGTATGGAAACAACTTTTAGGCGGCCGAGTCGAATCTTCTTTCATTATCCCGAGCCGCAATCGCATCCCTCGTGCCTCATACAGCCACATGAGATGGTGGGTTCATCAATCATATTTGGTAAATAAACACTCACTTGTGACTAAACCTATTTAGATTTCGCCGCCAAGGCTCAGAGGCCGTAAGTTCGAGGAAGGGATAGGGCTTCATGCCAAAAACAAGTCATGCCCCCTTTACCGGTCATCTCTGTGTTAAGATATCAGTGGATGATCCCAATCATGAACGAAAACCTTCTAACACTTTAGAAGGGTGGATAGCTTATGGGGTCATCAGGGACTTTAAGAAGGTCCCACGAGATCGTTCTGAGAGAGTGATTGATGAGGTGACAGAAGCTCCTTCTCCGGCTCAAGAAAATGTTGTTGAACCTCAAGATCGACTGGCCCCTTCTCCTGCTCCTCGAACTGCTCACCCTAGTCCATCTTCTCCAATGACAAGGTTTAGAACACGCTCTCAAGCTTCTCCCCCTTCTCCTCAAGAAGGGGGTAGCCGGGCTTCTCCAGCTTCTTCGGTCCCAGTTAATAAAGATTCCCAGCCAGGAAGTAGCCGGGCTTCTCCCTCCAAACGGAAGCAAATTATGATCGAAGAAGTAGATGAAGAAGATTTAGAGGATAAAAGTTCAGCCTCTTCATCTGAAGGCACAAATTATGTTGAGTATGAAGATGATGACTTCGAGGACAGAGAGGTTGACATCGATGGTGAGGAAGATGTTGTTGCGGAAGGTACTTTTATTGAGGAAGAACATCTTCCGTCAACCTCTGAAGCTCTCCCCCCCCCCCCCCTCCCCCTCTTTTTGTTTACAATCTTATATATATATATATATATATATATATATATAGAAAGTGCACCTGCTAGTGCCCTAGTTTGTCAAGTTATGTGAATGGTGAGTCAGACGTCTACAGAGCTCGATAGGAAGATTAATTCAAGCGTCTGCCTCGACCGGATGTGTGGAAGCTCGCAATAGGTAAATCATAGCCTCACATCCCATGTCCCAAAAACACTAGGTAATTAAAACCCTTAAAATAAGATAGACATCTTAGGGTTTTAGTGGTGCGAAAACTTTTTCAAATAGGAAAATCTCTAAGTTTTTCTCGCCTGTCGATTTTATCGATGCACCCTCGATATGATCGACCTGTTCTGTCGATGTCCTCGATACCTTAACGATATTATCGATAAGAGGACCAAAAGTGTCCAGCAACTAAATGTTCATCTGGACGAATTTATCGATGTATCGATACACCTATCAATATCATCGATAAAAGCACTAAACATGTCGAGCAACTTCATAACATGTCTGGACGAATTATCGATGTATCGATAACATATCGATATCATTGATATTCAAATTTCGAGTCCATCGCGAGTGGCTCGATAAGATCGACAGACAGTTTTTCGGCGCCCCTATTTTTTAAAGAAAATCTGAAAAGTCTTCGATAGCATCGATGCTCTTCGATATGATCTGAATTCAAATATCGATAACATCGGAAGTTCATCGATGATATCGATCGTGGGCGTGTATTTCTTACAACAGATATTCTAGGTTGCTCTTAACTATGATCGGGGGCCCTTCGATAGAATCGATATTCAAATATCGATGATATCGGCACTAGGTCGATTGCATCGATCAAGGACATAATTTGTCCAGTAAGCTTAAAGACAAATCCACTGGATTTATCGATGCATCGACTCTGATATCGATATCATCGACATTCAAATTCTGATGATCTCGACGGTTCCCCGATCATTCATGAAAACCTGAAATATTTTCAAAGTCAAGTCTCTCTCATTTTTCATGTGTCGAGGGAACGATCCTGTCATCGATGGAACCGGAGTTCGAAATCCGATGACGTCGACAACTGTTTCGATTCATCGACCTTTTGGCAAGAAGTTTCAAAAGCGTATGACATCGAGTACGAGTCATCGAGCAGACCATCGATGCTATCGAGAGTATACGCTCGATGATATCGAACCTGCTCGATGATATCGAACTTTGTCATAAATATAACCGTTTTATATCCGTTGGAACTTTTTGCCTATATATAGAAGACTTGTCCTTTATTGTTGTAAGAGAGAAAAGAGAGAGCTTTTGTGTGTTTCAACTTACATCTTATACCCAAAGCCTTTCTCTCGAGGGAGTTCATCCTCCAATCCACCCTCACCATTGATATTCAATAGAATGGATTTAGGAATGAACTCCCGCATTCAAGGATCCTCCAGCTACCACCTTAATGGCAAATCATTAAGCTAGGATGCCTTGAATGCATAAGAGAGGAACTACTCTATCTTCCTTATAGGAAAATCTTTAGAGAGTAAGATTTCATCTCACCCTTGACCCAACCCGAAGCCGAGCATTGGTATATCATCTTGTGTTGCAGATCAAGGGAGTTGAAGTCTCTTCGTCAACAAAGAGGAGTTCTTTGGCATTGTGCTTAACGGGACTCATCAACTTATCTGTAAGTATCTAGAGTCTAGAGGACACTTGTGATCATTCCTTTCTAGGTCTTGGTCTTAAGTGGTTCTCACCCTTTAAAGTCCTCAAGGAGGCCTCCGGCGGGAGTGTACGTGGTGGGTGCGTTGTGTGGACCCTTGCTCTGTGGAGAGCATAAACATCTGGTTAGGAGTGAACCAGTGAAACTCTAGGGTTAGAGGTGAACCGAATAGAAACCTCTGGGTGCGTTGTGTAGACCCTTGCTCTATGGAGAGCATAAACATCTAGTTAGGAGTGAACCAGTAAAACTCCAGGGTTAGAGGTGAACCGAGTAGAAACCTCCGTGTAAAGGTTGAAGGTGAACCTGATTTAAAACCTTAGGTTAGAGGTGAACCCTGGGAAGCCTCCTTAGTGAAATCCGGTACACTTAAGGGTTGAGTGTGGCAGCCGGGAGTGGAGTAGACTTATCGTCGAACCACTATAAAATGACTGTGTTTGTGATTGCTTTTCTATTTGTGTGATTCATGTCAATGCATTCATATTCATATATCTGATCACATCTCACACACATACACAGTCACATCCAATATAGACTAAGTTGCATATGATATCTTGATTAGTTTGTGATTGGATCCTCTACTTGGCTTGGAAGCCAGTAGAGTTACATTTGAGTAATCCTAAAAATTTCATACATAATAGGATTAGAGTGATAGGATTTTTAAATAACTCATAAATCTTTAAAAAGTCCTATTCACCCCCCTCTAGAACATATTGACATATTCCGACTTTAACTCAAACAGTCTTCACCGCTATTTCAATTGGTATCAGAGCGGGTCTCTCTTTAAGGGCTTCACCGCCTAGAGAGTGATCTTGACTGAAGTCGAAAATATGGCCAAAGGAGAGGGCTCATCAGTCACCAGGCCTCCAGTATTTGACGGCTCAAATTATGCATACTGGAAGGCTCAGATACACTACTTTCTGAGATCTTTGGATCATGACGTTTGGGATATAGTTGAAAGTGGATATGTGCCACCCACTAAACAAATTGTACTTGATAGTGGCACAACAATCACAAAGCCCAATTCCAAAGAAAAGTGGATAGCATTCAACAAAGAAAAATAAACATATGAAGCCAAGGCTATGAATGCTATCTACTGTGTCGTGTCCCAGGATATATTCAATCAGATAAGTATGTGTGGGACATCAAAAGAAGCATGGGATTTACTGGAAACAACCCATGAAGGCACAAGCACTGTGAAGAGGTCCAAACTACAACTCTTGACTTCACAGTTCGAAAGTCTCAGAATGGAAGAGCATGAGACATTTATGGAGTTTTTCACCAAGTTGAACATTATTTGCAACTCCATGGGTGGATTGGGAGAAAAAGTTCCAGTCCCTAAAATCTATAGGAAAATACTAAGATCATTGCCGGAACGATTTAATCCCAAGGTTACAACAATAGAAGAGTGTAGGAACATAGACGAGATGAAAGTAGAAGAACTAGTAGGTTCCCTACAAACTTTTGAACTACACTTTACTCAAACCCCTAAATCCAAAACAACTGTCCTAAAAGCCTCCAAGAAAACACTAAAAGAGGACAGTGAAAGTGAAAGAGAGGATGAAGATGAGGAAGTGGCTCTGCTAGCACAAAAATTCAGAAGATTCTTTCAAAATAATCGCGGCTGTCCCTCTAGAGGTAGAAAAGTGGATAACAAACTCTCTGCAGGCAAAATTGAGAAAAAGACCAAAGAACCACAATGCTACGCCTATCGAGAGTATGGACACCTATCTACCGAATGCCCAAACAGAAAAACAAAGGGCAAGGCAATGGCCGCCACGTGGGATGATACAGATGAGTCAAATTCAGAATCTAGTGACTCTGAAAGCAATGAAGATAAGAAATCATTGAAAATTCTCATGGTCTCCACTGCTTCCATCATCCCCACCGAATCAGAGAACGAGAAAGGACAACTAGCCACGGAATCATCCTCATCCGACAGTGAAAAAGAAGAAGAAGAAGAAATTGAAAAGAATAAACTGTAAGATGCCTATAATCAACTTTATATTCATAACATCAACATCCTTAAAAGACTCAGAATATCTGAGAACAAAAACCAAGTGCTGCAAAGAGATTTGGATAAAACTTTAGAAATCAATACACATCTAATCAATGATCTACAACAATATCATTCAGATAATGATAGACTCATCAATACCCTTCTTAAAAGCAAGTCTGAAAAACTGAACAAACAGGTTGAAACTCTTGAAGATAAGAATAGACTTCTTTGCAATGAAAATCATACACTCCTGTTTGATCTAGAAGAATCTAAGAAGATAGCCAAGATAAACTACAAGTTTTCCCAGAGTGGTGAAAAGCTAGAAAAATCGTTAGGAATGGGAAGACCTGGTAAGGATAAAAGCGGGCTTGGATATGAAAAACATAAGACCTCTCAAGGATATGGATAGTAGCAATGCCCTTGCATCACCACTCAAATTGATTAACAAGAAGAAATGGATAAGAAAAAATTAGTTCAGATTATACAGTAGAATCTGAACCAGTGCCAAAATGAGGAAATATTTTTGTTAAGCTTTAAATGATACATCTGAGGTTCCTGACCTCAAAATTTTGTATATAAACATACATATGTTTATAATTTTGGTGTGTACAGAAATTGTACATAATTTTTGAAAAGTATACTAATTGATTCATAGAAATTCTAAAAGTTTGGCGGATTGTTTGAATGCTGAAATTTGAAAATCTTCATCTTCGATATGAATGTCGATATGACATTCTCGAGTTATTGATAAAAGGTCGATCTAATCGACTCATCTTTTGGATATGAATAGTTGGGTGGCCAAGAATGATATCGAAGACAGACTCGATGGAATCAATAAGCAACCCCTCGATATTATCGAAACAATGGTCGATCATATCGAAAGATGCCGCCCGATATAAGCCGATAGAACGCGAAAAAGGGGATTTTATTCCAAGACTTCTATTTTCTTTCCTGCTCGTTGTTTTCAATCGGACGGCTCGAAACTTTGTCAGATAACCGCAGGATATCCAATATACAATAATATCCTTCCTAAACGTCAAGATTCACTTCTTTTTGGATATTCCCTCTTCTAGTGAGGTGTGTTTTCTTTTCTCCACTCCTTTTTTGTCGTCATGGGAAAAGACAAAGAAAAAGTGTCGGCTCTGGGAGAATCATCCAGATCTACCCGACAAAAAGTCCTCACCTCTAGAGAAAGAGCGAGGGCCCCGAAAAGTGGGATCCCCACTAGGCAAAGATCACAGACTTCGCGAGGTGGGTCCCAAACCGAATCTCCGGCACCACCTCCTCTGACTGGAGCAAGTTCACGACCACCAAAATATATGGGCAGGAAACTTATTCAAGAGAGAAGGGTTGACAAGGAATGCCTCAAACCATACAAATTGGAACCCCTGTTTGCCGCAATAGATTGGCAGCCCGTTTTGAATTTTGGTGGGCCATGCCAACTTGAGAGAACACGAAATTTTCTTGCCGCGTGTCATTCACCGGTGGCTGATCCTCCTTCCTTCATGATATCATTGGGAGGTGATAATGCATTTATCACACAAGCTACAATAGCTGAAGCCATCAGACTCAACATGGCCCCAGAAGGTATCCCAGAGATGAATCTTGATGACATGGACATTCGATCCAAGGTCACAAAATACCTCTGCAATGGTAGGGACATCCCTTGGCACCAAGGGAATGCATTAAAGTCCAGGTATATGGATCCCCGGTTTTGGATCTTGCATGGTATCTTCACAACGAACATCTATCCTAGAAGTACCAACAGATCTGACCTCACCAGACTCATGACCATGATCGTCTACTCAGTTGCCAGTGGGACAAAGGTCTGCCTTCCATCTTTAATTGTTTCTCAGTTGGTAAACGCCATCCACACATCTAGGGACCTCCATCTGTCGTACCCCTGGATTATCAACATGATATGCAACAAAATTGGGTTCCCATCAACTATCGATCCGATATTTCTGCTCCAAGTTTTCAACAAAGGAAATATCCGGAGAATGGATTTGGAGTTTCACGAATACAAGGTGAACCCAGAGGAAGAAATCCAGGCAGAAGAAGTTGAAGGAGAAGGTGTCAATCCCATGGAAGGGGCGGAAATGGCTGAAGATGCACCTCTTGGACCTGATCCAGCCCTATCCACGTCATCAGCCGGGTATGGAAAAAGGTTCAAAATGGACAGAATAGGGGCAATCCGGAGAGATATTCATTTTGTACGTGAGCAGTTGATAGTCTTGGAGCGAGTCGTCTAGAAAGTGCAGTAGTTTGTACAACAACTGGTGGATCTGCTGACATGCCGCCAGGACGACACGGCACCATCACATTCTGCACCATGATGATGACCACTACACACTATCATATACACTCTACTCATAATTCTGCATATGAATAATAGTATCTTTTTGAATATTCTATGCCTATCTGAGTGTATGTGATAACTAACTAGTTTGGCACATTTGTTTAAAAGTGTATATGTCCATGATTGGACTGAATGTTTTTTTTTGGGAAAACTGATTGATTACTGCTGTCTGTGGCAGTATGTGCGAATATTTTGGTTTCATTTTGAGTATGGCTGAATAGAATTCTTATCATTACTGCCATATGTGTGTGAATTTTTTTCCCCCTGGTTTATTAAGTTATGAGATGCATATGATGTCCTAAATGAACATTTCAACTGCTATACAACTGCTCTATCTTATCTAATATGCATCCATAGTATCTGAAAATGATGTTTGTTTCAAAATGATTTCATCTTTATACATCTGTATCTGTTAGTTCTCTCCCATGCAATTCATTCTTCAATCAATATCACTTGCTATACCTTTGCCAATGACTGACAAAAAGGGGGAGAACAATTCAAAACACCCCGAGTGAAAAATTGTATAACTAATGTTGTTGCAGGTGTGAGGGGGAGCAGCTGCACCAAGAAAGGGGGAGTCTTGAAGTAAGGGTGAGCGGATACTTCTAGAATGTGTACATGGGGTAGAAAAATTGTAAAATTGTGTAAATGCATGTACACACAATTTAGGGTGTGTCTAGAAGTGTTCTAGGGTATTTTGAGTATTTTGTCACGTAATTGACAAAGGGGGAGATTGAAAGTGCACCTGCTAATGCCCTGGTTTCTCAAGTTACGTGAATGGTGAGTCAGACTGTCTACAAAGCTCGATAAGAAGATTAATTCAAGCGTCTACCTCGACCGGATGTGTGGAAGCTCGCAATAGGTAAATCATAGCCTCACATCTCATGTCCCAAAACACCAGGTAATTAAAACCCTTAAAACAAGATAGACATCTTAGGGTTTTAGTGGTGAGAAAACTTTTTCAAAATAGGAAAATCTCTAAGTTTTTCTCGCCTTGTCGATTTTATCGATGCACCCTCGATATGATCGACCTGTTCTGTCGATGTCCTCGATACCTTAACGATATTATCGATAAGAGGACCAAAAGTGTCCAGCAACTAAATATTCATCTGGACGAATTTATCGATGTATCGATACACCTATCGATATCATCGATAAAAGCACTAAATATATCCAGCAACTTCATAACATATCTGGACGAATTATCGATGTATAGATACACATATCGATATCATCGATATTCAAATTTTGAGTCCATCGTGAGTGGCAAGATAAGATCGACAGACAGTTTTTCGGCGCCCCTGTTTTTTAAAGAAAATCTCAAAAGCCTTCGATAGCATCGATGCTCTTCCGATATGATCTGAATTCAAATATCGATAACATCGGAAGTCCATCGATGATATCGATCGTGGGCGCGTATTTCTTACAGCAGATATTCCAGGTTACTCTTAACTATGATCGGGGGCCCTTCGATTGAATCGATATTCAAATATCGATGATATCGGCACCAGGTCGATTGCATCGATCAAGGACATAATTTGTCTAGCAAACTTAAAGACAAATCCGTTGGATTTATCGATGCATCGACTCTGATATCGATATCATCAACATTCAAATTTCGATGATCTCGACGGTTCCCTGATCATTCATGAAAACCTGAAATATTTTCAAAGTCAAGCCTCTCTCATTTTTCATGTGTCGAGGGATCGATCCTGTCATCGATGGAATCGGAGTTCGAAATCCGATGACATCGACAACTGTTTCGATTCATCGACCTTTTGGCAAGAAGTTTCAAAAGCGTATGACATCGAGTACGAGTCATCGAGCAAATCATCGATGCTATCGAGACTATACGCTCGATGATATCGAACCTGCTCGATGACATCGAACTTTGTCATAAATATGACCGTTTTATATCCGTTGGAACTTTTTGCCTATATATAGTGGACTTGTCCTTTGTTGCTGTAAGAGAGAAAAGAGAGAGCTTTTATGTGTTTCAACTTACATCTTATACCCAAAGCCTTTCTCTCGAGGGAGTTCATCCTCCAATCCACCCTCACCATTGATATTCAATAGAGTGGATTGGGGAATGAACTCCCGCATTCAAGAATCCTCCAGCTACCACCTTAATGGCAAATCATTAAGCTGGGATGCCTTGAATGCATAAGAGAGAAACTACTCTATCTTCCTTATAGGAAAATCTTTAGAGAGTAGGATTCCATCTCACCCTTGACCCAACCCGAAGCTGAGCATTGGTATATCATCTTGTGTTGCGGATCAAGGGAGCTGAAGTCTCTTCGTCAACAAAGAAGAGGAGTTCTTTGACATTGGGCTTAACGGGACTCATCAACTTATCTGTAAGTATCTAGAGTCTAGAGGACACTTGTGATCATTCCTTTCTAGGTCTTGCTCTTAAGTGGTTCTCACCCTTTGAAGTCCTCAAGGAGGCCTCCGGCGGGAGTGTACGTGATGGGTGCATTGTGTGGACCCTTGCTCTGTGGAGAGCATAAACATCTGGTTAGGAGTGAACCAGTGAAACTCCAGGGTTAGAGGTGAACCGAGTAGAAACCTCTGGGTTCATGATTGTTAGTATATAATAATGAGATAACTATTGCAATATATATATTGCAATATATATATTGCAATATATATATTGCAATAGTTATCTCATTATTATTGTCATATTTTATTTCAGGTGCTCATATTGTCAATACTAGGATGGGTGATACTTACCCTGCGGATATTCCTCCGGTTGCACCAGTGGTTTAACCGAGGGTCCCTTTGGCAGCACCGAAGGCAGTAGCTCATAGAATCATTTTTCCAGCAGAGACCATTGATCTACCAACTCCCGACTACTAGGGATTCGAGCACGGAGGCCAGAGCGCATTCCTCTGCTGATATGTTGGGAGCCGGCCCTTCTTTTGTTCAGAAAATTCAACCTCCTTTTGCCCATACTTCTGCAGCAGGTGTATATATATATATATATATATATATATATATATATATATATATATATATATATATATATATATATATCATTTGCTTTATCAGAATTTCCTCATCCCCTAGCCTTGTTATCAATATTCTAATTTATTTTCCTCTTTATATTACAGGAACTCCTCATAGCGGTGCAACAAGCTCTAACTCCGTAGCTACTGTGTCTGATCTATTATCTTTTGAGAAGGTTCCTACACATAAATTGCTTTTAATGAGGAATTCTATGTCAGCGATAGTTCACATTTTCAAAGATCATGAGCAGTGGTCGGATCTAGACATTGTTATCAATATTCTAATTTATTTTCCTCTTTATATTACAGGAACTCCTCATAGCGGTGCAACAAGCTCTAACTCCGTAGCTACTGTGTCTGATCTATTATCTTTTGAGAAGGTTCCTACACATAAATTACTTTTAATGAGGAATTCTATGTCAGTGATAGTTCACATTTTCAAAGATCATGAGCAGTGGTCGGATCTAGACATTGCTATTGAAATCCTGGAAAGCACTGCAAGGATGGCAAAGATTAATATTTCCATCCTACGTGACTCTCTTCTCAAATTTCGTGATTCAATAATTTTTTGGCATCAGCAAAAAATGTCATTATTGCTCCTGAAATATTAGAATATGGAAAAGAGCTAACTCTTTCTAAAGAGAAGGCTTCCCTCATCACTTTTACTATTTCTGAGTTCAATCAAGAGAAGTTAACTCTTCAAGAACAGTTGAAGGCTTGTGTTGACAACAAGACGGCCATTCAGAATCGCATAGCTCTCCCGAAGGAGAAAATCTTGCAACTAGAGTTGAAAGATCATACGGAAGAATCAACTATGAAGGAGATCGAAGAGAAGATGCAAATTAGTATTCAATCCGCTGATGCTGAGAAATCTGAATTAATCAAAAATGAAGAGATAATCGCATCTTTGGAGAACAAGTTAGCTGGAATTCCAGATCAAGCAAAAAATTATTCTTGAAGAAAAGTCAAAACACATCGCAGCTCAAATTCAATTGAAGGAAGATTTGCAGAAGTATCTGAGAATATTAAGAGTCACAGATGAGTTACAAAGAATTTGTTTTATTTGTTTTATTTTGCGTTTATTTTTTTAGAACATGCAGCTTCTTTTGATTTCTAACTTATATTAATGGAAGCATCATGATATTTTGAGATCACCTCTTCATAAATTTCCAATTTATGATTCATTTCAAGCATATTCATTTATGCAATCGTCTAACATGATATTTAATGAAATGTTGAAATAAAAAGAACATATCATGATTGTTAGTATGGGATTTCCTATATGATTTTTATTTTGGTAGGCGGCACTAGATTTCAATTTAGTCAGATAATCACACACAGTTTAAGCTCTTGAGTAATGGAGCAACGCAATTTTTTAGACTCTCGAGTAGTGTAGTCGAGTCTCACGTGATTGGTCTTTATAACTCTTATCAGTTCACTAAACTTTTCACAGCCTGGTGAGTTCACAAACCGCGATCCATCAGAGGGGCCCAGTGAAGTTACCGGGGTCGTGAACTCGGTTGGATTTACGCACGGGGTTGGCCACAGTAACTCTCTAGAATTCATGTGGCGCACAAGACGACCTTTGGGGTACCAAATCCAGGGCCGCCAGTCCATCAATGAGTGGGTTTGAACCCTTCCTCATGAGTTACTACTGAAATCAAGTCAAGGATCTAGGGGGTCTTGTGCATGGTTGGCCTATCTATGGACAATGGCCAAAGAGCACACATTGCAGCCCGCATGTTCTTCGTCTGCAAGGTCGAACCCATTCACGGGAGGGCAATTTCATCCGTTCCCCGTGATACTGTCAGAAAACTATACAGACGGCATTGGTGTTACGCGTGACTGGCCGTTGAGGACTTTTTGGCCTTTTAGGACTTTCAGTCGCTGGCTCCATCCGCTGCCAGCATAGGTATGCATATGATGGCCTAGGTGGGCTTTTTAGGGCCACTGGCTTCTCACTATTGCCCGAATAATAATGGCGATAGGACTTATGTGTAGTTGACCGTATAGGCATGGATAGGCTTCCTTAAATGAAAGTTGTCATCGTTGTCGTGAGAATGAAAGATATCTTGCTTGATACATCACCGCTGCTGATAATATCCTTGATGATATTCGTGCCATGCTCATAATGATATATCGATTTGGTGATGATACTAAACTCAGCAAAGTTTAGTGAAGCTTGTTCAATGACGCCAGCGATGGTTACTCTCTTTTGAAGAAATTACTGATATGTAATCTTTAACGATATGCTTGGAATTCCTTCTTTATTTAATTATCTGAAAAAGAATACATGAACATGACTTCACTTGTTCTTGCCCCCTTTTGATATAGAAGCATTATGCTGATAATCTTCTGATGGTCGGCCTTGACACACTGACATGTGTCACACTCGGCCACAAAACTGGCAATTTGGCGCTTCATCCCCGCCTAAAAATACTGATGCCTCATATCGCGATACATCTTCGTCGAGCTAGGGTGGATAGAAAACCGCGATCGATGTATCTTGTTCATAAGATCTTTGCACAACTTAGGAATATCCGGGACACATAATCGGCCTCTAAAGTGAAGTCCACCATCAGAACCAATCTGTCAATCTGACTGACTCTCAAATGCTGCCACTGCCTGATAACTCTGCAACGACTCATCTGCCCATTGAGCCACAATCACCCTTACGACAAAAGAGGTTGAATCGATAGGCTCGATAACTGCACAATAAAAGACTGTAAGCCGATCTCGAAGTCGAATGCAGACACATTCTCCAGCATCTTCCACTCCTGAATCATCATGTGTGCCACCAGGCCTCGTGGCTGACGGCTGAGGGCATCCACCACCACGTTCGCCTTGCCCGGGTGGTACTAAAGATTAAAATCATAATCCTTCATGAGCTCCATCCAACGCCTCTGCCTCATGTTCAACTAGGACTGAGAGAATAGATACTTCATGATCTTGTGGTCGGAGAAGAGCTCAAACCTAACCCCATAGAGATAGTGCCTCCACACCTTCAGTGCGAAGACAACTGTTGCCGACTCCAAATCATGTGTGGGGTAGTTCAGCTCATGTACCTTGAGCTGGTGAGACGCATAAGCCACCGGCTTCCCGTGTTTCATCAGGACAGCACCCAAGCTAACTCACGAGGCATCGGTAAATACAACAAATCCATTATTCCCAGAGGGAAGAGTGAGGACAGGAGCGGACGTGAGGCGGTCCTTCAACTCCACATGAATCACTCCAAACAAACTCGGCGCCCTTCCAGGTAAACCTGGTTAATGGAGCTGCAATACTTGAGAATCACTCAATGAAACGTCAGTAGTAGCCCGCCAAACCAAGGTAACTACGGATCTCGGACGCGTTCGTGGGCTGGCCCCACTAACGCATGGCATCAATCTTCGAGGGGTCCACTACGACACCCTGCCTCGTCACCACGTGACAGAGGAACTTCACCTCTTCCTACCAGAACTCGCACTTCTCCAACTTCGCGTAAAGCTAGTGTGCACGGAGGGTCTGTAAAGTAATCTCCAATGCCACTCATGCTCCTCACGGGTCCTCGAATATATTAGAATGTCATCAATGAATACTACAACAAACTGATTAAGATACGGACGGAAGACCTCGTTCATCAACTGCATGAATACTGCGGGTGCATTGGTTAATCCAAAGGACATGACCTGAAACTCAAAATGACCATAGCACGTCCTGAATGTTGCTTCGGGATATCCTCCTTATGGACCCAAATCTGATGATAACTAGAATGCAGATCAATCTTTGAAAAGAACTGTGCACCGTGCAACTGATCAAATGAATCATCGATCCTTGGGAGCGGGTACTTGTTCTTGATCGTGACCTTGTTGAACTCACTGTAGTCCACACAAAGCCTCAACGAGTCATTCGTCTTGTTTACGAAGAGTACCGGCGCTCCCCACAGTGAACTACTCAGACGGATAAAGCCTAACTCGTGCAACTCGTCCAACTGTTTCTACAGTTCCCGCAACTCCAACAGTGTCATATAATACGGGGCCTTCGAAATAGGGGCGGTACCGGGCATAAGATCAATCTGAAACTTCGTGTGCCTACGAGCGGTAAACCTAGAGTCTCCTAAAACACATCGGGAAAACCACAAACGACCGGCAGTTGGTCAATACTCAAAGCAACTGATTCCTCAACGGCACACAACAACAGGCAGGAAAGCTGCTCTCCTTTGGGCTCGGCTACAAACTAGAACTACGGTACGCCGGATATACAAAACGTGACTGTCCTCGCAAAGCAATCCAATATGGTGTGATACTCGGCAAGCCAATCCATGTCCAGGATGACATCAAACTCGGACATCAGCAATGCAAACTGATCGGTAGGCAAAAAGATATCCCCAACCAGAACGGGACAAGATGAGCAAAATTGGCCTAACACTGCAGTCTTCCCCAAGGGTGTCGATACCGATAAACCCTCACGAGCAGACTCCAACGGCAAACCAGTCGATCGGCAAAAATCCTTGGCCACAAAGGAATGCAACACACCAGAATCAAACAATACACGTGAAATGCATGCAGAAACAGGAGGGTACCCTTGACGACCCCTCCCAATGATTGAGGGTCCTACTGGGCGGCATAAAATTTGCCCTGGGCAAGCTAGGGAGGTGTATGTCCCCTCTAAGGTCGCGGCTGCTACTGTTGCCACTGCGGCGGCCTGATCTACTGCCTCTGCTGCTGCGGGGGAGATCTCAGAGGCTGGTGTTGCGGTCGCTGGTGCTGCTGTAGGGCTGCTGTGGAGGGTGATGATGTGCCCTCGGCTGCTGCTGCTGCTGCTGTGGATGGGGACACTCGTGCCTACAATGTCCTGTCCTACTGCTTCCAAAGAAAGCACCTGGGAATGGTCCTGGATGTCGTACTGGGGGTGTCACTGGTGCTCAGAATGCTGGGCGGATCGTGCGTCACTGCTGCGGACGATGCTACTACTGCTGGGAGCTACCGGAGGGTGCCTTCCTCTTCCAGTCTCCTCTCTGGTCACGAGCCCTCTGAAAACTGGCTCAATCTGCCTCGTAGACCTGTGCCCTCAGCACAATCTGCTCAAACATCAGAAGCATGTATCTGACCACACGACTCTCGAGGGCATTCTCAAAACCTGTGCCCTCAGCACAAGCCATTCTCAAAACGGCGAGTCTTTCGCCCCTCATCATCGACAAGATACGTCGCGAACCTCGAGAGCTCGACGAAACGTGCCTCATATTGGGACACCGTCATGTCTCCCTGGACCGGAGTCTCAAACTCTAATGCACGCTGTTGTCGAACATGCTCGGGAAAGAACTTTCAGTCGAACCGGTCTACAAAGTCCTCCCAGGTCCACTAGAAATCGGCCGCTACCGCTCAGGCGACTGATGCCCACCAGTGCTGAGCCTCGCCCTGGAGAAGAAATACAGCTAACGGGACCCGCTGCTGGGTCGTACATCTTATAGTATCGAATATCTTCTCCCCCTCGGAGCATCATATCTCTGCTGCAGTAGGGTGCGGGGGATCGTGCTGTTGGAAGTCTCTGAGAAGGGCGCTCGCGTGCTCCTGCTCTGCCTAGGCTGGCGTAACAGCGGGCCACCTGCCCTGCCCCTGAAGGGTAGTAGTTATCGCTTACAGTATTTGATGTCGGGGCTGCGCTGGTCTCGGACGGGGGAGCGAGAGTTGCTCAGGTCACTCTCCTAGGCAGCATGTCATACAGGAAGGAACAAGGGTCTATCAACCTTGAGAATCTTTGAAGGCACACACGTTAAGGGTCTATATCAGAAAATCACTAAGTTATTTGGACTCAGGACCTATTTATTCTAATTTCATAGCAGATATGTGATGTGATCCTTAGGTATTCCCAAGTTATGCTCTAATACCAACTACTGGCAAGCTCCAAACTCAAAAACCGGGCTCACAGAATTTCCGATCGCCGAATCCGACGCCAATAGCCTCCATAGTGCCCCATTCTCAGCTCCCACTACCCATATACCAGATTCCGATCTTGGAATCCTACAATGAGGATTTTCAATATGATTTTTTTTATAATGGAGCATAACCAAGTCACGAAATAACATTACCACATATCCACTATATCAAAAACTTTGAGTACAATGTAGAAAGAGAAATACAAATATAGATATCGGAACTCCAAAAGCTCAGCTACAAGCTCCTGCCTCAGCGCTGCTACGCTCCAACGTCACCTGCACGCAACAGTCATTTATAATCTTACAAAAAGCTTAGAGGGTGGTGTAAGTGTGTGTGTAAGGCAAGTGTCAAGTATGTAATATCAGACTAATGCAGAAATGTGCTGGTAAGTCCATGAATACTATCAACCATACTAAGGTTATGTGATGCAAGGCATGAATGCTATCGGCCATACAAAAGTCATGCGATGTAAGGCATGAATGTTGTCGGCCATACTGAGGCCATGTGATGAGAGGCCTACGTAGCCAAATGTCATATGTGAAATGCAACGCAAGCATGCTAGTCCTCATCTGAATCCACATAACAATACAGCTCATCTTTGGAATATCACTGGGGTCTAGTACACTCCACACTGACTGCCGCCTCCCTAGCCGTACAGCCCAACGAGTGGAAGAGACCACACTATCTGCCTAACCAGTAGTCTGTCAATACCTACCCGGCTCATCGATAGCGGACCCATTTGCGAGCTAGTCAAACTCAACCTAACTTATAGCCCCCTCACTCGGACGGATAAGGCCACACCCCCTTCCAACCGACCCCGACACAGTGGGAGACACGGCCTACTGGTATTCGACACTCGTGTGCTCATGTATCCACTTGGTCTAGACGTTGGAGCATATCCTGGTACCAAAAAAGTTCTGGACTTTCACCCAAGGACATCCTATGTGCCCACAATGCTAGAACCAATATTTCTGATATCCAATCCGACCATCCACGATGTGTCTGTGGAGGCCACGGCCCTAATGTCACTAGGGCGTACTGTAATCATGTCACACAAATGCGAGATGCATAAATCACACTGTCCAGTCATGCAACAATCCTGCACGTACCGCGTGCTCATGTGGGCAACTCCTATCAGTGAGTCTCATAAACAGTCTGCCCAATGGCATATGCTATGATCAGTCACTCTTCATATCAAGCATACATATGATGTGTATGGGCATGAATCATGGAGTTATACTAAGCATGTTATATGGTGATGGGCTTGTGCATAACAGATATGGACCTAGACGGCCTACTCACTACAAGTATGGGCCTATCAGTGGCCTTAGGGAGAGTGACAATGCGGACATTTAACCAACATTATCCCCACAATGTGGGCGTTAAACCATCATTACTCCCAAGGCATAACCCACTACAGTAGACAACACATAAACCATCATTGCATTTACAATGTGGACATCAAACCATCATTGCTCCCGAGGCATGGCCCGCCATAATCATCATTACATACATCATGGTGGAATCACACATCGTAATGAACCTCATATACATCACATTCGGCCTACACAAAGGCCTCACATACATCTCATTGGGCCTCACTCATGGTCCTTGTATACATCACATTGGTCCTCAACCCATGGGCCATCAAATACATCACAATGGGCCTCATATACATCAAGTGGGCCACATCACATGGTCCGCACCAATGGGCCTCATATACATCAAGTGGGCCGCACCAATAGGCCTCATATACATCAAGTGGGCCGCATCAATGGGCCGCACCAATGGGCCGCATATACATCAAGTGAGTCACATCAATGGGCCACACCAATGGGCCTCATATACATTAAGTGGGCTACATCACATGGGCCGCACCAATGGGCCTCATATACCTTAAGTGGGCCACATCCACGGGCCGCATCATCAGCACCATTCATCTATTTAAGGATCTATTTAGAGCATTACCCAAAAATGAATCACATCGGAAGATTATCTGGACCATACCACAAATAACAATGGAGATAATGATTTTCACAGTTAAAACTTCACAGGGCCCACCATAGCGTTTATTTTCCATCCAATCTGTTCGTATGGTCACAAAGACCTGCATCATGAGGAAAAACAAATATCATATTGATTCAGAACTTCTGTGATACCAAAAGGGTTTCAATGGTAATCGTTCAACTCTCCACTGTTTTCTGCAGTGTGGTCCACCTGATAGATCTACCTCATTTATAGTCTCAAACCTTAAGATGAGCTCGCCCAACAGACGAACGGTTTGGATCTAACAGATAACTCATGATCAAGCCCACACTTGCTGACGTGGACGGTATGGATACAACACATGCATCATGCAGACCACAGATGTTGATGACGTCAATACATCAGCTATGAAGCTGGTGGTCCTCACAGACATGGACGGCGTGGAGTACACAATACATAGAAGTGGGTCCCACCCATCCAGAATGTTGGACGGTGTGGATGAAGCACATACATCGTGCGGACCCACGGAACTTGCTGACGTCGCGCAGCAGCTATATAGCTAGGTGCGCTGGCCCACCGTCCATCAGACAGACGGTATGGGTGAGATCCACACATCAGGTGGGTCCCACGTGGATGGGCCACCCAGATATACATCTGTATATAAAATATATATTATATTATATAAGATAATATATATATACACTATTCAGTTATTTATTTATTATTATTATTATCTTTTTTTTAAAAACATGCAGCAACGTCCAGACCTGGGACGGCCTGGACGATCTGCATACATCAAGTACGGCCCCACACGTGGGGTGGGTCCCACTGTCCAAGCAATAGACAGTGTGGATGTACAGCGCATACATGAGGGTGGGTCCCACCGTCCAGGGACTAGACGGTGTGGATACACCACATACATCACGAGTGGGCCCCACAGCTGGACGATGTGGGTGCTATACGCACATCACGTGGGGCCCCCACCATTTGGACGGTGTTGATAAAATACAAAAATCATGGTGGGTTCCCACGTGGTGTGGCCCACCCACTATATATGTGTATATATATATATATATATATATATATATATATATATATATATATATATATATACATATTTTTTTTTTTTATTTTAAAACTAAATGATGTTAGTGATTTCCCTTCATATGGTCTAGCAGCAGAAGTTGCTAGACGTCCCATGGCGGGACGATAGGGATGCAATACATCCATCATGGTGGGGTCCACGTACACGTGGCTCACTAGTCACATACATCAAGGTGGCCCTACATACACGTGGCCCACTGATGGACGACGTAGATCTAATCCGTTCATCAAGGCGGGCTGCGAAGAGGGGAAAAAGAGAAAGGGAGAAAGAGGATCATGTGATGGAGGGACCCCGGCATTATGGGCCTTCCCTTCCTTGCATACAACATACATCAAGTGGGTCTCATTACATGTGGGCCCACCAATCAAAATCAACGATGGAGATCCCTTCTCCACCAAAATGCAAGGTCTAGATGACCCTTTTCATACAAGGAAATAGACATCATGATGGGGTCCATGGAGAATGGCCCCATCATGGGATGGATATGTGAATCATGGTGGGCCATTGGCCACACCTAGGGTCTAAAGTGAGATCCATACCATCAATCGGTAGCCCCACTTGGCCCATCATCAAAACATAAAATCTAAACCTATGAAAACACCCACCATTGGATCTTCTTGGTCCGAAGGAATGCCAAACTCCTTGGCTCTTTCTTTGATGGAAGATGATGGAGGTTGGAGGGTTGAGATGGGAGATGAGAGGGGTAGGAGGTGGGCCACACTTGGCTCTCTTGGAGCATAGAATTGCTTGGACGGCCAACCTCTTTGGTTGCTTGGAAAAGTGAGTAGAGAGAGAGAGAGAGAGGGTGGTTGTAAGAGAGAAGTGATGGGTGTGAGTGATGGATGGAGTGATGTAAGAGTTGACTTTGGGGTAGCTTGTGTAAGAGGGGTATGAGTTGTATAAGAGAGGTGACATGTGAGGTATGGGTGTGATAGGTTGAGTGATGGGTTGAGTACTTGATTGATTGATTGATTGATGTGATGGGTTGTAGAGATTCTCTCAGAATTTGCAACGCGCAGCGTTTTCTTGAAATATTCGCGGGCCCACATCTCCTGGCCTAGGTATCGCATCAGTGCGCAAGACGTGGCATTGGAACTGCGGCGACAGTGCGGTCACGATGCTACAAGTCTTGGGTTGAGCTAACTCAAATCTACGGGATACGACTTAGGGTCATGCGCAAATGCCGATTACAGGTCGCTAGTTACCAAAATTCGACAGGGAGGATCGCGGGAGTCTACGGAATGGTACGGACTAGGATACGAGCCATACATCATGCCGGATGAAATTAACCACATCCTTTTCTTTGACATTGCGCATTGCGATCGCTTCTGTCCACTTGGAGAAATAGTCCGTTGCTGCCAGAATATATTGTTTTCCTTTGGATGAAGGCGGATTTATGGGACTAATAACATCGAGTCCCCAAGTGGAGAAAGGCCAAGAAGTAACTGTTTGATGGAGATCTTCAGGGGGCATGTGTATGACATCTCCATGAATCTAACACTCATAGCATCGCTTCGTGTAATCTATTACATCTTTAAACATTATAGGCCAGTAATACCCCATTCCCCAGAGTGAGCTTTTCGTAACATCTGACCTGTTTCTTGTTCATCTAGACAACATAGCAACATCACATTGTAAGATTTTCTGTACAGCACTTCACTACATATGATGAACCTATTTGATCCCTACTTGATTTGTTGTTTTTATGCTGGATCTTCTAGTAAGATATCATATTTGAGGTAATCTACGAAAGGTTAGACAGGACAGGGCCGCTACCAGACTAGCTAAAGCGTTTGCCTTCGCATTTTCAAATCGCAGTATATGCTTGATTTCAATATGGCAGAAGTGCTCCAGTAACTGTTGTGCTTTTCGGCAATACGGCAAGAGCTCTTGCTTTCTTATTTCAAACTCAGTCGTCAGTTGATTTATAATCAACTTGGAATCTCTAAAAATCTGTAGTGTCTTTATCTTCATTTCTTAGGTAATTTCCATTCCAATGATGAGAGCTCGATATTCAGCTTCATTGTTTGTGCACGCAGTACCCAATGCGAAAGAATAGGGAAACATATCACCCTGAGGAGTAATGAATATTACTCCTGCGCCTGCTCCTGATGCTCGAGAAGCACCATCAAAATACATCTGCCATGGATTTTGTGACTTAGCCAACATAACCTACTCATCGAAAAAATCGTCGTTAATGGTTTCACTTTCTATTACGGGATGCGCTGCCAAGAAATCCATCACTGCTTGTCTCTTCACTGCTTTTGTCGGCTCATAAGTAATCATATATTCCGAAAGTAACAGCATCCATTTGGCCAATCTTCCTGATAACATCGGCCTTGTCATTAGAAACTTTATCGGATCTGCCCTTGAGATTAAAATTATATCGTGAGAGAGGCAATAATGTCTCAATTTCTATACCGCAAATATTAGCGTCAGGCATTCTTTCTCAATCGGAGAATAATTGCATTTTGCACCTATCAGAGTTCGGCTCAGATAATAAAGAGTTGTTTCTTTTCCATCTTCATTTACTTGCGCTAATAAGGCTGCCAGCGCATTCTCGGCCGCAGATATCTACAAGATAAGTTGCTTACCCTTTATAGGAGTTGTCAATACTGGAGGCTGTCTTAACAGTTCCTTTATTGAATCAAACGCATTCTGACAGGCTTTGTCCCATACGAACTCTGTTCCTTTCTTCATCAAATGAGAAAACAGCTGATATCTCCCTACCAGATTTGAAATAAAATGGCGAATATATGACAGTTTTCCTTGCAAGCTTTTCAATTCCTTCAATGTCTTTGGAGGTGGCATATCTTGAATGAACTTAACTTTCCCTGGATCAATCTTGATACCCCTGTGCCTAATGACAAAACTGAGAAATTTTCCTGACGACACTCCAAAAGCACATTTAGTGGGTTCATCTTTAGCTGCTTCTTTTTTAGCCGACAAAAGACCGATGTCAAATTCTCACAATGTTCCTGATGATTACCTGACCTGACCACCAGATCGTCTATATAACACTCAACATGCTTGTGCATCATGTCTTGAAAGATATTTGCATTGCCCTCTGATACATCGCCTCAGCATTCTTGAAACCGAATGGCATAATCTTGTAGCAATAAATTCCTAGCGAAGTTCTGAACGTTGTTGCTTCTTCGTCTTCAGGAACCATTCTAATCTAATTATTACCAGTATAACCATCCATGAAGGACATTACAGCATATTGTGTTGTATTGTCAATCAGCAATTCGGTTATTGGGAGAGGAAAATCGTCTTTCGGGCAAGCTTCATTCAGGTCTCTGAAATCAACGCACACCCTGATCTATCCATTTTTCCTCTTTACTGTGACAACGTTCGATACCACTTATTAGGATATTTGACCCCTCCGATAAACCCAATTTTTATCAGCTTGTTCACTTCTTCTTCTATTATAGGAACTAAGTCCGGGTGAAATCGTCTTTACGCTTGCTTAATCGGTTTTTTGTCTTTAGAAAATTCAATTGATGCATTGCTACTGAGGGTTCCAAACCCGGCATTTCCGCATATGTCCAGGTGAAGACATCTTTATTTTCTTTTAGGAGTTGGATATATTTTCGGCTTCTTGCTCAAGAAGACCAGCACTTACGAATGTATTTCTTGGCTCTTCTTCTGTACCCAGATTTATTTCTCGCAGACTATCGATCGTCGATTACCCTTCGTCTTCTATTTGCTTCGGAGCTATCTCAGGATGCTTGACTATTTCAAGATCTGTTTCTGATAGCTGATCGACTGTGACCATATTCACTGAAGACTCTGCCCCCAATCCTTGAAATTTTCCTTGTCACTTTTGACCGACTCCAATAGGGATCTAAATTCCATTTCCATGATTCAAGCCATTAGGTTCTTCATAATTAAAACCCATACTTTTCATGATTTTCCTGCTTGCCGGACTATATTTCTTAAGATCGCGAGACATCAGCTTTCCATGATATGCATTATTCTCAACTTTTTCTTCTGTCTTTTCTTCTGAAGGAGAGTAGAATTCATTCGGCTACGGATACTTCACACTGGCTTTGACATGAAATCTTTCCGGGACAGCCGGAAATGGCTTGTTTCTTTCAACATATGGCAATGGTACTGTGTAATTCGACTGTAGAATTTTCAACTGTTCAGGCGATAATAACGTTAACGGCGGCTGTCCTGGTTGTCTCAGATGTTTCAGCACAAAATAGAACTTCTTCTTTACTTCTGAAATTCTAGATGATCTTGCCTTTTCATATTCCTCTTTCATAACTTTCGCATGAACATTTCCCAAGGTTTTGTTTTCATCACTCTTTCTCTCTTCTTCTCTGGCAAATCTGTCGTAATAACTGGCGTCTGCAAAGAATGCTTCGGCTTCTGTATATGGCTTCGCATCGGCCATTACTTTATACTATATTCCATTCTTCCAGTACTTGAAACATTGGTGTAGGGTAGAAGGTATAATACCGTACTGATGTATCTATGGTCTTCCCAGAGAAGATTGTATGTCATGACTGCATTAAGTACATGGCATACAACATCAGTAGTTAATTCTCCTATTTCCAATGTTATTGTAATTTTACCGAGCACGCGCTGCCCATCTTGATTAAAGCCTCGTATCGTCATTCCACTAGGGCGCTGATCAGAACTACGGTAGCCCAATTTATTCAACATCGTTAGTGGTAACAGATTCACCGCAGACCCATTGTCGAGCATAATCCGCTTGACTTTCTTACCGTGGACGTGGCCCACTATCATTAGCGGCCTATTATGACATGTATCACAGGCTAGATATTGTCAGAAAAGGAAACTACCGGTATGCAGTCCTCTTATTCTTTGTGTTCTTCATTTTCCATTTCCACAAGCAATGTTTCTCTGACATCGTGGTTGGATAGTGCTTGAATCAGACTTTGCTGAAAGTCTTTCGATAACTTTAGCACGTCATAAACACTTAACCGAGCCGGTATGCCTTTCAAGTGATTTACCACATCATAAGTCACCTTTGTCGCCTCATTCTTTTCTTCTTTTTCATCACTGTTACGCTGATCTTCGATGATCTCTTTTCTTGTGACTCCGGTTTTCTATTTTGGGGGACTCGCCATTTTTTTTCTTGATCGCAATGTGATTACTGCAGCCTTTCCTATCAACTTACGATTTTCTTTCCTTGTTCTTTCATGAGTACTTTCCCGAACTGTTAGTACATTCACTGTCGCCTTTGTGTCTCTTTCTTTTTCTTTGCCGATCACTATCTCCCCCCTGTTTATCATTCTTTATATTATACATTTCAACGTGTAACAATTTTCTTTCGGGTGCCCCACTAGACAATGATAGCAGTAGAAATCCCTTTCTCTTGTTCTTGTTGCTTCTTTGGGACGTTTGGATGTAGGTAATTCTATTGTACCGGCTTTCAACAGCTGGTTCATCATGGGAACAACATCTTCCCTATCGAACGCGAACCCTTCATGAGAATTAAGTAATCTGGGCCTTTTTCCACTGAATCTGCTTCTAGGATGGCTTGATTCTTCTTTCCGTTTTGTCCTTTTTTTCTCCTGAATCTCTTGTCTCCTAACTTCTTTTCTCATGATACACAGTGTTTGCGGTCAACCTATTGGGTCCTCTCCTGGCCGTTTCATAGTGAAATGCTGGCATTTTTTGGGTCATCAGCTCCAAGGCATGGGCTTTGGTAGCCAGATCATGGAAAGTCTTGATATCGGTGCTGGTAAGCCCAAACGTGATTCCTGTTTCCATAGAGTTCAAGCACATCTTGACCTGCTCTTTTTCGGGTCATCAGCTCCAAGGTGTGGGCTTTGGTAGCCAGATCATGGAAAGTCTTGATATCGGTGCTGGTAAGCCCAAACGCGATTCCTGTTTCCATGGAGTTCAAGCACATCTTGACCTGCTCTTTTTCTTCCGGCAACTGTCTACAAGAGGCTCCCAATGTTTTCCATCTGTCTATGAATTTCTCCACAGGTTTCCCTTCTCTCTGTCGCACAGAAGCTAACTTTGTAAAGCTAACATCGCGCTCTAATGAGAAGAAATTCAACATAAAAGCGTCCTGCATTTGTTCCCAAGTGCGTTTCGATCCTGGGGCCAAACTAGAATACCATCGGAATGCCTTACTTGTCAGAGAAAATCCAAACAATCGTAGGCAATATTGTGGTATCGTAGAGAAATTTCTCATACTGGTGATGAAGTGCATCAAATGTTCTTCTGGCGATCCGTCCTCATTAAACTTCTGAAAGTCTAGATGCTCGAAGTTAACTGGAAAGGGGACGCCTTCCACTTCCCTCGGATATGGTGTTCTATATTTGAATAGGCCGACATTCTCACGCTCCCTTTCTGTTCTGACAACTTCCTAAACCACTTATCATACGTCCTCTTGAGTTATGGGTCTCATTGCTGGAGCAGATCAGAGTGATCCTACCCCCAGTGGCTGAAAGCCTTCGGGTTGGTGTTCTTATCCGTTCATCGTGCCCATCATTGGAGGAGTCGCCATCTGGGCTACATTGTGCGCGAGAGTTGTTAAAGCTTCTCTGAGATTTCTACACTCTTCAATCAGTGATCTCTGTGCTTGTGTCATTTCATTCATACAATCCTTTGTAGTCGGCATAGTTCCCTGATTTGTTCCGGCCATGTGTACTGCGGCTTCCCTGCTTCCTGATGAAGCTGTAGTCGGAGTGGGATGGAAATATATTGATGTGATAGGGCTTACGAAGAGGGGAGTCTCATTCGATTTTCATGTGCTTCTGCGCTACAACTAATTGATCGGGGTAATACAGAAGTAGGTGAACTTACGAGTAGTGCCTTACCCTTTTGTTCTTTTGTCCAATGGACTCTTGAGGTAATCAGAGCCGGGAAGTCACGCGATGTCAACTGCGGAGCTGTTTGCCCGGGATATATCGTAGGAGGGGCAAGTTCGGGATTCTTCTTAGGAGCATTTCGCGTTATCGGTCCCCTAACTCTTGGCGAAGGTATGCTCGTTCTGGGACTTCTTCCATTTCGAACTCTCGTCCTTCTAGATGTCGCGACAATCCAGTCCTCATCACCTTCCAGTGCTTGAGGTGAGGCAGATACGACTCCAACCATTGTCTGGGTTAAGTAATCTTTACTTGTGGGGGACTGAATCTTACGCCTCGGAGGCTGGTCTGGTGTGTATTCCACTATGAATCCAGTTACAGTGAAATAGAAGTTTACCTTTCTCATTGAGTTTGCCATTGATCGTAGTTCGCAATTTTATCTTTTTACCTTCAATATAAAACATGAAATTGTAATTAGTATTTGAATGATAACGTAATCTATCTAAGAGATGAAGGGGAGGATGTTCCCATTGAGAGTCGCCATTTTGGCGTCAGAAAGATGCCAAACTACAACGAAAGTCCTGTAACCTTCTCAATGTTAACATTAAATAAGATAAATCCCCGGCAGAGTCGCCATTTTATTTTGAACAAGAAACAAATGTATTCGATTTGGGAGATTATCTTATTCAAATATAACAGAGATAATGTATGAAGAACAATCATTATATCATTAACAGTTCATTTACATCCTCGAATATCCCTTGATTCTGAGATAGATTATTTAAAATACAGAAATTGACAAAGTTCGAAGTCGTATTTGAATATCAAATTCAACAGCATTTCGACTCGTAATTTGATCATCTCTTTAAGAGGAATATTGTGCAGGTTTGATCATTTGATCTCCTCTCTTGAACTCATATCCTTATGCAAAAGGAGAACTGGTGAAGATCAACAATTTCGGCCTCAACCCTTACTGTCTGTACAATAGCCCTGTTGCGCGGGCCGCGCAACCGATATGGTTTGCGCGGACCTGTGCAAACCCTTGCGTCCCTCTCTTCTCCTACCTTCAATCTCTTCTAGAGTTCTAATCTTCTTTCAAAATCTTTCAACCTCCAAATGTGAGGGGGAATGGGGTATTTATAGGCCTTCACACGTGCGAACCATCGATCTTTGTGCCACGGGGCCCACCTTGTATCAGATCTGACCGTCCATTCAAAACAACACCTTTATCCCTTTGCGCGACTTGCGCAATCAACGGAACTATCTGCGCGGCTGGCGTAATCAATAAGACTCTTGCGTGACCCGCACAACTGGTTTATTTGATTGGGCGATCCGTATAACCAACATATTTGTTGCGCGGACTGTGCAACCATATGAAATCACACTTTTTCTTCTTTGGCTCACTCCCTTCTTCTAATTTTCACCTTTCAATCTTTCTTCTTCTTTTTATGCCCCAACACACTTCAAGACTCGAAGGAAGCTCGTAGGCAGGGAAGATGCTCTTGCGGATGCCGTCAAAATGCCCCATGTTTCTGCTTCCACAGACCCAGCTCCTGCTCCAGAGTCTGTCAGACCTTCAGAACCTTAAGAGGGGCCTCCATCTGTTCTGCCGCCACCACCTTCTCATCGAGATTCTTCGTCACCCATGACTAGGTCACAAACGCAGGTGAGGTCTTCTGTATCCCCGATAATCGTCGCCATAGAAGATCCTGCCTCTATTGAAAAGAAGCAATCAATACGAAAGGGGAAACAAGTAATTATTGAGGAATCATCTCTAGACTCGTCATCGTCTTCATCATCCTCGAGGGAGGAAGACGAAGAATCCTCTTCCAATGATTCTTCTTCCACTGGCTGTGAGTCGTCCGTTAGTGACTCAGAAGAAGAGGTTGAACTGAATGAAGATAAAGGGGAGGAAGAAGAAAAGGAAGCAGCGGAAGAGGGAGAGGTAGATGTGGGCGAAGATGAACAAGTCGGCGCAAATATCGAGGTTAATGAAGAGATTCCACAAGAAAACATCCCCCTGCCACTGCTAAGGGTGTTGACGAGGAAGAAGAGCCCCTCGACTATGGAGAATATGAAAATACAACCGGGGCTAACCTAATTTTGTCATTTAGCAGCAACTATTCTCCTCTCCCGTGCGCGACACCCTCGAATTCCCCGGCCAATGTTACGACAGTTCCAGAGACTCTTCCAGTCTCTACGAACGTAACTCAGGCTACCCTACCTGTCCCTGCTTCTGGCAAGCATTTTGCTAAGAAAGCTAGGGAGCCTCTCAAACTTCCAATCAAAACCAGCAGAGCGGTTCATGAAATAATTTTCCCAACAGAGCCGGTTGATGTCGCGACTCCTACTACTGTGACATCAAGCACTTAAACCAGAGCATCGTCTTTTGCTTTTGCCAACATTACTCCAGACTTGCCTGGACCATCTGCTCTTCTGAAAGAGAGGCAATCCTCAGAGACAACAACCCTTGTTTCGGTGCCTTCAACAACTGTAGGTATATTTCACTTTATTTTCTTGCTTTATAATAATAACTTGCAATCCACTTCTTAACTTGTATTTTTATTCATATTTTATAGTCCGCACTGTCTCTAGTGGCTCTGCGAGTTCAAATTCCATTGCCACTATGTCAAACATTATATCTCTGGAGAAGATCTCCCCTCCTGTGCTATCTTTATTGAAGAACTCGTTGTCGGCAGCCATATACATCTTCAAGGACCGTGCTCAATGTCAGATATGGAAATAGTGATGTCGTCTCTGGAAAATGCAACGTGGATTGCCAAGATCAATATTTCTCCTTGTGCAAGTCTCTATCCCATTTTTGTGAGACTTTCCGCAAACTAGGATATGCTTAGAATATGACCGTCGCTCCTGAAATCCTCGTCCGCCAGCAGGAATTGTCACAGCTCAAAGAGAAAGTTTCGAGAGCGATAACAACGATCTCCGGCTACAACAAAGAATTTCAATCCTTGGAAGAGCAAGTGAAAGCTTCTAAGTGTTCTTCGGCGGCTATAACTGAAAAGATTTCAATCCTTAAATAGCAAATTTTCGATTTAGAAGCTCAGCAACATGAGGCTAATTCGAGAACTAGCGAGCTTGAAGCCGCTATTGAGGTTAATAGGCGGATAGCCAATCTCGAACAATCAAGATCTCAAAGGGGGAGAAAGCAATAATTTCTTTGAAGCAAGAGCTAATTAACACCCCAAATCAAATTAGGCTTATCGCCAAGGCTGAAGTTGAAAATGGGGCTGCTGAAGTTCAATTGAAAGATGATCTGCGATGATACATGTTGGCGCTAGGAATATCAGAAGATTTATGAGATTTCTTTCGATATTTGCCATGATTTGTTTTCTTGTTTGTTTCTCTTGATGTCATGAACAAATTTTGATAACTCATAAATGTTATGAATGAATGTCACGAACAATCAGTTTTTCTTCGATCTCTATTTATTTATGTAGTAGCATCTTTATTATTAACATGCTATCTTCTTTTCTCATCAATATAGCCTTCCACAAAAACTTCTTACCACCGGAAGCAAGGTGGGGCTCACCGTGATATTTATGACAAATCCTCCCCTTTCATCCATTTTGTTAGGTCATGTTAAGAAATGGGCCAAAAAATTGAGGCAGATCCAAAACTCGTGGGTCAATCGACTCGAAAAGTAGGTAGGAGAATGCCTATTGTTGAAACCTCCCAGGGTCCACCACGATGTTTATATGCCATCCAAACCGTTCATAAGGTCATTCATACTAGGATGAAAACACATGAATATTAGCATGATCAAGAACTTGGGTGGCCCCATGAATGTTTTAACGGTGGACGTTTTAGCCTCACCTTTTCTTGTCATGCGACCCACTAGAGTTTAGGATATAACTCATTTTTGGGCCCATGTCCTAACAATATCTAGCAAAACTGATAGACAGGGTAGATTTATCACAAACATCAGGGTAGGCCGCGCATTAAATGAGGAAAAAAGGCACTAAATAAGAGAGAAGTGGAGTAAGAGGCTTATTTCAAACAAAATGAGATATGAATCTTACTCTTGCTCTAGTGGTAGACTCTTAGGAGTTTCAACACCCGGTCAGGGGTTCAAGTATCCATAGGTGGTGAAATTCCACTACAGCGTGATTGTGTGGGGGTGTCCCAACTTTCCAAATTCAAATCACATGTGTGGCAGTAATGACGGGGACCATTTACTAATCTTTTACTGATAAAATTTAATTAGTTGGCCTTATTTTATAAACAAGTTAGATTTGTGAAAATTATTCCCATTATACCTATGTAAGACTTAATGTCACGTTGCCTCTTATGAGGTGGAATTACATGTGATTAATGAGAGGTATTTTGTTATTCAATGCACAGCTAGTTGTACGTCCAACAAGTTATGTGTGAGCATCTCGTGAGCATCTCTCTCTGTCTCACATACATACATACATACATACATAATGTTCCCATGCAACTAATTAGCCAACCAATTAGCTGGCACGTGGGGCCACCATGGTGTTTGTACGACATCTTGCCCATTTAATATGGCTGTCCCACCATGAAAATCGGATGCTCCAAAAATCAGGTCAATCCAGCTATTAGGTGGGGCACATTATAGAAAATTATGAAAAATCACTAAAAAAAACTCTATATTCATGTAGGATGCATCTAATGGTTGGATCAACCTGATTTTTAGGACATCCCGTTTTCATGGTGGCCCCACGTGCCAACTAGTTCTCTCTCTCTCTCTCTCTCTCTCTCTCTCTCTCTACACATTTTGTAACAACCTTGAATTTTGGTGCACTTAGAACTAAAATAAATAGTTAAATATTTTTATTTTTAATTAAGAAACAAAAACGAGTCAATAGCTAAGTTGGTAGAACATTTTGTTTGATTTGTAAATTCTGATATTTTAATGTATAATGTAAAATAATAATAACCCTAGATCATCTTAAAATGTTAGAGTGGTCAAATCACCTTAGGTTAATCAAGTGTCTCACAGTGAAGAATGACCATCCATAATCACATGTTAAGAATGGAAGTTAAAGGGATGTAAATTAATGGTTGGATTCCTCACGTGAGTCCTAAATTAGGTGATCAACAAGCTGAGATAGATTATATAAACTACAAAAAATATAAATATATTTGATTGTGTTATGTATTTAGGTGGTTGTCACTTGATTGATTTTGGGGTAACATCTCGGAATCTACATCACCAAAATATTAGCGAGTGATCCCAACATGTTTCCTCTCCATTATGATTAAATTAGTTATTTGATTGTTTTTGCTGATTGTGATTCATTGTGTTGAATGCTCGTTTGCTTAAAATTAAAATGACATGTAGTTCTATATATGTGACAATTGTTAACATGATGCATAAATCATTCTCATGCATCCGTGTCATGAATCGCATAACTACACTGAATACTTGGGGGCACTCCCTGAATGACCTGTAGATACTTACAGTACCGGGTGACATAAGGGACCATCCCTAGATACCCACAATATGTGGAAGCCTACCAAAATAGTGAAAGCCTACCTCAAAAAGGGAGAGATGTGGGTTGATGGGATTCAACTCAAGCAAGTGGACTCATCAACCCTCTTGATGAATTCACGCATCCATGATCTCATGTCATTCAAGCATTTCTATTTTAATTATGATGTGCATAAATCATGATGAGTTCACTCACTAAGCCTGACCAGTTGACGTTATATTGATGGAAAAACTATACAGATTTAGGGCCTGTTTGTTTTTTCAAAGAGATGGTAAATACATTGGTAAACGGTAATTCCCCCTATTTCACATGTTTGAAAATTCATAGGAATTCGTGTCTTTGAAATTGGTTTAAAAGAGGTAACTTTAATTTTTGAACCGCATGATAATGCATATGATATATCCATTCCGTCCATCTGTTTTACTACAATATTTTGAAGCATGAGACAAAATATGAAGTAGATACAATACTCAAGTGGCCCACGCCAAAAGAAACAATGGCCCCACAAAGTTTTTAACGGTCAGTATTCAATTTCCTTTTTCGTATGACGTGGTCCACTTAAGTTTTAGATATGCCTCATTTTTTTATTCATGCTATAAATTCAATTGGAATAATGGACGTATGGTGTGGATAAGCAAAATGCATCATAGTGGGACCCACGGGTATTTTGCAGTATTCTTGATTTTTGTGTCAAAAAGTAAACAGTCAAATCAGGTATGATATAAATGCACAGGAAAATAATTATTATTTTTTTACACAGTATTTACCATTTTACCCGGAAATCAAACATGCCCTTAATGGACGATAAAACAACTGCTCAAGTTTCAAGACAGAAAGGTGCGCTAGTGGACAATTCACAAGGGCTATGACCCTATCTTGATGAAGACAAGTTGAATATGTTAAATCACTAACATATATAGTTGAACTCATGTTATTCATTTAATTATATCTTTGAACAAATTTTAAGTTGAGTAACTAAAAGTTATGAATAGTTAAAACTTTTGTTAATAAATGGTTTAATAGAGCCCCAAATGGGTGGGCTGTGGTACCATGCTTAACTTTTATGAATGTTATCAATATGTGGATTAAACACCCATGAATAATCGTGATGGTGGATATATGTGTATGTGATTGAAATAAATAAATGTGAGATGTTTTGCTGAAGGTTTGAGTTTGGAAACTTAGTGTACATTTTAACTAAGCCTCTGGAAAATGGTATGAAGGAATGATTTTAGTACACATGGCGTACAATTCATGTGTCGTAACTCAGGTTTGAGGGTGCACACTCTGTATCCGAATTTCGGAGCATGACATATATAACTATTGAATTAATTGCACCCAACATGGTTTTACCCAAAAGTCATCTTCTCATAAGAATTTTCAAACAGAAGAAAAGAAAAGACATAAAGACGTAAAACTCACTATGAAAGCCTGGCCACATTCTAAATGTTGCACCTCCAAGAGTGATGACCCACCACACAAAAAATAGACAAGAAACCGTCACCATCTTATATGAACAAATTGGCACTACAACAGAACATAAAACTTTAATTCAACCCCACCCATCCCCCCCAAAAAATAATAATAACAATAAGAGCTTCGTGCAGAAACAGATTATCTGATGGCAATTATAAAAATAACAACCATCCTTCTGTGACATAACGCATTAAAGAGGGGTAATGACGTCTTCTAAAACAGACAAACTACAAAGAATCCTTAATCCATAGTGACATGAGTAGAGTCGTCCGACATGCAAATCCAATGAAAAGTAGGCAGTTGAGCACTCAAACGCTATGAAGATAACAAACCATTGCATAACAAACACATTAGAGGGGTTATGATGGTTTTAGAAAACTGACAACTACAAAGAATCCTCGATTCTTATAGAAGACGTGGCCCCACATGCATAGCTAAAGAAAAGTAGACTGTTGAGCACTCAAATGATATGAAAGTAACAACCTTTGTATAACAAGGTGTCTTTCATGAAAATACGCAGTCCCACCCATGTGCATGTCAAATGAAAAGTTGTCAGTTGAGCACTCAGATCAGATGTTATCCAAAACTAGGAATTGTGAGCAACATGATCCAGTTATATCTAATCACTAAAACAGTGAAATAGAGACGTAAGAAAAGAGCACTACACTCCCATTTGCCAGTCTCTCCTAATTAGATCATCTAATATCTCAATCTCAAATTCTCAATTGTCATATGGAAGTGAGTAGGAGTAGGCTTTCTTTCACACACGCGCAAACAGGTACACACATATACACACATGCTTGCACACGCACAAACAGGCACATACACTCGCACACACAAACAGACACGAAGAAAAAAAAAAGAGAGAAAAAAACAGGAACTCCAATATGTTGGGTTGGATATTTGTAATAATCCAGCTTCTTGTTTCTGCAGCAAAAAAAACTGTCCCTTCTGGCATCCACAGAGGACAGTATATCCAACTGCAAACCATTTACCCATTGCCTATTATTTCTACTTCCATGCATTCCCAATACTAACCTGATTTTATTGGGTTTTGGGGGAGTGCTCGAGCAGTTGAGCATGCATGAAGTCAATAGAAAAAGGAAAACGCAAATCATGACAAGCTGTTAACCTCTCGCTATGTATATATGTATATACAAGCAATGATGTATTCATGTTTGTCATCAAAATTATAAATATCAATGCAATCGAAACAAAATGGAGATAAAAATCAGACATGGTCCATCTCCAAGTAAGGCATACAATCTGTCCAAGTATTCCTTGTTCATATTCTTGTTTAGAGTAACAGTAACAAGAACATGATTATATATTAGCAAAAAGAAAAGAAACTGAAAAGAGATTCAAGTGTAAGAACTTAACATCCATTCCTATGCCCATGTTAGAAGTATCCTTTGAACGGTTTGCATATGATATCGCCCAAAAATCTAGACTTTCACAACAACAAGTGAGCATCACTCTAGATTGGTTGATAGCTACTGTTGAGCATCAAAAATTTTACACAGACTGAGTAAGAGCCTCACTGCTATTTCCATAATCAGGCACTCTGTCCACAACACATCACATGTTTGTCCACAGATGGAGTTAAGACTTGTTGAATAAGAGCATCGCTGCCATTTTCACAATCGGGCACCCTGTCCGCTAATGCCATCACAGGATTATCAACAGGTGGGGGTCCCGACAGTGCTGGCGTAGCTGAAGAAGCTGGGGAATCTGAAGAGCCATTATTTATTGGATGATCAAACTTACAGGCAGGCCCGAACTTGCAAATGCCGTGTCGACTGTAGTGCGTACAGATGGTCTGGTCCTGACAGGTTCAGCAAGGAAATTGGTATCTTACCAAAGTGCCACTAATACTACCGTGGAAGAGAAGAAACCTGCCAATTGCAGTGCAATTCTCATTCCTGATTTTTCAAACTAGCTAGCCAATAGAGGATTTCTTACCCCTAAAAGGGTAAGAAATTCTTATTCGCTCTCAATTGATTGGAGCATTACTACCCTTGCAATAACTAATGCATGATCTTCCTAAATTTCCCTCTCATGCAGTGGAAAACCCTCACCTTTCCAAGAGGAATTATAAGGTCCTGGTCATCATCAAATGAACAGAAACACAATTGATGACAGGCAGGATTGGCACATCATTCAGTGGTCCAGACAACTGACCTGATGGGCCACATGGACCAGGATACCCCAAAAATCAACCCAAATAGAGAATTGGAATCCATTGAGCAATGGCCTACATACATATAGTTAAAGAGAGTACAGAAACCAATGGAAAGTAATCCAGCGAGTAAAAGGTTTGGGATTCTCCAAGTGGGGCATTTCCCGGAAATAATTACCCCCATGTTAAGGTGCATCAGATCCATGTTTCAGACCCACATGTACAAAATTGTGACGTCAGCAAACTATACATTTGTTGATGAGTAGGTCCCTTCAATCCTCTCTTTCCATGGCAATGGTTAACAAAATTCCAAAGGGTACTGTTATTTTCAGAAAAACAACAAGTGGAAAATTAACTCACGGGTCTCAGAGGAAGGCCCATTGGACTGAGAACAAATCCAGATGATTTTGAGGCCCCAGTCTTTGGATGATGATACCTACAAGCAGATCTGAATTTACAGTCCCCATTTCTCACAAAATAATGGCACTCAGGTTGTCCCGGTCTCTCAGGGAATTCTTCAGGTGTTACATTTGGTTGATGAGTATAGTTATCTGCATTCCCTGTCCAGTTGTCCACGACTGAGGTTGATGGTGGCTGTACATTCCTTTCAGGTGGAATGACTAAAGTTGATGGTGGTTGTACATTCCTTTCAGGTGGAAGCAATGGGGTGACTAGTGGAACCTAAACAAGTCCGAAATAGAATATGAGGATAACATAAGCATAGAAATTGTAAAGAAAATATTTCAAAGAAACATAATTATTCATTACCTAACCAAACAATCGATGATAGCAAGCATTAATCCTCTGAAATTCCAGGAAGAAAAGAAAAAAAAAAAACATCTTTGAATTTTATTTTATTTTTCCTGGGGGGAAGATTAGTGCATTATTTGTGCTGAATTATTGCATTATTTATGACCATTATGATCATTCAGGTGGAACAGCTTGATCTCAAATGTGGTCTCTTGTAATTATTAAGCTAAAATAGTGTTAGGGTAGAGTTTAGGCACATGAACTTAATTTATGTAATATTTGAGTAAAGAGAAGCGTTTTAGTTTTTTTTTTTTTTTTTTTGAAGCTTCTTTTTATCATGAAAGCCCTAATAAAATAAGAGAGGGATGTGGGCGTGCCCTTCTCCCTCCTCTCTCCTCTCTCTTCCATCTTCTCTTTTCTTCAATTTTAACGTATTACATGGTATCATATCACATCAAGAGGTGATTCTCTCAAAGTCAAAACCCTAACCTATTAATCAGATTTTGGGGGGAATTAAGTGCTGATCAAACCCTAGAAGAGAGGATCGTTCTTCATTTTTCATGCAACTGTTTTAAGGTGAGTAAAATCTTTTGCAAAGTGCAAAAATGAGCTTGGAAGATGGAAGTTTGCTAATTTTTTGTATCCAGATGAAGTTGCAACTGTTATCCCTTGGTAAAAAGCAGTTATTTAGTAAATTCTTGCTATCAATGATCTAATCTGAATGTAGTTGAGTGTGGATCTGATTATAGATCAATATTTTTTCAGTATTAGTTGAATCAAATCCATTAAAAGTGAGTTGTGGAGTCTAAAAGTCTGGTTGGCTGTTCTTCATCACTGGGTGAGAGTCCTAATTCCTAATTTAATGCATCAATTACGTTGGTAAAACTCAATGGGCAGACCTACTTTGGCTAAATCTGTTTGTGTTTCTTTTATAGCCCAATAGAAAGATCTCTTCCTCTTGGAGAACATGCCTGAGGAATTTGATCCTAAATATAAACAGTGGATATGTGAGGATGCATAAATTAGGTACTGTTTGTGAAAAAAAAAACTGAAGTCAGTTCAAACTTGGTGTTTTTGAATACTGCTAAAGATGTGTGAATATAATTATAACAATTTACTCTTCAGAACAAATTATTTCTCGAGTGTATTAATTATATGAAAAGATTCTCTTCAAAAGGGAGATAACTCTATTGGTAAGAATTATGTCAAGCTTACTGACATGTGAGAAGAACTTTCAATCTATAATCCCATCACTTCGAATATGACACTTATAAAGAAGATGGAAGACATGAAAGTGGTGAAGCAGTTGTTCAGCTTGCCAAAGGAGTATCGATCCACGAAGAATTAGATTTTTTGTAGTGTTTTCATTCCTTCAGTTGCTGTAGTTTATACTAGATTTCAAAGAGTTTCCTTTGGAGATGATTCCAATAGTACCATGGATTGGAAAAACGGCATCATATCAGCCAATACGCCCATATCATATCAATATCGGCACGAGCCGATACTCGTTACGGGTATGTATTGGCCCAATATGAAAAAAAATAATAAAATAAAATAAAAATAAAAAATAAAATAAAAACACCCTGTATCAGCCTGTACGGTCAGACCTATACAAGCTTTAAAAGCCCCCCACCAACCCCCTTTTTCATATTTTTCCATTTCACTCCTTTCGAAGTTTTTTCTTCTAGAGATTGTTCTAGGGACATTTTCGACCAGATTTACAATAAATCTACAGATCAAAACAAGAACTTTTAAGTGGAATTGAAGGATTGAAGCCCTGGCACTCAATTTGGGGAAAATCCAAAAAAAAACGAGAAGTAAAAAATCTTCTTCTTTTTTGTTTATTATTACTGGAATCAACTCGAAACAACATCGTAAATGCAAATCAATCAAAACATGCTCGATTTGTTATGTTTTCAGGATTTTTTTATCTGGACCTTTAAAAAATCAGAAGAGTTTATAAATCCAGATTTCATGTCACTTTTTATCTCCAAAACAAATTTTAAAAAAAGTAATACCTCACAAGCACAAAAGCGAGCTGACCTAGCACAATCAATAAGCACTACACTTGAACACTTGACACAATCCACACACGTCATCTCAAACAGAAGAATCAACCCCACATTCACTAATTCCAACCAGCCACGAAGGAATATAGTCACAAACACGGCATCCAACATTGGCAAACACCCCACATGTGAAGTAATATCATTCAAGAAGCCAATATCTTCATTCCCCAATACACACAAGCCAGTACAAAAGGCCTGGCACATAAAAGAAACCCTAGGTTTCTTAAGAAATTTTCAACACAAACGAGATATGAGACACCACAGATAAAAGAAAAGAAGAAGACTTGAAGAAGATGAAGGATCAAAAATGAAGATGCTTTGATACCATATAAATTATTGGAAAGAGAGATGGAAAAGACAAGAGAGAGAGAGAGAGAGAGAGAGGACTAAAATTATGGTTTTCACCAACATAAATGCCACACCCCTCTATGCCCTGGACACGGATTGCGTCCTACCCCCGCCCGACCATCCAGGCAGGGCTCTGTGGGGCCCACCGTGATGTAAGTGTTTTATCCACACCGTTCATCGTTTTTCTCAGATCATTTTACGATATGAACCAAAAAACGAGGCAGGAACAAGGCTTAAATAGACCGCAAATTGGGGATTGAACATCCACCATTAAAAACTTCTTGGGATCTGGAGAAGTTTCTGATCAAGCTGATATTTATTTTTTCGCTTCATCTACGTCTACATTACCTTATGAATAGGTTGGATGGTAAAAAAAACATCACGATGGCCCTTAGAAAGGTTTCAACGGTGAGTGTCATTATCACTGCAGCTTCCTTTGGTGTGGTCCACTGGAGCTGTGAACCTACTTTTTTTTTTTTTTTCACACCTTAAAATGATCTGAGAGAAAAGATGAACGGCGTGGATAAAACACTTACATCACGATGGGCCCCACAAAGCCCTGCCCAGACGGATTACCGTCCGGGCGGGGGTAGGACACAATCCGCGTCCTCTATGCCCTATATCAAAATAACCTACCTAAGTGGGCCTATGTAGGCCCATATCATATCCATTGACAATAGCATCTCTCATGGCAGGAGCTTCCTTAAAGACATCATTGGCTACAGGAATCTTATGAATGTAGTTCACAATTCTTCCACCATTAGCAATCCTATGGAAAAAAAAAAGAGGTTGCTATCCCTCTCCTTGTGCCAAATAGCTCTAGATTTTTTCCTCCAACACTCCTCTCTCTTAAGGATCTCTCGGAATTCAATCTTAAAAACCTCCCTAAGCATCTCCCTTCCTTCCATGAGACTCCCCCCTTCTTCCCTATCAATATCATTAATGATACTTAGCAGCTCCTTTCTTCTAGCATCGACCCAAAGTGGACCTGCTCCAATCTTTCAACTTAGCTTTAATATATTGAAGTTTCTTCATGGTCCGAAATTGTAACGTCTCGGAAAAATCCGTACAAAGACCCGAGTACCACCTCAGGCAGAAATCACTTTGGACCAAATCCTTTAGAAATTAGACAAAATTAACTAAGTGTTAAACTAGATTAGCTGTGAAATTCGCTTAAACCACTTTAAATACGAACTACAAGACTCAAAACTTGTAGAATCCTTAACGCTACCTTTCCCTATAATCTAGGATCAATCTCAAAACCCAGTTGCTCGCGGGAGCACGTTGAAACTTCGTATCAAACCTGGACCGCGCGTCGAAAGTCCGATTACTGCAAAACCAAGCAGTTAGGACCGCCTTACTAGGCTTGGCAACCATCTCGGAAATTAACTCCTAACAGTATCTAAAAACACACAACTTGAGCCCGGAGCGAAGTGTGTGAGAAACGCAAATATCTTTAGAAATTGAAGTCAAATTTAAGTGATTTGGGCCGTTCACTTGCGGGCCAAATATAAGGATTCAGACCGTCAGAATCCGACCCAAATACACCCTCGGATCAGGGAAATTTCCCAGCACAGGTCAGTGTACTTGTGGCCCTGATTGGGTGCCGACGACCGTTGAACTGAAACTGGTCTGCCACGGTCGATCTACAGATGCGATCGGACCGAAAACTTAACTCGACCTAGATCCAATGTCAGGGAGCTTAAGTCCGACCGCACGCAGAAAAGGGGCCTCCAGAACAGCTCCGTTGAGCCGAAACAGTCAGGTTTTGGCTATAACCTAAGAATACCATGGCCCTGGGGCCTTGAGGTCGATTTTGGGCCTATATGAGGACCTTAAACCCTCTCTCTCCCTTCACATACGAATTTCTAAACCCTAGAGAGAGAAGAGAGAAGAAAGAGAAGGAAAGAGAGGGAAAGTGAGAGGTAGAGTTAGGGTTTGTTCTCGGGATTCAATCCCGCCGTTCCACGTGCTTAGCTACCACTACCGTACTGCTATTCCGGCGATTCTGATTCCGTTTTCAGGTAAGAAATCCTAACCCTAATCTGTTTTAGGGATTCAGATAGTGTATGTGATGAAATAGCTAACCTATTTCATACTATAGGTTGCCGTTGTGCCGTAGAAGAAGGCGGAGTGTTCAAACTGAATCCGTTACGAGTTTACCGGCGAAAGATGCGGCCTATAAACGTATAGGTTATAGTTTTCAAGGCTTTCAATGTCGGTTAATGATTTATAACCGACTGGGTTGCCATTTCACAAGTTAAATACGTTGTTTTCCTCGCTTTACGGTTATATATGAACTATGTTGAATATAGGCTATTCCATGTGTAGGTTGAAATGACTGGATATGTCGGGAATTTGGTTTTGTGCTTGCCATGATTATTCACCGTGAACATGTGATTGTTGAATACGTGACAACTCCTTATGAAAGGATTTGCCTTAATATAGCTTATAACTGAGTTGTATTGTGTAGGTTGAAATGTGTAGTCTAAGTGTTTGTGGAAATGATTGAATGAGTATGGAATTTGAATCCCTGCTTGCCATGATTATCCGTTGTGGATATCTGCGTGTTGTATTCGTGACAACCCCTTGGTGAAAGGATTTGCCCTAATACATGTTGTCAACATACATCATGTATGTTGATGTGTGTAGTCTAAGTGTTTGTAAAAATGTCTGGATGAGTAAATATTTAGTAAAGTGTATGTTATATAGGTGTTGAGGTGAGATTTTCAACTACCTTAGCTATGTGTATATATCCCTTCATGTACCTTAGATTAAATTTGTGTGATTTAGCATGAAATGCATTTGTGCAAATTTTGTTTACCTTGTATTTTGTGAAATGTTCAATTGATTACGTTACTTGAATTAATTGTTTAACTTTGATATGCCTACCACATGTGTTATCCTGTTATATTTACATGCGTTTGGGACTATTACGTAGTCTAGGCTATCGGTAACGGTTCCCGAACGAGTGGCTGAGTTAGCTTCGCCACAACAGATGTGTTCAAGGAATCCGAGTCGTAGGGAGTTTGCTGACAGTGGTTAGGCCACGCGGAGTGCTTATGCGCTCTATATCGATCAATTCAACGTACGCTCGTACCAATCGAGCTTGTCAAGTAACCCGATTCGCCTATTGTGTGTTTACCATGTGTGGACGCAACTGCTTGAATCTAGGGTACCAAACTCACCATTGAAAAGCCCGTTTAACCTTGGTACTCGATCCGCTAAGACTGATGAGTCGGACATGGTGGTATGAGACACCGTGGTCGAGCTGTCGGCCTACGCCGAGGTGACGAGCCCACCCGTAGTGACCAGTGAGCAACCTAAGCTCGTGAGCCAAATACGGTGGTATGGGATACTGTATTCGAGCTGTCAGCCTACAACTAGGTGATGAGCCATTCGTAGTGACCTCGAGCATACTCTAAGTCTGCGCTTCCGTAGCAACTAGAGTATAAGCAGGCCTGCACTGATGGTGACGAGCCTCTTTGTAGCGACCTGGAACCGCAACATCGTATGAGACTAGCTAGGACTGACAACCCTAGAATGGATCATTGTTTGGAAAATGATACAAGGGAGGTACCTTAGCTTCCCAAAACTGCTGTATGAATAAATCTAATTAAGTATTCGCTAACATGAGCATACACTGCATTGCATGTGCTTTGACGAGGAAAATCACTTTCGGGTGGTTGTCATGCGTGCCGTAAGATGAAGACGCTGAGGGAGTGCAGGCGAAGGCATGCATCATTATCGCATATCATTCTTGCATTAACAAGAGTATCTAGGACATGTTTGCTGTACTGCTTTATCATTACTGCTTAACTGAATTGATAACATGTTAACCTTTGCCTTATAGTTCCACTGAGTTGATCACTCACTCCCACGTTCTGGGACGGTGCTTTAAACACCAACCAGACCCTGTCTTAACTGCAGGTGATGGCGATGCCTACATGCAGTTGTCAAGCGGTTTCATGTGAACTGTGTCCTTATCGACGGGGATTACCAGGATTTCATAAATACAACTAGTTGAACATTATACTGTATCATTTTGTGAATTTTGGAACTATACATGTAATCATTTAACCTGGTAATCTGATCATACTCTGGGGACTTACCACCATTTATATGCTTTATATATGTATCACAGTCTTCCGCTTGCGTAATTTAACTGTCTCTGGAGTATAATATAGTGTTTTGGTATAATCCCACTCATGTTTAACGCACTAACACGGACAACATTTAATCATCATTATCTATGTTGCATAAGTGATGCGTTGGAACTCGGGAGTGGAGCTTATGCTCGACCCCCGATTTTCAGGGCGTTACAGAAACCCTGCCCAGCCCTTGATCGTCTGTTCATTCCACCTCCCTGCAATCATTTCCACAAAATAGTTCTGCAATACCCACCAATTTTGGAAGCGATAGGGGGAAAGGCCGCCAGAAATGCCTGAAGTTATTAAGTATATTTGAACATGATCTGACGTCGGCCACGAGAAAATCAATTGCATCACCCCCATGAAATGGTCTTCACACTCACGATAGATGAGAAAACCCATAGTCTTTGCACATAACGAGCCTATCTTGATCATTACACCAAGTGAACCAGCCCCAATGAAGAGGAAGATTGACCAGGTAATTGCTATCGACAAATGCCACAAAAATTTTCATCAATGTCATCACCTTGCCCCCTCCGAATTTCTCAAACCTGAACCAATTCGCATTGAAATCCCCACCTAAGCACCACCAAAGATTCCACCTATCATTGATCTCAAACAGCTCATTCCATAATCCACTTCATAATCTAGGTCATTTGGCCTGTACACGACCGTTTCTCCCTAGTCGAGCTTCCTCCATTCCTGGTTGCTTTTCGCGAGCTAAAAAGCTCTTTGGCATTGAAGTACTTCTGGGCTCGGTTGGGGAGATCGGCCAATGTCGTCGGGGGATTCTTGCTGAGCTAGAAGAGGAATCTCCCCTCCTTTACGCTAGCCATCATAGCGGCTAGGGCGATCCGATCTAAATAGCCCTCCACTGACATTGCTTCTAGGTTGAAGCATTTGATGTAGTCTTTCAACAGCTTGTTTTCCTTCCAAGTGATGGTGAAGAGGTGAGTTGTTGGCTTTAGCCTTTCTTTTCCTCCAATGAAATTGGTAATGAAGGCTTTATTGAGCTGCGTGAATGAGCTGATGGATTGCGGTTTCAATTGCTGAAACCACTTCCGAGCTACTCTTGATTGGGTTAAGGAGAACGCTCGACACATTACCGCAGTCAAGGCACCATGAAGCTTCATCCACGCCCTAAAAGATTCTAAATGCTTGGCTCGGTCGGTAGACCCAGAATAAGGAGTAATCTGGGGCATCCTGAATCTGGGCGAGAGTTGAGCTTGCATGATATCGTCGGTGAACAGTGGCTCAGTTTCCTCCAACATAGCTTCTATTAAGGTCGAAGTGTGCGCACGATAGGCTTGTTTTATGTCGCCGATCTGATCTCGTAGCTCATTAAGCTTAGCCTCCCAGGGGTCCTCATTCTCGGCCACTGTCTCGGGAGCGGCCACCGTTTCGGGGGCCTTACCACACCTCTTTTTCTCCAACTATGACATAGGTTGGAGGCAGCCAGCGCGGCAATGCCCGAAGCATGGGAGGGTGAACGTCTTAGAGCTTCGCAAGCGTGTTTGATCCTCTGGGAACCGGCGGGCGCTTGAGATGGTGCTGAAGCTTCAGTGGTTGCCCGAGCAACAGCCTCCTCAGCCCCTAGTCGGGAGGGTTTTGTCACTCTAGCATTTGCCTTATCTGATTGATGTTGATGGTTAGTGCTTCAACCTGATGCTCCAGAGAGACAAGCCAACCTCCCCAGTTTCGGGACCGCTACACCGGGCCCGCAGGTGCAGAATCAGCCTAAGATTGGGAAGATGAGTCCCGATGGTCCACAGACTGTTCTGGTAGCGCAAGACTAAGTGCAGCAACATCAGTCTGGGCTTTCCTTCTCCCTATCGTTATTGTTGAATCATTGTAGGTAATGAGAATGGCTTTCAATGTCGTTCCCATAGACGACGCCAAACTGTTGATGCAGAAATCTAGTCAACCCTTCTTGGACCTTCGAGTACCTGCACACGAAAAAGGCCAAGGAGACCCTAGCTGCAACGGGGGACCCTCCGATGCCTAAGTCAGACAGAAAATCTGGGTCTAGTAAAGCGTAGGGCTTTTGTGCGTAGAGTTGTGTACCATTCACCATTGGAGATGCTCATATTTATAAATAAAAAGGGCGGTGGCGTAGATGGGAATCTCCATATTTAGTAGGCACGTATTGTAGATGGATCGTATCCTAAGCGTGTCGCGAATGTCTTCCGAGATCTTCGGCTAAGATCTCAAACAGATCTCTTCGATAAGATCTGAGTGGTCGGAATCAGGAGAAACATGTTGTAGAAGGCAAAGTTCGAGCATCCGAGGTGGCCTACATAGCCGTCCCGAGGAGTAGTTCACCGACCTAAACTCTTTGATGAGTCGTGGCCGAGCTTTCCCTTAACATTGAGCAAATTGCTGACCTGCCGACCTAATCTCGAGTGTCGAATTTGAGCGTAGAGACCGAGCTCCCTTGGTAGGACAGAAGATGGAATTGGGGATGACCATTCTCTTCATCTAATCATTCAGTGCATGGGTTCTATCGCAGGTCTTCCAAGCAGGGTGTGCTCGATCTTACACAGGATCATGCCTCGGAGGCTTTTCCAGGACGTTCAACCATCAGCTCGAGAGCATGGACGGGGTCGTGGGGGAGCTCGGCGTCGAATAGTTGGAACACCAATATCATTTTCTAGCCGTTGAGGAGCTCCTTGGCCATGACTGGCACTGGTCGACCATGCAAGCCGTTATGGACATCCGAGCCAACCTCATGCTTCTGACCAGCTCATTTTCTCCCATAACATCTTCCATACAGATTTACTAAGCCCACCCTTTCGATGATACAAAATCTAAGGATAAGCAATCCCTCCCTAGCAAGAGAGTCCTTTACCACTACCTTGATCCTACCATTAGTCAACTCCTCACAAGCTCTTGCCTAACTGCTCGTGGAGAATCCAATAATCACATACAAATTAAGTCATGGGGACTCAAATCCCAGCTCCTTAGAAGGGGTGGTGAGTTCTTCAGAGAGGATGAGGCAAAAGCTTTCTTAGGAGCCCCGATTTTCCAAATTGAGCTATGTTCACCACCAACCGCCATCCCTCCACTCTTCTTCCACGCATGTTAATGACCTTCGATGCATTGTCCAAGTACTTGAACCTGTCAAAGGTGCACCTTCTAAGCCTCCCTGAGTCTCTATGTTTGGGCTCCTACCAACACTCCATGCCAGAAGAAATCAATGCAAAGAGGCCATAACAGAGCCCAAAGACGTCACCGTCCTTCCTTGACAAATGGGGTATGTGTGAAGAGTGATTCCAATTGCATGATCCACCATCTAAATAGATGGCTTCCAAATAAATGGTTAGGCCAAAAAGTGGGCAATGATCCTCACGTAACATGCAAAAACCCAATACAATGAACAGCCCTCTTTCCCCTTCTCTATTCTCCTATTTCTCCATCTCTTTCCTCCCTCCTCTTTCTTCTATTCTTTCTCCTTCATGTCTTCCTCTCTATCATTCCTCTCTCACTTTGTTTTTGTTCTATCCTCCTTCCCGCCTAAGCATGTCAATCTTCAAAGCCTCTTGTTAAATAATTGAAATAGACCTAAAACCAAGTTTAGGCAAGTACTTCTCAGGGCATTTCATGTCAAATGTCAAAGCCTCTCGTGAAATGATAAAAATGCCCCTGAAAGCTTTTTTCTTTTTTTTCTTTTTAATTTATTAAAGATGCCCGTGGAAGCAATTTTAATTGCTTAAAAGGGTATTTCATGTCAAGGCCTCTGCTAAATGATAGAATTGCCCCTACAACTAGAGCTTTAAACAAGTGTGTTTAAGGGCATGTATGTCATGTCAAATGGAAATAGACAACTCTGACATGCCAATGTAGCTGGACATTTAGCCTTCCCCAAAAAGTCAATTCACAGTTTTAATCATTAAATATATCCATCTACAATCAACCTAGTGGCATCAGGTGGTACCTTTTTTTGTGGGTGGGGAATTGGTTATTATTAGGCCAAAAACAGGTACTCACAATTCATGCATAATAAAATGCTATAGGATGCCTACGAAAATTTTTAACAATCAAACCATATTAAGCTGCATAAGCCTAAAATCTGTCCATTAACATTGATGAATTCGTTAATCCAAACCCAACTTTCCACATTGCCTTTGGCAACCGTAAGTCAAAATAAAGTGATTAATATAAGGAAAACTCGTGAAATTTTATGGTTCTTGACTTACACTTCGTTGTATTGAAGAATCATGCATACATAGTTATAGGATGCCTTTGATAATTTTCATCAATTAACAACCATATTAAGCTGCATAAGTGTAAGTTTAGAAGAGTAAAAGGGATCTAATACTTGATTCAGATAAAAGGGGCTTCAACATGACACCAGGGGGGGTTGAGAGGATGGGATTTCAGTACACGTCATGTTGGGGCCCGCAGAGGTCTATGCTACCGTAACTCTTATATAACTCGAGAAATTTTCTCCAAACACAAGAACATACCCCAAAAAAAGAAGAAGAAAAAGTGAGAATAGCCATACTAGCAGGCAACTCAAACACAGAAACAAACAAGTGGCACTTGTTTTTTTTTCTTTTTTTTTTGAGTGGTAAACAAGTGGCACTAGTTTATTTATTATAGCCAAGTATAAAAGCATAATTCACCTGATATCCATTCCATTCTGGACTTGAGTGGACCCCTTGAGGAGGTAAAGGCACCATTGGGACATAAGGTGGAGATGCATCCATGTATGAAATTGGCTCATTTGCGACTCTGTGGGAAGACCACAATGTTGCAGGTGGTTGTATTGCTGCTGACGTATGTAATGGAATAGCTATGTCATTATGATATCCTGAAAGAGGGTCAGAACCCCCCACAGCAGTAGGATCAGGATGATGAAACCTGCAGTTGGTTGCGAATTTGCAAGAACCTGTACGCATGTAAAACGGGCATTCTCTCTCCCCCTGTGGTGTAGATGGAACTTCATTACGCAGGCCCAATATAACCATTCCATAAGACCAAGATAGAAAGCCATAATTGGATCTTCGAAAACTTCGATTTCAATGGAGTACAGATATTTACCAGCAAAGACTAATGAAGTTGAAGAAAATGACAAAATTACCGGTCGGATTGGTAGACCCAAAAAGTTTAGCTCCAGTTGTTCTCCTTCCCCAGCTTTTTCTCGAGGGTGGCTGTATCTACATGCTTTTCCAAACTTACAACCACCTGTTTTTAGGTAATACTGTAATATCCATTATTAATACAACATGGGAGATACTATTGGTCAATGACAGAAAGTTCAAAAGGAAAAACAACAGGTAATACTGTAATATCCATTAGTAATACAACATGGGAGATACTATTGGTCAACAACAGAAAGGACGAGGAAAAACAACAATTATTGCTTAGAAACACCTAGCAAATAAATTACACATAAAGGAGGTAACAAGGAAACTAAAATTATCATTAGGTGATGCAATCATGTGCAAATTAGGTCTATTTGTCATTGCTATTATTCACGAAAATAAAAAATAAAAAATAAAAATAAAAGAAAGAAAAACAAAAAAGAAACACATGACTAGAATACCAAAAACTTGAAATAGAAGAAATTAAACAATAACTTGCAATGCTGTAAGTTGTACTTAAATTTGATGGAACTTTCAACTGCAAAATAGAAGCCACCCATTTCTGCATCAATATATCACACTGTAAAATCAGGTCTCTTATCTGCAACCTTGGCAAAAAATGGTTTCTGATTCAGAATTTTTTTCCAGCTTAAACATTGACCAAAAAGCATAAAATGCTTTAAGGTACAATTACAATGTATGATGTTGAATACATAGAACTTATATTCAAGGATTATTTAAGAGAATATTAAACAAAGCATCCAAACGTCAAATTATGTAAACATTACATTAAACAAGATATGTGTATGTTAATAATTTACTGATTCTAATACATTTCAATTCTTTGTACTAATTGTGAAAACTGGACTGTTTCTCCACCATTTATTGCTGGTGGGCAGGTGGCAATTCATCCGCCATATGAACATTGTTTTTAAAAGAATGTATAAATTTCGTTAATCCCAAAGAAGCAAAAACAGCATTACAACGCAGGAAGTGACCCTCTCATCAACAGCCTATAGAAAACAAGAAGAACAACGCAAAAAATTAAACCAGCAAGAGAAACAGGATCCCTCGAGAAGAAGACATTAAGCAAGGTTTCCGAAATCCCCATACCAATCCCCCAGGATGCCAAAAAACAAGCAGCTGCAGAACTCAGGCCTCACTAGAGCCCATCTAATGATCATGGCCAAAATATTCCTATTCAAATTCACACTTGAACTGAACATGACCCCAAATATCCTATTGTTTCTCCTTCCAAATCCCCCAAGAAATCCAAACAGAGAGGAACCACAAAATTTTCTTGCAGCCTAGGAATGGCCCATTGGCCCACTTGAGAACCATATCATTGATGGAACCATTGACTCTGAAAAAGGGAAGCATCCTGGGACTTTGCCAAGAGCCATCATCTCTTTCACAGCATTGTGAGGTCCATCTAGAGGGAGAAGTGCCTCACAGGAGATCCTATCGCTGGAGTCAGGGGCCTAGGCCCTAAAGGGGGCCTTTGAAAAGCACGACAGCTTTGAAGACCCAAGAATTTTACAATGTTTTTCACTTTAGGCCCATATTTTGCTTTTTGGACTCCTAGTATCTTACCTCCTACCATAAGAACATCAATCATAGATATCTTTTTCTCATTTCTTCCTCTTATATCACACTAACAAAAGCAAAGCCTATGAAGAGTACTGGTCACTATCACTACTGTTGGGCCTCTAAAGATCTTCACTGAAGGGATTGGAGATAACATGCTTAAGATGCTTCAGGAAGGCCTCAGGTGACTCCTTAAAAGCCCCAAGCATTTGATGAATCCCTACCCGAGTTATAGGATAACCAATATTACTTTCAACAACTATCCCATGTGAAAAACACTCTCATATGAAACTTTTGCGAGAAGATAAGTGTAGCATAGATACAAATTCAATATTTGAAGATGGGATGGCAATGCTTTTGAATAATTTCGAGAGGCAGTCATTTAATATAAAATTCCCTAAACTCATCCTCTCCACAGCCCAAAAGGTTCTCCGAATGTCATCATTGCAATTGTGCCTTGAAGATCATCTCTGTAGGGACTGGAAATCATCTGCTTGAGACGATTCAAAGTTTTTCCATGCCATCACTACCGTTGTGCCCCTGAAGATGGTCTTTGAAGGGACCGAAGATCATCTGCTTGAGACAATTCATTTGCACCTCATGTGACTCCTTAACAACCCCAAGCATTTGACAAACCCCTACCGAGTTATACAATAGCAAATATTGCTTTCAACTTCCCCGTGGGAAAAGAGCTCTCCTATGAAAATCTTGCGAGAAGACAACTGCAGCATAGATACCACATGCCTCACTGAGTCAATGAACCTATATCGAAGAAAACTAGGAATCATTTCCTTCAGCAGATTTGACTACATCTTCAACCTCACCCTGAATGGTCTGATGGTCAATCTCTCTATGCCAGTCGAATTTTTCCCCTTATCTATTGTCGTACACCATCAAATATCATATTTTCTTTTTCTTTTTTCCTTCCTCACTAATTCCAACTGGATCATTGGGTGGCAGCTAAATTAGATGCACATGGATGAGAATATTTTCCTTCCATCGGCAACAATTTCCCTACTGATAGATTTGGAGATGTATGTCCACTGTCTCAATCCCCTCGCAACAAATTCTTCAAATAAAAAAATGGTGATCTAACTGGATCATCCTTCCATACAATCCCCTATTTGAGGAATATGATTTCGTCCCATGCATGCATCAGCACTTCTGAGATAGATGCACAAATCCCTGTACCCATCTTCAAGTTCCTCACCGTAGGCAGCCAAGGAGATTGGTATGGATTCAAGGATATGACCATATAGATTTTGACCGGCATCAAATTCCAATCAACATGTGAATAAAACCTGTTGTTCGTCCAATGATCCACAATTGCCTTTTCTTGGATCTTCGCCCATAATGATCAAAGCAATAGTATCATTGGAGTAGATACGTGAATCACTTTAAATATAAGAAGCTGAGTAGGTGGATTGGTCCTAGTGGAGAGAAAAAAAAAAAACAATAAAAAAAAGTTTGAACTGAAAATCTTTTCTGGAGATATCCATTTTCCTGGAGAGACAAATAAGATATCCCGGCAGTCTTTGCTCAATGGGTACAAAACACCCATGCACCTAATGCAACAACAAGCACCCGCTTGACTTGGGGGGCAGTGATTTAGTAGCAGTAGGTAGCAACATCGCTTTGTTAGCTCTTCCATTATGAACCGTAGATTTTTTGGTACATCACATTCATGCATTTACGATCCATGTGACCATATTGATACCAAGACGCATGTGTCACTGTTGAAATGCAACAACAAATACTTTGGAAAAATCTAATGTGCCTGCGGCTACCCTTCAAAGCCATACCTTCCTAGTGCTTACCAGATTGTTATCGACCACCAAATATAATGCATTCATGATCATCCGACTCCTTGCCTGGTTTGCACCTATTAGACTGCTCTTTTAGAATGTCACATGAAAGAGCATTCAAAGCTTTCCTTCCATAAAACAACCAAAAGATACATCCCCCGCTGATTCTCACCAGCGCAGACTACAAGTGCTCTCCAAACCGTGCTGGATAGTCACCCATCACGTGGCTCTCAAACCCAACCTATGGTGGATCCCAGGGGACAAAGTCAAAGACCTTGCAAGGCAATGGGCATCTCGAAGCGCTTCTGTCCCTCTCTCGGATTCCTCTGCTTGCCTACACGCAGAAACCCCTATATAGTCAGTCAGCATCGAACACCCCGACCAGCAAGTCTCTCCTGCACCATCTGGAATGGATTGAGAAAAGTATGGTGGTCTCCTATACCCTACTAGTGTAGTGTCTCTATTGACTGAGTCGTGAATTAGATTGGATGGGCGGATGGGGAATCCAATTAGGAGTTGTGGAAAGGACTGAAGAGACTTTGTATCCAGACTTGCAATAGGGTCTGGGTGCTCAGTCATTCAATATTGGATGGGTGATTAGTTCTTATAAAGGAATCTGTCGATCTGTTGTTCGGTTCAGCTGTTAAGTAAGAAATACCCATCACAAGCTTCCTTAGCTTATGTCTTCCTGCAAAGAGAGCTTATGGAGCCTTTGCATCTCTATTTCTTGTATATACAACTGACAGAGCCTCCTGTCAGGCTCATATTTTGCTAAAACAACCTCCATTCTTTTATTTGCCACCTCCCATCAAGAACACAAATGGCTATTTTTAGTATTCAACTTCAGGATTCTCTACAAAAAGGACAGAAAACATCGGGGAAAGTGGTAGATCTGTAGCGGGGATTACTACAGTTACCTTCCCAAATTTCCCCAAAGGACCAAGAGTACTCCACCGACATCCATCCTTGGGGAAACCTTCAATGAAGAGAGAAATCTCTTCATTTCAATGGGCGACAAGTGCTCGCCACCAAGGCCATGTAGCTTCTGCTATTTCCAGTTGTTCAGGTCCATATTTCTACCCCTCCTTCCCTCAATAAGGGTCCAATCATTGGAAGGAAAGACCATCTCTTGCCAAATTATTTCTTTCCTTTTTTTCTACCCAAGTTGAACGAAGATCTAAACATCATTCAGTTGCACCAGCAAATGGGAAGGCAACAACAACATTCCTCGATCTGCAATGCAAATATGATGTCAATGATTCTCAATAGTAAGGGTGATTAGAGTCTTAAACACCACCCGTCTACACTGAGCAATGGGGAGGCATCCGCCACATCCCCTCAATCTATAGTGTCAAATTATTAATATGCGCTACAAGGCCGCAACGACAGGCTCAAAGAAGGAAAGAAACCGATTCTTGCAACACACATTGCCTCATTTAGAATTGCCTCATGCACATACACACACGAGCAACACACACATACATGCATGCATATATACATATGTAACTACCCATGCAGTTTTCTCTATGAGAAGTTTATTGCTGAAAGTTTTCTTTCACCTTATCCTGCAATTTGAATTTTCTTAGAGTATGATTCTTCGAGCTTTCATGTAGAAATTCCATCAAATTTGTAGGGGGACTCCATGCAAGCTATCAATATGGAGAGATTACAAAACACCTTCCCTTCCATCATCTCTTATCAAGTTTATCAAAATTAATGGCGAGATCTGAATTTTTTATGCATACTTTTGCTAGTACTTAAAGCAAATTATAGTTTCTTCACAAGGCATCTTAAGAGGAACTCTGAAAATAAATTCTAAGCTATTCTACGTCAATGGTCGGTAGCCAAATCCAAAGGGGAAATCAAACAGTAGATCGGCTTACCAGTGTGATGTATAGGCTATGCTCCACCCAAAATGGGGCCATAATTTAGATGATCCGCATAGACTTACGTGAGTGCGGAGTCAGTAGGAAATTCAGGGTTAGCCACTTCTTTTAAGTGACCCTTGGAGTAAGCTAGCAATGTCTTTGTAGCATGAACTAAACGCTCAATGCCGATGCACCAAGCAACGAATTTTCTTCGTCAAAGAATTAGGAATGAGATTCTAAAGATAATCTACAGTCCAGTGTTTAAAGTAGCGAACAGCTTGTAGCAAAGCCCTCACCCCCCTGAGGCACAAGGCTTAAGCTACATAGCATGCAGTGAAAGCTACACGCTACTTCTAGATTTTTAATTAAGGTTGAGCAGTGAAGCATAGAACAATTGTGGGATGGGTGACTCGACCTGCCTTTTCATTCAAGCGATCATTGATCCTTCCGTTTCATCCCCGTCTCTAACTCTACTGTCGGGGCTGGGACAAGAACAACAAACAGATTCTTTGATTTTCTGTTCACTACATTTCTAGTTCCTATTGCCTTCTCACTATTGACAAGAACTTCCTTATTATTCTCGAGAAAGAGCAAAAAAGAAGTTTTATTTATTTCAATTCAATATTTTCTTCAACGGCTAGTGAATTTGAAGTTTCGAACTCCTCTTGGGGGAATCGGAATCGGATGGACGATATGGGATAGCCTGAAAGAATTCCGATAGGCACAAGGATTACATGTACAAAAAGGCCATGATTTGGTCAGTGAAATTCCTAAAGCTAGGGAGAATGCCCTGGCGGAAAAGCACCCGGCGGCGCGAGGTTGATGAGCAAGGAGGGTGCATTTGTTCTAGTTAAGCCAAGAGGACATCCCCTATCTTCCCTAGCCAGTTCACCATCATTCAAGAATTAGTTGATGCCCGGGATGAAGTTCTTCGATGCTGCTACAGGACAAACAGTAGAGGCACATGGAGGTATTGGCTCTCACTATCGATCGGATGGAGGGAACCACGGCGCCGATTGAAGAGGGTCTCAAAAAATTTGTTTCTAGTTCGTGTTTCATCTTCAATAACTTGGAATCATCAAGAGGGATTGGTGAAGACAGATTGAAATAGAATATACTAGTTGATGAGTATATCAACAACCCCTTTTCCAGGAGTCTTATCAATGAAATTATTCATTCAATCATGGAATAAGTCTCTAAAGTTTAGTTGTTGAATAACCAAACTAGTCTGATGAATAATGAAATTAAATGACATTTGGTGCAACCAAACAGCCTAAATTAATAGGAAAAATAAGTACAAGATTAAGTATAAAGGTAAAGAAAGAGCAACCTAACTGATTTAAGACTATTATTTTACTATGAATAACTAATTATTATAAAAAGAAAAGAAAATCTAATAAGACATTGACATTACATGTTAGTGAAAAATAACTTGTATAGTGTAAGCTACACAGCACGTCCATATGCTATGTAGCGTGTAGTGGGTGCAAACTTAGCATGTAGCGTGTAGCATACGCTACCTGCGCTACACTACATGCTTCGTAGCTTACACTACATGCCCCATAGCTTACGCTACTAGGGAGCTACGCTACCTGCATGTGCTACGTAGCATATGCTACGCGCTACGCTACAAGCGCCACCGAAAACACTGCATGCGACTTAAGCTATTTTCATGAGCTACGTGGCATTAAGGCTATGCTAAGCTATGTAGTGTAAGCTACCCACTATATAGCAAAGCTATTTAAAACATTGATCTACACCATAAGGTCCTTAAAGAAGAAAAACAAACAAACAAAATAAACAACAAAAAGCAGCTTCATTTCTATTGAGCACATGTATGAATATATGGAATACCGTAGCATGTATTATATGTTAAGGGATACTAACATAGCATTATCTATCACATAGTTGCGTATCTTGCAACTTATTCCATTTCATTGTAGCTCTCGCAAATCTTATAATGCAACATTTATTTAAATTCTAATGTTATTGTCAAAAATTGTTTAGGACTATAAATACTAGAAATGGCAATCTAATGGACACTACTAGCGAAAAACCTATTCCAACTGTTAAGAAAAAAGCTGCATGAAGGAGAAGAGCTTACAAATGCTCCAAAATAAAGGTCTGATAAAAGAAGTTCAATTTAATCTTTTACAAATTTGTCATGCTTCCTAACAAAAGAATCCTAAACTTTGGAATTAAGCTACCATGTGAACTTTGGAATTGTTTTGACATCGTTGAGATCCTTCACATCTGCCAGCTGAAAAAGGAGAAAGTTACTAAAGAAATACATAGATGAGAGACTTGAACAAGATTGTCGAGAGATCTCTACAAGGCGAGAGGGGGATTTGAAACAAACGAGAAACTACGACGAGGCAAGAGGGGGATTTGAAATAGACGAGAAACTACGACGAGGCAAGAGGAGTTGGTGTGAGGAGACTTCGAGAGGGGACAATCCAAGTGGTGCGAGGGTTTGAGAACAACTTCCAGCTTTGATCGGCTTCAACACGAGGAAGGTCACACTGAAGAGGTGCGAGAAAAGATCTAATTGGATATGACGGCAATGGTAGTTGAAGTAAGCGAGGAAGAAGGAAAAGGAAGGGTGAGAGATGGAGGGGGAATCAATACACATAGGAGAATAGAAGTGGGAGTCTGGAAGGGGTAAGGAGAGAAGAAGAAAGGGGAGGAGAGAAAGGGTGCATGGGTTAGAAACGGGGAATAGGAGATTCGGGGGGAGGGCCAGATAAAAGCAGCAAAGGGCAAGCAAGTTGTGGGGGGAGTCGTGGACGAGAGGGTGAGGAGGGGAGGGAGATTGGATTTCACTGGTTGGGGGGGGGGGGGGGGGGGGGGGGGGGGGGGGGGAGTGGTCCATACTTGGGCCCTAGTCAAAGCTGCCCACCCTAATCGTGGAAAACTTCTCAAAGGGGTGGACGGATGTAAATTTCATGAGGGTGTTCAACTAAGTTGGGACAATAAGGGAAGTCGTCATCCCTCGGAAGAAGGATTCATGGGAGATTAAAGGCTTCGCCTTCATTCGTCTGGAGAAAGCAGATGAGATCGTACAGGTGGTGTCAGCCATTAATGGGAAGAGATTCAAAGGGTGCAAGATCACGGTCAAGTGGGCTCGGCTCGGCTCGGCACGGCCCGAAGCTATCAACAGAGTTGCTGGCTTGCAGTAGAAAATGAGAAATGCAAGGAGAGTCACACCTCAAGGAAGAATGTGGGAGCAACGACACTAGGGGTGGGTAGCCAAAGGAGGCTAGAGGTGGGTTGTCGTATAAGGATGCGATGGTGAACCAAGTGAGAAGGGGGAAGTCTACTGAAGTTGATCTTTAAGGGCCGAAAGAAGGTCTACAAGGTAAGAACAGATGGGCCTGGAAATTATCATTCACCCATCAGTAGTGTCTCACGCATGGAGTTTACTACAATGGAGTCTAACAGCAAACGAAAAAGCCGGAGCGACTACGGTTGAGGTGCAAGATTGGCTCTTTGACTACTACGAAGTGGAGCATGACACATCCATTGTAAAACACCTATCGATGGAGAAGATGTGGATCTCTCACCCATGGGGTTAAACTAGAGAGGATTCTACTTACAAGCACCCACTTCAACGACAAGCTAGTCGAGACAATCTAGAGGTGGGTCTATTGATCGCCCCTAGGGTGGAAGGAGATTTGGGTTCAAGCCTGGGATCTTCTCGTCAAGCTATAGTTTTCAGAGGTATTGACCGTGAATGGATCGTGCTTAGGAGAGGTGTTAGCCGTCAATCCTACCACTGAAAGGTGGGAAGAGATTAGAAAAGCCCGCCTATGCGTGACGATGAACAACTCGACTTCGATGCCAACGAAGAGCACTGTCGTTGTAGGAGAGGAAAGGATGATGGTAAGTCGACCACAAGCAGAATCCCTGGAACTACACCGTCCTAAAGGTTACTCAAAGACACAATCGCACACTTGAGAAAGGCAAGCCCGAAACTATTGATTGCAGGCCTGGGGGCGAGAATATTATTCCTTAGGTTTGAAGCTCATTCAAATAACTTTCCGAAAAGACTGGAGTCAACTCAATCAAAGCTAAGACGGCGAAATTATGACTTCCCCCATAGCCTGTTATCACTTTGAGGTCACTTTTGGTGGGTCATCTTGGATCCAATGGCCCTCATTTTACTTTTTGTAAATGTCCTGATAGCTCTTTAGGTTATCTTTCCAACGGCTTAAGAATCAGCCCAATCGGAGTTGTAATGAGGGAGATGCGACAATTTTACCAAACTCGCCCATTGCTGCCCAAGTGTTGAAACCGAATCAGCTCCAAGTCGACTCACTTTTACTCGCTTGCCACAACAAGCGCGCTACATCTATCACTTTGCGCTGCATGGGTCAATTATTATCCACCAAGTGACTTGGTTTTCCGGTAGATTTGCATATAAATAACATATTAATCTCCGTCATTAGGAGAATTTGCTGATTTTTCCAAACAAGGTAAACTCCAGGAAATCCTAAGGCGAACCCAACTCCCCACCAATGCACTCCTTGGGTGTCAACAATTTTGCTATCATACTCTACCAGCGCCTGGCCTGGGCAACAACACCCGGCTTGGTTCACCCCCAGCATGCCCCATTCTCTGTCGTTTCCAAGCGTCCTTGTGTTATGTACATGTCGCGCGCCTGTGCACCCCACGATTTTACAAATGTTCCATCCTAGTGTCAGTGCCCGATGAAGCTCATGCATGCCCTCAGTACAAGTAGTTGTTATGACAAGGAGACGGCTTGCAAATACATGCCAACATCAGGCAGAGGCTTGGACTCATGCTACAGGCTCTGCCTCAAGGAGCAGCATCCAAAGGAAGGCAGCATGTCCCAAACCTGATAAGGGGGGATGTTGAGTGACATGCGAGAAAAGGAGATAGTTCCACGTGTTCCTCGCCTTTTTAGTTGCATGCATCCCGCCCTTGAGTCGTTGGCGGCACGTGCAAGACGTGTGTCTAACAAAGACCTTTCTCTCATGCGTGGGAGGCAAGCTCTCACATGCGACTCGACCTCACTTGTTTCTAAGGGATTGATGGAAGACCGTTGTTTTGTGTGAGAACCTTATGCTTGCTTGGAAGAGTCCTCTACTCCGATGATGGGCAATGTGAAAGACTCGGCCATCAGAGCTCTAGGCACAAGGGATATCAAGGGCAAAGCGTTGGTAGTCGTGACACAAAAAGAGGATTAAGCAAAGGGGAGCCACCTCGTCGAGCATAGCAGATGGAATCATTCTACGACAGGCTTTAGAGGGAGGCTGTACAAGTCGAGCCAATCCAAATTGCAACAAGAGGAATTGCAGACCTGACTTGCCAGAGTCAAACTGAAGCACCAAATTCCGATGTGGAGGGGGTGGTGGAAGTGTCAGTGAGCGTCAACTTGGACAAGCATTGTATCATGGAGGCTATGAAATGTGTCGGAAGGAAGATTGTGATCTCCTTCGGCAACTACAAGGACTATGTGGCATTGTTCCAATGGGAGTCGAAGCAAGACAAGGTGATATAGCAAATGGTGAACAAAAGAAAGCCTCAAAGATCCCCAAGAGTTTTTAGGGAGCTAATCAACCTTAATTCTAATATTAACTATAATTCAGGTAGTGCCACAAGATAAGGGAAGAAGGGGAAGATCGGTTCCCAAAAGAAGATTTTATGTGGAATGTCAAAGGGTTGGGTTCTAGGGAGAAGAGCCTGTAGATTAGAGATGTATGTTGTGGGTCAACAGCTTAGGTTATATCATTCTAAGAGACCAAGCTCCAGGCAACTAATCGAGTTGTGATGGATTCACTTTGGAGAGTCTCCCTTGACATTTCGGAGGGGAGTACAGGGGGAATAATGGCAACATGGGACTCAAATGTCAGTACTAAGGTAGACGCGTGTTGTTGTGTTTTTTCAGTCTTTGTGGTGTTCACAAATGTTGTTGTTAAGGTCAATTGAATGTTCACACTAGTGTACAGCCCGAAACAAGCAGAGAAGAGGTTAGACTTATGGGATGAATTGGAGGGCTTTCGTGACAGCTTTGAGGGCTCGTGGTGTGTAGGCAGTGATTTCAACGTCGTCAAATTCCCTCATGAAAGGTCAAATGGGGGAAGATTAATGTGCAGCATGAAGGATTTCATAGCGTAGGTCATGGCCAGTGTTTCAAATAGCGCCCGTAGCGTACTGGTAGCGTACGCTACATAGCGTAGCATGGCCGTAACGCTACGTAGCGTCCCGAATAGCGTAAATCCCCCGTAGCGTACGCTATAGGGGTCGTAGCGTACGCTACAGCTACGTAGCGTCCGTAGCATAAGCTACAATGTATTTTTTTACTATTTTAGTTTTTTATTATTTTTTCACGTTTTCTTTGTTTCTAATGTTGAGGAATGTGACACTTGTATTGTACTTGATACTTTTAACCTATGACATTTTTATTTCTTTTCATAATTGTGACTTGTGGTTTCAATTAAACATTATTAATTAAAGTGGTTTTCTTAGAAAGTTGTTGATGTGATAATTATTTGATTTGGCTTATATATGTGGATTGGCTTTTGATAAATGATAACTAATAACTTTTTTTAACATGCTTATAATTGATAAAATGAATCATCTTTTAGCCATTTTTATATTTTTTTTCCCTTTTTTTTCCCTATTTATTATATGTCCTATTTTTAAATTTAAAAATAGAAGTATCGTGTAGCTTATGTTATACGCTACGTATTTACGCTACGCGCTATAGAGGGCTGAGCGCTATGCATCACGCTACCGCTATTTAAAACACTGGTCATGGCAAATCTTCACATGGGTGGGGTTAGATTCACATGGTCTAATGTGCAAGTTAAGGTCGTTTGCTCCAAGCAGGATAGATTCCTCATCTCTGCAAAGTGGGTGGAGATATTTCCGCAAGTCCAATAGCAAGGTCTCCCAAAGCCTGTGTCAAATCACTGTCCAATTCTGTTGGAGGTGGGGAGGGAAATTGAGGCCTAAGGCCCTTCTGAAGGCTTCTCTGACCTAATCCTAAGCTGCGGCTTTTGAGGTATATGGCTTCGTTGTCTTCTAGTTGAGTCTAAAGTTAAGATTGCTCAAGGACAAAATTAAGTTGTGGAAAAAAGAGTTGTAGAGAAACAAGGAGACTGAAACAGATATGATCCCTGAGGGTATTCAGGAAATCTATGTTGAGGCAAAAGGAGCAGACCCGAATGAGGAAGGAGTCTGAGATCTAAGCTAACTACAAAATATGCAAGAAGATAAAAGGAATAAAATGGAAGCAAAGGTCAAGAGCAACTTAGCTCAACGAGGGAGACAAAAACACCAAGTTTTTTATAGCATCGCGAGTGCTTGAGCCAATAGTAGTAAAAATGGCACTTTTTAAGTGAGAGGCAAGATAGTGGAAGGAAAGACAATTTGCAAGGCTATGGTGCAGTTCTACAAGGACCTCTTGCGAGGTGAAAGATGAAATAGACCAAAGTTGACCAAACTAAATTTCAAATCTCTGTCTGAAGTCGAAACTGAATCCCTAAAAAATCCGTTCTCCAAGGAAAAAGTTAGAGGCGGTAGGGTCCTTAGGGAGAGACAAGGCTCCAAGGCCCAACAGCTTTCCAATGGCCTCTTACCAAGGTTTTCTAGGATTAGTGAAATGTGACGTGATGAGATTTATAAAGGAAATTTTCAAAAGGAGACATCTCTAGGCAGGTTTAGGAGCCTTGTCCAAAGCCCTTATCCCAAAGGTAGCAAGTGCGGATAGCTTAAAAGATTTCAGACCAATCAGCCTCATTGAGGGTCCCTACAAGATTCTTGCGAAAACTTTAGCTTCGAAGTTTCAAAAGGTTCTTGAGAGTGTCATCTCAAAGAGTAAGCGAGCATTTGTTGAAGGAAGGCAGTTAATGCTCTCATTGCTCATGAATGTGTGGACTCTTGTCACAAGATGCAAAAGGAATAGTTTCTAATTTGGACTTGGAAAAAACATATGATCGCATCCACTGGGAATTTTTGGATTACATGATGGATAGTTTGGGTTGCGTTTCAAAGTGGAGAGATGGATGCAAGAATGCGCAAAGTCCGCTTCATTTTCAGTGTTGGTGAATGGTCCCCCCCAAAGGTTTTTTTAGAAGCTCGCAGGGCATTAGGCAAGGAGACTCGCTCTCACATTTCTCTTTCTAGTGGTATATGAGGCTTTGAGAAGGATGTTGGAAAAGGGGCAGGAAGCCGATCTCGTTAGCTAATTTAGGGTGGGAAAGGTGAGTCATCTAATACCTCACCTCTGGTTTGTCAACAATGCTTTGCTTATGTGCGAGGCAGATCCAAGTACAATGCACAACATAAAGAAGATTATCTAGTGCTTCCAGGTAATTTTGGGGCTGAAAGTGAACATAACAAAAAGCGAGATCCTAGGGATCCATAGGTAAAAGGAGATAGAAAGGATGGCATCCATTTTTGGTGTACAGCCGGACCGTTCCCCACTAATCTGGGTATCCCTCTTTGCATTAGGAAACAAGCCAAGCACATATGGGATGTTGTGGTGGAAAGAATGGAAAGAAAGTTCTCGGCACCAATGTTGTCAAATCGCATATGTGATTGCATGCGACCAGCCTAAGCTGATCGCTTATGTGCTCACATTGCACGGGCCTTTGACCTTTTTTCTTTTTAATTTAATAACAAATTGAAAAAAAAAAAAAAAAGGAAAAAATCTTAAAAATTAGGAAATTTTGTGCCTAATTACTACAAGTGATTGGATTGGGTTCTTTTACCTATTTCATTGTAGTTTGACTATTACAACATCTATAAGTAATATATTTAATTACTTATATTATATTAAATGTGTTATATAAAAAAACAATCAACAAGTTACACTAAAAGGGAATTGATTATTAAAAGCTTCAAATAGAGATATTTATTGATAACTCGAATCTTGAATCCGTGATGTATACAACTTACAACTTATTACTTATATAATTTACAATTTACAACTTATTGACTTACAAAATTAAAATCTAAAAGATCACATAGGCAACTATACACATTGATCCAAAACATATTGTGGCACCTGATCCCCTCCATCATTTTCATCATTATCGTCATCAGAGTCATCTCCTTCTTTGATGTATAGTCCATCTTCTTCTATTTCTTCATCATTGGTTCACACTACTACAACTACATCTCTTCAATCTCGCCTACTTCTTGACCTTGACTGCTACTTAGCCTGCTATTGCTCGCCCCTCTTCTCCACCTTAGAGTGAGAGAACTTTCTCCAGTTGCCGATTCAAATGCCGCATCTTCAACTTAAGCTAATGTTAGGTCCTCCCCTACAAAGATCGGGTCCTCTGTTTCTACAAGCCACTTACTATTTGTCTCCAAATCATCTAGGTAGATAGATTCACAAAAACAAGCTTTTCTCACCTAACCTGGAATCATTCTCGTAACTTTTGGTTGTACTGAACAAAGACTAAGTCATTTAAGCTTCTTTTGTTCAAGTTGATCCCTTTTTTTTGTAAATCTGCATAACATTCCAATTGAAAGTGAATTAGCAATGGTCATTTACTTTTAACTCTCCAAGTCTAATTCAACATTTGAGGAGTGACTTGTAAAGCTTACCAACTCGAATGTACTCTAATTGCACTAGTAACCGCTAGTAGAACATGTAAGGCCAAGAATCTACATGACCAATTTCTTTAATATTAGATCCCTCCTGTTTAAGTTCACTCCATAGGCAGCCCACCAATCAGTTGTGCAAATAATATTTAGTTAGACTTTGTATATTGTAAAAAACTATTTCTTGGTTAGACCAACTCACTAAGACGTTCATACATCGTAATTTTATAGTCTTATGTCTAATGACTATTTCTCTTAAGAAAATCCAATCTTGTTCTTCTTTATCTGGAACCATTCTCTCCAAGACGTCAGGAAAGCCTACTACATGCGTCGCTTTTGCCCCCGTCTGAGCGAAAGAAAAGAATACAATTGGTTCATGATATAGGCAGTTGAATGCAATGGATATGACATTTGGTTGCCCCATTCTTCATCTATAAATGTCAAAGGTAAGCTTATAATCACGGTCTTTATAGTTAAAGTGATTCGTGATTTTGTTTTTAGCCCTCTCCATTGCATGATAGATGTACCCCATTTGTGGCTTCTCATTTGCATCCACTAATCGAAACACACCCACTGAGGGTTCTGATTATTTAAGTATCTTTAACACTTGTGTCCAAAACGATTGCGAGAGGTTGGTTGGTTGGACTAGCTTCCCTTCAGCCTTCTTTGACCAAGGCCCATTATTCCAATCGGCCGACACTATAAAGCTTATAAGCTCATATTTCTTTGTATACAACCTCTATAATGTTAAGAAGGTTATTTCAAATCTGGTGACAATTGGATGAAGCAAGTACACCCAATGTGTTTTCTCATATGATGGAGAACAATGGCATGTTTATACATAAAGACATAATTCTTTAAGTCCTAGCAATCACTTTAACATACAATTTACCTACATCTTCTAATATTAAATCTATACAATGTGTCATGCATTAAATCCAAAGTAAACGGTGCATCTTCTCCATAACAAGGCGACCGGTGGCTATGTAGGAGGCTACGTTGTTCATGATACTTGGACAACATATTCTTCTTCTACCTTCTCAACTACAATATCTAACAATTTAAATAAATAATCGACTATGTGGGAATGGGCCAATGCATCCACGGACTTCAAAAATAGTCCTAGTTGGATAATTCACTAGAAAGTTTTTCAGTGTCCGACTGGAATTATTAGTCCATGAGTCAGCCATTAGAGTACAACCATATGTTTTCCATGCCTCCTTATATTTAGCGATGAAGCTTCTAGTACAATCAACCTCAGTTTTGAGGCAATGTTTCCCTCACTTCTTGATACGAAGGAGGCTAAGTCCAAGTCCAAATTAACCTATAGCTTCCACCATAACCTTGAAGCTCTTTGATCTAACAATATTGAGAGAAACACCAGCTTGGTATAACCACTTAGTGATGTACTGAATTGTGGTTTTCATGTCCTTATTCTTCATCGGTTTTCAAGTGTTGTTTAAGCGAGTTATTTTCCTTTACCCTTTTGGTTGACCACATCCTCAGGATGTACACCACCTATCTATTAGCTCATGCCCACAAGCTCTTTTGGAGATCAGTAGTCTTAAAGCACCCAGTCGACATGGGGGGGGGGGGGGGGGGGGGGGGGGGGGGGGGGGGGGTTTATAGTTAACACTTATAGAGGGGACAAACAAAGTGAGAGTGACTTTTCTTGAATCTTGAACTTGTAGCTTTGCTCCCCTTGAAACTTTAACTTGTAGAGTTGTAGTTGTACACTTGTAAATAACTCTTGTGATTTATCACTTGACTCGTCTCTCTTGAAAAAAAAAAAAAATCAAACTTGAAAGAGATTATGAAGTTATGAACTTATGAGACAATTAGTAAATAAATAGAAAATGAGACTATGATAAATGAATTAGAGAAAAGAAGACAAAAGACTAACAAGTTAGAATTTAGAAAAGAATAAGAAAGAGAATGAGTGAGAGAGATTAGAGAATGATTGAGAAACTAAGAGTCATAGAATTCTAGAATGAATCGAGAATGAATGAGAGAGGGAAAGTACGAGAGGGAGAATGAGAGATTAGAGAATGAGTGAGAGTGAGAGTGAGAGAGAGAGAGAGAGAGAGAGAGAGAGAGAGAGAGAGAGAGAGAGAATGAATGAATGAATGAATGAGAGAATGGCCTAAAGGGGGAGAAAAATAAAAAATAAAAAATCTTATGCCAATTCTATCTTTCAAAAATAAAAGAAAAATTTTATAATAAAATAATAATAATAATAATAATATGAAGAAGAAGAAGAAGAAGAAGAAGAAGAAATGAAGAATCTTGTTCTTGCGAGTTGTAACGTGATTGTTGAACTTAAACTTAGAAGTTGAAACTTGAATCTTCTTGATCTTGATTCTTGAAACTTGATTGTCGTTTGAACTTGAATCTTGAAGCCTCGATTGTTGTTATTGCAACTCGAAACTTAGTAGTTGAAAGAGTACTCGAGCTTAAAATTTGGTTCAAGCTTCAAACTTAAAAGGGAAAATGAGAATGAATAATGATTTGTAAGAAAAATTAAGATAGATTATGATTTGAAGAGAGTTTAGAGCTAGAGAGAGAGAGAGAGAGAGAGAGAGAGAGAGAGAGAGAGAGAGAGAGAGCTTTAGAATATGGAAAATGGCGGCCATATGAGTGTCTATTTATAGGCACAAGTGCCACGAATTGCAGAAATTTAAAAAAAAAAAAATTTTAAAAAAAGGTCCCAACAGTCAGAATTTTTACCTTTGGGGAAGTATGTCATCGCTTAGGGTGTATGCGATGGCATACTCACACATGCGATCACATACTCATGGCATACATTTTTATGCCATCGCATACACCCCCTAGTCGCATACACGATACATGCATCCAAAATTGCATAAGTGATCACTTATGACAACACTGGTCGGCGTGGAAGGAAGAGACATTACTTAACAATAGGGGGGGCGTATAATGCTTATCAAAGCGGCAATGTCAAATATGTTGATTGATGCATTTTGCCTCCTTTCAAGTACCCAAAATCTCTCATCCATAGGTTGGAAAACTCAAGCACGATTTCCTTTGGAAAGAAAGGGGAGAGAAGGAGAAATTTCACTTGTTGAGGTGGGATGAGGTGCGTTTGCCTTATGATCAGGGGGGAGCACACAAAGAAATTGGAGTCAAACAATCAAGCTTTGTAGGGGTCGTTTGGTACCTTGGATTTGGAGGTAAATGGGTGTATTTCAAATCCAAGTAGCCACTTTTTGCATCTGGCAGCCCTAGATTTGGCAGTAGATGGAATCAAAAGTATTTCAAATACCCCTTTTTGGTGTGTTTTGAATCTCAGCAAAATGTTGTGATTCCGGTGTAAATCCAAATGAAATGCCCTTTTTAGTTCCTTTTTAAAGGCAAAAGAGTTGCAATTGTAACAAAGGTGTCACTAGGCTACTAATCCATTGTACACGTGGCACAATCATGATATCCCAAAACAATCCAATTATCTGCTGCAACACCAAAATCACATCAATAGAATGATCTGAACCATCCAAACATTGTACATGTAAATGGATGGTTAGAAAACATTAGTGAGTTGCTTGTTTGCAACCCTTACATTTGTGGCCCAGCCAAGGCTCGGAATTTCCTCATTTTTTGCCAAAGTATATATTTCAATAGGCTTATTACAATCACTTCATCAAATACCACACATATATACTAATTTGGGATATGAAAGCTGATTTAGTTAATCAAATCCAGGTCCTATGAATATACTGAAGAATTCCAAAGCATTTCAAATGCAAGCTCCCAAATGGAAGCTTTGAATTCTAGTGCATTTCAACCAAACACAACTAAGGATTCGAAATCACCTTGATTCCAATGTAATTATGATTTGGATTCTAATGCATTCAAATCCAAACTCCCAAACAGGTCATTAAGGCTTTGGGAAGACACTTGGTTGCGAGAGAGGCCACTTCAAGAGATTTTTCCACAGTTAGCCAACTTATCTCTAAAATGCAACATTTCAATATTCAATGCTTCTCCTATTCAAGTGGAGTTGTCATCTGTTCTCCCCCTTGCTGAGAAATATGCTCGATGAGGACATCGAAAACAATGTTAAGTTGCAAGATCTCCTTCAGAAGTGCCACTTGGCTCAAGAAGTTCAGGATAAAATGTTGTAGAAGGCAGACAAATTGGGAAGGTTCTCGGTCTGATCCTTCTATACCATTATTCGGCCCGTGGGAGCAAAAGGAAGCCATGTCATGAGTGCACCTCTTTAGTTTAGTCTGACGAAGCCCATTGTTCAGAGTATCCCCGATATTACGAGAATATCCCCTATATTATCCATATCTCTAGCTTGGCGATATGGATAACACTAGTAGCGATACCGATAACACTAGTAGTATTAGAAATCCTAGGTATCGACGATTTATCGCTAAGTATCGTCGATGTATCGATATTGCCAATATTTTCAATTGCGTAAATTCCAAGTGTTGCTTGTTTCGCCAATATTTTGGACTAGGTAAATTCCAAGTGTCGCTGGCATTTCTAGTGTATTGGCAATAGTTCGATATTATCGCTAATGTATCGACATTGCCAAATAAACTTGTTATTAAAAACTTTCCATTTCAATTTTTTAATGTGTGCATGGTTGTATGATAAAATGCATGTTTGTATGTGTGTATATGTATGGATGGATGGATTGACGGATGGATGCATGCATATATATTATGGGATGGTTGGATGGATGAATGGGATGGTTGGATGGGTGGATGGATGGTCAAATAGGTATGTTTTTTAAGTTCATTAACTTTTATATGTCTTAGTTATTATATGTACCTGCATTTGAATTATATAAACTCATTTGGGTTACTATTGAACTGATTTATTGAGACGAGACGACACACGCTTTTAAGCCCCCATTTAGTGGAAACTTATTATGTATGCATTCTTTTAACAAATTTTTTATTCCTAAATATGCAAATGTGTATTTTAGCACTTCATGAAGTTTTTTACTGAAAAAAATCTATCATTTTCTACATGTTTCCCCACATTTTCGGGTATTGGCGATATTGATGTTGTTTCCACATCCTCGGCCAACGAAACTTGTAGCGATACCAATACTTTGAACATTGACGGAGCCCCCCCGTAAAGCGATAGCGATCACATGGCTTGTTGGGCGCAACGGAGTGCTAACGATTGACAATCTTCAAAAGAGTATCTTTGGTGCTGCCCAACGCATGTGTTGTGTATGGTGGATGCAAAATCAACTAATCACCTCTTCCTTCATTGCCTTTTACACCAGAAGTATATGGATGTCAACCATGGGATTCTTGATGCAGGACAATTAACCACTTGTTTTAAAAGCTCGAACTGATAGAGCATGGCAAATTAATCCATTTATCTCATAGCCCAGGCCCCACATCCCATGGGTTAGGACCTCGGCCGAACCCCCCTCATGGGCCCCACATCACATGGGTACCGCCTCACACGAGCCACCCACCTCACACGGGCCACCCACCCAGAGTGTGTCCCCACATCCCACGAGCTACCCCACTCGAGCCCGGTGTGAGATTTCCTATGCATTAATCACCCCAGGTGAGGAGTCTCGAACACGAGACCTCCCGCTCTGATACCACTTTGATGTAGGACAATTCACCACTTGCTCTAAAAGCTCGAATTGATAGAGCATGACGAATTAATCCCTTTATCTCATACCCCAGGCCCCACATCCCATGGGTTAGGACCTCGGTCGAACCCCCATCGTGGGCCCCACATCACATGGGTACTACCTCACATGAGCCACCCACCTCACACAGGCCGCCACCCCGAGTGTCCCCGCATCCCACAGGCTACCCCACTCGAGCCCGGTGTGAAAATGCCCCTACATTAATTATTCGGTGACTTATCTGTGATACCAAAATCAATTGGAAGTCTCTTCTATGTTTGGCATGGAGTCAAGACTAACGATATAAGGATATATGGAGATTGGCATTATTAGCAAGACTATGGGCATTATGGGGGGAAAATGAATGGAAGATGCTTTCGAAACTTGAGGTCTTCCACAAATGAAGTGACAAATCGGGTTAAGCTTTTGGTGGTGGAATGGGCATTATATGTAAATGACTCAGTTAATAGTGAGTTTATCGCTAGGTTAAGGATGTAATTTCTTTTCTTTCTTTCTTTTTTTTTCCCTTCAGTTTCAGCATATTTTTTTATGAAAGCATTGTTATTAGGGGTGTACATCGAGTCAAACCGAGTCGAGCTGGCCTCAGCTCGACTCGGCTCGGCCACTGGCTCGAACTCAGCTCGGCTCAGTCCTCGAGCCTGACTGGCCAACTCGGCTTGGTTCGGTCAGCAGCTCAGGCCAACTCGGGCCAAGTTCGAGCCAAAATCGAGTCGACTTCGCCATTGAGGCATTTCCACAAACACCTAAACTGCAACTTCAAAATCTCACTGTTTTACAAACATGGGCAATGGTTTTACAGGTATTTTATCAAACACTCTAATCAACATAAAAACCAAGAAAAACAAAGAGAAAAAGGGTATTTGTTTCATGTACATACCTTCCTTGCCCCCAGCCACATTTCGTTGAGTCATTTTATCAAACAGTTGGTGAGCAACATCAATGGCAAAGTAACCGAGTCACTGAACTAGTTCGATCCGAGCTGGATTCGATCCGAGTCGAGTCGAGCTGGGGTCTGCTCGAACTCGGCTCGAACTCATTTTCGAGCTCAAAAAATCAGCTCGACTCGGCTCAAACTCAGCTTCGAACCGAGTCGAAACGGGCTTTTTCGAGTCGAGTCGAGCGAGCAAACCGAGCTAGCTCGGTTCGTGTACACCCCTAATCATTATCTTTCAAAACGATAAAGAATCCTGAAAATTCAAACTATACAAAAGCACAACAGATCCTCAAACCAAAACTATAATGATTCAGATTGGGGCATGGTAAAAGCATAGGACCCAATAGTTTGCAGCCATTACTATTAAGAAAGGAAAAATGCAGTGCTGTGACAGTTGAAAACCCAACAACAAGAGCAACACCAACAGCAGCTAAAAAAAGAGAATTAAATCAAGTGAAATAATCAGCAAAGAGAAAACTGCTAACCTTGCACTCTGGCTTCCCTGACCTTGCCTTTTCTTTATCCTTCTCCTTGTCATTTTCCTTTTCCTTTTCCTTGTCCTTACCAACCTATACAAGAAATTAGTTACCATAAAAGAAGTGCAACGTACTCTTTTACAAACTTGTCTTTTTTTTTTCTTTGCAGGTGCTTGTGTGCATCCGCAGGGAATAATCTTGTCTTTAAATGAGGCAGCGACACCCTAACGTCATTAGAAGAAAAAAAAAAGACAGCCAAAGACAACCCAAAGAAACAAAGGAAACAAACAAAAACAAAGCAAAACAAAACAAAAGGCAGAAAAACCTACAAAAACATGCTATACAACTCGAACAAACAAGAGCTGCAAGGGAGGCAGGAAGCAGGCCAGCCACTAAGCAACAACTGAAACCAACCCACTAGTCCAACAGACGAGATGCCAGTTAACAATCGGATAGGTTGAGAACCAAGGCCCAATCCTTCATGTCCCTGACAACCAGCCCCGTAACTCTAGAGGAAGGCGTGAAGGTGTTGTGGAAAGTGCAAAAATTCCTTTCCTTCCGGATTTCCTAGAGGATGGCCATGACCCCCAAATGCCAGACAGCTATAAAGGCCTTGTCACTACTACCCTATGCCAAGCTCTAACGAGCCCATGGACTGAACTTGGGCATGACCCAAGGAACTTGAAATTGGAGCAAAATAGAGGACCAAATATCCAGAGCATACGGACGTAGGAGGAAAAAGTGGTTAATGGATTCCCCGTCTTCAAGGGACAGAATACAGACATTTGGGAGAATCATTCCCCTGCGATGAAGGTTGTCCACTGTAAGAATTTTTTTCCCTAGCAAGGAGCAAAAAAAGGCTACAACTTTAGGAGGGCTTCCATAGAAGCAGAGGGAAGAAGGATGGCCATTCTGAGTAGGAGAGCTCCCATGCGAAAGATGGAAGGACTTGTATGTGAAGAGGCCAGAAGATGACTTCAACCAAAACATGGTATCAGACTCTCGAGGGATTAGCTGAATTCCTTAGGGCAGCTTTAAAAGCTCAAGCAGCTCTACTATTTCATCCTCCAGCAAGGCTTTACTGCAAGGACATCAGACTCCTAAGCCTACATTCGAATAACATTCAACAACCTTAGCTGAAGGGTTGGAGCAAATACTATTGAGAGCAGGGAAGACAGGTGAGAGGCCTATCTAGAATCCACTCATCGACCCAAAATCTAATTTTGTTTATGTTACCCATGCTGAAGGAAATTCCTTCCTCGAAGGGAAGCTCTCAGCTCAAGATAACTTTCAACCCTCCTCCATCAGTGCCATATTTACAAGCAAGGATATTCCTCCACCAACAGTCCAATTCATTACCGAAGCGCCAAAGCCATTTTCCCAACAGAGCAGAGTTCACATCCAAGAGAACTTTGATGCCTGCCCCACCTTCCAAATAGGGTTTGCAAACTTCAGACTAAGGAGGTGGAATTTGTTATTGTCTGAAACTCCATTCACAGAAAATCTCTCCTCAACTTACCTATTCTATCTAAAATAGACTTATCGAATCAAAATGAGAGGAAGTAAGAGGGAAGATTAGAAAGAGCTGATTTAATTAAAATTAAACAGCAACCAAGGGATAAGTAGTGACGTTTTCAGGGGGAGAGCTTCCCACTCTATCCATTCGATGACCGCATTCCAATGGTGTTTGGCAGGCTTGCCGATACAAAGGAGCAAACCTAGGTAAGTGGAGGGGAGCAACCTGCTTTACAACCAACAAATCAGCAAGATTATAAAGAGAGGACGACAAAATATTAACGCACAACATTTCGCTTTTGAAGAGGTTGATTTTAAAACCAGAGATGGCCCCAAAACAACGCAAAATCTTCCTAAGGTTGATTACCGCATTGTCCAAGGCTTCACGGAAGAGAAGGGTATCATCAGCATATTGAATATGGGTTACAGAATGGCTAGATGGGCTCACCTTGAACCCTTGAAACAGGCCAATCAATTCCCCTTTCCTCAACATACGACTTAAACCTTCAGTAACAAGCACAAAAAGAAAATGAGACAGCGGGTCTCCTTAACTGAGGCCTCTTGAAGATTGGGAAAAAACCAGTGTTCAAAATATCGGTATCGCACAATGTATCGCAACCTTGGGATACAGATACGTATCGGATATATCGTTTGTATCGCATAATTTATCGCACTTTTTGGGAAACATGGGGAAACATCGGCAAAATGGTTGAATTTTTTTATAAAAAACCTTAATACACACTTTTAAATCATAAAATCTCGAAAAAAAAAAAAAAAAAAAAAAGTGCACATGATAATTTTCCTTTGTATAGGGTCTTAAGTTATGCGTTATCTGATTGAACTAAGTTCTAAATTCAAATATGATGCATAACATTAAAAATTTTGTGGGCCACAAATATATTTTTTTGAATCAAGCTGATATTTGTTTTTTCTTTTCATCCAAGTCTGTGTGAACTTATCCACAGGTTGGATGGTCACAGTGGACCTTAGAAAGTTTTCAATGGTGGGGGATCAATGACCAATGTTTCTTTTAGTGTGGTTCACTTGAAACTTGTATCAGTTTCGTTCACTTCAGTTTCTTTTTTGGGACCATGCCATGAAATAAGCAGTCCAAACAGATGGACGACATTGATATGCAGTACACACATCAATGTGGGCCCTAAAAGTTTACTCATGTACGCAGTTTGTTTGGTTAAATCCAAGCAACCAACAACTTGAATGGGACCCTAACCATGGGGTTACTTCGACATAAGATAGTGTATCAACACCGTTAATTCATTTTAACATATCATTTTAGGTCATGGGCCAAAAAATAAGGCAGATCCAAATCTAAGGTGGACCACACCACACAAAATAATGGTCATTAAATGACCACCATCAAACTTTTTTGGAGCTACAAAATTTTTCGATCAAGCTAATATTTATGTTTTCCCATCCAGGTTTATCAAACCTTGTGAACGGATTGGATGGCAAATAAACACCACGGTGGGCCCTAAGAAGCTTCAATGATGGACATCATTGTGATGCAGGACAATTAACCACTTGCTCTAAAAGCTCGAACTGTTAGAGCATGGCGAATCAATCCCTTTATCTTATTGCTCAGGCCCCACATCTCCTGGGTTAGGACCTCGGCCAAACCCCCCTCGTGGGCCCCAAATCACATGGGTACCGCCTCACACGAGCCACTCGAATCACACGGGTGGGGCCCGCCTCTCACGAGCCACCCACCTCACACGGGCCGCCCACCCCGAGTGTACCCCTACATCCCAAAAGCAACCCCACTCAAGCCCGGTGTGAAAATGCCCCTGCATTAATCACCCCCGATGAGGAGTCTCGAACACGAGACCTCCCGCTCTGATACCAATTTGATGCAGGACAATTAACCACTTGCTCTAAAAGCTCGAACTGTTAGAGCATGGCGAATCAATCCCTTTATCTCATTGCCCAGGCCGCACATCTCATGGGTTAGGACCTCAGCCGAACCCCCCTCGTGGGCCCCAAATCACATGGGTACCGCCTCACACGAGCCACCCGAATCACACGGGTGGGGCCCGCCTCTCACGAGCCACCCGCCTCACACAGGCCGCCCACCCCGAGTGTGCCCCTACATCCCACAGGCAACCCCACTCAAGCCCGATGCGAAAATGCCCCTGCATTACATTGCCACCACGGTTTCTGTGGTGTGGTACACTTGAGCCTTACATTTGTCTCCTTTTTGGGCTCATGCCCTAAAATAACATATGAAAATGAATTGACGGTATGGATTGACTGGTGTACCACGCACCAGTGACCTAGCTGGTGTGAGTACATGTCGTGCGAAGATGAGCACTGACGCTCGTCGAGCTTCAGTTATACAAACAGTTCAAAGGAGTACAAAGTTACATAGGCTCCACAATAATATATTTATTATATCCACACCGTTCATCCATTTGGAGAGATCATTTTAGATCATGAGCTCAAAAATGAGTCATATCCAAAGCTCAAGTGGACCACACCACAAATATCAGTGAGATAATGATTCTCACCATAAAAACATTCGTAGGGCCCACCATAATGTTTATTTTCCATCCAATTTGTTCATGAGGTCACACGGACCTGGATGAAGAGGAAAAACAAATATCATATCGATTCAAAACTTTCGTGACCCTCAAAAGGGTTTCAATGGTAAACGTTCAATCTCCCACTGCCTATTTCATTGTGGTCCACTTGATCTTTGGATCCGTCTTAATTTTTGGCTCAAGCCTTACGACGAGCTCGTCAAATGGATGAACAGTTTGGATATAACATATACCTCATGATGGGACCCACAGAACTTGGTGACGTCAACACACCATCCAGGTTGGTGGTGTGCAATACACCAGCCCAGCCGCATCTCGTAATAAGGGCTCGGAGCCCTTTTTTTCTAAGGAGAGAGGGTTCCGGCGTTCCAGAACCCTAAAATCTCTACCAAACCTATCATTTGGCCGAGGTTTTCTACAAATTTCGCCGAGAATTTCTCCGGATTTCGCCGAAAATTTCTCTGGATTTCGCGATTTCTCTAAATTTCAACGGATTTCGCCCAAATCTCTCCCAAGTAGAGATTTTGTTGTTGCGATTCAAATACTGCTTCCGATTACAGCGATCTCCTCTACAGGTACCGAAATCTACTTGTTGAAAGTTTCTTCTTCTTCTTCTTCTTCTTCTTCTTCTTCTTCTTCCTTTTTTTTTTTTTTGAATAATGATGCGGTACCAACGTCCCGGAGTTGTAGTATCGTTGATATTGCACGATATCGAATGATATTTGGTGATATTATGCGAAATTTATCAATATATTGATCCATAAAAAGTATTCTGCAAATTTTTTCAAATTTTTAGTATCTTTCGAAGGGTTTCGTATCGCTGGACTACGATACCAATAATATCGGCCGATAGTATCGATATTTCGAACACTGAAAAAAACCTTTCAGGGAGGCCTTTAACAAGCACTAAGAAGTGGGCGGAGGAAATACATTATTTAATCCAACCACGCCATTTCAAACCAAAACCCAAACAGCTAAGCATATAGTCAAGGAAGCCAAAATCTACATGGTTGAAGAAGGCCTTTTCAATATCAAGTTTGCAAACCAAACCTCGCGATCCTTGACGGAATTTAGAGTCAATGCATTCAGAAGCCAAGAGAGCACAGTAATTTGTCTGTTAGCCAGGAAGGCTCCCAAGCTTCAAAGATAATGTTAGAGAGGGCCAGCCTAATCTTGGTAGCTAGGATTTTAGCTAAAATTTTATACGGAGATCCCAACAGACTAATGGGCAGAAGTCCTCAAGGTCTGCAACACCTTCAATTTTAGGAATTAAAGTGATGAAAGAAGCTCCCATAGCTAGAGAAATATGATTAGAAGTGAAAAATGAGAGACAAAATCCACCACATCCTACTAATCACCTTCCAAAATGATTCAAAGAACGCAAGAGGGAAACCACCTGGACCACAAGTGTTGTCCCTACCAGTGTTCAAAGTATCGGTATCGCTACAAGTTTCGTTGGTTAGGTATACGAAAACAATATCGATATCGCCAATAGTATCGCTGATAACCGGAAATGTGGGGAAACATAGGAAAAACGGTGGAATTTTCAGCGAAACTTCAGGAGATGTTAAAATGTACATATTTGCATATTTAGAAAAAAAAAATACAAAAAAAAATGCATTCATAACAAGTTTCCAATTAATGGGGCCTTCAAAGCATGTGTTGTTGTAAGAAATCAGCCCAACCATCCCCTCTGGCCTATTTAACCATCCAACCTTCCATCTAAACATCCATCCATATTGCAAAATATCAACAACACATGATATTTCACCAAGAAATCATCAACAATTAGAAAGGAAACGAAAGATTGTGGTCTCAATATCTCGCATGTTGCAATATCGATAATATCGAGATATTATCAATATTATCAATGCCAAATTGAACACTACATAAAACCACGTGCCCATGAAAAAAAAATTGAAATAAATTTTTTTTCTAGTAAACAAAATTTTGATGATATCAATACACTTATGATACAAGCATTACCTAGAATTTACATAGTCGAAAATATTGGCGATGCATTGGCAATATTGATGCATTGGCAATACAAATGACACCTAGAATTTACATAGTTGAAAATATTGACGATTACATTAGCAATATTGATACGTTGGCAATGCTCAGCAATACTTTGCTAATACCTAGAATTTCTGATACTATCAGCATTATCGGTATCGCTACCAGTAGTATCGGTATCGTTGAGCTAGAGATAAAGATAATATTATTTCGATAATATCGGAGATAATTCGAACACTAGTCCCTACCCAAGGAGAAAACTGCTGACTTTTTCCACCTCTGAGAAGAGAGATTCAACGGCAAAGGCCTCCACAGCCGAAATGAAAGGGAACTCCAAGTTGCCTGGCCTAGGTCTTAGCCAATCCTCAACAGACATTAAGGAAGAATAGAAAGAAGTGATGTGATCGCATACGTGTTGTTTATCATTTATAATGGAACCATTAACCAAGACGCAACTTATCTTATTTGAGCGAGCCCTAGCATTGGCAAAAGCATGGAAATGCCATGTAATCTTATCTCCCTCTTTGAGCCATATGGATTTGGGCCTCTATCTCCATTTTGTTTCCTGCTGCTTAACTAAACTAGAGTACACCGCCCTGTGTGATTCTCTCAAAGCCAAATCCTCAGCCAAGAGGGGGCCAAACAGACTCTTCCTACACATCTAACGATTGAATAGCCGAGAGGGAGTTAGAAATGGCAACGTCAAGATCGTCTTGAGACTCCTTACACTAATTAATCATATTACATTTAAGAAGATGAAGCTTGCAGCTCGGGACAAAACTTAGGTTGCTAGAAACTGAACAGGATGACCAACAATTGATTACCATAGACGAAAAGCCTTCAATTTCAAATCATGAAAGCTCAAACCTAAACAATTTAGGTCCCTAGCTATCCTCAACTGAATATAAAAGAATTGGGCAGTGGTCAGAAATAGGTCTAGAGAGGCCACGTTAAGAGACTACTGAAAACGCACCCAGCCAATCCAAGGAAACAAGGAATCTGTCAAGCCTAGATAGAATAAGGGGAGATTAACCTTTGGACCAAGTGACATTAACTCCCAAGAGAGGGAGATCAATTAGATCGTTATCGCCCACCCAATCGAAGAAATGCTTCATACTTCTAGAGATATGGCCACCATTTGACCTTTCAAATGAGAAACATATGGTGTTAAAGTCTCCACCGAGGCACCAGGGGAGGGACCATTTGTGTTTGTTTGCATTTAGGTCGTCCCAAAGGAGGAGCTTTAGAAAAGCCCTGCTCGGACCGTAAACAAAAGAGAATATCCATTTGAATCCCAAAGAAGGATGTCTAAGAACCACAGAGGCTGAAAATTTTTCCTAAGAGGGAATCCTCCTTAGTCCAAGCATGAGTGTCCAAGGACACAAGGATTCCCCCCAGCCGAGCCTACCACCTCAAGAGAGACCTAGTCTTTATGCCGAATGCCCCAAATGGCATCAATATCAACTGAACTTATCAATTAGAGCTTCGTTTCTTGAATGGCATGATTTGAGTTTTATGCTTATGCAGAATGCTTTTGACGTGGGATTTCTTACTCCTGTTGCCAAGGCCTCAAACACTCCACGGAATGATCTTCATCGAACAACTGTCGAAACCTTTCTACCTGACTTCAAGGAATTGGAACTCGAGCCCACCTCACTGTTAACTAAAGATGCAAGGCTGGCTGGCCCCCTTCAACCCCGAGAGGATTTAGGGGGGCTTTCTAAAAGTTGGGGTGTACGAGTTCCTCTTTCCTCGATGAAGTGGAAAAGGTCGATGTATTCCTCTTCTCTTTCCCCGACAGACATTCCAACTGATCTGCCGAATTCAATGGATTCCTTAATCCTCCGAGGAACTGGGGTTGTGGGAGAACCTTATGGGGGTTATTAGGGCAAACTTGTAGGGGGGAACATCCATAACTGAGGAAAAGGGGTTGAGAATGCAGGGCAAGGGGGGGCAAAAAGAGGTTGTACCACCACCAAAGCCCACTCCACACCATCCGAGGAAAAAGCAGAGGGAAGAGAGGAGTGGATATGGCATGGCATGGCATGGCCGGGTGAGAAGGAGATGGGAGTGAAAAGTCAAGATGAAGGTCAGTGAAGGGGACCTCAACTGGACTGAGCGGGGAGGGAAACTCTGCTCGAATGGGTTCAAAAAGAGGTTAGGTGTCACGCCCCAAAATCTGGCACCCGGGTTTGCTAAACCCCGATCCCGCATCCCGAGACATGATTCAAATATAATATAAACATAAACCACAAACCACAAACCATTCTATAAAACATTCACTTTCAAACACGAATAATAGAAATATACAGCCATCATTATTTTCAAACTAAATCACTTTTTCACTATAATTCTTTTACAATGAATTCAAACTTGAAAAGGAAACTAGAACTAGACAAACAGAAATAGGTGGCTAGAACTCCACTCCACTCGCTCCCCGACTAGACTCATCTCCTGAAATTTAATATCCACAATAAAGAATGAGCTTGACAACCCAGTGAGTATATCTCGCACAAGTTTGAAAACACATTCAATCTGGTTAAAACACCTTATCAAAATACCATAAAATCCAATGCAATTCTTCAAAAATCCAAATACTAAAATATATGAAGTTTCCAATATAATTTCATATGAAATAAAATATGCGTAAATCGATGCAACCTTCAAAGAAAAATAATTTTTTTATTTAAACCTAGAATACAACGATTTTATAAAAAGATATTTGAATGCAAAACCATGAGGCTTCTAATGCATGAGATATCAACAAGGATCGGTATGATTTACCTTTTGAACACTAGGGCCCTTTTACATTAGTTGGCCAACACTTGCCCAAAAATACAAAACCTAGCTTAACTGTTAGAACACTCTGCAAATCCTGACATTGCTCACCCATGTGGCCCTGTAGTGAGGGACTCACTACTAGGTGGTCATAATACCCTACCTAGCCTACTTGTGATCATGCAATCCTCACATGCTCAACAATGTGGCCCCGCAGTAGAGGTTCCACGAGATACCAATTGGGGTTTAGGGTCTCTCAACCTAACAGACTAAGCCGCCCCACCTATTTATGCTTTTAGGGATTTTCAACCAAGGGGACTTATTCGCCCCACCTATTTGTATGTTGTTCCATTCCATCATGAATCATAAATGCATGAATTTCCATCTCAAAAATAATTTAAAATAATGCAATTCGTATGAGAGTATGCATAAATATTGTTGTACATAAAATCAAACACCGTAACCTTCCCATCATCACATCCTTCCACAAGGAACATACCAATGCAATGTAAGAGTGCATGAACATGAGATTTTAGAAAATTGCCTTTTTTTCATAAACCATAATCAAGTACGAAATCGAGAAAGTAAATATTTAATTTTAAAAAGAATTCAAATCTTAAATTTTAAAGAAAATATAGAAAAACAAGAATCTAAAATTTTAGTTTTCAAGAAGATAAAAGGGACGAGAGGTTTAGAAAACATCAAAACTTGAGAGGAATAAGTGGTGTACCGTTGTCGTAAGTAATGGTGGGCGGTAACAATGGGCGTAATGGTGCCCACCGTTACTAATACGGTTACGGGTTGTATCGGCCGTTATGGCCCCATAACGGCCAATACGCCCCCTGTAACAGTAAAAAATATTTTTGTTCTCAACAAAATCCAAAAACATATCCATTAAATCCAGAAAAATCTAAATATTCCAAATATGCATTCATTTATAATTTTGAATGTGTTTATGGTGGTATAACGGTCCACTATTTGGTGAGAAAGTTGTATCGGGTGGTTTGATGAATTTATGAACCTGACAGCCTGGAATTGACTACAAAACTCATATATTTAATTTTCTAACTATCAAATACTAATTATAAATATATTAGAATGAATTTAAAATCAAAATATCTCACATGTGTAGGTGTTTGCTAATTTTAAAAAATTGACCGAAAATAGTCTAAAAATAAAAAATACAAAAAAATAGAAAATCAATTGCATAATCTGTAAAATACACATTCATATGTTCTAATTTGAATAATGCATCATATTCAACCATAATAACAGAGATCCAAAAAAAAAAAGTATAAATACCTATTTTTGAAGATTTTCCGTAAAATGGCCCACAAAGCTTCGATTCAACAAAATACTTGAAATCAGTGTTCGAAATATCAGTATCGCATTACGTATAGCATCCTTGGGATACATATACATATTAGTTATCACACGGGATATATCGTTTGTATCGGGTAATTTATTGTACTTTTTGGGAAACATGGGAAACATTGTGAAAATGGTTGAATTTTTCAATGAAACTTCAGGGATTATTAAAAAAGACCATAATACACACTTTTAAATCATAACATTTCAAAAAAGAAGTGCACATAATAGATTTCCTTTGTATAGGGTCCTAAGTTGTGTTGTCTAACTGAACTAAAGCAACTATATTCAAATTGAATGCATAACATTTAGAGTGTATGTGATGATCATTCCATCGAACACTCCTAAATACTTCAAAATTAGTCTCAATTGACAGCAGGTTGAAGGTAAATTCGAAAAAATAATAATAACTTTTTAATAATTTTTAATTAAAAATGATTTTTATTTTCCAAAAATTGACAAGGACTTAACAAATTAGTAGATCAACCCTCATACATGCTTGATTTCATGTTTGGAGTGCAACATTGCAAACAATTTAGGAGAAATTGGAAAAATTGCCAAATCAAACCACTTATACTCAAATTTTGAAATTAGAGTGTAAGTGATGATAATTCATCAAATACTCATAAATACTTCGAATTAGTCTCAATTGATAGATGGTTGAAGGAAATTTTCAAAAACAACATGAAGAACCAATGGATATCAAAATCAAAGCTCCAACTCCATGATTTTTCATACAAAATATAAAGAACCAATGGATTTATAACCATTTGACACTAATTTAATATAATTTCAACAAAAAAAGGGATCCGAAATTGAAAATGCTCACCGAATCGAACATGTGGGATGTATCAGCACTACCTATGTGTTTCATATCGCACGAGTGGGATACAAGATATATCGTGGGATATATCGGCCGATATCGTCGATATTTAAAACATTGCTTGAAATAACTTATTGTGGTCCTCAAATTCAAGTTAAGAGTGATCGGAATTTGCAATACAATAGCTTAGAAAATAATTTGGAAGAGAAGTGCCCAAAAAAAAAAAAACAGAGAATTACAACTTTAAAAAAAAAAAAAAACCTAGTTGTTTATGATCGTTACGGGGCAATAACGGCCAATCCTAGCCAAAAATTGGGATTCACCATTTCAACCCCCGTATCGCGTAATGGACCCAACCGTTACCATTACGTATCGGTCGATACGTAACCGATTTGGTACACCTTGTTCTCAACCCAAAAGGGAAGGAAAAGAAATCTACCCAAAAGGGGTGGAGGGTTCACTTTCCTTGGAGAATTAAGAGAGGATCCCCTTAACTCAAAAAGGAGAGGAAAAGAACCCTTCCTTACAAAGGGAAGATTTTATGCTTGCCCCAGGTAAAAAGGGGAGTGGAACGGGCTACTCCCAAGGGTAAGAGGGCTAACCCCAAAGCAAAAGGGTAAAACTCCCAAGCTAAACTGCTATATTCCCAAAGTAAAAAGGCAAAATTTCTTTAATCAAGACAAACTATTCGAAAGGAAAGTTCTTGAGAAAGATACCTTAAAAGACAACGGAAGATGCATGAAAGATCTATTACCTAGGATCTTAATTGCTTGAATTTAAAGAACAAGAAAAGAAATTAAGAACAAGAAGGAAAACTATAACTATAAAATAAACCGCAAAAAGAAAGTGCGAAGGAAAACCATATGACCCCCAAATCCCCCCCGTCTTTTCCCTTATGGTCTCTCTAACCCCTCACGCCCCCACATGTGTGCTTGTACACATGTGGAGGTCCTCCATTCACGCCCTCTCTTTCTCCCCTTCTAGAATTCATGTTGTCAAACTCCACTAGGACTCTTGGGTTACGTCCAAACGTACACACATTGTTGCCCTTCTTCTCTTGTGCGCATGTGTGGTTCCATTTACTTAAGTTGTTTTATGTAAATAAATAAATACCCCCTATTTGAATTCAATAAAAGTACTTTTAAAAATTAATTTCCCAACAATTAAAAATCCAATTTTCTAGATCAAGAGCAAATCACGACTTTTCAATATTTTCAAAAGTTTGAACTTCTAAATGACAAGATTTTTCTCAGATCTTAATAGGTCATAATTTTTGTTATATCAAAATAATGCTAAAACATTTAAGACTAGTAAAAAAATGTTTTCAAATTATGATTTGTCTTTTTACCAAAACAAGAAACATGCATCGACAAGCAACTAATGAATGATCAGATAGATGGTTAGATGAATGAAAGGTTTGGTTTGGTGAATAGATGGCTAGATTTGGTGATATGGATGAATGGTTGGGGTTGGTTGGTGAATGGGTTGGTGTTTGGGGTTGGTTGGTGAATGGGTGGCTTGGAATTAATGGTAGGATTTAGGTTCGCGCATATTGATTAAGAGTGAAAACCAAAGGGTTCATCCATCTTGTTAGTTGGACTATTTTGAACGGTTGGGCATGTTATCATGTCTCAAAAGGGCTTATATAAAACATGGATTCAATGGTCAATAGTGATGTTAATCCATGATGTAAATCAAAAAGGATTACATGTAGGCAAATTGAAGTCAAACTTCTCAAGTTCACTTCGGGTAGGTTTAGCTTAAGATTGAACGGTTGGGAACGGGTTAATTTGGAATGCAACTAAGTGACCCTATTTAGGCAAATTTTTAATCTACATAAAAGGCCATAATTGGGTGGTTACGGGTCATGATCGAGTAGGTTCCATGCAGTGTTTTAAGTATTGACGATATCGGCCGATATATCCCACGATATATCTTGTATCCCACCTATGCGATACGAAATGCACTAGTAGTAAGATATATCCCACATGTTCGATCCAGTGAGCATTTTCGATTTTCAATCTTTTTTCTGTAAATCATGTTAAATTAGTGTCAATTTGTTACAAATTCATGATTTTTCATGTTTTGCATGAAAAATCATGGATTGGGAGCTTCAATTTCGAGATTTGGAGGAGATGGACCAAGTTGCAAAAATATTGAAAAAATCAAAATTTCCATAGTTCTCACAAATCGGTTGCAATTTGTGTCCAAACTTAAAAATCAAACATGTATATAACCTGATCTGGTGATTCTTCTTTTGCTTTTGAACGTGTTGCTTGTATTTCCACACATCTTCTTACATTTATAAATTATATGAATATACTTGCATCAATTCACTTAGACAACACATAGATTAGGACCCCATACAAAGAAAACATATTATGTGCACTTGTTTTTTGTAAGTTTTGATTTATAAGCGTGTATTGATGTCTTTTTTAACGATCACTAAAGTTTCATTGAAAAATTCGACCAATTTCCCAATGTTTCCCCATGTTTCCAACAATGATACATTACGCGATACAACCGATATATCCCATGCGATAATCGATACATATCTATATCCCAAGGGTGCGATATGTAACATGATACCGATATTTTGAAAAATGGTTCCATGCATGCTCAACGGGTAAAATTGGGCGGATTTACAAATGAACAGTTTGGTTTTGTGTGCATGAATGGTGAGAGAGTGAACATGTACATACACATACATATATTTATACACATAATTATATAATTATGAATTTCATAGATCAATGATTAACACTAGACAGATCTAACACACATATCAATGATCACACCTTCCAAAGATTTATGGATGCATAGTTAGTCATGTACGAATGTATGTGCGTGTGTATGCATGGATAGTTGGATGCGTGTATGCATGAATGCATGGATGAATGGATGGATCTATGCATGTATGCTTGGATGAATGCAAGTGTACATGTATGCATGTACATGAGGGCTTACAAAAATCCCATGTCATTACATCCTACCCCCATTAAAAGAATTTTGTCCTCAAAATTCAAGCATACCTACCATGTGAACGAATGAGGATATGTTTCCCAGCATTCCCTTACCAGCGATATTATCGACGATATTGATATTGTTTCCGTATCCACAGCCAGCGAAACTTGTAGCGATACCGATACTTCGAACACCCAATGCCACGCATACCTGGTGTTGGGGGAAATTAAATGAAAAAGATTGGGAAGCTCAAGATGAACGGGTGTCAAGTGCGGAGGTTGAGCATTTAAAGAAAGGGACGAAATGGGAGGCTCGAGATGAATACGTGTCGAGGCTAGGTTGTGCTCATTAATATGTGTGGTTGAGGTGTCGTCGTCGGGTGAGGGGATATCTCTCTCCGAGTCGGAATATCGGATGGATGTATCTCGGAAGGACTCTTTGTCTTGATTGTGAATACATCATCCCTGACATAATCGTCTGAGTCGAAGAGAGATGAATGAAAGGGCCAAGGAGATGACGCATGCCCACCACGTGTAGAGCAGTCATTGTTGCTTCCACCGACTCAACTAAAGGGGCGGATGGCATCCCGTCTGCCATCTAAGCTATGCAAGTCTCAAGACTCGAAGGGTCTTCTCTACTTACAACACGTGGAGGAGAGAGGGAAATGTGATCAGAGTGAGTCTCTCTGGATCTGAAAAGGTGATGCTACACTTGCCACCTTTACCTCTAGAAGACTTGAAGCAGGGACGCACCTTTGATCGGGCAAGAGGGGGAATGGAAATCTCAACATATGGCAATATTGTATGGTCAACCAGGCGATCAAAACCGTCCATCAAAGGCCCCACGAGGAGTTCTGATCCATCCGTCGTCTGGCCTAGATCAACGGCCACAGACGGGGACCTTACATGCGCACTTAACTCTCTTGACACGTATGCGGACAACGAAACTCCGCTAGCGTACTAAGACCCTAGTGCTCCTTCCCCAACCTGAGCATAGGGAGGTCCTCTGGCGCCTCCATGATTTCCGACGGGCAAAGAATCTATATCCTCTGACCAGTCCAAAATCAGAAGCCGATCTTTCCTTATAACAACGGGGATTAAAACGATTTTTCCTAATCTGTAATCGGGCCCCAACCCTATTCCATAGCCAGATCGAACTGCAGCACTTCACCAACACAAGAACCCATAACAAGCAGAAATTCCATGCACCAAAGCTGTAACAGAATTTCGGTGAAATGATACCAGATGACCGTAGAACCAAAAAGGGAGAAGTCCACCCATTTGTAGATAGAGGACACCAGACCTTCCTGGAAACGAGCTCCCAACTTGAGGACACTTTCCATGTTAATGTGTGGCTTCAGGTTGAGAAGAAGCTCCGACGTACCTAGAGGTTTGAGGCCGAAATCATCCATTTTGAGTTGACAGCAAGCTTCCAACCATACTCGGATGTCTTCCAAGGAGACTCCCCCTCCGCTAAAGATAACCAGACTGTGATGGTAAAAAGCCACAGCTTTCAAGACCAGAGAGCATTCCATTTGAATTTCTGGTCCTTCATAATTATCTTATAAACCCGCCCAGAATCTAGGGTTGTCAAGGTTGTCAAAGGCCGAAAGGGGGAGAATCCTTCCTTTGCAGGGCAGCTCTGCTGAACGACATCTTTGAAGGATCACCCTACCAATGCAGTATTCCCAAGTCTCTAGGGACGAGTGCAAAACTCCTCGAAGGGGGACAGTCGGAGCCAAGGGATTGTAGGAGCAAGTAGCCGAGGGAGTATGAACTTCCCTTGAAGATTCCACCACCGGGCCATATTTGTCCATCTAAACAAATATGTGATGGTTGTTGTAGCCCGATAGATGCAATAGGGCAATGGCCGAATTAGCCACTTCCATGGAATCCACCCGGACAAAGGCAAAACCCCTTTTTCCCATATTCCTTTCTTTCTAGGAATGACAATCTCTGACAACTCTTTGCCTTCCGGAAAATTCGAGAGTGTGTATTCATCCCAATCTGTTGGGATATTGGAAACGAGAAGGGTTGGAAAGCTTGCACACTTAGAAGTGGCTACCTTGTTCTTTGAGGACTTCTTCCTTGATGCCATAGTCCACCCATCCTCCTTTGTAGAAGTTGTGCCTCTGCGGGAGTTTTTCCCAAAATACCCCGGTGTCCTTTACTGAAATGGCTATTGACTCCTCTCCCCGAGGCTCAGAGACGATCATCCGGGTTGAGAGTATTAGCCTTTTGTGGACCTCCTTCCCCCACATGGACATCTAACTAACGGGAGGAATTTGGCTTGTCAACGCTTCTGACGATGGTTGGACCTCTGACGATGGCTGGAAGGGCCATCTACTCCATACACCAATGATTCCCCCCTTTTTCTTCACAAACAACGACAACGATACCTTGTCCATGTGGCCCAGCGAGGAAAACTTCCTCACTCGATCTAATTTTCCCTTCCATCTCCGACCAACGATTTTTAGCAATGTGATCTCTTTCATAATGACCACTTTCTGAGCAATCTCCTTCATAAAAATGCTTCTCGCTCCAATCCCTAGAACGAGCCCTTTGCTTCTCTCTGGAGGGATCTTCTTACATTTCAGGGTCTCCGTAAGGATAGATTTCCGATCATCTCTCAGATGCTGACGCAGATATCTCTTTCCCCTTTCCATCTGATCCGCTACGTGTATTGTAGGCGTTGATATATGCTTTTACCAGTCTGTCACCTCCCTTTTGATTAAGCAAACGACCCGAGAGATAGGAGAGGAAGAAGAACCCACCTATCCCAGATTTACCCAATATCACAGACCACACTTTCCATGAAAACTTGCAATTTTTTACAAACTTTTCATGTTTGTGAATAATTAAATTCATCTAGACCACAAAAGAATCTTGAAAATTCAAAAGCTATAAAAAAACAAATTGGACCCTCAATTGCTTCAAATTGGGCATGATAAAAGTATAGCACCCGATAGTTTGCATCCATTACTGCCAAGAAAGACATGCAACAACGGTGGTGTGACAGTTGAAAAACCAACACCAACACCAGCAGCGAGAGAGAGAATAAAATTTAGTGAGATAATCAGCAGAGAGCAAAACACTATCCTTGCACTCTGGCTGCCCTGACCTGGCCTTTTCTTCATCCTTCTTCTCCTTCTCATTTTCCTTTTCCTTGTCCTTACCAAACTATACAAGAAATTAGTTACCATAAAAGAAGTGCAAACTTGTCATGTTTCAAAATATTTAACTTCATGTGGACTAAAAAGAATCCCGAAAATTCAATACTATAAAAAAAATAATAATAAAAATTAAAAATTAAAAGCAAAATGGACCCTCAAACCAAAACTATAATGCTTCAGATTGGGCGGGATAAAAGCATAATAACTAAAGGATTGTTTGGTAGGGGTGAATTGGTGTGAATGGGAGCAAGGTGGTTTGGTTGGTGTGAAATGGAATCGATGGAAAATGAAAACTTGCTTTTTGGTGTCTTTTGAAGTCACTCTCTTTTGAATCGATGGTACATAGAAAGATGGCTTCCTTTCTAAAGGCAGGAGAGTTGCGCGAGTAACAAAGGTGTCACTAGGCTACTAATCCGTCTATATGTGGCACACTGATGACACCCCTAAACAATCCAATTATCTGATGCATCACTAAAATGACACTAATAGAATGATCCAAATTGTCCAAATGTTGGCCATGTAATGGACGGTTAAAAAAGATTGGCGAGTCACGTTGTTTGAGATTCTTACATTTATGGCCCACCTGAGGCTCGGAATTTCCTCATTTTTGGCCAAAATATATATTTCAATTGGCTTGTTACAATAATTTTGTCAACTTTCACATATGTAAACTAATTTGAGGCATTAAAGTTGATTTACTTAATCAAATTCAGGTTCATGTGAATATACTACAGATTCAAATGCATTCCAATTTTAAGTTGCCAAACACAATTTTCAGATTCCAGTGGATTCCAATTACAGGCTGCCAAACATAACTGAGGATTCAAATTCTCATGGATTCCATGGTAATTGTGATTTGGATTCCAATTCACACTTGCCAAACAAGTACCCCTAATAGTTTGCAGCCATTACTGTTGAGAAAGGAAGAATGCAACAACAGTGGTGCAACAGGTGAAAAACCAACAACAACAATTCAGCAAAACAAAAGAAATAATTGCATTTAACAAATAATCAGCATACAGAAAAATGCTTACCTTAGAATCTGATGGCCCTGACCTTGTCTTTTCTTTATCCTTCTCCTCCTTGTCATTTGCCTTTGCCTTGTCCTTACCAACCTATACAAGAAAATTAGTTCCCCCCAATGACAAATTAAGCACAAACCAAAAGGACAAGGCATTGAAGCAGTTCAACAATATCAAAGGGGTTACTACATTTTTATTTTTATTTTTGAGAGATAACGCATAGGATTGTATTAATAAAAGGAGCAGAAATAGAACAAAAGGAACACTGATCTGCTGAGATAGCAGAACAGTTAGGCATATAAAAACGGAAAGTTACAGCCTAGAGGTTTAACAGAATAGGCGGCCCACTCGACCAGACGGTGAATCGCCCTAAAGAAAGTGGCATCCGCAAGGCTGGCTCTGTCATTAAAACATCGGTTATTCCATTCAACCCAAACAGCCCACCAGACAGCAAGGAGGGCCATCCGCCATAAGGGAGTACGCTGCTTCCCACGGTTGACCCCATGCCAAGAATCAAGGAGGCTGGATGTAGAGACCGGGAAGCACCAGGAGACATTGAACCGGGACAACATTTTCGACCAAATCTTGTGGGTATATGGACAGTGGATGAAGAGATGGTTCACCGATTCTTCGTTAGCCATGCAGCAGACACAAATATTAGTTATCATCATGCCCCGCTTTCTCAAGTTGTCAACAGTGAGAACCTTCTTTTTACCGACTAGCCAACCGAATATCGCGATTTTAGGGGGAACTGTGTACTTCCAGCCGTAGTAGTGCAAAAGCCCAGCGGGGCGGGGCAATCTGTCGATCAGAAAGCCGTAAAGGGACTTGACAGAGAACGTTCCTTGTTTATCCGGGTTCCAGATGAGACGGTCCGGACCATTGGAGAAGGGCGGAAGGCTATAGATGCGGGGGAGGAGAGCGGTGAGCTCCTCGATCTCCCGGTCACGAAGATTTCTCCTGAAATCAATGTTCCAAACCGTAGCTCCACCAACTGTGGAGTAACAATCAGCCACCGAAATGGAGGGGATTTTTGCAACTCGAAATAAGTTCGGGTAGGTAGAAGAGAGAATTTCGTTCCCCAGCCAGGGATCTAACCAAAACCAGGTATAAGTGCCCGTGCCTACAGAAAAGGAGATGCCGCTAAGGACTTCGGGCCTGGTGGATTGAATATCTCTCCATATGGCGGACGATTTGTGTTTGCTGCAGATTTTGGACCACCAACCCCCTTCGGAATATCCATATTTGCCTTTTATCAGCCTGTTCCATAGGGCCCCGTCTTCATTACCCAGCCTCCATATCCATTTTCCCAGTAAAGTAAAGTTCATGAGTTTGAGATCTCTGACGCCAGCCCCACCGTCTTGCATTTGACTGCAGACCACCTTCCAGTTGACAAGGTGAAATTTATCCTTTTCAGACTTGTCGTGCCACAAAAAGTCCCTTCGAAGCAACACACGATTTCCACAAAGGGGTTACTACGTTATTACCAAACAACACACAATTTCCAATAAACAAAGAGTATAGGCCATAGGATTTTTTAGTAAATATTCGCTTACATGCCCATGAGTATCAACAAAAGGAATAATCATTACCATGAATTTAAAGAAAATTAGCAAAACTGCATCAAGTCCCATGAGTACAAGAGGGAAAGCAAAATAACAATGACTCACTGGTGCCCAGTATCATTCACCATCAGTGACACATCTAAGAGATAGTGTGGCAATGTCATTCTAATGTGGGCATGCACCATTCTCTTGGGGAGGTCATGGCTACACATCCAGGCCCCACATCCATGGGTTAGGTCCTCGGCCGAACCCTCCTCATGGACCCCAAATCCATGGGTTCCGCCTCACACGGGCCGCAAGTCACATGGGTTCCGCGAGCCGCCTACACTGAGTGTTCCCCCACATCCCACAAGCCACCCCACTCGAGCCCGGTGTGAAAATGCTCCTACATTAATCACCCCCGATGAGGAGTCTCAAACATGAGACCTCCCGCTCTGATACCAATTTGATGCAAGACAATTAACCACTTGCTCTAAAAGCTCGAACTGATAAAGCATGGTGAATTAATCCCTTTATCTCATAGCCTAGGGCCCACATCCATGGGTTAGGTCCTCGGCAGAACCCTCCTCGTGGGCTCCAAATCCATGGGTTCTGCCCCCTCGTGGGCCCCAAATCACATGGGTTCCGCGAGCCGCCACCCTGAGTGTGCCTTGGCATCCCACAAGCCACCCCACTGAAGCCCAGTGTGAAAATGCCCCTACATTACATAGGAGGAGCAATACTTGTTCCTTGATGTCGCAAAAGAAGATGATCATGCACCGATCATCTTCTCGTTCTTCTTCAAGTACTAACAAAGCCATATTAATTGCAAAAAGCAAAACCAAGGTCGCGGGAGTTCTTTTAAAGTGCATACAACAAAACTCAAATGATAATGGCGAGAACATCGAGAAGGTTCAAATTTAAGGCAAAATTCTTCTCCAATAAGAGGAGATTGATGCAGCTATGAAGAATAAGAAAAAATGGGTAGGCCAATATAGGAAATACTTATTTTCTGTTAGTGAGTATTTATGTGTGTGCGTATACACAATGTTGTGTAGTCTTGAGGAGCATGTATGTGTTTCTAGTGTTATAATAAAAGGTGCTCTAACACATAAGGAAGCAATTCCCTCTCTAAACTCTCCTCTCACACTTCTCTCTTTCCTTCTTCTATTCTCTTCCCTCCTCTTCTTAAATCTACTCAACTCAAATTGGTATCAGAGCAAGGAACTTTCCACGTTGTTTGAAGGTATGGGAACATGATGACGTTAATATCTGTACATACTGTACAGACAGTTTCTCATCAGCATGAGCATGATCCGATGTTGCTCGATTTTAGAAGAATTTTGGTGATTTATATGGAATTTTTTGAGCTGATTTAAGGTGCATTTGGACCGTTTTTCTTGTCTAGCAAAACAAAAACTTTTTTTTTGCGATTTCTACCAAATCAAAGTATCTTTTAGGGGTTTCTTCGTAGGGCGGATCGGTTTTACTGTATTTGGATGTCCATAGAGTTTTTCCTTACCAAGGGAAGGTTTTGGGTGGTCTTTCAAGCCTCACAATAAACTACTTCCACCGTTTTTGGGTCTTGAGGACCTTGGACATACACCAGAAGTTCCGTGTATGCGTGATGTGCTATTTCATCTTCGTTTGGTAGTGTATGGGGCTCGACAAGTCAGTTTGTGAAGTTTCTTGTTGTTCGGGTCTCCCCTGCTCTTCCTAGACCCTCGACCGATCATCTAGACATTAGTTTTTTCTTTCTTTCTTTCTTTGTGAAAACCTGACCTTTATATGTTTGGTAGTTGCCTTAATTGTGTGAGCACCATTTTGTGTGTTTTGTTGCTTGGGTTTCATATTTGTGGACCCTAATGGATGACAAAATGTCTTTCGGTCTTGGTATGGGGTCTTCGGAATCTCATCCCTTGTTGATTATAACAGTTAAGTTGAAAGGTAATAATTATTTACAAAGGGCTCAGTCTGCCCATTGCCTTACATAAACCTAGGGGTGTACACGAACCGAGCTAGCTCGGTTAGCTCGCTCGACTCGACTCGAAAAAGCTCGATTCGACTCAATTCGAAGCTGAGTTCGAGCCGAGTCGAGCTGATTTTTTGAGCTCGAAAATGAGTTCGAGGCAAGTTCAAGTTGGCCCTAGCTCAACTCGACTCGAATCGAATCCAACTCGAATCGAACCAGTTTGGTGACTCAGTTACTTTGTTGTTGATGTTGCTCACCAGGTGTTTGATGAAATGACTCAACCAAGTGTGGCTGGTACCTGAAAGTGTGTAGGTTCTTAGTTCTCTTTCCAATCTATTTATATGCTAATATTGTGTATGAATAAGTCTTATGCATGTGAGTTCTTTAGTAATCATTGACATGATTGCATGCATTCTGGTAGCTCATGATCCATCTTCCAGAACTGATTCAAATGGTGAGTGTGCAAACTCTTCTTGGGTCGTCATAATGAATGGTGCTAGTCTCTATAGGCACAGCATTTTAAGGATTTTGAAATTTATTTATTTTGTTCTCATTTTGTGCACAAAATTCTGTTCCTTGATAGTAAAGTTTGCAGTGTTTCTTGTCTCAATTTCCAAGGTATGTACATGAAACAAATACCCTTTTTTTTTCTTGGTTTTTATGTTGCTTGGAAGCTGTTTGATAAAATACCTATAAAACCATTGCTTCTGTTTTACAAACAGTGGGATTTTGAAAGTGCAGTCCAAGTGTTTGTGGAAATGCTGCAATGGCGAACTCAGCTCGATCTTGGCTCGAACTCGGCTCGAACTGGCTCGAGCTGCTGACCAAACCAAGTCGAGCTGGCCAGTCAGGCTCGAGGACCGAGTTGAGCCGAGTTCGAGCTGAGGTCAGCTAGTGGCCGAGCCAAGTCGAGCTGAGGCCAGCTCGACTCGATGTACACCCCTACGTAAACCTTCTCGCTCATTCACAAAGCATTCCATCAGTAATTTTGTTTCCTATCAGCATCTTTCACCTTATTTCCAGTCGTTTACAACTTCCATATCCCCCTAACGCAGGGGCATTTCACACCGGGCTAGAGTGGGGTAGCCCGTGGGATGCGGGGACACACTCGGGGTGGGCAGCCCATGTGATTTGGGGCCCAAGAGACCATGAGTGGGGTTCGGCCGAGGTCCTAACCTATGAGATGTGGGGTCTGGGCTATGAGATAAAAAGATTAATTCGCCATACTCTAACAGTTCGAGCTTTTAGAGTAAGTGGTTAATTGTCCTGCATCAAATTGGTATCAGAGTGGGAGGTCTCGTGTTCAAGACTCCTCACCGGGGGTGATTAATGCAGGGACATTTTCACACTGGGCTCAAGTGAGGTGGCCTGTGGGATGCGGGGACACACTCGAGGTGGGTGACCCATGTGATTTGGGGCCCACGGGGGAGGTCTCGTGTTTGGGACTCCTCACCGGGGGTAATTAATGCAGGGGCATTTCACACCGAGCTCGAGCGGGGTAGCTCGTGGGATACGGGGACACACTCGGGGTGGGCAACCCATGTAATTTGGGGCCCACGAGCCCACGAGGGGGGTTCGGCCGAGGTCCTAACCCATGAGATGTGGGGCCTGGGCTATGCGATAAAGGGATTAATTCGCCATACTCTAACAGTTCGAGCTTTTAGAGCAAGTGGTTAATTGCCCTGAATCACCACCTCTGTTACTCCACACAATTTAAAGGAAGCTTTGAGTAGCCCTGACTGGACTAAGATTATGATAGAAGAAATGTAGGCGCTGGAAAAAAAATAATAATAATAATACCTTGGAGTTGGTTTCCCTACCTGAGGGAAAACAACTGTTAGGTGTTGATGGGTTTCCAACTACCAAATATCGTCCAGATGGCTCCATTGATCATTATAAGGCACGATTAGTCGCAAAGGGTTTTACTAAAACAAATAGCGTGGACTTTGTCGGTATCTCAAGTCAGCCCCTAGTAAAGGTATGCTCTTTCAACATCATGGTCATCTTCATCTTTCTTGTTACTCCGATGCTAACTGTGCCGAAAGTTTACATGATCGAAGGTCTACTTCTAGGTATTGTACGTTCGTAGATGGCAATCTTATCACCTGGAAGAGTACGAAGCAATTCGTTATTGCTCGATCTTCTGCCAAAGCTGAGTATAGGATGATGGCTCATGCAAAATGTGAACTTAATTGGCTTTGAACACTCTTATAGGAACTTGGCTATAATCCTTTGATTCCCATTCCTTTGCACTGCAATTATCAGGCTGACATCCACATTGCCAGCAATCTAGTATTTCTTGAGCACACAAAGCATATTGAGATCAATTGTCACTTTTTTAGGGAGAAGGTTATTAATAAAGAAATTGTGACTCCCTTTATTCGCTCTAGGGAACAACTAGCCAATGTCCTTACCAAGTCTATCAATCGGGATGCCCTTCTCCGTATCACTGGCAAGTTGGGCATGATCAACATCTATGCGTGGGGGAGTACAAGAAATGCATTGTACTTATTTTCTGTTAATGTGTATTTATGTGTGTGCATGTACGCAGTGTTGTGTGCTCTTGAGGAGCACATATGTGTGTTTTAGTGTTATAATAAAAGGTTTTAGGGTTTGTGATTTTAACACACAAGAAAGCAATTCCCTCTCAAAACTCTCCTCTCACACTTTTCTCTCTTTCCTTCTTCTATTCGCTTCTCTCCTCTTCCTAAATCTACTCAATTCGACTATTAAGACACCGAACAAGGAATAACTCAGGACCTGTGTGGGTCACAACAATCCCCATATGGGCCTATCACATGGCCCAAAAATGGCTCCTAACCATTGTTCGAATTATCCCCGATATTATCGAAATATCTCCAATATTATCTTTATCTCCAGCTCGACGATATCAATAACATTGGTAGCAATACCGATAACACTAGTAGTATAAAAAAATCTGAGTACCAACAATGTATCACTAAGTATCACCAACATATCGATATTGCCAATATTTTCAACTTTGTAAATTCCAAGTGTCGCTTGTTTTCAAATCACCACTTTCTCTAAAAGCTCAAGCTGTTAGGGGATAGCGTATCAATGTATATCAAGGGACTTCAACACTCCCCCGCACGTGCGGGATGGCATTCCGCATGGGAACATACTAGGCAAGGGTGGAGGGACAACTCATACCATAAATGGCCCCCCATGGGAGAATATATCAAGGATGTATATTTGTTGCTCCCGGGATTTGAACACTTGACCATTCGCTTTGATACCATGTCAAATCACCACTTTCTCTAAAAGCTCGAGCCGTCGGGGGATGGCATATCAATGTATATCAAGGGACTTTAACACTTGTATTGCCAACGTATTGCCAATATTTTTTACTGTGTAAATTCTAGGTAACACTTGTATCACAAGTCTATCAACAATATTTCAATAATATCGCCAGCATATCGATATCACCAAAAAATTATTTATTAAAAAAATTCATTTCAAAATGTTTTTATGGGCACATTGTTATATGTAGTGTTCAATTTGCTGTGAATATTATTGATAATATCTCAATATTATCTTTATCACAACATGTCCGATATTGAGACCACAATCTTTTGTTTCCTTTCCAGTTGTTGATGATTTCTTAGCAAAACATCATGTGTTGTCGATATTTTGCAATATCAACGGATGTTTAGATGGAAGGTTGGATGGATCATTCGATGGATGGGATAGTTAAACTGATTTCTTACGATGGCACATGCTTTTAGGCCCCCATTAAATGGAAACTTGTTATGCATGCATTCTTTTAGCAATTTTTTAATTCATAAATATGCAAATATGTATTTTAGCATCTCCAGAAGTTCCACTAAAAATTCCATCGTTTTTCCTACGTTTCCCCGCATTTCTGGTTATTATCGATATTGTTTCCATATCCCTGGCCAACAAAACTTGTAGCGATACCGATACTTCGAACATTGCTCCCAACCCCAGTTTTTAACACATCCATCCAAGAGAATTTTACAGCATCAAATGGGGATTTCTTAATCAGTTAGGAGGGCTAAAGCAAGGCTGGGGACAGCATCTACTATAAAAAGTGGGCTGTTCAAGTGAGCTTGGAACATTTTCATAGGGCTTGCCTAGTCAATATAGGAGTCTTTATTAATCAAGTAAAGAGTCCAAGACGTGGTACATGAACAGCTACCATGAAGGGATAAGCTTTCTTTTTTTCTTCTTTTTTTAGGATTAAATCAGTCAATGTGTAGGACTCAATGAGTTTGGGACTGTTAATAGGATTTTTTTGTGGATAAGCTTTCTTTTCTTTTTCTTCTTCTTTTTTTCTTTTCTTTTTTTCTTCTTTTTTTTTTCCTCTTCGGTCAATGTGTAGGACTCAATGAGGTTTGGAACTGTTAATAGGATTATTTTTTTTGTGGATAAGCTTTCTTTTTCTTTTTCTTCTTTTTTTTCTAAGGATTAAATCGTCAATGTTAGGACTCAATGAGGTTTGGGACTGTTAATAGGAATTTTTTTTCTAAAGGTAACAGCAATTTTATTAAAAAGCACCGAGATGGCGCAAAAGCAACAGCCCAGTGGGAAAAGTTCAAAGCATCTATACAATAGGCCCATTCCACTATATATAAAAACACCCTGCATGGGTACAGAGATTTTTAATAGGAAATATTTTTAAGGCTTTTTATCAGCAGTATTGGACCAGTTGTTGTATTTTCTACCTTTTGGGTAGAAACAAGAAAACGTGGAGACATTTAGGATTTTTTGGCTTATTTTGAGCCCCTAGATTTTGAGGATGAAAGATTCTTCTCCTTCTATTCTTGCCTGCACTTCAGATGCGATATGATCTGCAGTTTCTTGGATGGCTGTAAATTTCGGGTGGATGCTGACACTGGATCCTAACTTCTGGAAAGTACCCCATAGTTGCTCAAATTTATCCAAATTACTGGAAATTAAGTTTTATTCAGGGATTTTGAGTTCAAGCTCTGCATCAAGCGGTTTCATTTTCTGCCTAGGATATGCATTAATATATGGAATACCAATATAGCGTGTATTCTATCCTAAGGGACAGTAAACTAGTATTGTCTATCTTTTTTTGTGAAAGATAAAATAGCATCGTCTATCAACTGTTCACATAGTTAAATGACTTGCAAGTTACTTCGTTTCACTATAGTAATCTTAAAATGCAATGGTCATGCAGATGCCCATTGAATTATCAAAGATAATTTAAGTGTATAAATACTGAAATGAAGGAACCACTGACCAAAGAGAAAAGATCTGTATGATGGAAAAGGAGAAGATTATAGATGTTGAGAACGAAATTCCACAAAGGAAGTACAACTGGAATTTTCATAAACCTGTCATGTTTCAGACTAATTAAGTTTCATTTGGATAACAAAACATCATGAAAAATCAAGACTATACAAATGCACAGTCAACACCAAAAACAAAACTATAATGCATCAGATTCGGCAAAATAAAAGCACGGTAGAATCCATATAAACCAATAGTTAGCAGCAATAACAATTCTATTAATAAAATATGAGTGCAACAAGCAGTGGTGTGACAGATAGAAAACGAAAAGAAAAATAAAAACCATCAACTCTTCCTCAGCAAAATGAAAAAGGAAATCAAAATTTTGCAAATAAATGGCATTGAGAAACTGCCAACCTTCCTCTCTAGCTGCCCTGACTTTTCCTCTTCTTTGTCCTTCACCTTTTCAATTTCCTTTTCCTTTTTCTTGTCCTTGCCAACCTATACACAAAATTTAGAACCCCCAAAAATTATTTAAAAAAAAAAAAAAAGAAAAAAACTTAGCACAGCCAAAAAGCACTTGCAAATCAAAGCAATACAACAAGATCAAAGGGATAATGACATTATAACAAACTACCCATGATTTACTATAAGCGAAAAAAGAAAAGAAAAGAAGATATTATAGGAGATCATGTTTTTTTAGTAAATATTCACATACATACCCAATTTGACCAGCTATGTCATATGGGGTGGAGTATCAGCAATTAGAGGCGAGTAATGCCTGCCTCACCCCGTCATCTGACAGCGCCTGAATCAGCGTTTGGCGAAAGTCTCTGGATAAACGCAACGCGTCATATATGATCAGCCAAGCAGGGATCCTTTTCAAGTGGTTCACGACATCATAAGTCACTTTGCTAGCTAGTGGGGCTCCGCCACATGGTGTTTCGTTCCCCTAATTTTCTTCATCATGCGAGAATTCCTTATCCCGTGAATTTCCCAGGGCCTTCTCTTGCACTGTTGCGAAATCCTGCTTTCGCGAAGAGCTGGCTATCTTCTTCCCCGAGCGTAGTGTAACCACCGTTGCTTTACGGGTGCTTTCCGACAGGGAACCAACCGGCTCTATCACTGACTTAAGAGCGATTACGTTGCAACTTTCATAGCCTTTACCAACATGTGCGTGCGACGCGTGTTCATCCTGTTCGATTTTTTCATGCTCGGCCTCTTTATTATGTTCGCTCAGGAACATGCGCAACCAAAATGTGTCCCGCCCACATAGATACTATGTTTGCTACTGCTTTTCTACTTCGCTCCTTATCTTTCTCTATTACAATTTCGCCCCGATTCATCATTTTCTGAAGTACGTTTTTAATAGTATAGCAATTCGGTCGGATGGCCGAGCATATAATGATAATAACAATAGTTCTTTTCTTTTGTTTTCCTTACATCTTCCGGGCATTTCAGTTAGAGCAACTCGATCATCCCTGCAGCCAATAATTGATTCATCATTGGGAGTACATCTTCTCTCTCGAACATGTAACCCTCATGATCATCATATCGTCTGGGCCGCTTATTGGTCATCTTGCCTGTGTAACAGCTCCTACTCTCTTCTGTCATCTTTCTGCCTGACGTGGGGGTCTTCTCTCTTCCTTTCTCTATTGGCGACATTTGCTAACACCCTACTCGAACCTCGGCGTGTCGTCTCTACCTGAAAGGCGAGCAGGCATCTTTCTAGTCATGGTTTCGAAAGCATGGGCTTTAGTGGCGAGGTAACGGAAAGTTCGTATATCGGCACTCGTCAAGCCAAACGCTACTCCTGTTTCCATCGAATTTAGACACATCTTTACTTGTCCTAATTCTCCTGGGAGCTGTCAACGTGACGCACACAAGGTCTTCCACCGGTTGATGAACTTCTCAACCGGTTCACCTTCTCGTCATCAAACAGAAGCCAATTCAATCAAACTAACGTCTCTGTCAGACGAAAAGAAATTTGCCATTAAGGCATCCTGCATTTGGTCCCACGTATGTATAGATTCCGGCGATAGGCTCGAATACCACTTGAATGCTTTTCCTGTCAAAGATGACCCAAAAAGTTGCAAACAGTATTGTGGGACCGTAGAGAAGTTATGCAAGGTAGTGATGAAATGCATCAAGCGTTCCTCCAGCGATCCATCCCCACTAAACTTCTAGAAGTCTAGATACTCGAAATTCGTTAGAAATGGCACATCTTCGATCTCGCAGGGGTACAGCGTTCGAAAACGGAATCTCCCTGTATGTTCTCTATCTCTTTCCATTCGGACAGCTTCTGCTACTACTTGTCAGATTTCATCTTAGGTTACTATGCGAACAGCTGGTGCTGATCCATGCGATCCTACCCTCGGCGGTTGTGACCCTTCCGCTTGTTGCTCGATACCATTTACAGCGGCCATCATGGGAGGGGCAATAACTTGGGCTATGTTGCGAATCAGTGTTGCCAACGCCTCTCTGAGATTTCTGCATTCTTCCATTAATACGATCTATGCACGAGCCATCTCGGCCAGACGTTCATCGATGGATTACGGCTGGGTTTGACTTATTCCTGCCATGAAAATTGTTGCCTCGCCACTTCTCGATCGCCCGGATATTGAAGGAGAGAGGGAATAAGTCATCACAGGGGAGTTTAAAGAGAGAGCCACCGCTTGACCTATTAATACTTTCGCATGGTCCCGATGATTCTAGTGATTCTAACCGAGGCATGCCTAGTGTTGATGCCTGCAGAGGGGTCGTCACAACAGATTTTGAAGACGATGGCTCATTTGCCAAGACAGCCTTCCCCTTCTCTTTCTGAGTTTGTCGTGAAGCTACCGCCGGCAGGGCATGAAAGTCCTATGTAGTGAAGAAAACTGTTTCGGTCTGTCCGGTATAAAGTGGGAGCGGAGCTAATGCGGGATTGCGCCTTGCGATGTTGCGCGTAACTGGGCCTCTGATTGCCCGCAGTAGGATTGGGCTTCTTGTCATAGGAGATCGATTCTTCCCTCTTGGATTTCACCACTGTCCATTCTTCGTCGTCCTTTTGTGTTGTCGACGAAGCGGAAATCACCCTCGACATTGCACACTGCTTTCTACTTCCAGTCACGACTAATCGAACTTCCCTTGTGACCCTTTTGAGCAGGATTGAATGCTACTGGCATAATCGACAGCGAATCCGTTGGGCATGAAATTGAAAACCACGTTGATCGGAAGAGAAGTTATTATGAGGGTTAAATCGGGATATACTTTGTTTTAGAGATGACGGGGATGTTCCCATTGAGAGTCGTCATTTTGGCGCCATTACAGCGCCAGTTGATGACAAGTGTCCTTTAATTATCCTGTTGTTAATATTAAACGTAAATATTTCAACCAGAGATTCTGGGTTTGATCCCCAACAGAGTCGTCATTTTGTTTCGACTAGAAACAAGTATCAAAAATTGGAATAATCACATTTAATAATAACAAAGGGAAAATCAATGAACAATCATCATCATTTCATTTTCATTAATCTAAATTCTTATTACATCCCTCACATCGCTCTTGACTCTAAAACAAAATACATTTAATTGAAGTAATTGAGAATGGTCTAATAATAATTTCGGCAGCACCTCTGTTTGTATGGCGTCAGTCACAATGACAAAGGAGTTGTGCGGGTTCGAAACATTGGCTTTACGCTGATATGCGTAGAATATGTGCTTAGGAGAATGAATCCCGAACTCATATGTAAAGATGCACATCAGGTAGCATGTCCAAGACTTATGTTGCGCAATCGCACAAACAGTCCCTGTTGCACAGCCGCGTAATAAGGTCTTCTGCTCCTCATATCTTCTTCCTTCTATCATCCCGTGGCGCTCCGCGAAATGCCTAATTGCCGCGACTCTCATATTTGAAAACGTCTTAGACGGGATTTGAAGCCCTAGAGCCGCCAAGAGTTGACGAAGTTAGTCGCTCCATCCCACCTCCTGACATCAGCAGTAGAAGCAAAGCAGACGTAATATGCTTTCAAGAAATCAAGGTCCAGCACTTCAGCGACAAATTGCTAGGATCTATTTGGAACCAATCCAAGGTGCAGTGGGTTACCCGGGACGCTGACGGTTCCTCAGGAGAGATCTTGGTGGCGTGGAAGACCTCTTCCTAGAATCTGATCGACAGCTGGAGCGGATCTTTTTCTCTCTCGGTTATTCTGAAAGACACTTCTTCCAATTTTACATGCCTAATCTCTTTTGTTTATGGTCCTAACCAGGAATCTCTAAGGGAGGCTTGCTGGAAGGAACTGCACTCAGCCAGAGAGAAGTTCGATGGTCCTTGGTGCATTGGAGGCGATTTCAACATCACTCGAAGGGCCGAAGAAAAATCTACAGGTGGCAGAGTCACGGTGGGCATGCACCAATTCTCTCAGTGGATAGAAGATGAAGCTCTGGTTGATCTCCCTTTGCTGGGAAGCAAATTTACCTGAACTAATGACAGGGCGAGTCCCATTTTAACCAGGATTGACCGTTTCCCGATATCGCCTGAGTGGCTAGACCACTTCCCCCAAGTTGCGCAATCAGCTCTTACCAGAACCATGTCCGACCACACCTCGATCCTGCTGGTAGTTGACGATCGAAATTGGGGCCATTCAACATTGCCTGGCTTCAGACAGAAGGTTTTCACCAAATGATTGAAGATTGGTGGGTAGGATTCTCGAGTTCTGGTCTCGCCGGGTTCAAGCTTTGTAGCAAGCTGCGTATGTTGAAATGCAAATTGAAGGATTGGAAGGAGCCTGAGGCGAGAAAAAGAGAGGCCGAGCTCGTGGGCATCATTGCTGAGCTAAAGAAGATTGATCGGGAAGTCGAGGCAGGTCAGAATCCTCCCCAATCCTTCCTTAGGAGGATTCAGCTGATTCAATCCCTTGTTGCTAGACTAAAGGAGGAAGAAACTTCTTGGCGTCAGAAATCCAGGTGTAAGCGGATCCATGAAGGCGATAAAAACACCAAGTTTTTTCATCGTATGGCTAGCGAAAGATCTACAACGAACGCGATAACTAGTCTAATCATAGAGGGAACTCGTACAGACGACATGGACCGCATATCCGAAGAAGTTGTTCGGTTCTACAAAGATCTCTTGAGGAAAGAAGGGTGGAACAGACCCACCCTTGATGACCTTTAATTCGACAGAATTTCTGAAGAAGCAACTATTCTGGAAGCTCCCTTCTCTATCATTGAGGTGAAGAAGGCCATTGATGATCTAGAAGGGGACAGGGCCCCAGGTCCCGATGGCTTCCCAATTGCGTTCTTCCAACGCTTCTGGGAGCTTATCAAAAGAGATGTAATGGACTTCTTTTTTGAGTTCTACACTAGAGGCAGACTGTCCAGAGGGATGGGGGCCTCTTTCATTGCCCTCATTACCAAATGCCAGGGAGCCAATTTGTTGTCCGAGTTCAGACCAATAAGTCTGATTGGGGGCCCATACAAGATACTAGCAAAGGTTCTGGCCTCCCGTCTGGTCGGGGTCATTGGCTCGGTTATCTCTCATCATCAAAGTGCCTTCATTCCCAGTCGTCAGATCACTGATTGCGCCCTCATGGCTAATGAATGTCTTCATTCCAGATTCATATCTAAAAGCAAGGACCTCATATGCAAATTAGATATTTAGAAGGCGTACGACCATGTTGAATGGGAATTCCTCATGTATATGCTTCACAGAATGGGCTTCGGTGGGAGGTGGTGCAAATGGATCAGAGAATGCATGGGCTCGGCTGTCTTCTCCGTTCTCGTCAATGGATCTCCAAAAGGGTTTTTCCCTAGCTCCAGGGGGCCTTCGCCAAGGCGACCCGCTCTCTCCCTTTCTGTTCCTGATTGTGGGTGAGGCCCTGTCCCGCATGCTTTGTAGGAGCCAGGAAGTAGGCCTTATCAGAGGCTTTAAAGTGCAGGGGATGTCCGCTCCAATATCCCATATTTAGTTCACCAACAATATCCTTCTCTTCAGCGATGCTGAGCAAGTGAAAGTCAGCAATTTACGCACTATTATACGCTGCTTTGAAGCCATTTCGGGCCTCCGAGTAAATATGTACAAGTCCACTATGCTGGGGGTGAATATGGAGGAAGCAGAACTAAAGGAGCACACTGATTTCTTTTGTTGCGAGGTAGATTCCCTCCCTACATCTTTCGTGGGCCTTCCTTTGTGTGTCGGGAAGCCTCCTAAGAAATCTTGGGATAAGATCATTGACAGAGTCAAGTCCTATCTAGCAAACTGGAAGAGCAGGTATTTATCTTTGGGAGGTCGGTTAACTCTTATAAACTCAGCGCTGTCAAACCTTCCGATCTACTACATGTCATTGCTCAAGTGTCCGGCGTCGGTTGTTAATGTTTTGGAAAAGCTAAGAAGAGATTTTATCTGGCAAGGAAAGACAGATAAGGAGAAATTTAATCTCGTCAATTGGAAGGTTGTCTGCTGTCCAACGCAAGACGGTGGGGCAGGTATCAAGGATCTAAAGCTTATGAATCGCGCTCTTCTTGGAAAGTGGCTGTGGAGACTTCGGAACGAAGATGGGGCCTTATGGAATGAGCTGATAAAGAGCAAATACGGCAGGTCCGAGGGGGGTTGGTGGACCAATAGTAGGGGTGCACACGGGTCGGTTCGGTCCGGTTCTGGGGTGAAACCGGAACCGAACCGTTCCCAACGGTTCTAGGATATTCGGAACCAGACCGTTAGCACCCTAGAACCGAACCGGAACCAGACCGTTAGCACCCTAGAACCGAACCGGAACCGGACCGTTAAAACCGGTTCGATTCCGGATCAGTTCCACGATTCTGGGCTTTTTATAATCCAGCCCAATTGCATATTTTATTTTATAATCTAGCCCATGTCCATTCGTGTTGTGATCCATTTGATGAATGGTTTCGATATTGTATAAGGTGTGCAAAAATACATTTATGGAAACAATCAAATGGTGCATTGTAAACCGTAAATCATGAGTCAAATATGGAAACAATCAAAGGGTTCCTGGTTCGGTTCCATGATTCGGTTTCGTGGTTCGGATCCACGGTTCGGTTCTACGGATCGTTTCACGGTTCGGTTTGATTCTACACACCCCCAAACCGAGAACCGAACCGATGTAATCGGTTCTTTGGTTTTTGGAATCGGAACCGGCGCACTCTAGAACCGTACCAAACCGTACCGTTTGGTCGGTTTCAGTCCGGTTCCACGGTTCTACCGGTTCAATGTGCACCCCCAACCAATAGCAGCTGTAACCACAAGATGTCTGTTGTATGGAGGGACATCCTTTCTACCCAGTCAGAAGTTCTTAGCGGTATATCCAAGGTGACAGGTAATGGATCCCGAACTCGATTTTGGTTGGACCCCTGGTTGGGGAATGACACGCTTGACACAGCCTTCCCAAACATATTTTGCATCGCCAAATTCCCCCACTGCAAGGTTGTTGACTGCTTATCATCAGTTGGAGGAAATCTCGTTTGGAACATCGAATGCAGAAGGAACCTTAGGGAATGGGAGATAAAGAATACGTTGTCCTCCTCAATCGCATCTACAGCCTATCGCTTAATCGCAATGTGCCTGACAGTCTGTCCTGGCATCCGGAAAACAGGACAGATTTTCTGTTAAATCCCTCTACAGATTCTTGCTTGAAAAAATTGCTCCTCTTGCTGGTCTATTGCAATATCATGGCTGGAAATATTCGGTCCCTCCCAAAATCATAGTCTTCGGTTGGTTGGTAGGAAATCAGAGGGTTCTCATTGTCGATAATCTGCGGAAGCGGGGAATGAAAATTACCAATATTTGCGCCTGTTGCATGGCCAATGAAGAGACGGTCAATCATCTTTTCATTCACTGTCCTTTCACATACAAGATTTGGTCGGTTTGTCTCCACCGCTTCAACGTGCTCTGTTGTTTTCCGGGTTCAACTAACAGTCCCCTTTCTTTCTGGCATGGGGTTAAATGCGGGAAACACCAGACTCCTCTATGGCAAATGGCGCTTCTTGCGGTTTGGTGGGCTGTTTGGGTCGAAAGGAATGATCGGCCGTGCTTCAACAACAAAGCCAACTCGGCGGAGTCCACTACGTCTAGGGCGATCCAATCTCTGGTCGAATGGGCTACTTACTCAATTAAGGCAATAGATTGTAATTTTGATTTTCTAGTTGCGTAGCAGTTCTGCTATCTCAGCAGAGCTGTGTTTTTCTCCCTTTCTTGTATTTTCTTTCCCTTTTTATCAATATAATCGTCTAATTCTCAAAAAAAAAAAAAAAAAAAAAAAAAAAAAAAAACCCGGATGGTTGGATGACTTAAGCCACATCTCAGTGGGCCTACAAACAATCAAGAAAGTTTCAGGTGGGCATTTAGTCTCAACTGTTGTCTATGGTGTGGATCACCTAAGTCATGGATTGGCCTGATCTTTAGACCCATGGTCCACCGTGGAAGGGTGCATTTGATTGATGATGTAGATGTCCAACACACATTAGGTGTGGCCCACAGCGATCGACCTCAAGCAGAGCTCCCATGAGGTCGACCTCATAGTACCATTTCCCACGCACGCATATGTATGTAATATATATATATATATGGGAAAGGGTACTATGAGACCAACTTCATGGGAGCTCCCCGTGAGATCGAACGTTGTGGGCCACACCGCAATCTATGTCGGGGCATCCACCCCATCAATCAGATGCACCCTTCCATGGTGGGCCACGGGCCTAAAATTCAAGCAAATCCGTGACTTAGGTGGGCCACACCACGGACAACAGTTGAGAGTAGATACCCACCCATTGAAACCTTCATGATTGTTTATAGGGCCCACTGACATGTGGTTCAAACATCCAGCCCATCCATTGTGTGTTCCACTTGAATGAGGGATCACACCAAGTTTCAGTTGTATCCAAAACTCATATGGGCCCATCCAAGTGTTTTAGATGTTTTAAACACGATTTCACACAATTTCAAATGGTGTAACCCACTTGAGTTCTGGATACAGTTGATTTTTGGGATATCCCATAACCTAGAGGGGATCCACCAAATGCACGGTGTGGATGTCCGACATAGATCACAGCGGGGCCCACACAGCTCGACCTCATGGGAAACCATTTCATATATATGTATATATTAGTGGAATGCTGGCCTACGCACCAGTTCTCATGAGAACTCGTGAGAACTTTTTTATATATAGAACTTTTTGAGAACTCACCTCCCGTGATATGAGCCCAAAATCTAAACGGTCCACGTGATGCAGCACCCCATGAAACCCCCATGGCCCAACTTTTACCCTGATCCATTACTTTGGTAGGCCATGGCGAAAGTAAACGGTTTCCTTGCTTGCATTCCCTCTCTCTTTGCTACGGCCCACCAGAGTTTTGTGTGCGTGCGTGCATGTGTGTGTGTATAAAGAGAGAGAGAGAGACACATGAACGCGCGCACATTACCAAACCATCTTTCACAAAAATAATGCCTTCCCTAGTGGATCCCTTCAGTTCCTAAGATACTGTTATTTCCCCAACAAAATTATCAAACCCCATGAATCCGGAGGAAGCAACAAAATTTTGATTGATTAGACCAACATAAAACCCTAGATTGCAAATCTGTCCCCAGGAAAGAAGAAAGACCAACAAATTCAAATTACAATACAAGAGCCCCTGAATTCCTGACAATTAAATTGATATAAAAGAAATACCTTGTTTTTTCTTCTGGGCGGGTGATTGAATCTGCAATTGGATCCATACCGGCATGTCCCCGTACGCAAATAAAACGTGCAGTCTGGCTCCCCAGGTCTCAAAGGATAATGGTGAGATCTTCCACCATTCTTCGAATCATCCACCTTCGGAGCCGGATCTGCTTCAGAAATCTCAGAATTCTCGGTATCATTTAACCCTTGATTCTGCAACTCTCCATCTAGGGTTTCACCAACGTCAGCGTCTCGGGGAGAAGGAGGAGACCCTAACGCTGGTTCCTCACCTTTTACAAAGAAGATGCCTTCTTCTTCACAGGCTCCCATTCTCCTCCCACATTCCAAAACCCTAATTCCTTTTTTCTAGGAGGGGGGAAAATTGAGAGTGTTCTATCGGAATCTCTCTATACACGAGACATGGAAGAATACGAAGATAATCGCCCTCTCTCGTCTTGCGGTGACGACGACAGTTGCCACGTCACACGCCTGACGGGTCCGGGAGCGAATTAGGTGGGCCGCGACTTTAGCTGCGACACTGGATCCAGCGGTGTGGGTGGGACCCTGACCGTGGGGCCACATGTATACGTTGTATATCTACACCGTCCATCCGTTTTCCGTTGCTTGTTGATGTTATTTCAATCTCGGTCACTGGTTGGGCGTGCCCGAATTGGATGTACGGCTCGCTTCAAACCAAATAGATGATACACCAAGCGCCACGATGACCATACGCGTCTGAAATTTACTATATTGCTTAATCAGCCGCTTAGAAAACCTTGGTTAAGATGATTAGGCTATAGTCATAGAGTGGATTTCATTCTCCGAAAATGAGCTTCCGAAGGACTTATTTCCTTTAATGTAAATAAAATGAAAAGAAAATTTTTATAGTCAACTGCAAGAACAACGGTGAAACATTTATTTTAATGGAAAGCTTTACTTAATACTTAAATTGAATCTAATGTATAACTATAGATTCGGATTACAGATAAAGTTAAAAGCTATTTGAATATTATTATGGATTACACTAAGAAATGTAAATGTCTAATAAAAGTAAAGGACAATTCCTAATAAAAGTAAAAAATTACACTACGAAATGTAAATGATAAATAAAAGTAAAAAGTTATACTAAGAAATATAAATGATAAATAATCGAAATATGGATTCGATTTGATTTGGTTTGATTGGTACGAGACTTTTTGTTTTTTTGAACTTCATTGCTATTTATAACCTTAAATTGGTTCTCTAGATGATTCTCACGTTTTGATGATTACTATAATTGTTTTAGCACTACTACCTCCCTGGAGTTTTTTCCCTTCTTAGCTTGCCACCTGTACTTATAAATACTTCAAGCCTCTTTGTTGACTTGAACACGTTCTATTATATCTTTTCCTTACTATAATACATGTTGTTTTCAATTAGGTTTCCTAAGAACGCTCAGATATAGAGTATAAAATTGTCTCCTACATCGCTTCACCTTTGGTAAAAGGTGAATGCAATGTTAATTTGTTGTTTGGTGCAATAAATGTGATTGTTCGACCGTATAAAAATATCAATTTCAGATATCTTGGCCGAACTCGACCATCTTGACTAGAAAATATCAAAGTCGACCAACTTGACCAAACTCAATTATCTTGATCGAAAAACAACAAATTCGACCTTCTTGGTCAAATTCCATGGTCTTAGTTAAAAAACAGTAAATTTGACCATTTTTGTTAAATTCGATCATCCTAATCGAGAAACATTCCAGGCCCACTGTGATGTTTGTAGGAAGTAGAACTCCACCAAGATTGGGCTCATTAGTTCTGCTGCGATATGACCGACAAGATGGATGGAGTGGATCACCTTATTGTGGGCTTCATTCAACAGCAAACCAAAAAAAAACAAAAATATGTGTGCGCGCGCGCCTGCCCAGCGATCGGGAGAGCGCCCTCTTTGTGCAAGGAAGGGTCCCCAGTCATGGGACCCAGCATGATGTATAGGTTTAATCCTCACCGACCATTTATTTCATCGGATCATTTTAGGCCTTGGCTTCAAAATTAGCTAAATCGGGATCTTGAGTTGGCTGCACCACAAAAAACAGTGGGGGCAATGATAGTTATGTGGAAACCTCTCTAAGGCCTAGTGTGATGTTTTTATACCTCCTTCCTGGGCCCACCACGTGATTGCCAAGTTGATAGATGAAGTGGATCATACACTTGTGGACCCATTCAACAAAAACACACACACAAAAAAAAACAGTTTACGTACTGGCCATTAATGCCTCGTAAGGGGACGGTGGCCGAAGCCCCACTTGGGCATGAACTGGATCCCACTCGTGGGGGCCCGCTATGATGTAAGTGTTTAATCTACACCGTCCATCAGTTTTTTTTAGATCATTTCAGGCCCGGGGCCAAAATATGAAGAGGATCCAAATCTCAGATAATTCACACCAAAGGAAACAGTAGAGATAGGGACGTCCACCGTTGAAGCTTCGCAGGGGCCACTTTGGTGTGTTTCCACACACCACCCACATGTGTGAAGGTCACACGGACCTGGGCGAAGAGAAAATACAAATATTACCTCAATCCAAAGCTTTTAAGGGCCACTGTGGTCCACTCGTGGGACCCACTATGTTCCGTGTGTATGATCCACACCGCTCATCCATTCCGCCGGATCATTTAAAGTCATGGGACCAAAAATGAGGCCGACCCCGATCTCAGGTGGACCACACTACATGGAGTAGTGGGGACAATAATATCAACTGTTGTGTAACCTTCCCTACACTTATTTGCCATGCAACCCGTGCGTTGGAACGATGCCCAGTAGATGCACCTCTATGGGACCCACCATGATGTATCTATTCAATCCACACCATTCATCTGTCTTGCCATATTATTTTACACCTGTGTGGTATGGCTATACGCCGTGTGCCACACCTTTGGAATATTGGTGCTTGCATGAGCAGTTGAACCTTCCTAGAGCCGCCATGACGTCTATTTGTCACCTTGCCTAAGTAGGGCCCAATTTTGGGACCCCACCATGTTATATATATATATATATATATATATATATATATATATATATATATATATATATATATATATGTAATCCATGTTGACCATCTGTTTTACCAACCTATGCAAGGGCATGGGGCCCTGATTAGTGAGCCACACCAAAGAAACAATGCTCATTCGTTGTCTCCATTAGAATTATTTTTTTTTTTTAGAGAGGGGGTGTCTGGCCATGCAATAGTGCAACGCAAGGACGACGTTCGAAGACCCAGTAGCAAGCTACTGTGGTGGGACCTCCCCCACAAGAAATTAATTTAATATCATGTGACCCTATGGGCCACGCATCATATATTAAATTGATAAGAACCTTTCCAAGAACCATTATTAGGTTTAATTGCGATCCACACCCTAGAAACAATGCTCATTCGATGTCTCGTGAACGGTTACATTCGTGAATGTAACTGATGTAAATAAAAAAATAAAGTGTGATTTTGAAGCATTCAATTATTACTTTATTAATACCCGGAATTCTCGGGCACGAGTATGTACTCGGGACGTTACAACAAGTATAATGCCTCGAATTTTCGCGGCCCGAGTACATATTCGTGCTTGGGAATTCTAGGTGTTTATAAAGTAATAATTGGATGCTTCAAAATCGTACTTTATTATTATTATTATTTTTTCAATTTTTTTTTTCCATTTAGATCAGTTACATTCACGAGAATAAAATCAATTGTACTTCTTATTCCTTCAAAATATTAAATCAAATAATTATCTAATGTCCTTTTAAGTGGGGAGCTTATTATATTATTCAAGGTTTTGCATCAGAAAATAAACAAAGCTAAACGTAATGCTATCTTTCTTCTTATTCAGAATAATCTTTCATAGAGCGATCATCATTTGTATCTTCAATATGTACTTCACCTGCAATATCTATATGGTTGGAGAGGGTCAATGCCCTACTCATAGTGATGGTTATCCTTTAAGATTAACAATAATTCAAAGAGATCCATAAGAATAAAGTAAGGGTTTCGATACACCTCGTACTCCACCACAATGAAGGATATCGGTATGCGTAACCAACCTACATGAATGTATGCCTAATATAGTGTGTGTGATCCGTCATACGCAGTGATCATTACGATATGGAATATAATGCATAAAAAATCCGGCTCGCTCTGCATCCCATACTACCAAGATTCGTTGATGTGTCCAACGCTATAATGGATTCATGTGAGCACCTCGAGACGGCACAATACATGGATCAGATGATTTATGTGACACGGTTTGTTCATGGAGCAACTATTTGTTACATTCAATCCCGAAAGTGATGTAATACGCATGGCGGTTTACTTACATTGATTATGCACTACTACCCAAACCCAAGAAATTACATGTCAACCAAGAGGGTCACTATCCATAACACATTACGTTCACAATAAAATATATGAATCACTAGATGTGGGACCTCTAACACATCACTTGCATTAATGGGGAAATAAATCAAACCATGGGAGTTTTAAAATTCCAAGACACATGTGTAAGCCATAAAGGGAGGTAGTACAATGCTAACCTAATAAATGAGAAGTGTAACATTAGGCTAACTCATCAAAAATAAGGGGAGAAGAGCAAAGGCCAACTCAATATAGAGTGGAAACACACATCGCTCTTAAATTTGGCAAAGGGCATGACTTGTATCCATTACCCCACATGAATTCATAAAAATTATGCATAATTAAAATCATACTTTATCCATAATTCTCATAAGGTTAAATAATTCATAACGACCCATCAATCAATTGCATAGAAATCACGGTAAAATTAAAATAAGCAAAAATAAGACAAATCATGTATAAATTAATTCAAATTAGTGTAAGCTTAAAGGAATCCCTCACCTTAGTATTATATGTAAACCTTAGGTAGATCTCAATGTAGGAGGGCTTCTACATGAACTACAATGTTGCTTGAGGAAGAACGAGACAACACACGCGTGGGGAATGAAAATGGACAGGTGTCTGGGCTTTGACGTCTCTCTCTCTCTCTCTCTCTCTCTCTCTCTCTCTCTCTCTCTCTCTCTCTCTCTCTCTCTCTCTCTCTCTCTCTCTCTCCCCTCTCTCTTTCTCTTTCTCTCTTCCTTGGATGTGAGAAGGTAGTGGGAGTGAGATTTTTAGTGGAGAAAGGACGCACGACCTCTTTTGTAAAGGATTTCTCAAATTGGTTTCTCATCCCATTTGAATTGGGTTTCTCCAAATTGTCTCTTCTGGTGATCTTTCTTTAAATTTAATTCCTTCATGGTGACGGGGTCGTCAAATAGGGTTATGATACATAAATTTCTTCGTGATTCAAAAATTAGATTGGCTTATCTTGAAAATTCTCGTAGCGGGTGCCAAAATGGACATGATCCCAATTAACGGTCCACGCTTAATGATCAGGGCCTAATTTTGTGAGAAATGTATAGTCAGGATAGGCAAACAGCTGGACAAAGTTGGTGGTTGATCGATGGTGGAAAAGGCCTAAATATGAAATTTCACCTTTTGCATCAAAATGAAGGAATTAGATTCAAGGCCGTCATCATTCAATGGTGTATGATCATAGATCATATTCTAAAATTTGTATGATCCTGTAGTCATATAAGGTCAAAGTGTAGTCCGAGTTTGAGTTGCGATGGATGACAGGAAATGGATAATTCGAAAGGTTTAGATTTAGAAAGAGTTGATAAGCCTAGAACGTCTAACTTCACAATTAAGGAAAAACCTACCAAGGTGAGGTTATTCACATTTCACATTCGGTCCATATGATAGGCAATCTAAGTCGTTCATATGAAGGGAAATATCCTACTATGACTAGCTACGAACTTTTTTATTTGAAGGACACCAAAATCAAAGGTTAAGGAGTTGATGTAACGACCCGTAAATTTCCGTACATTGGCTCGAGTACCACCTCGACCAAAAATCAATTAGGATTAAATCCTTTAGAAATTTAACAAAGTTAACTAAGTACTAAACTCGATTAGCCATGAAATCCGTTGGGATCGCTTTAAATACGATCTGCAAGACCCAAAACTTGCAAAACAAGTGACTCTAGGTTACCCTAAAGTTTAGAACCAAACTCATTTCCCGGCTGCTCTCGGGAATGAAACGAAACTTCGTATTAGGTCTAGATCGCACATCGGAAGTCCGATTAACACGAAGTTAAGGAACTAGGACCGCCTCACTGGGCTTGACAATCATCTCAAAAATCAGATCCAGCCGATGTCCCACGGCCATTCGTTTCGATCTGGAGCGAGGGAGTGTGAAAAACACTATTCCCATTCCAAAATAAATATCAGGAATAGTGATCTGGCACCATTCGCTTGCGCGTCAGTATTAAGCAACCTGACCGTCAGAATCAGACCAAATTACACCCTCGGATTAAGAAAAATTTCAGGAACATTTACATGTACTTGAAATTTCGGATCGTGGCCCACTGACCGTTGAACTGAAAGTGGTCCGCCACGTGCGATCTGGGAATCCGATCGAGTCGAAAACGTAATCCCACATAGATCCATGTGTGGTGAGCTTAAGTCTGACGTTTGGCTCAAGGAGGGCCACCAGAACCTCTCTTTTGAGCTAGAAAAGTGACGAATATCCTATATTAGCAGTAACCCTTGAACCTGAGTCTATTTTGGGGATGTTTTTGGCTATAAAAGGGGCTTAGAACAGCCCCTCTCACAGCCATACGAATTTGGGATAAAAACCCTAGAGAGAGAGAGAGAGAAAAGAGAGAGAATAGCTTGGAATTTGTGGGAGATCTTCCTCCTGCTGCTTTCATTCATCACACGGCCTACACCGCCTCATTCCAGGCGCTCTCCCGACGGTATCCACTCCGTTCTAAGGTGAGAAACCCTAACCCTAGGTCTGATTTGATGTAGATTGGTTGTAGGTTATGTAAAGGCTAACCGATTCCGCTCTTTAGGTTAGAAAACTCCCGTATACGGAAGCTCAACGACCCTTGCTGATTCGTTGTGATTCCAAGGGCAAAGGTGAGGACTTTAAGTGTATAAGTTACGGTTTTTAACGCTTTCAATGTCAGATAATGATAGATTCATGATCTGCATGTAAATGCACATGTACAAAGTGCTGTCGTTTCCGTTTCGATTAAAGATGAAAAATATGGAATTTCACATACTCTAGGTATACGTAGAAATACCGTATACGTATTTTTTTCGGAAAAATGTTTGACATGTTTATTTAATGTATGATTATATAATATATATATAAAATACTAGTTTGGCGAAAGGAATCGCTGAAATACATGTTCACTTGTAAATGCCTAGTATGTTGAAATTGTGTATTCTATAAATACCGCATATGTGTAAATTTTGGAAACGCAATTGTAATGATTATTTGCTGTATGATTATGATATACATGGATAAAATACTCACGTGGCGAAAGGATAGCCCTAACACGTATTTTGCTAACATACGTCATGTATGTTGGAATCGCGTACTCTAAGTGTTTGTGTAAATGCTTGTGTGTGTAAATGCTTGTGTGTTAGTGCCTTAGAGAGGTGCTGATATGGGATTCCCGACCACCTTAGAGACATGTAGGATACCCTTCATGCGGTGGTTCGCTATAACCACTCGCTTGCGATGTGTATGTGATTGTATCCCTATTTGTATAGTGCTTTACAACATGCTTTACAACATGCTTTACTTCATGCTTTATAACATGCCTGCTAACATGCTTGTATTACTTGTTTATCATGCTTTACTCCACATGCTATTGATGAGAACTGTTTGAGTTTGGGACTACGTCTATAGTCTAAACATTCGGTACCAGACTTGCGATTGTGGCTGAGATTCATGTCGCCACAAAGGATGTGTCTGGCGAACCCGAGTCGTACTTCGGTTGGCGATAGTGGTTGGCCACACGGAGTGCTTTTGCGCTACATATCGCCCAACTTGTGGTGCGCTCGAGCTAGTCAGGCTCGTCAAGTAAACCGACATGTGTATGTGTGTTCACCATGTGTGGTCGCTACTGCTTGAACCTAGGGTACCAAACTTACCAGTGGCGATCCCGTTAACCATGGTACCTCGATTCGCTAAGACGCATGAGCCGGGCATAGTGGTATCGGACACCGTGGTCGAGCTGTCGGCCTACGCTGGGGCCATGTGCCTCCCCGTAGTGACCATTGCACAACCAAACTCGTGAGCCGAATACAGTGGTATGGGACACTGTATTCGAGCTGTCGATACTTACGGCGAGAGTCGAGTACGGTGAGACCTGTGCTCGTGCTGACGGGCGACGAGTCCTCCGTAGTATCTTCGAGTATACTCCAAGTGTCTGTGATTGGCGACGAGTCTTTCACAGCAACTAGAGTATGAGTTGAGCCGAGTACGGTGAGACCTGTACTCGAGCTGACGACTAGTGATTGAGCCGAGTACGGTGAGACCTGTACTCGAGCTGACGGCCAGCAATTGAGCCACATACGGTGAGATCTGTATCCGCGCTGACGGGTGACGAGCCCTTTGCGATGCCTTCACTATGCTTCTCAAACCATAATATCGTATAAGATTAACTAGGATTGACGACCCTAGGATGGATCATGTTTGGGGAATGATACAAGGGAGGTACCTTAGTTTCCCAATACTGCTGTTTGAAATGGACTAATAAAAATTTAGTAATCATGAGCATCATCGCACCGCATGTGCTTTGTAGATGTGGCGCACTGAGGGAGTAAGCATTCGCGAACGTAAGATGATGTCGCTTGAGGGTGGTTTGGTAAGGGCATACAGCATCATGTCATTTCATTTTCGCACTTAACAAGAGTAGTTAGAAATGTTTGATTTGTACTGCTTTATCATTACTGCTTGATTGAATTGATAACATGTTAACCTATGCTTTATTGTTCCACTGAGTTAGCTACTCACTCCCACGTTACGGGACGGTGTTTGCAACACCCACCAGACTCTGTCGCAGGTGTAGATGGCGCCTCGGTTCAGGAGCCGGAGCCCGACTTCGATGAGGATCAGGAGGAGTTCTCCTTTATGCAGTACTCTGACGACTTTGCTTAGGCCGGCTGCATCGCGGGGTTTTCAGGGCTTCTCTTGGGAGTTGTATTTTGATTTTTGACTTAGAAATAATACATGTATATTGGTACTCAGTTAGTACTCATACTCTGGAGTTCATAAAATTTTGTTACTTTACATACTTTGAATATAAAATTTCAGTCTTCCGCTTGCATTTATACAATTGAACTGGAGTATGATTTACTGTTTTGGTATAATCTCATTCATGTTTATTGCTCTAACTCAGACAACATTTAACCATCATTGTGTATGTTGCATAAGTGATGCGCTGGAACTCGGGAGTTGAGTTCATACTCGACCCCCGATTTTCAGGGCGTTACAAGTTGGTATCAGAGCATGATTTTGATTAAACCGGACCTGAGTTATGTCCCCACTACCTACGCTGACGTGTTACAACCTAGGAGGGTGCGCAAAAATATAGAAATAGTCTTAGGGTCTCCCGATTTCACTGTTTGGCGAAATTCATTAAAAACGGATGCGTTGATCGAGTTTGTACTCGATCCTGACCGCACATATGTACTCTAAATCACTCCTAGACCGTCTATTGACGTGTCCAGGTCACTATTCACCCAAAATCAGTCGTTAAAAATCAGAAAAATCAGATTAGTTCAGAAATTTCTCGGAACTAACCGTTCTGGAGCTGAACTGAGTACGGGGCCCCCCCACGTTAATACATCAAGGTTCCAGATTGAACCAGGGTGCATTTGGCACCCTGGGCACGTGCTAAACCGAACCCCACCGCGGCGGCGCGGTTCCGGCCAAGTCCGACCGCGGCGGAGCCGCGGCTTGGGCGGCGGACCGCGGTCCGGTGGCTTTTCTCAGGTGAGGCCGGGGCTGGGGTTGGTCGGCCTGACCCCCCTACCCCCTGGCATGTGCCATTTTGGCAATGGGTTGGGTTTTAAGGGGCTGGAGCACCCTTCTCCCTCATTTCACCCCCTTTCAAGCTCTCCAAACCCCATTTTCGATTTTTCTCTAAACCCATCCCTCCAAACCTTGTAATCTTTCATTTTCTTCCATAACTCACACACCCCAACCTTCCAAAACAGCCCTAGCCTCCTCCTTTCCCCATTTTCTCAAGTTGGAGCTCTCATACCCCTCATTGGAGCTCAAAATCGGGTAATCTCCTAACCCATTCCATTTTCTTTTTGTTTCTCCTTCATTTCCTACCTCTAGTGCCCCTTCCACACCTATTGGATTGTTGTTTGTGGAGGATCAAAGAGATCAGCCCCTTGTTTCTCCATTTTGGCAATTTTTCATGGCCCTCCTTGGTGTGGTGGCTACTATTTTCTCCATTTCCTCCATCCTATCTCTCATGGGAAAGAGGAAAACCGCGGCCGATGACGCCGGCCCAAGTAGGCCAGCCCATTCCCGAAGAAGATCCGACGTTGGGGCCGGCACTAGCACCGTTCGGGAGTTTAGGTCGAAGCGAGACCTGGATCCTGACCATCCCGTCGGAAATGCTTATCCGATAGGCATTGAATATGGGCGCTTCGCGGGCCGCAAGGTTGTGTTTGAAGCTCATGTGGATGAAAGGATGTTCGGGCTACACCCACTGATGGATCGCTTGGTGGACATCGGGTGGAACTCTATGTTTGACGGCGAGTCCCCTGCATGTGAGAACACAGTTCGCGCTTTCTATGCCCACATCGTGGACTCATCAGTAGAGCCTCTTCAGTTTACTGTTTCTGTGAGGGGCATAAGGCGCACGATTACGATGGATGAGGTGGCTCGGATCACGAAGCTACTGCTTGGTCAGGTGCATCCTAGTGACAACTTCTCCAGAAGTGCGCGGGAAAGGGATCGCCGCACGCGATACCTCTGTGGTCGCCGGGTTACTTGGAAGCGAGGAAATTGCATTGCGGCGACAAAGATGGCCGAGGACTTCCGTTTACTCTATCACATTTTCACCTACAATGTGTACCCACGGTCGGGTAACCGCACGGAATGTACTCGGTTGATGGTGGACTTTTTGTACAAGATGGGACATGGGGACAACATATGCCTGCCCACATTCATCCTATCCCAGATAGTTCAGGTTGTTCGTTCTGCCAGGAACGATCTTTCGCTCCCATTTGGCCGTCTGATCTGCAGGATGGCTCGTGATGTAGGCTATAGATTGAACATGGAGGACCTTGCACCAGTCCGAGTCATAAGCGAGGCGACACTCAAGAATATAAAGATCGGCCCTCAACAGCGGCAAGCACGACTCGACGAGTCAGGAGATGAGTCGGATAGCGCCGGCGAGGAGAGTGTTGACCTCCAGGCAGAGAGTGATGAGGAGCGTGGTGATGACATACAGGAAGAAGAACCTGAGGCTCAGGACACAGAGGAGAGTTCACCCCCTGCGGCTCAGGAGCAGGGTGTGGATCGGGATGCTTTTGATGCGCGATTGGCCCGTCTCGAGGAGGGTCAAGCCGCCCTGCAGCAAGAGATTGGTCAAGTTCGAGCCAAGCTTGAAGAGAATGAAGCCTACATGAAGAAGAGTTTTAAGAAGATGTCCCGTACGTTGAAGGCCATTCTGTGCTGTGCGCAGGACAAGAATGCTCCTCCTCCACCGCCTGCTTCGGATGCTTAGTCATCCATGTTGTTGTGTGTTGTGTTTGCTTTGGTTACCGCGATAGGCGGTTTATGTTTTCATGTAGATGTTGTATTAGGTAGTAGCATGTTTTAGGTGTTTGATGTAGTGGATGTATTGGCTATCATGTGATTTTCTGTCGTGATTCATGTAACTCTGTATTCCATGTATTATGACAATTTTGGGTAAATGAAAAGCATGTAGCCTCTTTTGTTTTGATGATGTGTGGAATGCTTAAGTGTTTTATGAAGTGTGTTGTGCTTTATCTCACAAATGATCTACCCTATGTTGTATAGGGCATGCCGCGGCAGTACACACGGAGCAGGCACATCTTCTTCTGACCGGCTCTATGGACCAGACTCCTTCTGGTAGTGGTGGTCCTGCGGACCGTGGGTTGGGATCTGATCAGCCTCCTGCTGGTCCTACCGGTGGACAGCCACCTTATACGCCCCCGGTCCGTGAGCAGTATCGACCATCATCTTCTGCGCAGCATGATTCTCAGGCTGCTCCGCCGCCTGATAGGTTTGAGTAGCTGATGATGATGATGCATCAGCAGCAGATGCAGCAGTAGCAGCAGCAGCAGCAGATACAGCAGCACCAGCACCAGCAGCTCATGGCCACTATTGCTGAGGCCTTGTCCCATGGTGGTAGTGCGACTCCACCTACGACATCTGCGCATCCTGATGAGCATTATGAGCCTCCTGCTCGGTTTGAGGATGTGCCTCTGCCTACACCCGTCGCACCTCCTACTGGAGATGTCGGTACTCGTGGTTTACTCGAGCGATTTCAGCGCTTGAGGCCTCCCTCATTTGTGGGTTCTCACAGACCCGAGGAGGTGGAGTTCTGGCTAGACCGCATCTCCAAGATACTACGGATGCTGCATTGTTCCGAGGCAGAGCAGGTTGAGTTGGCTACCTTCATGTTTGAGAGGGAGGCCAGCTTATGGTGGGACAGTGTGCTGCGCACGGTCGCAGTAGATTTCGTGTGGACCTGGGAGGCTTTCGAGTCTCGGTTCCACGAGAAGTATTACCCGCAGACGTATCGGCATGAGCGGGAGGATGAGTTTCTGCGCCTCAGGCAGGGAGGCATGACGGTGACGGAGTATGAGCACCGTTTCACTGAGTTGGGCCGCTTTGTCCCAACCATCCTCGTCAATGAGCAGATGAGGATGCGTCGATTCACTGGGGGCTTGCGACCTGACATACGGTCGAAGCTATGCTGCCTCAGTATTCCTACATACGCGGCGTTGTTCCACATGTCTATGACGGCCGAGCAGGATGTGGACCGTTTGGCCCGATCGCGTGGTACTATGGTTGCAAGACCAAGACAGGATTTACAGAGCAGACCTATCTTAGGCAAGAGGCCTCGGGCTGATTCTCCCCCCAGGGCCGCAGTGCCAGTTGTTCCTATGAGACGCCCGTTGGTGACCTGCACGTTTTATGTGAAACCAGGACACCCTGCTGAGAGCTGCTTCTCGCGCCTGAGGGCTAGCGGATTTGCGCCACCGCAGAGATTGGGTCGCCCTTATCCACAGGCCATATCAGCTCCGCCGCTACAGACTGTTCCTGCACATCCTTCATTCCGACCTCCTGTGCCGCTCTTCAGGCCGCCATAGCGACCTTTGGCTCCTCAGCCGAACCGCCAGCAGCAGGCTCGCGTGCACACGCTTGTTGCCGAGGCACCAGAGACGTCGATTTCGGCACCGACGGCTTTTGAGGGTACGACTCATGTTCATGGTACTCCCGTTTCTTTATTGGTGGACACTGGGTCCACTACTTCTATTATTTCTTGTGGGGCGGTGAAACGTCTATCTTTGCATACTGTTCCCACTAAGGGAACGAGACTCACTACGGCCACTGGGACCTTCTCGGATGTCACACGGTTATGCGAGGGTTGCGCGATAGTTTTGGGTAGCAGCACAGAGCTCGTCGACCTTATTGTTGCTCCACTATGGCACTACGACGTTATACTTGGCATGGATTGGCTCACCAAGATGAGGGAGGAGATAGATTGCGATGCTCGGATCGTGACTGCCTATGGACCTGACGGCACAGCTTTCACGTTTCCACTGCAGGTCAGTTGGCCCTGCCGCGTTGATTGTTATGCTGCTTTACTTATGCCGATTGATGGTCCGACATTGGAGGGTACGCCGGTGGTTCGGGAATTTGTTGGTGTCTTTAAGACTATTCCTGGCTTACCTCCTCGGCGCGAGATTGATTTTACGATTGATCTTACGCCTGGTGCGACGCCCATCTCGTTGCCGACTTATCTGTATGCCTCCATGTGAGATGGAGGAGCTGCGGAAACAGATTGACGAACTTGTAGAGAAAGGTTTTATACGACCTAGTGTGTCTCCTTGGGGAGCACCTGTGCTATTTGTGAAGAAGAAGGACGGGTCTCTACGGTTGTGTATTGATTACCGTAGGTTGAACCAGGTCACGGTGAAGAACAAGTATCCTTTGCCCAGGATTGATGATCTGTTCGATCAGTTGAGGGGGGCGAAGTATTTCTCGAAGATTGACCTTCAGTCAGGGTACCACCAGTTGCGCGTGAGAGAGGAAGATGTGCAGAAGACAGCCTTCAGGACGTGCTTTGGGCACTATGAGTTCTTGGTGATGTCGTTCGGTCTGACGAACGCACCAGCCGTGTTCATGGATCTGATGAACCGGGTATTTCGGCCCTTCCTTTACCGATTCGTCATCGTCTTTATTGATGACATTTTGATATACTCTACGAGTCGGGAGGAGCACGAGGAGCACTTGCGAGCGGTATTGGGTACGTTGGAGAAGAACCAGTTGTTTGCGCAATACAAGAAGTGCGACTTCTGGCAGGAGGAAGTCAAGTTCCTGGGACATGTTGTGTCCAAGGATGGGATAGCAGTGGACCTTGCTAAGGTAGCCGCGGTTCAGGATTGGCAGCAGCCTGAGTCGGTTACTGAGGTGAGGAGTTTCCTTGGTCTGGCTGGGTATTACAGACGCTTCATTCGGGACTTCTCGAAGATTGCCAGGCCATTGTCTCAGTTGACTCGGAAAGACTTGAAGTTCGCCTGGAACGAGAAGGCGGAGGCAGCTTTTAAGGAGCTGAAGGACAAGTTGACGTCCGCCCCTGTGCTAGTATTGCCAGAGCAAGGGGTGAAATACACGGTATATACTGACGCGTCTCGCGTTGGTTTGGGTTGTGTTCTGATGCAGAAGGATAGGGTGATTTCGTATGCCTCGAGACAATTAAGGAAGCACGAGGAGAATTACCCTACACATGACCTGGAGTTGGCAGCTGTCATCTTTGCATTGAAGCTCTGGAGACATTACCTCTATGGAGAGGAGTTCGAGCTTTTCTGCGACCACAAGAGCCTTAAGTACATATTCACACAGCGAGACTTGAATATGAGACAACGCCGATGGATGGAGACCTTGAAGGACTTCAAGTTCGAGGTTTCCTACCATCCTGGCAAGGCGAACCTTGTGGCAGACGCGTTGAGCCGCAAGAAGACGATTGCGTTTGCGGCACCGCTGATGATAGCCGAGTGGGACATGATGGAGTTTGTGCGGGACTTCGAGCAGAGACTCACTGTCGAGGAGCCTTTTGAGTGTGTTGCGCACGTTCGGGTGCGGCCACTTATTGACGACAGGATTGTTGAGGCCCAAGAGGGCGATATTCGGCTGTCTGAGCTTCGAGAGCAGGCTAGCGACGCCAGGGACTCCGAGTGGAGAGTTGGTTCTGATGGGGGTTTACGATTCCGTGGCCGCCTATGCGTTCCTGATGTGCCTGACTTGAGACGCGAGCTTCTCGAGTCTGCCCATAACACGAAGCTTGCGATGCATCCTGGTAGCACGAAGATGTACCAGGATATGAGACGGACGTATTGGTGGGATAACATGAAGGCCCACATTGCTGAGTATGTGTCTCGATGTCTGACGTGCCAGCAGTCAAGGCAGAACATCGCCGACCTCCTGGACTACTTCAGCCCATGCCCATAGCGGAGTGGAAGTGGGACTTCATCTCCATGGATTTCATATCAGGGCTGCCGAAGACGAGGAAGGGACACGATTCCATTTGGGTGATTGTGGACCGGTTGACCAAATCGGCCCATTTCCTCCCTATCAGAGTTACGAACTCTGCAGACGAGCTGGCTAGACTGTACATCAGAGAGATCGTCCGTCTGCATGGAGTTCTTTAGAGATTGTGTCGGACAGAGACACGCGGTTCACATCTATCTTCTGGACTCGTATCCAGGAGGCGATGGGTGTGAAGTTGAAGTTCAGTACGGCGTTTCATCCTCAGACTGATGGGCAGACAGAGCGGGTGAATCAGATTCTGGAGGATATGTTGCGAGCATGTGTGTTGGACTTCAAGGACAGCTGGGATGACTGTCTTCCGTACGCAGAGTTCGCCTACAACAACAGCTTCCAGGCGACTATTGGCATGGCGCCATATGAGGCTCTATATGGTCGACCTTGTAGGGCACCGCACTGTTGGACAGAGGTTGGCGAGCGTAGTCTGCTTGGCCCGGAGTTGGTACAGACGACTACAGAGAAGGTAGACATTATCAGGCGTCGATTACTCACAGCACAGAGCAGGCAGAAGAGTTACGCCGATACGAGGCGGCGACCACTGGAGTTCGAGGTCGGGGATCATGTGTTCCTTCGAGTTTTCCCTATGAAGGGAGTCCTTCGGTTCGGAAAGAAGGGGAAGCTCACACCGAGGTTTATCGGTCCATTTCAGATACTGGATCGAGTGGGTGATGTGGCGTATCGTCTCGCTTTGCCTACACCACTTGCTTCTGTACACAACGTATTTCATGTATCTATGCTGAAGAAGTACGTTCCTGATCCTTCGCATATCATCAGATGGGAGCAGGTACAGTTGAGTGAGGATGCTACGTACGAGCTGCGCCCGACGCGTATCCTTGATAGGAAGGAGCAGGTACTACGTAGCAAGGTCATCCCACTTGTGAAGGTACTTTGGACACATCATTCCGAGGAGGAAGCTACCTGGGAGACTGAGGCCGAGGTCAGGAAGAACTACCCTCAGATTCTCGAGGATTACGAAAAGGTATAAATTTTGAGGACGAAATTTTTTGTTTAAGGGGGTAGATTGTAACGACCCGTAAATTTCCGTACGTTGGCTCGAGTACCACCTCGACCAGAAATCAATTAGGATTAAATCCTTTAGAAATTTAACAAAGTTAACTAAGTACTAAACTCGATTAGCCATGAAATCCGTTGGGATCGCTTTAAATACGATCTGCAAGACCCAAAACTTGCAAAACAAGTGACTCTAGGTTACCCTAAAGTTTAGAACCAAACTCATTTCCCGGCTGCTCTCGGGAATGAAACGAAACTTCGTATTAGGTCTAGATCGCACATCGGAAGTCCGATTAACACGAAGTTAAGGAACTAGGACCGCCTCACTGGGCTTGACAATCATCTCAAAAATCAGATCCAGCCGATGTCCCACGGCCATTCGTTTCGATCCGGAGCGAGGGAGTGTGAAAAACACTATTCCCATTCCAAAATAAATATCAGGAATAGTGATCTGGCACCATTCGCTTGCGCGTCAGTATTAAGCAACCTGACCGTCAGAATCAGACCAAATTACACCCTCGGATTAAGAAAAATTTCAGGAACATTTACATGTACTTGGAATTTCGGATCGTGGCCCACTGACCGTTGAACTGAAAGTGGTCCGCCACGTGCGATCTGGGAATCCGATCGAGTCGAAAACGTAATCCCACATAGATCCATGTGTGGTGAGCTTAAGTCTGACGTTTGGCTCAAGGAGGGCCACCAGAACCTCTCTTTTGAGCTAGAAAAGTGACGAATATCCTATATTAGCAGTAACCCTTGAACCTGAGTCTATTTTGGGGATGTTTTTGGCTATAAAAGGGGCTTAGAACAGCCCCTCTCACAGCCATACGAATTTGGGATAAAAACCCTAGAGAGAGAGAGAGAAAAGAGAGAGAATAGCTTGGAATTTGTGGGAGATCTTCTTCCTGCTGCTTTCATTCATCACACGGCCTACACCGCCTCATTCCAGGCGCTCTCCCAACGGTATCCACTCCGTTCTAAGGTGAGAAACCCTAACCCTAGGTCTGATTTGATATAGGTTGGTTGTAGGTTATGTAAAGGCTAACCGATTCCGCTCTTTATGCTAGAAAACTCCCGTATACGGAAGCTCAACGACCCTTGCTGATTCGTTGTGATTCCAAGGGCAAAGGTGAGGACTTTAAGTGTATAAGTTACGGTTTTCAATGCTTTCAATGTCAGATAATGTTAAATTCATGATCTGCATATAAATGCACATGTACAAAGTGCTTTCCGTTTTCCGTTTCGATTAACGATGAAAAATATGGAATTTCACATACTCTAGGTATACGTAGAAATACCGTATACGTATTTTTTTGGAAAATGTTTGACATGTTTATTTAATGTATGATTATATAATATATGGATAAAATACTAGTTTGGCGAAAGGAATCGCTGAAATACATGTTCACTTGTAAATGCCTAGTATGTTGAAATTGTGTATTCTAGAAATACCGCATATGTGTAAATTTTGGAAACGTAATTGTAATGATTATTTGCTGTATGATTATGATATACATGGATAAAATACTCACGTGGCGAAAGGATAGCCCTAACACGTATTTTGCTAACATACGTCATGTATGTTGGAATCGCGTACTCTAAGTGTTTGTGTAAATGCTTGTGTGTGTAAATGCTTGTGTGTTAGTGCCTTAGAGAGGTGCTGATATGGGATTCCCGACCACCTTAGAGACATGTAGGATACCCTTCATGCGGTGGTTCGCTATAACCACTCGCTTGCGATGTGTATGTGATTGTATCCCTATTTGTATAGTGCTTTACAACATGCTTTACTTCATGCTTTATAACATGCCTGCTAACATGCTTGTATTACTTGTTTACCATGCTTTACTCCACATGCTATTGATGAGAACTGCTTGAGTTTGGGACTATGTCTATAGTCCAAACATTCGGTACCAGACTTGCGATTGTGGCTGAGATTCATGTCGCCACAAAGGATGTGTCTGGCGAACCCGAGTCGTACTTCGGTTGGCGATAGTGGTTGGCCACACGGAGTGCTTTTGCGCTCCATATCGCCCAACTTGTGGTGCGCTCGAGCTAGTCAGGCTCGTCAAGTAAACCGACATGTGTATGTGTGTTCACCATGTTTGGTCGCTACTGCTTGAACCTAGGGTACCAAACTTACCAGTGGCGATCCCGTTAACCATGGTACCTCGATTCGCTAAGACGCATGAGCCGGGCATGGTGGTATGGGACACCGTGGTCGAGCTGTCGGCCTACGCTGGGGCCATGTGCCTCCCCGTAGTGACCATTGCGCAACCAAACTCGTGAGCCGAATACGGCGGTATGGGACACTGTATTCGAGCTGTCGATACTTACGGCGAGAGCCGAGTACGGTGAGACCTGTGCTCGTGCTGACGGGCGACGAGTCCTCCGAAGTATCTTCGAGTATACTCCAAGTGTCTGTGATTGGCGACGAGTCTTTCACAGCAACTAGAGTATGAGTTGAGCCGAGTACGTTGAGACCTGTACTCGAGCTGACGACTAGTGATTGAGCCGAGTACGGTGAGACCTGTACTCGAGCTGACGACCAGCAATTCAGCCGCATACGGTGAGATCTGTATCCGCGCTGACGGGTGACGAGCCCTTTGCGATGCCTTCACTACGCTTTTCAAACCATAATATCGTATGAGATTAACTAGGATTGACGACCCTAGAATGGATCATGTTTGGGGAATGATACAAGGGAGGTACCTTAGTTTCCCAATACTGCTGTTTGAAATGGACTAATAAAAACTTGGTAATCATGAGCATCATCGCACCGCATGTGCTTTGTAGATGTGGCGCACTGAGGGAGTAAGCATTCGCGAACGTAAGATGATGTCGCTTGAGGGTGGTTTGGCAAGGGCATACAGCATCATGTCATTTCATTTTCGCACTTAACAAGAGTAGTTAGAAATGTTTGATTTGTACTGCTTTATCATTACTGCTTGATTGAATTGATAACATGTTAACCTATGCTTTATTGTTCCACTGAGTTAGCTACTCACTCCCACGTTACGGGACGGTGTTTGTAACACAACCAGACTCTGTCGCAGGTGTAGATGGCGCCTCGGTTCAGGAGCCGGAGCCCGACTTCGATGAGGATCAGGAGGAGTTCTCCTTTATGCAGTACTCTGACGGCTTTTCTTAGGCCGGCTGCATCGCGGGGTTTTAAGGGCTTCTCTTGGGAGTTGTATTTTGATTTTTGACTTAGAAATAATACATGTATATTGGTACTCAGTTAGTACTCATACTCTGGAGTTCCTAAAATTTTGTTACTTTACATACTTTGAATATAAAATTTCAGTCTTCCGCTTGCATTTATACAATTGAACTGGAGTATGATTTACTATTTTGGTATAATCTCATTCATGTTTATTGCTCTAACTCAGACAACATTTAACCATCATTGTGTATGTTGCATAAGTGATGCGCTGGAACTCGGGAGTTGAGTTCATACTCGACCCCCGATTTTCAGGGCGTTACAGTTGATTTGTCAATTGGACCACTTATACTATAATCTAATGGTTGAAATTCGATGTATATGGTTAATTTATGTTAGATAGACAAGTGACAAATTTTCACATCAAACAGATCTCGAAAACCATGTGATCTAGAATTCGAGGGTCTAAGTTAATGGTTCTACATAGTTATAGGCACATTTCTAAGCAATTCTTATAAAAGAATTCATATCTAAATCATTAGAAATAAAGAGTTATTCACCAAATAAGTTAAAATTATCATTAATTAAGGAGACATACCTATATTAAGCAATATGATGGATGGTCAGATGACATGTTAAAAATATGAAAACTTGATGGTTAGTAATTTGACCATGTATATAGATGGATGTATGGTCAGTTTCATAAATAAATGAATACAAAGTGGATTTTTGGAGTGATCAAGAGGTATAACATATATACCGTTAAATTCAAGTGAATTGTTCACATGTGTAAGTTCCTCATATTATAGTTTTAATGGTGGGTTAAGCATATTCATAGGTGGTGGTAAAAAATATTGTAACATTCCAAATTTTCACAGCCAGAGTTTATACTCGTACTCGAGAAAATCGGGTGTTAATAATTGAATGAATTGGATGCTTTAAAAATCGCACCTCATTTTTTTTCATTTGGCGCACATCCAGTCACATTCACGAAGGTAACCAAGAATAAAATCGGCTGCATTTATTATTTCATTAGAAATTTAACAAATTATCAAATGTCATCTTAATAGGAGCTTATTACATTTGTCGAGTTTGTAGCAGAAACATAAATCTAAATCATGAAACTATCTTCTTACTCATTCAATATAATCTTTCATAGGGAGATGGTCCTCTAAATCTTCAATCTGTACATTACCTGCATCTTTGTACAGTTGGAAAAGGTCAACGCCCTACTCATAGTGATAATTATCTTTTAAGATTAACAATAATTCAAAGGATTCATAAAAGTAATGTAAGGGTTCTGATACGTCTCGTACTCCACCACTACGAGTGGTATTAGTATGCACAACTAATATATATATATATGAATGCATGCCTAGCAAAGTGTGTGCAGCTCATCATATATGGTAATCATCACAATGTGGAATACGATTCATAGAAAACCCGACTCACCCACATCCCATAACTACGGATATTCGCTGGCATGTCCAACGCTACCGTGGATTTACATGAACATCTCGAGGCGGCACAATGAGTCGGATGAATTACGTGACACAATTTGTTCATGGATCGACTATTTGCGACATCCAAGCCCGAAAGTGATGTAACACGATTCGCGAATTACTTACATCGATTTGTGCACTATTACCCAAAAACCCATGAAATTACGCATCTACCAAGAGGGTCTCTACTTAGAGCGCATTACGTCCATGATATAATAATTGAATCACTAGTTGTAATACCTTCAATACATCACTTGCATCAAAGAGTATGTAAATTGAATCATGAGAGTTTTAGAAATTTAAGGCACATGCCCAAGACATAAAGGTAGATAGCACAAGGCTAATAAAATAGGGAGAAGAGTAGCAATGGCCAACTCAATAATAAGGAGAGTGGCAATGGCCAACTCAATAATAAGGAGAGTGACAATGGCCAACTCAATAAAGAGGAGAGTTGTAATGGCCAACTCAGTAAAAGAAGAGTAGCAAGGGCTAACTCAACAAAATTGGTAAAGGCAAGCATAATGCTTGTATCCATCACCCCACATAAGTAAAGATACGCATAATTTAACTTAGGCCTTAACCATCATTCCCAAAGGATAAATAATCATTGGTGGTAAACAAAATAATTATAAGAAGAGAATTATAATAACATAATAACAAGGTATATAAAAGACGGAATAAATCATATCAACTTAAATCAAAGTAAGCTTAAAGGAAAAATCCTCACCTCGGGTGGTGGCGTAGCCTTTTACTAAGTTAAATTATCAGAGGCGTACGATCAGGTTCTACTATAATCCACCTGGTTCAAATTGATTTAGATGTCAGATTAAAGTTGAGGAAAACTTGACCTAAACCATTCCTTAGACAGGTTTACATGTTGCCTATATTAATAAGTTTTCAACTTATCGTGTTTAGGCCCTTCTTATCGTTGACTCGAAAATGGAATTCCATTATTGAGGGATAGATTAAATTTGGAAAGGGAAGAGGAGGATAGAAAGAAAAGAAGGTTAGGAGTCGAACCAGGCCTCGATGATAACTCCACGTGTAACTATCCTAGCCTTCACGTTTTCTTTTTCTTTTTCTCTTTCTCTCTTTCTTTTCTTTTCTTTTCTTTCTCTTTCTTTTTCCTTTCTTTTCTTTTCTTTTCTTTTCTCTCTTTCTTTTTCTTTTATTTTCTTTTTCTTTCTCTTTCTTTCTCTTTTCTTTTCTTTTCTCTCTTTTCATCTTCCTTTCTCTTACTCTTTCTCTCTCTTTCTTGGGCGTGTGAGTGGAGAGGGGAACGCACGCCCCCTTTTTAAAAGGGAGTGGGTGTGTGAAGGGGCGTGTTTCTCATCTCAATTGTATTGAGTTTCTTCAATTTTTCCTATTCTGACGATCTTTCTTTAAATCTAATTTATCCATTGTGCCAGGGTCGTCGAATAGGACTATGGTATATGATTTTCTTGGTGATCCGAAATTTAGATTGACATATCTTAAAAATTCTCTTAATAGGTGTCAAAACGAACTTGATCTCAATTAACAGTCCACACTTAATGATCAGGGCCCAATTTTGAGAAAAATGTATAATCAAGATAGGTAAATGGTTGGGCAAAATTTGGTGGTTAATCGATGGTGGAAAAGGCCTAGATCTAAAATATCACCTTTTGTATCAAAAGGAAGGAACTAACTTCAGCGTTCAACGGTGCAGGATCATAAATCAGGGTCTAAATTTTGTATAACCTCATAGTCATATGAGACCAGAGTGTAGTCCAAATTTGAGTTACGATAGACAGAAGAAAGTAGTTAAATCGGAAGATCCAGATTTATAAGGAGTTGATAGGCCTTGAAAGGAAAAATTCGCGCCTAAGGAAAAGCCTACCAAAGTGGGGTTTTCATATTTCACACTTGGTCCATATTATGGGCAATCAAAGTCGTTCATTTGAAGGGCAATATCCTACTACGACTACCCATGACCTTTCTTCACTTGATGGACACCAAAATCAATGGTTACGGGAATGATTTGTCAATTGAGCCACTTTTATAATGATCTAATGGCTAAAATTCAACGTATATAGTTAATTTATGATGCATAGCATGGTATAAAATTTCATACGAATCATGAGAACCATGTGATCTAGAATTCAGGGGTATATGTTAATGACATTTTCGTAATTATTGCTGATATGAGAGTTTTGAGAAATCTAATGGTTCTACATGGTTATAGGCACCTTTCTAAGTATTCTTACAAAAGAACTTATATCTAAATCATTATAAATAAAGAATTATTCACCAAATTAACTAAGGGAACATACATATATCAACCAACATAATGGATGGTCAGATGACATGTTAAAATATGAAGACTTGATGGTTGATACTCTAACAGTGTATATAAGTATACGTACGATTGGTTTTGTAATCGGAAGAACACAAGGTGGGTTTCTAGAGTGATTAAGGGGTAGAACATGTGTATCATTAGATTCGAGTGTCTTATTTACATGTGTAAATTTCTCATATTGTAGTTCTGATGGTGGGTTAAGCATATTCATAGGTGATAAACAAGATAAACAGATCAAAATATCAACTTGATATGTGTATGTCCAAAATCGAAGTGGATGGTTAGATGTCTCTATCTAGCAGTGCATATTTGATTGAGCGGTTGGTTATGATGGACAAGTGAGTATATTTAGGTATATGATGATCCTATCTTAAAATCAACGGTTAGATAGCTTGATCTATGAATGAAAATTATTTTCAATGGTCAAATTCGTGTTAGAGAATAGATGTAGGTTAGGATAATTAGATTGGTATCGTACACATGTACATAATAAGTTAATTAATTTCATGGTAACACTCGAGAACTTTTAATACTTGGATATTGAAAAGTTCGGGGTGTTACAATCTACCTGTAACGTCTCGGAAAAATCCGTACAAAGACCCGAGTACCACCTCAGGCAAAAATCACTCAGGACCAAATCCTTTAGAAATTAGGCGAGAATTAGCTAGTGCTAAACTAGAGTACCTGTGAGATTAACACTAATTACTTTAAATATGATCTGTAAGACCTAAAACTTGTAGAATTATTAACGCTACATTACCCTGAAATCTAGGATCCATCTCTAAACCCAGTTGCTCTCGGGAGCATTTCGAAACTCCGTATCGGACCTGACCGCATGTTGAAAGTCCGATTACCTCGAAACTATACCGTTATGACCGCCTTGCTGGGCTTGACTACCACCTCGGAAATCAAGTCCTAACAGTGTCCAGAAACGCGCAACTTGAGCCCGGAGCGAAGTGTGTAAGAAACATTAATATATTTAGAAATAAAATTCAAACTTAAGTAAACTGAGACGTGTTGCTTGCGGGCCAAATATAAGGATTCAGATCGTCAGAATCTGACCCAAATACACCCTCGAATCAGGAGAAATTTCTTACACATGTCAGTACACTTGTGGCCCTGATTGAGTACGGATGACCGTTGAATTGAAACTGGTCCACCACGGTCGATCGGTAAATCCGATCGAACCGAAAACTCAGCTTGACCTAGATTCAAGGTCAAGGAGCTTAAGTCCGACCACACGCATAAAAGGGGCCTCCAGAAGTGCTCTGTTAGATCGAAACTGATGTCCTTTAGACATAACCTAAGTATACCATGACCCTGGGGTCATTCCCATCAGTTTTAGACCTATAAAAAGGGCTTAAACCCTCTCTCTCATAACCCATACGAATTTCCTAAACCCTAGAAAGAAAAGAGAGATAAAGAGAAGGAAAGAGAGAGAGAGTGTGGGTGTTTGCTCTTAGGATTCAATCCCGTCACTCCACTTACCATTTCATCAATTCTGAATCGCTAATTTGGCGTTTCCAACAACGCACTTGGGTAAGAAAACCTAACCCTAATCTGTTTTAGGGTTTCAGATAGTGTAAGTTATGAAATAGCTAACCTAATTCATGCTATAGGTCGCCAATCCGCCGTTGACAAAGACTAAGTATCTAAAATGACTCCGTTACGCGTTTACCGGCGTAAGGTCCGGACTATAAACGTATAGGTTATGGTTTTCACGGCTTTCAATGTCGGTTAATGATTTATTACCGACGTGGATGCTATTTCACATGCCAAATGCGATGTCTGCCTAGCCTTTCAGATATATATGAACTATGTTGAGTTTAGGTTAATCCATGTGTTTGTTGAAATAATCGTATAAGTATGGAATTTGAATTTGAGTTTGCCATGATTAATTGCTGTCTATGTATGCTAGATGTATGTGTAACAACTCTTTGATGAAAGAATTAGCCCTAATCATGTTATATCATTATACGTTGCGTATATTCTATTGTGTAGCCTAAGTGTTTGTGAAAATGACTGAATGAGTATAAAATTCGCATTCGTGCTCGCCATGACTAACTGCCATGGATATATGATTGTTGTATAGGCGCTAACTCTTTGACGAGAGGATTGGCCCTAATACGTATGATAACTAATATATATCATATATGATGGAATGTGTAGGCTAAGTGTTTGTAAAATGTCTGAATGAGTTAGTAGTTAGTAAGGTTTACCTGTTTGCGGGTTGAGATATGATTCTCAACTACCTCGATGTTGTGTATGATTTCCTCCATGTATGTCATATTCTGATGTCTGGTTGTTTATTAATTGAATGTGTGTGAATTCATGTTTACATTGCATTTCAGAACATGTTTATATGATTATATGATTTGTAGTATTGATCCATTACCGCTTTAACTATCTTATAGGATATTTTGTTGTAATTGAATGTGGTTGGGGCTATTATATAGTCTAGGCAATCAGTAACAGGCCTCAAATTGGTGGCTGAGGTTGTTTCGCCACACAGGAGGTGTTCGATGAATCCGAGTCGTACTTGGGTTGTCGACAGTGGTTAGGCTACACAGAGTGCTTACGCACTTCATGTCAATTAACTCAACGTACGCTCGTGTTAGTCGAGCCCGTCAAGTAATCCGATTGGCCCAATGTATGTTCACCATGTTTGGACACTACTGCTTGAACCTAAGGTACCAAACCCACCAGTGGAATCCCCGTTAACCTTGGTACCTCGATCCGCTATGACTCATGAGCCGGACATGATGGTATGAGACACCATGGTCGAGCTGTCAGCCTACGCTGTCGCGACGAGCTTCCCCGTAGTGACCAGTGAGCAACACCGCCTCGTGAGCCGAATACGGTGGTATGAGACACTGTATTCGAGCTGTGGGCCTACACTGATCAGGTGATGAGCCCTTTGTAGTGACCTCGAGCCTACTCTGAGACTATAATGAGGCGACGAGCCTTTTTCGTAGCCAATAGAGTATAAACTAGGCCTGCACTGATAAGGCGACGAGCCTTTTTGCAGTGACCTAGAACCACAACATCGTATGGGAGTTGCTAGGACTGACGACCCTAGATCGGATCATTGTTGGGAACTGATATAAGGGAGCTATCTTAGCTTCCCAATCCTGCTGTATGAATAAACCTAAGTAAGAACTGGACTAACACGATCATAACATTGCATTGCACGGTGCTTAGCGAGGAAGTAGCATGTGTCTAGAGTGGTGCAATGCGCGACCGTGAGATGAAGTTCGCAGAGGGAGTGCAGGCGAGGGCATGCATCATATCATATCATCCTTGCATTATAAGAGTACTTAGGGCTGAATTGTTGTACTGTTTGATTGAATTGATAACATGTTAACCTTTGCGTCATAATTCCACTGAGTTAGCTACTCACTCCCACGTTCTGGGACAGTGTTTACACACCAACCAGACTTCGTCTTAGTTGTAGACGGCGACGCGACGTATGAGGCGGATCCTGACTTCTACGACGATGAGGAGTTCTCATATATGCAGTTATTAGGCAGTTTTACTTAGGCCGTACTTATTGACGGGGATTACAGGGCTTCTCAGTTATAGATGGACTATACTTTTGAAATTTTGAATGTTGAACTAATACATGTAAATATTTGATCTGGCAATATAGTCATACCCTGGAGAGTAGTAACGGTCTATACGTTTGCTTATACTTATATACATCTCTCAGTCTTTCGCTTGCGTAACGTAATTGTTTCTGGAGTATGGATTATTGTTTTGGTATAATCTCATTCATGTTTTATGCACTAACACGGACAACATACAATCATCATGAAATTTGTTGCATAAGTGATGTGTTGGAACTCGGGAGTCGGGCATTTGCACGACCCCCAATTTTCAGGGCGTTACACTACCCCCTTAAAAAAAATTTTGTCCTCGAAATTTAATTAGTTGTACTATTTACACTTATTCATTTAGTTTAATTTTTCACTCACTCTCTCTCTCTCTATATATATATATATATATATATATATATCTTGGTGTGCGTATAATTGGCTATATGAAATCGAGACGCTACAATCTACCCCCCTTAAATGAAAATCTCAACTTTGAGATTTATATACATAGGATTATTTTATTTATCTATGTATTTAACTTTATAGTATTTCACACATTAGTTCCCCCACTATCTAGAGTAAAGTTTCTCTCTCTCTTTTTTTTTTTTGGTTCTTAGTGTTTCGGGGCAACATGGAAAACGGTTATAATTCGGCTAATCTTGACACACTCTTGCTTGGCCATGGCGGTGAGTTCTTTGGTATCATTCATTCCGGGTGAGTCTCAAACTTTTGCTGGATCAGGGCATTAAGTCCATTGGTAAGCTCCCGAGATTTGGTACTTGGATCAAACCGCTTCTAACTTGCTTGAATATGATTTTGTAAGTCCGTGGCCTTGATCGTTCTAGATCATTGGGGAATATCATGTATATTTTTTTTCCACCATAAAATTACACTAGGTTTCATAAGGGGTAAGCCCAAATTATTCATTCGTTGTTGAACCTAAGCTTTAGTGTCATCCTTTATATGAACGGTTGTAAATTCCAAAAATTGTTTTATATTGAGAGCTTGTCAATCCCAAAATTTTAATTTCTGATCTACAAGTCCAATTTATTCGAAATTTGGATCCTAAGTTCCTGACTTATTCTTGAGACTCCAGAAAAATTCACGAGGCAAGATTCCATGGTTTAGGGGGTGTTTCACCCTTGTGAGGTGTATAAAAGCTTGATCTACGGATGAAGATTACTCCCACTGCCAGGTTCAGTTTTGAGAATAGATATAGGGTTAAGCATGTGCTAAATTGGTGATATACACCTATATATATTAAATTAAATTTCATGGTAATACTTGAGAACTTGCAATACTCGGGTATTGAAAAGTTTGGGGTATTACAATTTACCCCCTTTAAACAAAATTTCATCCCCAAAATTTAATTACTTTTACCAAGTATACGGATTCATGATGTTTAATTTTCACTGTATTCTTCATGATGTGGATATATATGTGTGTAACACCCCGGTTCTCCGAACCCGAGTACACTACTCGTTTTCCAAAAACCAGAGCGTTAACCTTTAAATATCCCAAATTTCACGTACATTTTTTTTCTTTTCGTTATCAGAAAATGTAAACTAGGGGACAGAAGCAAATCAAGTATAAGAGGAAGTCAAAATATATATAACCAATATTTTAAGCGGTTATCCAAAAACTTATACAAACCAATGTCTTAACTTATTACAAAACATTACAATACAAATTATAATGAACCGAAGTCAGGAAAGGGAGTCGCAAGGTCCTCTGGCTCCTCCTAATCCATATGAACACTAGTATGTGCATCATCTGTGTCTCCTACACACTGAATACGGTTCAATAGCGTCAATGGCTATCGCAGTGAGGTATACCCTCAAGATTATTCGTATCATCAAGATAATTAAACATAGTTAACAAAGGCAGTGTATAACAAATATTACACTAGGATTATCATGGAAATCAGATAAGACTCATCGGATACACATTCATTAAATAAATTTCACAAAGATGATCTTATTTAAATGCATGGATGCATGCACATGCTCACAGACTTGGGGATGCATATCCAGCTGGTAAAAAGTCACCCAAGGAGAACTAGCCACCTGAAAAAATACTCAAAGGTACACCCAAGGAGAATCAGTCACCCAAAAAATACTATGATATATAGATCGCCCAAGGAGGACTAGTTACCTGGGAAAGTACACAAAGGTGCGCCCAAGAAGATCCAGCCACTCGGAAAAGTACTCAGGGTGCGCCCAAGGAGAACTAGTCACCCGGAAAAGACCATGATAATATATAGGTCGCCCAAGGAGATCTAACCACCCAGAAATGTACTCAAGGTAAGCCCAAGGAGAACCAGTCACTCGGAAAAGACCGCATGCCATGAAAATGCATGATTAGCCCAACCATTATTATTCCAATTTCAGACAATCGATTTAGGAAAGCTCAAAGGTCATTATGAGGGGTTTGTCACCGAGCATAGGTGTAAGACCCGTATCTTAGTCCGTACCGTTCCGTAGGCTTCCGCGATCTTCTCGATCGAATTCCGGCAACCTTCGACCTTTATCCGACGTTTGCTCGCGATCCTAAACCGAGTCCTGCAAACCAGAGTCAGCTCGACCCGAGACTTGTACCCTAGCGACTGCGCCGTCTCGCACGCTGAGGCAATACCCAAGGCAGGAGCTGTGGGCCCGTGTTCACTTCGAGGAAAAAGCCGTGCGTTGCAAAACTCAAGAGAATCTCTACAACATGTCACCTCAATCCATCAATCAATCCCATCAAGGGTCAAGTACATGTTAAGTACACATCACCTCACACCCATCCCCAAGCAACCCCAAAAGTCAAAAAGTTCTTACACCCATCACTCACCACATCCATCACTCCATCACCCATATCTCTCTCTTTACAACCTCTCTCTCTCTCTCTCATTCTCAAACCACTCTCCCAAGCAAGAGAAAACATCAAATGTCCAAGGCTCTCCCAAACCTTCATGAGAGAGTTTATATGTGGCCCACTTCCTACCCTCTCATCTCCCATCTCAACCATCCAAACTGTAACGACCCGTAAATTTCCGTACTTTGGCTCGAGTACCACCTCGACCAGAAATCAGTTAGGATTAAATCCTTTAGAAATTTAACAAAGTTAACTAAGTGCAAAACTCGATTAGCCATGAAATCCGTTGGAATCGCTTTAAATACGATCTGCAAGACCCAAAACTTGCAAAATCATTGACTCTAGGTTACCCTAAAGTTTAGGATCAAACTCATTACCCGGCTACTCTCGGGAATGAATTGAAACTCCGTATTAGGTCTAGACCGCAAATCGGAAGTCCGATTAATACGAAGTTAAGGAACTAGGACCGCCTCACTGGGCTTGACAACCATCTCGGAAATCAAGTCCAGACGACGTCCCGCGGTCATTCGCTTGAGTCCGGAGCGAGGGAGTGTGAAAACCACTCTTTTCTTTACAAAATAAATATCTTGAATAGTGATCTGGCACCACTCGCTTGCGGATCAGTATTAAGCAACCAGACCGTCAGAATCAGACCAAATTACACCCTCGGATCAGGAAAAATTTCAGGAACATTTACATGTACTTGGAATTTCGGATCGTGGCCCACTGACCGTTGAACTGAAAATGGTCCGCCACGTGTGATCTGGGAATCCGACCGAGATAAAAACGTAATCCCACGTAGATCCATGAGTTGTGAGCTTAAGTCTGACGTTTGACTCAAGGAGGGCCGCCAGAAACCCTCTTTTAAGCTGGAACATCGCCGAAATGCTTATAATAGAAGTAACCCTTGAACCTGAGTCTATTCTGGAGAGGTTTTAGGCTATATAAGGGCCTTAGAACAACCCCTCTCACAGCCATACGAATTTGGGATAAAACCCTAAGGAGAGAGAGAGAAAAGGGAGAGAAAGCTTGGGATTTGTGGGAGCACCTTCCTCCTACTGCTTTCGATCATCACACGGGCTGCACCGCCTCTTTCCAGACACTTTTCCGGCGATACCAACTCCGTTTTAAGGTGAGAAACCCTAACCCTAGATCTGTTTTGAGGTGTATAGGCTATAGGTTATGAAATAGCTAACCGATCTCACTCTTTAGGCTAGAAAACTCCCGAATACGGAAGCTCATCAAACCTTGCTGATCCGTTGAGATTCCAAGGAGCAAGGTGAGGACTTTAGGTGTATAGGTTACGGTTTTCAACGCTTTCAATGTCAGATAATGGTAGATTCATGATCTGCATGCAATTGCACATGTACAAAGTGCTTTCCGTTTTTTGTTTCGATTAAAGTTGTAGAATATGGAATTTCACATACTCTAGGTATACGTAGAAATACCGTATACGTATTTTTTTGAAAAAGTGTTTGACATGCTTATTTGATGTATGGTTATACGATATATGGATAAAATACTTGTTTGGCGAAAGGAATCGCCGAAATACATATTTGCTTATAAACACTATGTATGTCGAAATTGTGTATTCTAGAAATACCGTATATGTATGAATTTTGGAAATGCAATTGTCATGATTAATTGCTGTATGATTATGATATACATGGATAAAATACTCGCTTGGCGAAGGGATAGCCCTAATACATATTTTACTAACATACGTCATGTATGTTGAAATAGTGTACTCTAAGTGTTTGCGTAACTCCTTGTGCGAGTAAATGCTTAGGTGTTAGTACCGTAGGTCGGTGCTGGGATGGAGTTCTCAACTACCTTAGAGACATGTATGATTCCCTCATATGGTTGTTTACTTCAACCACTCACTTATGATGTATATGTATTTGTATCCCTATCTGTATAGTGCTCTATAACATGCTTTACAACATGCTTTATATCATGCCCTATGACATGCCTACTAGCATGCTTGTATTACTTTGTTTATCATGCTTTACTCCACATGCTATGGATGAGAACTGATTGAGTTTGGGACTATGTCCATAGTCCAGACATTCGGTACCAGACTTGAGATTGTGGCTGAGATTCATGTCGCCACCAGGGATGTGTCTGACGAACCCGAGCTGTACTTCAGTTGGCGATAGTGGTTGGCCACACGGAGTACTTTTACACTTCATATCGCCCAACTTGTTGTGCGCTCGAGCTAGTCAGGCTCGTCAAGTAATCCGATATGTCGAATGTGTGTTCACCATGTTTGGTCATTACTGTTTGAACCTAGGGTACCAAAGTTACCAGTGACAATCCCATTAACCATGGTACCTCGATCCGCTAAGACTCATGAGCCGGACATGGTGGTATGGGACACCGTGGCCGAGCTGTCAGCCTATGCTGGGGCTACGTGCCTCCCTGTAGTGACCATTGAGCAACCCAAACTCGTGAGCCGAATACGGTGGTATGGGATACTGTATTCGAGCTGTCGATACTTACGGCGAGAGCCGAGTACGGTGAGACCTGTACTCGTGCTGACGGGCGACGAGTCCTCTGTAGTGTCTTCGAGTATACTCCAAGGTCTGTGATTGGCGACGACCCCTTCACAGCAACTAGAGTATGAGTTGAGCCGAGTACGGTGAGACCTGTATTCGAGCTGACGGCCAGCGATTGAGCCGAGTACAGTGAGACCTGTACTCGAGCTGACGGTCAGCAATTGAGCCGCATACGGTGAGATCTGTATTCGTGCTGACGGGTGACGAGCCCTTTGTGATGCCTTCGCGATGCCTCTCGAACCATAATACCGTATGAGATTAACTAGGATTGACGACCCTAGAATGGATCATGTTTGGGAATGATACAAGAGAGGTACCTTAGTTTCCCAATACTGCTGTTTGAAATGGACTAATAATAACTCGGTAATCATGCTCATCATCGCACCGCATGTGCCTAGTAGATGTGGAGCACTGAGGGAGGTATGCATTCGTGAACGTAAGATGATGTCGCATGAGGGTGGTTTGGCAAGGGCATACATCATCATGTCATTTCATACTTGCATTTAATAAGAGTAGTTAAACTTGTTTGATTGTACTGCTTTATCATTACTGCTTGATTGAATTGATAACATGTTAACCTATGCTTTATTGTTCCACTGAGTTAGCTACTCACTCCCACGTTACGGGACGGTGTTGTACACACCAACCAGACTCTGTCATAGGTATAAACGGCGCGTCGGTTCAGGAGCCGGAGCCCGATTTCGACGAGGACTAGGATGAGTTCTCATTTATGCAGTACTCTGACGGCTTTGCTTAGGCCGACTGCATCGCGGGGATTTCAGGACTCATCTTTTAGATTGTATTTTGATTTTTGATTCAGAAACAGTTCATGTATATGGGTACTCAGTTAGTGTTCATACTCAGGTGTTCATGAAAATTTTTGTTTCCTTACGTACCTTATATATACAATTTCAGTCTTCCGCTTGCCTTTATACAATTGCACTAGAGTATGAATTGCTGTTTTGGTATAATCTCACTCATGTTTATTGCTCTAACTCAGACAACATTTAACCATCATTAATTATGTTGCATAAGTGATGCGTTGGAACTCGGGAGTTGAGTTCATACTCGACCCCCGAATTTCAGGGCGTTACACAAACTCTATCTCATCCGTTAGGATCGAAGCTAAGGAGCAAAGGAAGCCAAGGGAGCAAGTAGAAGTGGACGATGGGTGATCTTGGACCCACATTTCTATCCTTTTGTAATTGTTTTTTTTTTTGAGATCTAAGGGTCCACATATGGTGGGACCCACCTTGATGTATGCTTGTATCCATGAGGGGCCCATAGTGGCGGGCCCCCTCCGTTATCTCTGATCTCTCTTTCTCTCTCTATCTCTCTCTCTCCCTCTTTCTATGATCATGGCCCACCTATGATGTGTGTATTTTACCCACGCCATCCAACTAGTGGGCCATCTTGATCCCTATTTGGGGCCTGCATGACCGGACGGTCACACAGGCCCGGATGAAAGGGAAAACACAAATATTAGATTTATGCAAATCTGGTGGGCCACATCCATGTGGGACCCACCATGATGTTGTGTTATATCCATGACTGTCCAACGTCCCTGGACGCTGGACGTGGTAGCAATGAAGTGTGGATTGACAGGTGGGGTGGCTGACGATGGTGTGTGAGCAGAAAGTGGTAGCAGTGAAGTGTGTGTTGACAGTGGGGTCCATAGGACCCATCCACGTCCTCCATCCCTTTCAACAGGCCACACCATAGTGTATGTGTCTTATCCAAACTGTCCACCGTCTCTGGACGGTGGGACCCACGTTTGCGTGGGGCCCTCCTTGACAGGTATCCACGCCCAGATCTATAGCTCTAGAGGTAGACTGGGTGAAAGATACCTCATTTCAACGTGAGGTCTTAGCATTGATTCCCTATTGGGACTGTCTAACGGTGAAGTGTAACTGACGGTGAAGTGTGAGCCAGCGGTGGGGGTCCATGGGACCCATCCTTGGACAGTGGGACCCACCCCACGTGTGGAGCTACCCACGATGCATGTGTATGTCCAGGCCATCTAGGGCCTGGACGTTCTTTTTTTTTAAAAAAAAAAAATATAATATTAGTATATATATATATTATAATATAATATAATATTATATATTTAATATGTATGCTGTGGTGGGTCCTACGTAGGACCCACCTCTGCTTCTTTTAAAAAAATAGCAAGGGTTGCATGTTTTATATAATATAATATTAATATATTGTATATCTGTTGTGGTGGGCCCTATGTGGGACCCACCTCTGCCATCCTAAATGTAGAAAAGATGCACAGCAGCAGCTAGATTTATAAATACATTATATATTTTATATATATGCTTAAAGCTGACAGCAGCCATATTATATATATATTATATATAATATGTATGTGTTGTATCCATGCCGTTTAACCATTTGTGACCCACCATGATGGCTGTTTGGGTGGTGGGACCCATCATGATGCATGTGTTGTATCCATGCCATTAACCATTTGTGAGATCACTGTACGGCACGGGAAAAAGAATGATGTCAAATCTAAAGTTCAGGTGGACCCCACCATTTAAATAGTAGATAGTGACATCCACCGTTCAACTTCTAAAGGCCATGGTAGTTCTAATTAAGCTAATATTGTTTTCACTTCATTTACCTCTATGTTAACTTATGAATAGGTCGGGTCTAAAAAATGCATAAGGGTGGGCCCGATTTGATATACATTCGGCCCATTTGATCAGCCCATTTGAATCGGCCCATTTAATTGGCCCATTTGATCGGCCCATTTGAATCGGCTCATTTGGTTCGGCCCATTTGATTCAGCCCATTTGAATCGACCCATTGATTCGGCCCATTCGATCGACCCATTTGATGTGTATGAAGCCCGATGCGATGTATGTGAGGCCCATGAGCGAGGCCCAATGTAATGTATGTGTGTGGCCATTGCATGGTTTATGAATTCCTTATGTAGGCCACTCCTTGGGAGCAATGTTGGTTAGATGTCCACATTGATGGGCAATGATGGTTAGATGTCCTCATTGTGACCTTCCCTAGGCCTTGTTAGGCCCATCCTCTTTGTGGGTTAACCTAAATAAGTGGGCCCCATTCACCGTGTGTGATTGATCGATTTCGATTATCGATTCCATTTTTCGATTCCGATCATTGATTTAGATTTTCGATTCCGATTATCGATTATGATTCTCGATTCTGATCATCGATTCCGATTATGAGTATATAACAACATAGCATCATGATACATGTCCACACTCATCATTTGCATGCTTGTGATGAGATGAGTGATTGATCATAGCACATTCCATTGGACAGATTGTTATGGACTCCCTGGTAAGGGAAGTTGCCTGCTCGAGCGCGCGGTATGCACATGTTTGCTGTATGACTGGATTGCGTGATTCATGCATCTTGCATTGTATGACATGGTTACTGTACACCCTAGTGACATCAAGGCTGTATCTTCCATAGAGTATCGTAGTTGAAAGGATTGGATACCAAAAATCTTGTTCTACATGGGGTGCTATAGATATCCCTGGGTGAAAGTTTCTAAACCCTTATGGTACCAGGAGGTTGCTCCAACATCTAGACCGAGTGGGTGCATGAGCGCCGAGTGCCGATTACCAAAAGGTCGCGCTTTCCATTATGTTGTGGTTGGTTGGAAGGGGGTGCAGCCTTACCCGCCCGAGAGGAGGGGGCAAAGCTAGGCTGAGTTTGACCAGCTCGTGGAATGGGTCCACTATCGACGAGTCGAGTCCGATATTGGCAGGCGGATAGTTAGGTCTTTTCCACTCACTTTGTTGCGTGTGATGGGGCGACAATCTAGTTTGAGTGAATTAGACCTCGGTGATATTTCAGAGTTGAGCTATATTGATATGTGGACTTAGATGAGGATTCGTATACTTGAGTTGCATCTCGCATTGCATGGCCTTAGTACAGCCGACATCATTCACGCCTTGCATCGCATAGCCTTGGTATGACTAATGGTATTCATGGATTCATCAGCATATTCCGCATTACTCTGATACTGCATAATTGTATCACTGCCTTGCGCACATACTTTTACCACCCTCTAAGCTTTTCATAAGCTTATGCACGACCGTTGCGTGCAGATGACGTTGGACCGCAGAGCGCTGAGGCAGGAGCACATAACAGATCATCTTGGAGCTTTTTGTCCATTATCATTGTATTTCCTTTATGCTCATTGCACTTATAAAGTTTTTGATCATAGTGGAAATGTGATAGAGTTTTTGGTTGTTGTTTGTGGGTTATGTCTTTGGTTATGCTTATTATGAATCAAACTGATGTTGAAAATCCTCCTCGTAGCATCTTAGGATCAAAACCTGGCGAATGGGCGCTATGAGACGAGAATCGGGTACTACGGAGGCTGTCGACGCCGGATTCGGCTATCAGGAATTTTGTGAGCCCAGTTTTCGAGTTTGGGGAGTGACAATAGGCCGACAGCTCAGGCATAGTGTCCAATTCCACCATCATTGACTAATGAGACTAACAAACAGGATGTTTTAAAGGTAACCTACACAACTAGTGGCCAATTATAGTTCTACAAGTGGGACTTACCATCGTAAGGTTATACGAAGACGATCTATTAAAGCCTCATAGGGCAAGTATCCCAATAAGCCGCATAGGGCTAACAGTCCATCCCAAGGATGTGATAAAAAGGGATTATCTCTAAAGCCACTTAGGCAACAAATGATCCATAAATAGTAAGTCCATCGTATAATTTCATTTAATCCATTTTACAAATGTCAACTAATTCGAGGACCTTTAAATACACCATACAATACTCACAACTGGTAAAACACGTCATGTACGATATCAATAGTATTACACATATAACATGAGATATTTGAGATCTGTTACATGTTCAAATAATTGAAAGTAAATCCAACGATCAATCATTTATAAAGAATCATTCAATTAGAAATTAACATTTAATAGCAATATATTACGCAATCAATGAAATAAACAGACTAAGTTAACTATCAAGATATAGAGAAGCTTGAAGGGTGGTCCTCACCTTAAGATGTGGATTCATTCCTTGCTTGATTAGGGATAACTAAGGGGGGCACTAAGTGTCCACTTTAGCCTAAAATACCATAATTGACTGGTTATGGTCTAATGAATGTAAATGTACTCCAATGGTTATGTATTTAAATATGGAAATTAGGAAACCCACTTTCCACATTTAATTCAACAATTTAACATATATTTGTTGGTGGAAAGCTTAATTGGATGGTTCAAGAGATCATTTACCTTACCACTTCGAGATGACCCAAGAGTGCATTCAAACTAGGTTCCTAGAGGATCCAATTAATTGGACTTGTATAAGGAATTCATAAATCCTACATTCAATCCAAAGATGACTCAATAGTGTCAATTAAATGACAATTGATACTCTATTTTGGGGATATACGACTAACTCACCTCAAACAAGACGATCACTCCGTTGATTAAAAGAGGTAAATTCTAATGAGGAGAAGAATGATTTTACCTACAATCAAAACATTAATGATTAAAAATATCCCTAATTCAACTCTTAATTTAGCTTAGAGGAAGCATGGAGTTAACTCACCGAGTTGACAACTTAGCCCACTTGGCGTGTCGCTTTGAGATGATCTCCCTCTTTTCTCTCAATCTCTCTTTCTTATCTTCCTGGTTCTTTTATTCTCTATCTTCTTCCTTCTTTGTTGGGATGACTAGGTGAAGCCCTGAACTCGACCAAAACAGGGCCGATATCAGGGTGACTCGGTCCGGACTCAACTCTGCAACTTGCTTGGGTTGAGCTAGTGTGGCGAACAACACTTCCCGACTTCCTTCTCTATATTCTTCTTTTTTCCTCTTTCCTCTTCATTTTCCTTTCTTCTTCTCTGTTTCCTGTTGAAACGAACCGTCCAACCAGTTGGCTGGACTCAGCAAGACCCGACTCGACGACAACTTCCTGAGTCGGCTCTCCCTTTTCTCGTTTCTCTTCCCTTCTCTCTTCTCCTCCTCTATCTTCCTTTTCTTCCTCCTTAAGTTCCTGCATGATCAAGCGAGTAGGAACTCGCTTCAATGCTCCTCAAACTTGGTAGATTTGGACTGAGTCTCGGTGCGGCATGGCAATGGTGGCCCTGCTCTCTCTCTCTCTCTCTCTCTCTCTCTCGTCTTTATCTTTTGATCTTCTTTCTCTCTTCCTTCCCTTTCTTCCTTCTGCTTCACTCTTTCTCTTGCTCTGTTAGGGAGACAGAAGCAGTACTAGACTCAGCCAGGGCTCACAGCAACTCGAACCGAGTTGACTGATCTCGGTTCGGTGACGTGAAACTCGCTCCCCTCTCTTTTCGAATTTTCTTTCTATCTTTAGGCAGCCTTTTATAAGGCTTTATTAAGCTACTTCTAGACGTTTCTTCTCAACTAATCGTTTGATTAGTTATGAGTTGGTGTGTTAACTTACAAGCGCTTTTAGGAGATAATCATGGCCGTTGATCGCATGGTAAAAAAATTCGATGTTACAGATGGCTATCTGATGTTTTGGGCCACCAGATGAATGGCTTAGATCAGGGAAAATGGCCCATGATCGGATGGTGTTTGTTGGCCAGACCGGGAAGATAACTCCACTATCAATGATAGATTCTCAAGGGTTGGATGATCTTATGATCTGATGCATATGGACGATCTTGATATGCTTAGTGATTGTTGTGAGAATGGTTGAGATTGTGCCAGTGCACGATGGTTTACATGGAGGCGAGATTCTTTCCGCCGCACTCTTTTGTAGTTGAAAGAGAAAAACCCTAGGGAAACTTAGGTTGTGTGGCTGAGATCACTCATAATGGTGGGTGGAGATAGAAGGAAAGCTTTCCACGTGGTTTGCCGGCTTGAAAGTAACGGAGAGTTTCCGTTTTCGGAAACCATGTACATGACCCATTTGCACCAGCAATCGTGCACATGTACATGTGTTTCGTGGTGTGGGAAAATCTATGTTTTGGTCAGATTTCCTGATCGGACTAGATGGACGGTTCATATCATCCATTTGATCTCAGATGGTGGCCCAAAATCGGAACCCCAAACGGCGTTTTTCAAACGTCGTTGTTGGGGAGAAAAGAGAGAAAAATCTCTCCTTTTTTCCTATTTTAATTGGGTCAACACAGTTTGACTGTGTTGGCGAGTTCGGTGAGTTGCGGGAGCACCACCCTTGGTGTACACAACACACTTTGTGTGGTCCACTGTGATGTATTTGATCAATCCACTTCGCCTACATGTTTTTAATTGATCATTTTAATGAGATATGCTAAGGGTGGGATAGATTTGAAGCTTTGGCGGGTCACACTAAGCGATTTCGTCTTACTTTGCTTGTTTATATTGATCCGGCAGTCAAATTACTTCTAGCTTGAACCTCGATTGTCTTGGAAGTCGTTCAAATGATCGGACCACTTATTCTAGGAATTGTGGTTATTATAGTGTTTTCCATATTGTAATTTACTTATTTATTTATTATTATTATTTATCCATATATTTAACATGTGGGACCTACACTTCATGGTAGGTACCTTAAGTTTTAGGATTCTTATTATATAAATGGGCCACATTTCATGATTATGAATTTTATTATGATTTGTTATGGAAATTGTGTCTATACCTGTCTATCAAAATGGTTGAGATCTTAGAAATAAATTTCTTTAAGGATGCGATGGTCCATCTTAATATCGACTGATGGACGGTTTGATCAGTGGATACAAACTACTCTTGATGGTTAGATTGTTGCATGGTTGAGTTTATAGGTTGATCTCGAAGTACTTAGGTGCGATATCACATGCCTAAACGGTTGGATCGTTGTATGATTGAGTATATAGGTTGATCTCGAGGCTAATTACATGATTGACCTTGTTTCATGGCTAAGATGAGAACGGTTCATATTGCTTGTATGTTATACGCACGTCGTACATCCATGTTTAGACCCACGCTTAGGATGGTTGTGCATGATCGTGAGTTGCACCAAGATCTAGGTCTAATGGTAAACTATTTGTTTGATTTAGATTGTCACGAACGTCTTCGTTTGATTGACATGAATTAGGGGAACTAGATTTGTTTTGATTTAGGATTAACGATCATATAGTACTAAAGTTTCGTTTAAGTAGCCCGTAGGGCTTTTACGGTTAATTAAGTGATGGTGTATGGTAGGTTGTTATTAACCACGATCAGACAATTGAGATGGGTGGATTAATGGTGGTAGACAGCATAGTTTCTGTGTAAACCTTCGCAACTATGCTTATTTAGGTTATAATAGTAACACCCGAGTACTGGAAAGTATGGGGTGTTACAATATGTTTAGGTGTGTATATAATCGGTTACACAAAATTGGGACACTACAACTATAGCCGACAAAGATGTACTTTTTAGCCCTTTGGTCTAGCTGCTCTCTCTCAACTGACGATAGGTAAGAGTAAACATTACAACCAAATACACGCAATCTCGAGTTGTCTACCTGCTGACTACTCCATACTTTCTCTAGAATTTTATAATCAATAGCCATAGAAAGATATTGATTCAACATGTAACAAGTCGTGTTAACAGCCTCAGTCCACAATTCCTTACCCAACCCAGCATTACTGATCATGAATTAAGCCCTCTCTAAGAGAATCTGATTCATCCGCTTAGCCACACCATTTTGCTCTGGTGTGTGGCGCACTGTGATATGCCTCACAATCCCTTCATCTTTACAATATTGATTGAATTCCTTAGAAGCGAATTTTCCACCATTGTCTGTCCTCAACACTTTCATCTTTCGCCCAGACTGTTTTTTTTTTTTTTTTTACCATCGCCTTTCACTGCTTGAAGTTAGTGAAAACATCAGATTTATTTTTCATAAATAAATCTACACTTTTCTATAATAGTCGTCAATGAACGTGAAAAACTATGATGACCCTCCACCAGAAACCACATGTGACGACCCCTATACATTAGAATGCACATAATCAAGAACCACATATTTCTCAGACTTAAAAGATAACCTTGACTGTTTACCATATATACAATACTCGCATATACTAAAATCAATGCTTTTAAAAACTGAAATTTAACAATGGTCAGAAAAGTACCTTTATGTCCCGCTCGCTTATGTGGCTTAAGCATACATTCCACATACATGTAGACGTGAATCCACTACAGATGCTGTAGCTTCACCTAATGAAGTACTCTTGATCAACCTGTATAGGTTTTCATTCTTCTGCGCCTTCATGACTATGAGCGACCCCTTTGAAACTTTAAGAACACGATTAAACCTAGTGAATTTGCACCCTAGTGCCTTGAGTGCTTCATGAAATATCAAACTCTTCCTCAAATTAGGAATGTGTCTCACTTCGATTAAGATACACTCCATGTTATCAAACATCTTGATGCGCACCAATCAAATGCCTACCACTTTATAGGCATTATCATTGCCCATAAATACCTGACCATCATTGCACTCACTGCAACTGGTGAACCAACTCCAATGAGGGGTCTGTGGTACGAAACCCCCGTATCTAAAATCCATTCTTTGTCGAAGTACCCGAAGTTTGATGCAGTCAACACATCACGACCATTCGTTTCCTCATTGGATTTCGCAGTGTTCGCTTCCTTGGAAGAACAATCCGAATTCTCATTTGTCGACTTAGGATTCTGACAATCCTTCTTCATGTGCCTTCACATCCCACAATTCCAAAACTTCATCTTGCCTTTGCCCTTGCCCTTGGATTTGGACCTTGATCGTGAAGATCCATTGTGCCACTCAGAAATTCTCCCCCTTGTAACCAGTGCATTTGTAGAAGCACCCACGTCACTATTTTTCTTTCTCATCGCCTTCGACTGAAGGACTGAGACAATGGTCTCGACGCTAATGGTCGTTCTATCAGTGCACAAAGAGTCCTTGAATGACTCATACGAAGCTGGGAGAGAATTCAACAGTATGCACACCTGATCCTCATCGTTTATCATTTCATCCACATCCAACAATTTGTAAATGAACATACTAAAGTTACTAATGTCGGCCTCAACGTCAACCCTGTCCATCATCTTCAGATTAAACAATTGTAGCTTCAAGTACAAATGATTTTTAAGAGATTTCTTTACATAGATATTCTCTAATTTCACCCATGTATTTGCTGCAATTTTCTCTCTCATGAGTCATGACATTATAGATGACCTCATCTATTAAGCATATTTAGATAGAGGTTCTAGCTTTCTTATCCATCTTGTTCCATTCTTCTTCTTACATAGATTCCAGTCACTTTTCAAGGAGAGCTTCGTCCAATCCTTATTGAACTAGGATACCGTTCATCTTAACTTTTCGTATTTCAAAATTGTTCTTACCAGAAAATTTTTCTACATCAAACTTCAGGTTAGATGCCATTGATACGTTGCTTTTAGATTCAATTTACTTCTCAGCGTTATTTCTGATACCACTTGTTGGGGAACCGCAGAAACACCCAGACACGAATCAAGCAAAGTACTCACAATGGCACAATCAAGTCCAAATAAGAACAACTTGAATTTTACATGAAAAATCCTTGCAAGAAAAAAACCACAACACAAATCGATGAGTAATGCACTATGAAAGCATAAATTATAAAAGATAGAGTATTACCAATTTGAACAAGCCTCAAATCCACTTCACAAGCCCTAACTATGCCCTTGAAACCCTTACGAACGAATAAGAAAGCCTTCTCTATACCTTAATCCCGATTACATCCAATATATATACTATCACAATCGGAATAAGCAACAAATTTCATAGTTACGTAATTCTGCACGCATCTTCGATGTGACCTTCGATGCCATCGACGACCCTCAATGTCATCGAACTTACTTCGATGACATCGAATAGCAACACTAAAATGTTCTAGCAACCAACATGGATTTTTCTAAATTTTCTCAATGGGATTAAGCACCTATCGATGGCATCGAGTATTCTGTCGATAGCATCGATAGACCTAGTTATTGACAAATTTAAGACATCAACCAAGTCAACTCGGTCAGCCATACCTTATTGGGTCTACGAATTTCGAGCACTCTAGCCTTCTAGCAACCTTAGGGTAGGTTAACCTCCAATCACAGCTCAATACTTCTTTTTCCAATTTCTCTAACTTCATCGATTTCACCATGACTCACTGAGTCAACACGCTAATTACACATGGTTCGATCCAATGATAATGGAATCCTTAATGTATAATCTCCATAGGTTGAACTGTAAGAAGATTTAACATAATTGATATAGGATCACCTAGTTATACCCAATTATAAGGAGTTTGCCTTTTCGAGTCGGGTCGAATTAGAGTTGTACGATTTAACAAGCAATATTGCGTATAAACCAACGCCCCATCAAATTGTTTACAAGTAGATTAGGTAGATGATCTTCTTAATTGAAAATCCTACATTAGATGCATATTAATTTCATTTATTATTTATGAATTATTATAGATTAAGTTTAATTGACTATTGTATGAGATGTAGATTGATTTCATTATAGATTGATCTTTTTTTTTTTTTTTTTTGAGTTATAGGTGGATTCCATTTGATTATTTGTTACATTGATTTCGTTTGGTTATTGTTAAGTATTGTAGGTTTAATATATTTGAATATTGTTACATATGGTAGACTGAATTTAAATTGATTATTGTTATGTGTTGAAGTTGAATTTATTTGATTATTGTTACATTGCATTTATTTAATTATAGTTATTTTTGTTACATGTTGAGGAATGAATTTATTTGATTATTAATACGTGCTTTAGTTTGAATTTAAATTATGGGTGCTTTGGCTTAAAAGGATCATTATGTTATTTTGTACAGGTTCTTTGTCCAGAAATGATCATTATGTTATGTTGTTACAAATGCTTTGCCCAATGCCATTCTCGAACAGATTGGCATGGGTGCTCTGCCCTAGGTAATTTCCTAAGAGATATGCACACATGGGTGATATGCCCTTGGTATTTTCTCTAAAAGTTATTCATGGTTGCTCTACCCACGGTCATTCCCTAAAAGGATCACACTGGTGCTCTATCGAGCATCTTTCCCAAAAAGGATTAGTACATATGGGTGCTCTGCATTGGATTTGACAAAAAGGATCAGGATGATTATTTTTGTTTTAATTTAATTTGTCATCGTAATTTCAATAGATATTATGTAAACGTTAATGCTCTCCTACATTTGGGATTATGGATGCGTAAATACAATTTAGTTATACATACTCGTGGGCCACGATCCCCAATAGGTATGGGACTATTTAGGATAAAGAGTTTAACATCTTAAAATCACTTTGCACTTTAGGTATGGAACTAACATGAGTTGTGACCCTTGGTGCGAGGCCCCTACCGGCCCGTGATACTACGCACTATGACTCAACGTTTCATTATGTATTTCTTTGTAACATGCCAACGTAGAATTTTCAATTTAGGAATGATATGACCTTACATGCTGTTGTGCTCACAACCCCTTAATTTTTTTTGCAGGTGCACAGTTAGAGTAGTGTGAGCACTGGACCATTTATAGTTTCATTTCTATTATTAGGATTAGTCGTAGTTACTTTACTTTGTTGTTAGGATAGTTTGATTATCAAATTTCAATGTAATGAAAGATATTAATGAAAGTGTGGAATGGATTGATGAACGATATTTATATAATGAGAAATTCATATTTTATTCCATTTAGCTGCTCCAATTGCCTTGGAAATATATGGAATTTTTTAGGGTTGTGATATATTTTGTATAAATATAACTTGCAGCTGTGGAATTTGGGTTTGGGCTTGGCCAATTCGGGTATCGAATTTTGAGGCGTGACAGGTCATAGACAACTATAACGTGAATCAGCTCAAGTATGATGAGCAGAAGCTCCACACATAATAGGTTCTTTACAAGACCAATAATACAAAACGTCAAAAGGGGCAGTGGCCATATAGATTGAGGAATCCTTTAGTGGCAACCCCAATGTCAAGAAGCTCAAGCACGACCATGGTAAGGAAAATATCTCGAAGGGTGTAGGTGCCTCGACTGGCCTAAAAAGGTAAGAAAAATGGAAATGGCAAAAGAGGGAAAGACAGTTGGCACTGGGGAAGCTAGGGCACTCCAGGAATAAGTGTGAGGCCTACAAGAAATTTATTGCTTAGGGGGCCAATGTAGAAAAATTAGAACGGTCAAAATGAAAAATGAAGAGAGGCCAAGTGTGCATCGTCTAAGAGCGGCTTCAGTAGGATGGATACAAGCATAGTCTAGAGTAGTTATGAAAGAATAGTATTAGAGCTTGGACCTAGTTTGATACTTCGATTCATGGATATAATTTATTAGCTTAAGTATCACTTTATTAGTCATAGGCATATTTTTATTCATCCTTGTGAAACTACCCTATACACTACTTTTACCCACTTTCTGATTCATGATAGGATGTATTGTAATTAGCTAATATGACTCTCTGAGGTATCCAACATTAGGGATTAGGAATAGGATACCAGATATAGACCTTATGGAGACATCAATGTACTCTTGTGTTAATGCTTTAGTAGGATGTATGGTAAAATGGGCTCTTGGTCGTGCGCATTATGTTAGCCTTTAACCAAACACATATCATCCATTTTAAAAAGATTATTGTCACCACCCATGTGCTTGATAGTGATGATGTAAGCATGAGTTCTGGTTGTATTTTTGTGATACTAGTTGAATCAGTAGTTCTTAGTTGAGCCCACAATTGTAGTATTGATGATTATATGAATGACATGTTTTATCTTACCTTATTTATGAGCACTGAAAGGACAAGATTTTGTCACATTGGTTGTAATGGAGGTTTTATGCTTATGTGACCATTTTTCCACCTTGTGTATGGATAGATCTAAGTCATTACTTAGATGACACGAACTTAAGTGTGTGACTAAGGGATTAATGCCAAGAGGTATGTTAACTGCTCACTAGAACCTCACAGTGCTTTAATACACACATTATCAGACTTATGACAAGACGTCTTAGTCAGTGGGAAGAAAATGAGACACTGTAATAAGCATAGTCTATTTTAGAGGAAGTTCGTGTTATAACAAACCACAAATTGAATGTGTTGCCTCTCGTGGGGATGTAATCTGATACTAGCTTTTCACTCATATAGCGACACTATCAGTTTAGCATGTGATGTGCTAGGTGTTTTTAGATGATCCATATGTCGAGATGCACATGTTTTCTCTCTCTGGTGGATCATAGAGTTCTTAAGTGAACTCAGAACTATCATGTTATTGGGTTTAGATTACAAAGTTTAAAAGGCAAGTCCTGCATGAAGCAGTGAAACTAATGGAACGTGTAGTCATTTGTGTTAGATAGTGTGAGTGACCATTACGGTGATGGTGTGGACTGCTAGAGGACTTTATGGCTCCTTAATCCTTTTATCTTTTAAGTCCTTAATCAGCATGCATGCTTAAGATATTTGAGTACGTATTAGTTTTAGGGCAAGTGAGAGATTGTTGGAGCTAGTGCCCTAGAAAACCAATGTGAGCTCTAATATATTAACCATGTGGATGTGATTAGGGAGATCTCAACCGTAGATCATGATGACTGTTATGGGAAGAATGGGCCGATCCATGAGAGAAGGTCGGACCAACAACCATCACGAACCAATGGGCCAAACTACTCAGAGTATAATTAAGGTTAGAGCTGGATAACCATAGGTCGGCACGACCATAGGTTGGCATGACTATAGGTCGGCGTGACCTTTAACGGGCTTCCCAGAAGAACAACTTAATAAGGTTGTCAAGCCCGATGAAGGAAGCTAAGGGCTAGTAAAGTTAATGATTACAAGGACATCACAAGCTTGCTTGGTCGGTATTATCATCGGAATGACGCCGACCTCTAGATATTTCGGCCTTGTTCACTTCTGAGGCGCCGCTACCTCTATCGTCCGACCTTATCTATGGGTCAGACGGGTTTATCGGCTTCTAATTGACCTTTGATCTTATCTAAGGAAACTACCCGAAGATCTCTCTGGATATCCTGGAGGATAAGCTCAGAATCTCGGATATCTCAGGGATCAAGGATTTCGGGAAGATCTCCAATATGATAGGAGTTCTAATTTGAGTATGATACTTACCTGTCAAACAAAAAGGATTGTTCACGGTGGATCTTCCCTCTATTATTGTAACGCCCCGAATTTTTTCCAACCTGGAGTTAGACATCCTTAGGCAATGAGTCGATCATAACACCTTAATTGACTTCTCAGAACTCAATCTTAAAGCCTCAAATCCCTTTTTAACCTATTTCCTTCAAAATCTCACATTTCTTTTAAAATCTCACCTTTCACCACCTTATTCTTCAAATATTTCTAAGTACTTTCAAATTAGACACTAATCCTAAAGTTTAAATGATGAAGAACAATAATGAAATTAAAATTTACCATAAGTAGTAAATAAATAAATAAAATAGGATTTTGACCATTAACCTTTTGTAATATCACAAAATAAATAGGTTATTTGGATAAAGCAGCTTCTCCTACCCCAAAATCATATATTGCACGTCGAATAACTCATTTCGGTTTGCAAAATACACCTGTTTCAAATATCGGATTGTGAAACCACCCCAAATTATCCAGCGAGTGGCGATGGCATCGCCGTGATAGCGAGGCCTCGCCGGCCAACGGGCCGAGCTGGCCGGGAAGCCCGTTTTCTGTAGTTTTCTCTAATTTTTTTCATCTGACTTCGAAAAGTCATATATCCATCAATATAACTCCATTTTAGGTTATTCAAAAGCCAGATTGAAGTTCGATGAGTCTATTTTCATATAAAAATAAGTGAAAAATAATAAAATATTTAATATAGTTAAATATAGGTCATTATGATAACTCCCTGAAAAATCATTTGTTTGGACAGCTGCTGCTTCTAGAATTTTTAAAAAATTTTTACAACATGAAATCTAATGAAATTTGGTAGACACGAAGTATACTTGATGACGAACTATTAGAAAAATAATTAAAATAATATACTAATTAAAAGTACTAGAAAGGGACGTAGAACTGCCCTATGACCTTATTCTGTCGTAAGTAGGGCATGATTTAGTTAAGTACTAAAATAAATAATCTGCAAAATTACCTTGAATCATTTTCAATACGAACTGCAAGACCCAAAACTTATAGAATTGTTAACGCTACATTATCCTGAAACCTAAGATCAATCTCTAAACCCAGTTGCTCTTGGGAGTGCATTGAAAATTTGTATCGGACCTGGACCGCGCGTCGAAAGTTCGATTACCGCAAAACTATACGCTTATGACCACTTTACTGGGCTTGACAACCATCTTGGAAATCAAATTCAGATAGTATCCAAAAACACACAACTTGAGCCCGGAGTGAAGTGTGTGAGAAATGCGAATGACTTTAGAAATTGAACTCAAATTTAAGTAATTTGGGCCGTTTGCTTGCGGGCCAAATCTAAGCTTTCAGACCGTCGGAATCTGACCCAATTACACCCTCGGATCAGGGGAAATTTTCAACACATGTTAGTGTACTTGTGGCCCTGATCGAACACCGGTGACCGTTAAACTGAAACTGGTCCTCCGCGGTCGATCTGTAAATCCAATCAGACCGAAACCTTAACTTGACCTAGATCCAATGTTAGGGAGCTTAAGTCCGACCGCATGCAGAAAAAGGACCTCCAGAAGTGCTCCGTTGAGCCGAAACAGACGGCTTTTGGCTATAACCTAAGTATACCATGGCCTTGGGGCCATTCCCATCACTTCTGGGCCTATATAAGGGCCTTAAACCCTCTCTCTCACTTCACATACGAATTTGCAAACCCTAGAGAGAGAAGAGAGAAGAAAGAGAAGGAAAGAGAGAGAGAGAGGGAGATAGTTGGAGTTTGTTCGTGGGATTCAATCCCGCCACTCCATGTGCTTAACTATCACCTCTGTATCGCTATTCTGGCGATTTCGATTCCGTTCTTGGGTAAGAAATTGTAACCTTAATCTGTTTTAGAGTTTCAAATAGTGTATGTGATGAAATAGCTAACCTATTTCATACTGTAGGTTACCGTTGTGCCGTAGACAAAGACTCGGTATACAAACTGAGTTCGATACTTGTTTACCGGTGAAAGGTGAAGACTATAAATATTTAGGTTATGGTTTTCAAGGCTTTCATTGTCAGCAATGATTTGTGTCTGACTTGATTGCTATCACATATGCTTAGATACGTTGTTTCCCATATATTACATATATATGTAAACTATGTTGATTATAATGCATTCCAAGTGTTTATTAAAATGTTTTGAATGAATATGGAATTATGATTGGTGCTTGACATGATTATTGGTTGCTAATGCATGATTGTTGTGCACGTAGATACTCCTTTGTGAAAGGATTCGCTATAATGTGTTTTTAACTAACTTATTACATGTATGTAATATATGTTGTCTAAGTGTTTGATAAAATGCCTGAATGAGAAAATGCTTGATGTGATGTACCTAATGAGGGTGTTGAGATAGGATTCTCAATTCCCTTATACATAGTCAGAGTTTTCTTTATGTAACCTATCATACTACTATGTGATTTACCGTTGAAATGCCTATGTATGCTAACATGTACACTATGTGTTCGTTGAAATGCTCAAATGAGATTTACATTTGATTTTAGTTATCACATGCTATCTTTGGCTATTACATGCATATACAATTGCTTGGAGTGTGTTTGGGGCTACGATGTACTCTAGGCGATCGGTAATGATTTCTGAGTTAGTAATTGAGGTTGTTTCGCCACATGGGACGTGTTTGATGAATCCGAGTCGTACTTGGGTTGTCGATAGTGGTTAGGCCACACGGAGTGCATACGCACTTTATGTCGATCCACTCGATGTGTGCGCTCGTATCAGTCGAGCTCGTTAAGTAACTCGATTGACCCGATGTATGTTTACCATGTATGGACGCTACTGCTTGAATCTAAGGTACCAAACTCACCAGTGGAAGGCCGGTTTAACCTTCGTACCTCGATCCGCTAAGACTCATGAGTCAGGCATGGTGGTATGGGACACCGTGGTCGAGCTGTCGGCCTACGCTGGGGTGATGAGCCCACCCGTAGTGACCAGCGAGCAACCAAAGCTCGTGAGCCGAATACGGTGGTATGAGACACTGTATTCGAGTTGTCGGCCTACACTGATGTAACACCCCAAAAATCGAGGGTCGAGTAGTAACTCAACTCTCGAGTTCCAGAACATCACTTATGCAACATAGATAATGATGATTAAATGTTGTCTATGTTAGTACAATAAACATGAGTGAGATTCTACCAAAACAGTAATTCATACTCCAGATCCATGTATAAAACATAAGCGGAAGACTGAAAGGTGTATATAGATATATATAAAACAAAACATTCTCGATCTCCAGAGTATAAACACTAACTGAGTCAACGAATTTATACATGTTGGTTCTGAATCAAAATGTCAAAAGTAGTACAACTGAAATTATCAACCCTGTAGCCCCGTAGCACTGGATAGCCTATGCTAAGCCTCCAGCGAACTGCATGTAGGAGAACTCCTCCTGATCGTCATAGAAGTCGGGCTCAGTCTCTTGTGCTCCAGTGATACCTGCATCTGATACAGGGTCTGGTGGATGTTTTAAAACACCGTCCCGTAACGTGGGAATGAGTGGCCAACTCAGTGGAACAATAAAGCATAGGTTAACATGTTATCAATTCAGTCAAGCATAATGATAAAGCAGTACAATCAAACAATTCTAACTACTCTTATTTAATGCAAGTATGAAATAACATGATGTATGCCCTTGCCAAACCACCCTCATGCGACGCCATCTTACGTTCACGAATGCATTCATCCCTCAGTGCTCCACATCTACCAGGCACATGCAGTGCGATGATGAGCATGATTACCGAGTAATTATTAGTCCATTTCAAACAGCAGTATTGGGAAACTAAGGTACCTCCCTTATATCATTCCCGAACATGATCCATTTTAGGGTCGTCAATCCTAGTTAATCTCATACGATGGTGTGTTTCTAGGTCGCTGCAAAGGCTGCTAGGGCTGTTATGCACAAAGGTTACACCACTCCCCCATCACCTTTTTAACGGTTCATCACTATACAGATACAGGCCTAGTTCATACTCTATACACTGCGACAACACTCGTCGCCTCACCGCAAATTCAGAGTATGCTCGAGGTCACTACAAAGGGCTGCTAGGGCTGTTACGCACAAAGGTTACACCGCTCCCCCATCACCTTATCAATGTAGGCGACAGCACGAATATAGTGTCCCATACCATCATAATCGGCTCACGAGTCTGGTTGCTCACAAGTCACTACAGGGAGGCACGTGGCCCCAGCATAGGCCGACAGCTCGACCACGGTGTCCCATACCACCACGCCCGGCTCATGAGTCTTAGCGGATCGAGGTGCCATGGTTAGAGGGATTTCACTGGTAAGTTTGGTACCCTAGGTTTAAGTAGTAGCGACTAAACATGGTGAACATACATTAGACAGATCGGGTTATTTGACGAGCTCGGCTAGCTCGAGTGCACCACAAGTTGAACGATATGAAGCGCATAAGCACTTCGTGTGGCCAACCACTATCGCCAACCGAAGTACGACTCGGGTTCATCGAACACATCTCACGTGGCAAATGAATCTCAGCCACGAATTCAATCCCGTTACCGATTGCCTGGACTATAATCATAGCCCCAATCACATTCAATTGTAGATAGTTAAAGCAGTAATGGATCAAGGTTCAAATTATACAATCAAAGTCTGATATTATCCGTTTAGGGCTGCCAGGGCCGTTGCACGCACTCGTTGCTCCACTCCCCCATCACCCATGACGGATCATACAACGTAAACATGAATTTAAACATATGCATTTACATAGATAAAATCATACAATCAGTTGAGCATGTTATGAAGCACAACACAAGCATGAGTTTGTACATATTCAATTCCTAATCACACAGCCATCCAAGGAAATCATACACATAGTTAAAGGAGTTGAGAATCATATCACAACACCCTTATACATTACAATTTACTAACTACTACTCATTCAAAATATTTCAACAAACACTTAAACTACATACATCAACATACATGACATATGTTGATCACATAGGTATAGGGCCAAATCCTTTCACTAGGGAGTTACCCCAATCATAACACGCATACACCCACGACGGATAGTCATGGCAAGTAGGAATCCAAGTTCCATATTCATTCAGTCATTTTCACAAACACTTGGGCCACACATTTTAGCATATATAGTGTATATTGGCCGTGGCGTGATTTAGGGCAAATCCTTTCGTCAAAGGGGTATCGCCAATACAACAATCATGTATCCATGGCAATTAGTCATGGCAAGTACGAATGAGAATTCTATACTCATTCAGTCATTTTCACAAACACTTAGAATACACTATTTTAACATACATAGTGTATATTAGCAAAAACATGAATTAAGGCGAGTCCTTTCGCCAAACAAGTATTTTATCCATATATCATATATCAATACAGCAAATAATCATGGCAAACACATTTCCAAAATTTATACGTATACGGTACTTTCTACAAATACCTAAAGTATGTAAAATTCTATATTCTTCATCTTTAATCGAAACGGAAATCAGACAACACTTTGTACATGTGCAAATGCATGCAGATCATGAATCTATCATTATCTGACATTGAAAGCGTTGAAAACCATAACCTATACATCTAAAGTCCGCACCTTTTGTCGTAGAATCGTAACGAAGTTGATAGGTTTGCTAAACTTTTGTATTCGGCAGTTTGGTAACCTATAGATTGAAATAGGTTAGCTATTTCATAACCTACAACTATCAAAACTCCAAATTAGTTTAGGGTTAGGGTTTCTTACCTAGAAACGGAGCTGGAATCGCCGGGAAAGCAATTAGAACGGAGTGGTGGAACTCGTGGAGCGGCAGGGAAGCATGGCAGGGAGATTCTCCCACATCTCCCACACTTTCTCTTTCTTTTCTCTCTTCTCTCTCTAGGGTTTCTCTCAAATTGATATAGGCTGTGAGAGTGAGAGAGTTCTAAGGTCCTTATATAACCTAAAAACTCACCGAAATAGACTCCAGGTCAAGGTACACTTAGGTTATAACCAAAGCGGACCTGTTTCAGCTCAACGGAGCACTTCTGGCGGGCCTCCTTGAGCTAAAGGTCGGACTTAAGCTCACTAACACTGGATCTACGTTTAGTTAAGTTTTCGTTTCGGGTCGGGATTCCAGATCACGCGTGGCGGACCAGTTTCAGTTCAACGGTCAGTGGATCTCGATCGGAGATTCCAAGTACATGGATATGTTTGGGGAAATATTCCTAATCCGAAGGTGTAATTTGGTCTGATTCTGACGGTCTGGTTGCTTAAAATTGATCCGCAAGAGCGAGGTGCCAGATTTATTTATTTTGGATTTAATTTAGAATTATTTTCACATTTCTCACACTCCCCGCTCCGAGCTCAAGCGAATTTCACTGGGACACTATCTGGAGTTGATTTCCGAGATGGTTGTCAAGCCCAGCAAGGTGGTCCTAATTCCTTAACTTCGTGTTAATTGGACTTCCGACGTGCGGTCCAGATTTGATACGGAGTTTCGAGATGCTCCCGAGAGCAGACGGGTAATGAGATTGATCCTAGATTTTAGGGTAACCTAGCGTCAATGATTCTACAAGTTTTGGGTCTTGCAGATCGTATTTAAAGTGATTGGTGCTAATTTCACAGGGACACTAGTTTAACACTGGCTAATCTGGCTTAATTTCTAAAGGATTTAGTCCTGAGTAATTTCTGTCTAAGGTGGTACCTGAGCCTTTGTATTTTGTATATTAAGTAATCCAAGTTATAATACTTAGCTAGTTTAAGATAGTGTATAGGGTGAAAGTACTTAGAAAAATTGAAAGAGCAAGGTGGTAAAGGGTGGGATTTGTGAAGGAAATGGATTAAGAAGCGATTTTAGACTGTGGGATTCAGTTCTGACGAGTTAATAAGGTGTTAGGATCAACCCACTGCCTAAGGACGTCTAATCCCAGGTTGGCAAAAATCCGGGATATTACAACTGATCAGGTGACGAGCCCTTTGTAGTGACCTCGAGCATACTCTGAGATTGCGTTGAGGCGACGAGCCTTTCCATAGCAACTAGAGTATAAGCTAGGCCTGCATGATCAGGTGACGAGCCCTTTGTAGTGACCTAGAACCGCAACATCGTATGAGATTTATTAAGACTGACGACCCTAGAATGGATCATTGTTTGGGAATTGATATAAGGGAGGTGTCTTAGCTTCCCAACCCTGCTATATGAATAAATCAAAGTAAGAACTGGTTAACACGATTATAACATTGCATTGCACGATGCTTTGGTGTGGAAGTAGCATGTGTCTGGAGTGGTGCATGCCGCGACCGTGAGATGAAGTTCGCAGAGGGAGTGCAGGTGGGGGCATGCATCATATCATACCATCTTTGCATTAACAAGAATATTTAGGGCTTGATTGTTGTACTGCTTCATCATTACTGCTTGATTGAATTGATAACATGTTAACCTTTGCCTTATAGCTCCACTGAGTTGATCACTCACTCCTCTGGGACGGTGTTTTAAACACCAACCAAACTCTGCCTTAGATGCAGATTCTGGCGCGATGTATGAGGCTGAGCTAGATTTCTACGACGACGAGGAGTTCTCCTACATGCAGCTATCAGGCGGGTCTATATAGACCATGTTCTGATCGACGGGGCTTACGGGGTTGCTGATTAGATGACATTACACATTTTGTATATTTTAAAATTTTACATGTATATATTTAACCTGGTAACATAATCACACTTCAGAGACTTTTTACAGTTCATATATCTTATACATCTATTACAGTCTTCTGCTTGTGAAATCCACTTGTCTCTGGAGTATGATATGCTGTTTTGGTATAATCTCACTCATGTTCGAATGCACTCATAATAATCATCATAATCTATGTTGCATAAGTGATGCGTTGGAACTCGGGAGTTGGGCTTTGCTCGACCCCCGATTTTCAGGGCGTTACAATTATAAATAGGGAGGGCCTCCAACGATGAAAGGTACACACAAACTTTTACACATTAATAACCCCTTTTCTCCAAGATCACTTCGACAAAGACCCAGATCCCTGACTTTGGCATCGGAGGGTCCCCTGCATTAGCCAGTGTCTTCCTTGTTTATTTTATGTGCAGGTACATAAGGGTCTAAGAAGGGTTTATCAAAAACTGCATCAATAGTTTGGCGTCGTCTGTAGGAAACGACATCAAAGTCATTTCTTACTTTACCAAGATAACTACGATGGCTATAGGGAAGAAGAAAGCCTGAGTCTCCACTATTGCACCTGATCTTATGCCATCGGAGCAGCCTGACAGTCACCAGGGCTCCACCTCCCAACAACAGGCTGACTCCGGTCCTACAAGGCAAGCTCGGAGATCTCGCAATAGAAGAGGGCACTAAACTCCCTTGAGCAATAGGTTGAAATGCTGAATAATAACACGAACTCCATGAGATGGTTGTTGGAACAATTACAGCCCTAGTAAGTATAGAGGATCTCCTAGAAAGCTGAGCAAGTAGTCCACAATCCTCCTTAGCCTTCCAACATGCCTGTCGCCTCTTGGAGGAGCCGACAGCTCGGATTCACAAGGTCGGCCCCTTCTCACATTTCTAGGACTACAACTTTACCCGCTTCCGACCTATGCCATGAGTTGGACAGAAAGAAGCACGGCAAAGCTCCGATCGAAACTACGGCTGAGAGCGGCGAACCGTGGGAAGCTGAGCTTAAGGACTTGCGAGGTCAGGTTGGGAACATACAACAAACTTACCGTATAAATGCTCCGACCCAATGGAAGCAATAATGGAGAAAACTGAGCCTCCTGTTCATTGTTGACATTATGCAGGTGCAACTGCCCAACAAGTTTTCTATACCACAAATCACTCCCTTCTCAGGAACTACTGACCCGTCCGAACATATGGAGTCCTTTTGGGTCTGGATGGAGCTCCACAACGCATCCACTGCAATGATGTGTCGAGCATTTTCATTGACCCTAACTTGTAACATCCCGAAAAATTGGGGGGTCGAGCATAACTCAACACCCGAGTTCCCAGAACATCACTTATGCAACATAGATAATGATGATTGAATGTTGTCTATATTAGTGCATTGAACAAGAGTGAGATTAAGCCAAGATAGAATATCATACTTCAGAGACAGTGAATTAGCAAGCGGAAGACTGTGATAGATATATAAAATATATAAAAACTGTGGTGAGTCTCCAGAGTGTGATAACATTACCAGGTTAATAAATTTCAAGTACATTTCTAAAATATACCAAATGTGTAAGTGTAATGTCTTCTATCCCAAGTTTCATAGCCTCGTCAATACAATAACAGGTCTTCATAAACCTGTCAGAGAGCTACGAGTAGAAGAACTCCTCCTCCACATCATAGTAGTCCGACTCTGCTTCATGAGCATCGCCATCACCTGAAACTCAACAAATCTGTTGGTGTGTACAACACCGTTCCGTAATGTGGGAGTGAGTGATCAACTCAGTGGAACAATAAAGCATAGGTTAACATGTTATCAATTCAGTCAAGTAGTAATGATAAAGCAGTAAAATCAAACACTCCTAACTACTCTTATTAATGCAAGTATGAATGCAGTCATGATGTATGCCCTCACTGACATACTCCCTCATGCGACACCCTCTTCGTTCACGGCATGCTTTCATCCCTCAGTGCTCCACATCTTCCAGGCACATGCAATGCATGATGAGCATGATTACCAAGTTATTATTAGTCCATTTCAAAAAGCAGTATTGGGAAACTAAGGTACCTCCCTTGTATCATTCCTAAACATTATCCATTCTAGGGTCGTCAATCCTAGTTAATCTCAGACGATGGTGTGTTTTCTAGGTTGCTGCAAGGGCTGCCAGGGCTGTTACACGGAATCGTTACACCACTCCCCCATCACCCTTTTAACGGTTCATCACTATACAGATACAGGCCTAGTTCATACTCTACACACTGCAGCAAAACTCGTCGTCTCACCGCAATTCAGAGTATGCTCGAGGTCACTACAAAGGGCTACCAGGGCTATTACATGGAATCGTTGCACCACTCCCCCATCACCTTATCAATGTGGGCCGACAGCACGAATATAGTGTCCCATACTACCATAATCGGCTCACGAGTCTGGTTGCTCACTGGTCACTACGGGGAGGCACGTGGCCCCAGTGTAGGCCGACAGCTCTACCACGGTATCCCATACCACCATGCTCGGCTCATGAGTCTTAGCGGATCGAGGTACCATGGTTAAAAGGGATTTTACTGGTAAGTTTGGTACCCTAGGTTCAAGCAGTAATGACCAAACATGGTAAACATACATTAGACAGATCGGGTTACTTGACGAGCTCGGCTAGCTCGAGCGCACAACAAGTTGAACGATATGAAGCGCATAAGCACTTCGTGTGGCCAACCACTATCGCCAACCGAAGTACGACTCGAGTTCGTCGAACACATCTCACGTGGCAAATGAATCTCAACCACGCATTCAATCCCGTTACCGATTGCCTGGACTATAATCATAGCCCCAAACACAATCAATTGCTGATAGATAAAGCAGTAGTGGATCAAGGTTCAACTCATACAATCAAGGTCTGGTATTATCCGTTTAGGGCTGTCAGGGCTATTGCACGAAATTGTTACACCACTCCCCCATCACCCATGACGGATCATATAACATAAACATGAATTTAAGCATATGCATTACATAGATAAAATCATACAATCAGTTGAGCATGTTATGAAGCACAACACAAGCATAAGTTTGTACATATTCAATTCCCAATCACACAGCTATCCAAGGAAATCATACACATAGTTAAAGGAGTTGAGAATCATATCTCAACACCCTTATACATTACAATTTACTAACTACTACTCATTCAAACATATCAACAAACACTTAGACTTCATACATCAACATGCATGACATATGTTGTTCACATAAGTATTAGGCCAAATCCTTTCACTAGGGAGTTGCCCCAATCATAACATGCGTACACCCACGACGGATAGTCATGGAAAGTAGGAATCCAAGTTCCATATTCATTTGAACATTTTCACAAACACTTGGGTTACACATTTCAACATATATAGCGTATAGTGGCCGTGGCTTGATTCAAGGCAAATCCTTTCGTCAAAGGGGTATCGCCAATATAACAACCATATATCCATGACAATTAGTCATGGCGAGCACGAATGAGAATTCTATATTCATTCAGCTATTTTCACAAACACTTAGAATACACTATTACAACATACATGGTGTATGTTAGCAAAACATGTATTAGGGCTATCCTTTCGCCAAGCAAGTATTTTACGCATATATAATATATTGATACAACAAATAATCATGTCAAACACATTTCTAAAATTTATACGTATACGGTATTTTCTACGAATACCTAGAATATGTAAAATTCCATAACTACATCTTTAATCAAAATGGAAATCAGACAGCACTTTGTACATATGCAATTGCATGCAGATCATGAATCTATCATTATCTGACATTGAAAGCGTTGAAAACCATAACCTATACACCTAAAGTCTGTACCTTTTGTCGTAGAATCATAACGAATCAATAGGTTTGCTAAGCTTTCGTATTCGGCCGTTTGACAACCTATAGAATGAAATAGGTTAGCTATTTCATAACCTACAACTATCAAAACCCCAAAACATATTAGGGTTAGGGTTTCTTACCTAGAAACGGAGCTGAAATCGCCAGAAAAGCGATTAGAACGGAGTGGTTGTGCTTGCATAATGGCAGGGAAGCATGACAGGGAGAACCTCCCACAACTCTCACACTTTCTCTCTCTTCTCTCTTCTCTCTCTAGGGTTTCTCTCAAATTCGTATGGCTGCCATGAGAGAGGGTTTAAGGTCCTTATATAGCCTAAAAACTAACCGAAATAGAATCTAGGTCAAAGTATACTTAGGTTATAACCAAAGCGGACCTGTTTCAGCTCAACGGAGGACTTCTGGCGGGCCTCCTTGAGCCAAAGGTCAGACTTAAGCTCACTAACACCGGATCTACATTTAGTTAAGTTTTCATTTCGGTCGGGATTCCAGATCACGCGTGGCGGACCAGTTTTAGTTCAACGGTCAGCGGATCTCGATTGGAGATTCTGAGTACATGTAAATGTGTATAAAATTTCTCCTGATCCGAGGGTGTAATTTGGCCTGATTCTGACGGTCTGGTTGCTTAAAACTGATCCGCAAGCAACACGTGCCAGATTACTATTCAAGATATTTATTTTGTAAAGAAAACAAGTGTTTTCACACTCTCTCGCTCGGACTTAAGTGAACAGCCGTGGGACACTTCTGGATTTGATTTCCGAGATGGTTGTCAAGCCCAGCAAGGCGGTCCTAATTCCTTAACTTCGTGTTAATCGGACTTCCGACGTGCGGTCCAGATCTGATACGGAGTTTCGTGATGCTCCCGAGAGCAGACGGGTAATGAGATTGATCCTAGATTTTAGGGTACCCTAGCGTCAATGATTCTACAAGTTTTGGGTCTTGCAGATCGTATTTAAAGTGATTGGTGCTAATTTCACAGGTACTCTAGTTTCACACTGGCTAATCCTCGCCTAATTTCTAAAGGGTTTAGTCTTGAGTAATTTCTATCTGAGGTGGTACCTGGGCCTTTGCAGTTGTATATAAAGTGATCCAAGTTATACTACTTAGCTAGTTTAAGATAGTGTCTAGGGTGAAAGTACTTAGAAAAATTTAAGGAACAAGGTGGTGAAGGGTGGGATTTGTGAAAGAAATGGGTTCACAAGCGATTTTAGCCTTTGGGACTGAGTTTTGACAAGTTAATAAGGTGTTAGGATCGACCCATTGCCTAAGGACGTCTAATCCCAGGTTGGGAAAATCCGGGCTGTTACATAACTAGATCTGCCCGACTGTGGTTCTGACAACTAAAGCCTGACTCCATTAGCTCATTCTCCCAACTCGGTCAAGTTTTCGTCACGAACTTTATTGGGGAGAAGGAGAGACTCAAACCGGCCTCTCACCTTCTCCACGTCGTCCATAAAGAAGGAAAGTTGTTGAAAGACTACATCAAGCGCTTCAATCTCGAAGCGATACAAGTACGGAAAGACTCCGAGGAACTTGCTCTGACCGCGATAATGGGAGGATTAAGGGATCCCAAGTTCCTCTTCTCACTGGATAAGAACCCTCCGACAACAATGGCCGACCTATTGAACATGTTGCAAAAATATTCTAATGCCGAGGAAGGCTCTACCCTATGTAAGGCCGTCCAGAGCAAAGGAACGACAACCAAAGAACAACAACCAAAGGTAGAGCCCATCTTGGCCAGTGGAAGCAAGAAAAGGAAGAACGACCAATCATGTGATAATCAACGTCCGAGCAAGTGACCTAACAGTAAGTTCAAGTCATACACTCCACTGAACAAAACACCCGAACAAGTCTTAATGTAGATCCAGGACAAACGCATCCTTAAATGGCCGAATAAGATGAAATCCAATCCTGGTAAGCGAAGTAAAAATAAATATTGCCATTTTCATCAAGACCACAACCATTCAACAAGCGATTGTTTCAACCTCAAGCAGGAGATAGAAGTGCTCATACGTAGCGGCAAAGAGCTCATACGCAGCGGGCACCTTGGAGAATACGTCAATCATCGAGGAGATCGGGCTACCTCAAAAGATGATCAACCCGTCAATAATGAACCAACTGGGGAAATTCGCACCATCTTCGGAAGTCCTGCCGGTGGAGGAGATTCGAACCAAGCTCAGAGAGCCCATGCAAGAAGCATCGGTCACCCCGACTCGGAATGAGAAATCCTTACCACCAGTAGGCCTTCGAGAGAACAAAGAATAGAAACTTGTAGCCTGACCTTCATCGAAGAGGATGCCCGAGGAGTCCACCATTCGCACAACAATGTGCTTGTGGTCACAATGATCATAGCCAACCTCAATGTGTTCCGAATCTTCGTGGATACCGGATCCTTGGCTGACATCTTCTTCGGGCAGGCGTTCGACAAGATGAGAGTTGGTTGGTCCCGACTTCAAGCCGTCAAAACTCCTTTGCTCGGATTCTCAGGAGGCAGAGTCATACCTGAAGGATAAATACAACTCCCACTCACCACCAAAGATAGACAAAATCAAGTAACCATGATGATCGACTTTTGAGTGGTGGATTGCCCGTCTATCTACAATGCAATCCTTGGCTGATCCTCGCTCAACACCCTACGAGTTGTAGTCTCGACCTTTCACTTGGCAATGAAATTCTCGATCGAGCAAGGCGTCAGGTTAGTCAGAGGAGATCAACATGAAGCTCGACAGTGCTACACGATGGTGTTAAGAGCTTCGCACCAGATGCGACCATTGCCTCTCTGGACCCCCGAGAAGATTATGGAGAAAGGGATTATCCCGTGGAGGACCTCATTCCCATTCCACTCGATAGCTCTGATCCATCTAGGACGGTCTAGATCGGGTTGTCTCTGACATCTCTGATGAGGGACAAGATTGTGAACCTCCTTCGATAATATGCAGATGTCTTCACATGGTCCCATGAAGATATGCCCGACATTGACCCAAAGGTTATTATTGTTCACCGGCTGAATGTCAACCCCGATCACTGACCAATTCAATTGAAGCACGGACTGCTCGGCTTCGAGTGATACGCAGTGATCGGAGAAGAAGTCGACAAGCTCCTTAAAGTGGATTCATCGAAGAAATTTACAATCTAGACTGGATAGCCAACGTCGTTTTGGTTAAGAAGTCCAATGGGAAGTGGCGGGTCTGTGTCGATCACATTGACCTGAATAAAGCCTACCCTAAAGATAGTTTCTCTCTTCCTCGAATTGATCAGCTTGTCTATAGTTCGGCAGGGCACGAGCTGCTGAGTTTTATGGACGCCTATTCTGGCTATAATTAGATTGTAATGCATCCATATGATAGGTCAAAAACAACCTTTGTCACTGACAAAGGTCTTTATTGTTGCCGAGTCATGCCCTTTGGATTAAAGAATGCAGGAGCTACTTATCAGCAGCTCATCAACAAGACGTTCGCCGGGCAGTTCAAGTGGATAATGGAAGTCTACGTAGACGATATGCATGTCAAGAGCATTAAAGCCATGGATCATGTATTCGATCTCGAGGAGATATTCCTGGTTCTTCGAGAATATCAGATGAAGTTGAACCCAAATAAATATGCCTTCGGGGTTAGCTCGGGAAAATTTCTCATTTTCTTGGTCAGTCAACGAGGAATCGAAGCGAACCTTAAAAAGATTAAAGCTTTGTTCGACATGAATTCGCCAAAAACGATTAAAGATATCCAATGCCTTATAGGAAGGATCGCCGCTCTCAATTGCTTCGTATCTCTGGCTACAGACAAGTGCCTCCCATTCTTTAAACAATTGAAAGGGAAGCAGTCATAAACTGGATAGAGGAATGCGAGATAGCTTTTTAGGAACTCAAGCAATACTTGGGGTCGCCATCGTTGTTCTCTAAACCCGAACAAGGAGAACCGCTGCTATTGTATTCGGCCGTCTCAGATGTAACAATCAGTTCGACCTTTATTAGGGAATATGAAGGAAAACAACTCCCAGTGTACTACGTGAGAAAGGCCTTGGTCTCAACTAAAACAAGGTATCCAAACTTAGAAAAATTGGCTTTGGTATTAGTCATTTCCTCTCGTCAATTATGACCACACTTCCAGGCCCACACCATCATCGTTCTGACCGATCAACCTATACATCAAGTGCTGCAAAATCCTAAAGCTTCAGGAAGGCTGACCAAGTGGGTGATCGAACTAAGTGAGTTCGACGTCAAGTATTGACCTCGAACAACTATTAAGGGTTAAGTAGTGTCTGGCTTTATCATCGAGCTCACCCCGGTGTTCGAACAAAGATTCGAGACGAACCATCAGTCTGAACAAATCTCTGATCCTACCATTCAAACCAACCTGAACGTTCAACCCGAGCTAGAACCTTATTCAGAGCATTTTGCCTGAGCAAACATCCGGTTATCAGGTTGATCTTGACCTGCCGAGGTGGATGTTATATGTTGATGGCTCATCCAACTCTAAAGCCAGTGGGGCCGAGATAGTCTTAGAAACTCCAGATTGTGTATGTATGCAATATGCCTTGAGATTTGGATTCCAAGCCTCCAATAATGTAGCAGAATATGAAGCTCTGCTTACCGGACTTAGGTTGGCGGCCACCATGGGAGCCAACACCTTGAAGTTTTTAGCTATTCATAGCTATTCGTCAATCAAATAGCCGAGGAATACCAAGCTAAGAAGGAACGCATGAAAGCATATATACGGAAAGCTAAAGAACTAATTAGTGGGTTCCAAAAATGTAATGTCGGCTTGATCCCCAGAGCAGAGAACTCCAAGAAGATGATATCCCAAGATCAATTCCGATTGAATTTCTCACCAAATTGAGCATTAGCAAATTCGACATTATCATAGCTCTTCTAATAAGCTCGGAACCAACTTGGATGGATCCGATTATCAATTTCTATAAAGGAGATAAGCTACCTGAAGATTGGACAGAAGCACGCAGGCTACGAAGCAGGGCAGCTCGCTACACGAAAATATCTCTATTAATATTTTGAAAAGGTAATATTACTTTTTTAGGCTTTAAAGACGTATTACTACGTGGTGACTAGGGAAAGTTTTGTAGTCCCACCATAATGTGTATTATATTTACATCATCCATCTATTTTACAGGATTATTTTAAGGCATGAGCCAAAAAAAATGAAGTAGATCCAAAGCTCAAGTGGACCACACCACGAAAAGCCCCCTGGACAATGACACCCACCATTGAAGCCTTCCTAGGGTCCACTGTGATGTTATTTGCCATCCAATCTGTTTATAATGTCACACAGACCTGGGTAAAGGGAAAACATAAACATCAGCTCGATCCAAAGCTTCTGTGGCCATGTAGAAGTTTTTTGAACTTTCCTATCCAACCTGTTAAATATGGCACAAACTTGGATGAAGTGAAACACAAATATTAGCTTCATCCAAAACTTGTGGCCGCCAAGAAACTTTTAACGGTGAGTGTTCAATTATCAAGGTAGGCCATATATATATATATATATATATATATATATATATATATATATCACCCAAGACCCTATGCAGTACTAAAATAGATGATTCAATTGTTCAATTATCAAGGTAGGCCATATTTTAGTATGCATAGGGTCTTGGGTGATATATATATATATATATATATATATATATATATATATATATATATATATATATATATATATATATATATATATATATATATATATATATATCACCCAAGACCCTATGCAGTACTAAAATAGATGATTCAATCCATTTCATGGTTTACCATGTAAAACTGCACTAATCAGATAATCCAATCCATCCATTATTTAGCTTTATTTTCTATGGCCATTCCCTTTTCAAGCCATCAATGGGATGGTTGTGATTACCTTAAAAAGTGTTTCTTTAGAATCATAAGCCATCCATAATGGGCCCTAACAAATAGATGAATTAAATTGTTGCTTGCGTCTATTTTTTTAAACAACATGGAGCGCCCATGTTAAAGATCATTAATCAAGCAATTAGTATTTATCATACGGTGGCTCATGAAATGCATGTTAGATCTAGGGCGTGTTTGGATTCATGTTTTGGTTGTATTGTATTGTATCTGGTACTGTTCACGTATACGTTGGACGATATTTAGAATACATCCAGCGGAGACGTGCCACTAACCAATGTTTGGATAGGACGTATTACTCTAGTATGTATACAATTTCATGTTATATCAATGTTGGGAAACGATCGAATAATGGCACACGATATATATACGTGCATGTAAGGAAGCCCATCTACCGCTGTCTCATGTGCAGAGTGAGATATATGTGCGAGATCAAAGCCATCCATCAGATCAGTCCCGTCATATGGGTGCCTTTGAAAAAAAATCCAGGCCTGTCCAATGATCATTTGAGCTACAATTTATGAAGCCAATGGATGGCATAAAAGAAGAGTTATTCTAAGCCATGATCTTGTTTCTTGTATTCTGGATTGTTGGACAGTGAAATAGCCTAATTTTGATTCAGGAGCATCTACATGGTAGTTCCCACCTGGTGGACGGCTTGGATCTCAAACAAATGCGACGTGCCTGCACATGGGGTGGCGTGTAGATGGGTAATAATATACGTGCGTGTATTCTTCTCAAATACAAAAACTCCAACAGCGTCTTCACTACATCAGACATTTTTGTGTAGTGGGACCCACTCACTATTCCATTGAATGATCTGAGCCGTTTATTCACTTCAGATGGCGGGCATTACCCTGACCTAGGTGTCCTTTCGTTTCTATACAAACTATTGCAGAATCTCAACTGTTAAACATGAAATGGACGGCGGAGTAAACACCCTCATGGGCCACGCTGATTTCACTTCAAAAGCACTCCCTTCCAGATGGTTTTTCGTTCTAAATCCAATGGACGGAGCGGATTTTCCAAGAAGCTTCAATAAGTGGCCACCAAACTTCACAGAGTCGACGTACGTCGACTCTGTTGCGAAACAGAGGTTCCGTCTTTTCGTTGTGGGCCACCATCATGCAGTGAAAGATGGATCTGAACCGTTCATCAGGTAGAGGAAGAAAAACCCATCAAAAACATGTTGACCTTTCATGGCCATGTACTTCCTCATGATCGCTACAATGATTAAAAGAAGACCGTTCGACAGCTGTTTCAGCTTGATTGTCTCAGTGGGCCACATCATCGGATGATTAAAGCTCACCATTCATGGTTTAAATCTCGAGAGGAAGATGATGGACGGTGTGGATTTGTCAAAAGATGGCCATTGTAATACCCTATTTCTTTTTAAACAGTGGGTTCCGCCGTTAACCCATTGTTTCATATGATGTGGCCCACATGAGCTTTGGATGACCCTCATTTTTGGGTTCATGCCATAGTCTTGTCGGGCAAAACTGATGAACGGTGTGGATTTATCACATCATAGCTGTGGGGTCCACTTTTCAAAAAATAATAATAATAATAAAAATAAAGCACGTCACTTGCTTTCCACTTCTCCACAACTCTCTCCTCCACGACTCCCTCTCTTTCCCACTTCTCTACAACGGTTGCGGATGGGAACCCATTCACCATGATTTCCATCATCATGGTGGGACCCATTCCTCAATCTAAACCGTCCATTAGACTCAGAACCCATCAACTCATCTGACATTATTTTATACCCCATTTCTCATGCTACATATAGAAAATCATAGAAAAAAAATCACAAAAGAAAGATTTTGAGAAGAAAAGAGAGATCAGGAAAAGAGAGTACGTAAGGGTTCAACATCGAGTTCAGAGTTGATTAATCCAAGCTAGTGCACGTCGAAATCAGCATCTCTTCAGATTATTTCCTCCCATCACACTATTATTACATATCAGGTAGGTGATCATTTCTCCATTGAAAAATTCATATCTGTTGCCTTATATAATCTAGACATTGAAATATTTTTTTATTTGAACCAATGCAAATATTATTATTATTATTATTATTATTATTATTATTATTATTATTATTTGCATTTGATATTATTTAGGAGTGATGGTGAATATTTATTATGTGAATAATAATAATAATTATTTTTTTATGCAATGATCCTTACGGGTGTTCTGCCCTAAAGGATCACCATATTATTTATTATGGGTGCTCTGATATTGTTTATTAAAATGTTCCCTCGTAAGTTAGATGTATCATTTGTGAACAATTATTTTTTTGTACAATGATTCTTACGGGTGCTCTGCCCAGGGTCATTCCCAAAATGATCAGCACAACACGGGTGCTCTGCCCAGGGTCATTCCCAAAAGGATCAGCACGGGTGCTCTGCCCTGGGTGATTCCCTAAAAGGATTAGTACACACGGGTGCACCGCCTTGGCCTTTTGTCCCTAAAAGGTTATACCGGTGCTCTGCCGAGGGTCATACCCTGAAAGGATCAATACCGGTGCTCTGTCGTGGGTCATCCCCTAAAAGGATCAGCACACATGAGTGTTTTGCCACTCCAAATCTTAGTATTTTTTTGAAAATCTATGTTAAATAATTCATTTATTTCATGTTCATGATGTCAAATTATTAACTATGATTTTACATCCAATGTTCGCTTTATTTTGATTAAAATGTCGAGATTAAATTTGGTAATATTTGTGAGTTTTTCAACTCGGGATTGATGTGATCCTATTGAGTTGTCAACTCATTATGTTTTAACCATTTCAGGTTACGAATATTTTGAAGATGCAGGATATTACTATTAGTAGTGGAACATGGAATGTGGTTGGATGCACGTGACATGTTATTTTACATTGAATAAATTTTATTTTATTTTAGAACTATGAATGTAGTAATGTTTGACTTGATTTTCTTACTTCAAGTTAAATTAAATAATTATGCATTATGTAATAACAGATTTTGAAATTAATGATCTTAGCATGTGTTTGGATTTTAAATATTGGGCTATGGTGGAAGAAAATGAAATGCATATGAAATTGTCATTCTTTATCTTTTATCTTTTATTTTTATTTATATAGGTCACGGGTCTGGAATTTGGGTCCTGGACACCCTATTCGGGTACCTGAATTTTAGGGTGTGACAAAGTTGGTATCAGAGACAGGTTGATCCTAAACATTGGACCTAAAATAGAAATTTAGTTCTAAGTCTTCCTAAATAGCCTTAATTAAGAAATGAGAAATTTAAAATACATACGTAGGCATTTTAATATATTTTAATATAATACTTAGATCCTATTTAGACTGTATATTAACAAACAAAATCAAATCTGGACATTAGGAATTGTCTGAGAATTTTTCTAACTATTTCTTAGGTTGGGCAGCAATGATCAATATAAAATATTTGACTTTGAAAAATCATAACTATTTAAGTAAAACTCCGATTGAGGTTGATTCAAAAACTCAATTGAAGCTTGATAAGTATAATTTTATAAAAAAATATGTAAAAATTAAAATATACTGACCTTTCAGGTGTGTATTGGATGTTAAAAAAAATCTGTCCAGAAATCGTCCAAATCTGGACAGCATGTACTCTCTGAATTCTTAAAAATTTTACAGGCGTCGAAATATTATGAAACTTTACAGGGATAGAGTAGACTTATAGATGTATCTATATAAAAATTTTCAAGTTAAAATAATGTCTAAAAATATCAAAAATATCAAATAGAATAGCACCCTTATGACCAGAAATTTCTGCACATAGTTCTAAACTACATTTTAGTTCAACTTCTCTTAGATTTTCATGTATGCCTACATTGAACCGTCTAATTTCTTATAATCTTAAAATTATTCAGTAAAATTCATAATCCCCTTTATTTATCCTAGGCTATGACGGATGAAAGTATGAACCTAGGGGCCGCATCGGAGACTCAAGTACCTGATGCAACTAGGCAAGGAACAATTATTGACAAGATCCTCCAGGCGATGGAAGGATTTGCCTCATTTATGGGAACACAAGTGCTTATAAGTCAATCTTAGGAGCAGACTCAAGCGACGCATGTAGCCGTTGAAGGGACGGGGTCCTTATTGGAAAAGTTTAAGAGGTAGAGACCGCCTACATTTAAAGGTGGGTCTGACCCAAGTAAAGCTGAGGGTTGGAAAAGACAGATGGAGAAAATTTTCACAGCTATGAGATGTAACGAGCAACAAAAGGCTGAATTAGCAATATATATGTTGGAAGGAGAAGCCGATCATTGGTGGGAATCTATGACTAAGGAGAACCCGAGCATAGAAAGGTGGACATGAGACCAATTTTGCACAAAGTTTGAAAATAAGTACTTTCCAGCTTATGTGCGTGCTCAAAAGGTTACAGAATTCATGAAATTAGAACAAGGAGATATGACAGTGCGTCAATATGATGTAAAGTTTACAAAGTTGGCATGATTTGCGACATTTCTCATACCGGATGAGCTTCATAAAGGGCAGAAGTTTGTTGAAGGACTAAAACCTTTTATTCGTACTCGACTGGCGCCATTTCTTATTAAAACGTATGCAGAAGCACTGGAACGCTCCAGCGCAATAGAAAAGGACTTTGATGAGCATTGGAAGAACCGCCAGCCGAGGAAGGACATGAGGAGTAGAGTCAGGACCACGCCTCATTCATCTCTCACACAACATGAAGCAACTAAGCGGCAGAAGATGATGCCAACATCAGTACCCAGTCATGCCACTATGTAACTTTCAACGCAATTCACTGGGACTTGCCATAACTGCGGAAAGGTGGGCCATCCTGCCCGCCATTGTCTTATACTACCTCGTCACCAACATCCAGGGAATCAAGGACCGCCACGATTGTTTTACAGGCCTCTTCTTCCTTATGCACCGTCTACATCATATCAACGACCTCCGCCGCTGCCTCCTCAGATGATTCATCCAGTTGCGAGACCAGCACAACCTTATCCTCAGAGGCCTGCACAGCTACATCCACGATTCCAGCCGTTTGGACCCCCTCAAGCTTATCCGAGACCACCTCAACAATGGCAACAACAGGTCAAGCCTCCCCAATACCAGCAACTGAGGCCAGAAAGTCAGGCGCCCCGACCTCAAGCTCAAGGACGTGTTTACGCTCTATCTTCATTCACAAATGATCCAGCCCAATTTCAAGAGTATGAGGATCCAAATCGAAGCTATGATGATCCAACACCACCTCAAGATGATGCTGTACAGATGTATGAGACTACTGCTTCTGCTTATGAGGACCCAGCACAACCTGCAGATATCACTCCTCAACATGGTGTTGAAGCTACTAATGATGTGGTGGAAGGTACTATCTTGGCTTACACCTCTCTTGCCAGAGCATTATTCGATTCAGGAGCTACACATTCATTTATATCTTATTTCTTCGTATGCTCACTTGGTATATCACCCGTACGATTAGATAAGAAAATTATCGTAGCAACCCCTCTCGGTAAGTCCATGAATTTAGAGCAAATATGTGAAGAATGTCCCATCAAAATTGAAAATAAAATACTGCCAGCAAATCTCATTATTATGCCTATGAGGGAATATAATGTCATCTTAGGAATGGATTGGTTGTCCCAGTATCGTGCCAAGATAGATTGTTTCAGGAAGACAATTACGTTGAACATAGAAGGACGATCTCCACTGAAATTTTGTGGGACACGAAGAAGGAAAGCGCAGATTGGTTTGTCGGCTATTGTGGGAATCGAGCAATCAGAAGAAGGGATTGAACAAATACCGGTGGTAAGGGAGTTTTCAGAAGTTTTTCAGGATATTCCAAGGTTACCTCCAAAGAGAGATGTGGACTATCGGTATCGATCTAATGCCTGGAACTGCACCCATCTCTAGAGCACCTTACCCCATGGCTCCAGTAGAATTAAAAGAATTAAAGGATCAGATCCAACAATTGCTAGATCAGGGTTTCATTAGACCCAGCACGTCGCCATTGGGAGCACCGGTCTTATTTGTAAGGAAGAAAGATGGAACTATGAGATTACGTATCAATTATCGTCAGTTGAATAAAGTAACAATCAAGAACAAATATCCTCTTCCTAGGGTTGAGGATTTATTTGATCAGCTTAAGGGAGCAAGGTTCTTTTCTAAAATAGATTTGAGGTCAGGTTACCATCAATTGAGAATAAAGGACAAAGACGTGCACAAGACGGCTTTTAGGACTCGTTACGGGCACTACGAGTTCTTAGTAATGTCATTCGGATTGACAAATGCTCCAGCGGTATTTATGGACCTTATGAATCGGGTATTCAAACCTTATTTAGATCGATTCGTTATTGTATTCATCGATGATATTCTTATATACTCTAAGACTCATGAGGAGCATGAGGAACATCTCAGGACCACTCTGCAAACGTTAAAGGAAAATCAATTGTATGCTAAGTTGTCAAAATGTGACTTCTGGAAGCATGAAGTAAAATTCTTGGGGCATGTGGTGTCAGAGAAAGGGATATCTGTGGACCCAGCTAAAATTGAAACAATATTAGAATGGGAGCAGCCCTCGAATGTGTCAGAAGTGCGAAGTTTTCTCGGCCTTGCTGGTTACTATCGAAAATTTATAGAAGGATTCTCTAATATATCAAGACCCCTAACTAATCTAACTAAGAAGAATACGAACTTTAAGTGAGATCAAGATTGTGAGCAGGAATTTACCGAACTGAAGAAGCGGTTGACATCAGCCCCAATTCTGGCATTACCGACCGAAGGAGAAAGATTCGTCATTTATACCGATGCGTCATATCAGGGATTGAGATGTGTTCTTATGTAAGGAGGTAAAGCTATCGCATTCGCATCACGGTAGTTAAAGACTCACGAGAGAAATTACCCGACACATGATCTGGAGTTAGCAGCAGTGGTTTTTGCTTTGAAAATTTGGAGGAACAATTCGACTTATATTCAGATCATAAGAGCTTAAAGTATCTCTTTAATCAGAATGAATTGAATATGCGTCAGAGAAGATGGATGAAATTTTTGAAAGACTACCATTTTGATATTTCATATTATCCCGGAAAAGCAAACGTTGTGGCCGATGCCCTAAGCAGAAAGACAAGAAGGCTTGTGGCCAGCTTAATTATTAAAGAGTGGGAGATGTTAAATGTCATCAAGGATTTCGATCTGCAACTCCAACTTGAAGAACCTCAGGCGCATCTAAGTAACCTAGTAGCACAACCTGCCCTGGTATGTAATTTTTTTTTTTTTTTTTTTGTTTAATAGCTAAGTTTAACTTATTAATCTTTAGAATTGAGATTAGATCATGATAAATTTTTTTCTTAGATTCGGCGTATTCTAGAAGCCCAGAAGGAAGACGTTTGGCTACAAGAAAAATGAGCGGAAGGAATAGGGAAGGAGAATGCAGTATGACGAATTGGCACTGATGAAGGGATTAGGTTCCGTGGAAGGCTATGTGTTCCAAACGAACCTGATTTGAAGCAAGAGATTTTGGACGAGACTCATAGATCAAGATTCACTATCCATCCAGGGGAGACTAAAATGTATCACGATGTTAAGCGCCAATACTGGTGGAACAACATGAAGCGGGAAATCGCCGAGTACGTATCTAAATGTGCGACATGTCAACATGTGAAGGCAGACCATCGAAGACCACCAGGACTCTTGCAGTCGTTACCTGTCCCCAAGTGGAAATGGGAGCATATATCCATGGATTTCGTAGTTGGATTTCTGAAGACAGGTCGACACCATGACACTGTATGGGTGATCGTGGACAGGTTAACCAAATCCTCACACTTCATCCCGATAAAGATTTCTACATCTGCAGTGGAGTTGAGCAAAATTTATATTAAGGAAATCGTCCGACTTCATGGTACTCCAATATCCATCGTCTCCGACAGAGATCCCAGGTTTAAATCGCGGTTTTGAGCAAGTCTACAGGAAGCTTTGGGAACTACTCTCGACTGCAGCACAGTATTTCACCCGCAGACTGATGGACAAACAGAAAGGACGAACCAGATTTTAGAAGATATGTTACGTAGCTGCATTCTCGACTTTAAGGGCAATTGGGACGATCATCTGCCGCTGGTGGAATTTGCATATAATAATAGCTACCAAACCAGCATTGGTATAGCACCATTTGAAGCTTTATACGGAAGACCCTGCAGATCACCAAGCTATTGGACCGAAGTAGGAGAAATGACATTGTTGGGACCAGAACTTATTCAAGAGATCTCCAAGAAGATTGACATCATTCGGGAACGTATGCGCGCCGCTCAGAGTCGCCAAAAGAGCTATGCAGATAATCGACGCAGAGACTTAGAGTTTTGTGTGGGAGATCATGTGTTCATAAAAGTTTCCCCAATGAAAGGAGTTATGCGTTTTGGAAAGAAAGGGAAGCTCGCGCCACGTTTTATCGGACCCTTTGAGATTCTACAAAGAGTAGGAGTTGTAGCATACAAGCTGACCCTACCGCCTCAGTTATCCAATATCCACAATGTATTTCACATCTCCATGCTTCGAAAGTACAAGTCGGACGATTCTCATGTCATCGAATGGGAGCCGCTAGAGATTAAAGAAAATGTCACATATGAAGAGCAACCTGTGCGCATTCTCGATCGTAAGGAGCAAGTACTTCGAACGAATGTTATACTACTTATGAAGGTACAGTGGAGTCATCACAGCGAGAAAGAAGCATCGTGGGAGCGAGAACAAGAAATTCAAGAAAAGTATCCTAACCTCTTTTAGGTATATAAATTTCGAGGACGAAATTTTGTTAAGGTGGGTAGAATGTAATACCCTGTTTCTTTCTAAACAGTGGGTTCCACCGTTAACCCATTGTTTCATATGATGTGGCCCACATGAGCTTTGGATGACCCTCATTTTTGGGCTCATGCCATAGTCTTGTCGGGCAAAACTGATGAACAGTGTGGATTTATCACATCATAGCTGTGGGGTCCACTTTTCAAAAAAAAAAAATAAAAAAAATAAAGCAAAGCAAGTAACGTGTGTCACTTGCTTTCCACTTCCCCACAACTCTCTCCTCCACGACTCCCTCTCTTTCCCACTTCTCTGCAACGGTTGCGGATGGGAACCCATTCACCATGATTTCCATCATCATGGTGGGACCCATTCCTCAATCTAAACCGTCCATTAGACTCAGAACCCATCAACTCATCTGACATTATTTTATACCCCATTTCTCATGCTACATATAGAAAATCATAGAAAAAAAAATCACAAAAGAAAGATTTTGAGAAGAAAAGAGAGATCAGGAAAAGAGAGTACGTAAGGGTTCAACATCGAGTTCAGAGTTGATTAATCCAAGCTAGTGCACGTCGAAATCAGCATCTCTTCAGATTATTTCCTCCCATCACACTATTTTTACATATCAGGTAGGTGATCATTCCTCCATTGAAAAATTCATATCTGTTGCCTTATATAATATAGACATTGAAATATTTTTTTATTTGAACCAATGCAAATATTATTATTATATTATTATTATTATTATTATTATTATTATTATTATTTGCATTTGATATTATTTAGGAGTGATGGTGAATATTTATTATGTGAATAATAATAATAATAATTTTTTTTATTTTATTATGCAATGATCCTTACGGGTGTTCTGCCCTAATAGGATCACCATATTATTTATTATGGGTGCTCTGATATTGTTTATTAAAATGTTCCCTCGTAAGTTAGATGTATCATTTGTGAACAATTATTTTTTTGTACAATGATTCTTACGGGTGCTCTGCCCAGGGTCATTCCCAAAAATGATCAGCACGACACAGGTGCTTTGCCCAGGATCATTTCCAAAAGGATCAGCACGGGTGCTCTGCCCTGGGTGATTCCCTAAAATGATCAGTACACACGGGTGCACTGCCCTGGGCTTTTGTGCCTAAAAGGTTATACCGGTGCTCTGCCGAAGGTCATACCCTGATAGGATCAACACCGGTGCTCTGTCGTGGGTCATCCCCTAAAAGGATCAGCACACCTGAGTGTTTTGCCACTCCAAATCTTAGTATTTTTTTGAAAAGCTATGTTAAATAATTCATTTATTTCATGTTCATGAATGTCAAATTATTAACTATGATTTTACATCCAATGTTCGCTTTATTTTGATTAAAATGTCGAGATTAAATTTGGTAATATTTGTGAGTTTTTCAACTCGGGATTGATGTGATCCTATTGAGTTGTCAACTCATTATGTTTTAACCGTTTCAGGTTACGAATATTTTGAAGATGCAGGATATTACTATTAGTAGTGGAGCATGGAATGTGGTTGGATGCACGTGGCATGTTATTTTACATTGAATAAATTTTATTTTATTTTAGAACTATGAATGTAGTAATGTTTGACTTGATTTTCTTACTTCAAGTTAAATTAAATAATTATACATTGTGTAATAACAGATTTTGAAATTAATGATCTTAGCATGTGTTTGGATTTTAAATATTGGGCTATGGTGGAAGAAAATGAAATGCATATAAAATTGTCATTCTTTATCTTTTATTTTTATTTTTATTTATATAGGTCACGGGTCTAGAATTCGGGTCCTGGACACCCTATTCGGGTACCCGAATTTTGGGGTGTGACAGTCATGCTGGGCATTACCAGCAACACAATGAAAGAAGAAAATGCTCGTGGTTCTCGGGGCTGGATGCTGAATAGCCGTCCGCAGGTACAATCCTATTGACGATGCAAAGTGGTTCTCGGACGTATTTGTGTGCGTGGAATGCGTCGCCCACCGTTCGTTTCCAAATGAGGGATATGTCCCATCAACCCCACTAATACAATACTATACACTCGAAACCATAAATCCAAACACGCCCCTAATGAACAGTCTGGATCGATGCAATTGATTGTCTCAGTGGGCAACTGAATTGCAAATCCGGCAACTATGATTATAAATTCAAATCTGGCCTAGAAAAAAAGATTTATGTACATACCATGGATGTAGGTAATTGTTGTATGTCTGTTCAGACCGTCCAAGCTGTGGATCATGTTGTAGATGGATCATAGCCTCAAAATCAAAGTCATTTAGAGATCTAACAATTCAATTCGTGGTTATCAAATGGATGGCTAAAACTAAATTGGTTAGGGTACAATATCATTGGTCTAATTCGGATGGATTAAAATCATCCGATCAATATGATATTTGAGTTATTTTTCGATCTAAAATGGAGTCCATCAATGGTGTAGCCCACCTCACCTGTGTTTTTCCTGCTGACTGCTGAACTAAAGGCCACACATTTAGAAATTGAAAATCTAAACATACCCTGCATATCGTTGGGACTAGTATCATCTGTACGTGGCAAACGTAAAAGATCCAGTCCATTCATTTATTTGGCTTTATTTGGTAGGAAAATATTAAAATTTTATTAAAATGGGTATATGCATGCCAAACTTGGAGGCATGTGAAATAACATGTTTCATCTCATAGTCTATAAAAGACAGAACTTGGGACAATATGGACAAATATGACAATTTGTCATTTTTCAAACATTTGTAGTTTGTGTTTACCAAACAAGTTTTTGTTTATATATATATATATATATATATATATATATATATATATATATATATATATATATATATTTCCACCTATTATGACTTTTTTTTTTCAGATAAATTACCAAACACATTTTTTCAGTACTTACAAATACTAAAAATTTAACATTTAAATTAATTTTCAGACCTTATTTTTCAGTTTACCAAACAGCACCCAAGTCTCTTGAAGCTTATGATAATATAAATAGGATATATCAGAAATGGAAAATCCTAGAGCTTTATCCATACTACTAATAAAGCACTTGTATGAGTGACCTAGACCATAAGACAGTCTTACGAGTGTCATGGACCATCCATCGTGCAGGGCCCGCCTATGGTATCCTATGCCTTGTGAAAAATCACCTCGATAGGATGATCCCACCCAGTCAATTATTGTTTAAGAAAATGGAGAGACCATATTGGTGACAATTGAGAAGGTCGGATCAATGATTTGGAGTGATCATCATGTGGTCCCACCTTTGATTGCCCATCCATCTTAAAGCCAATTGGATCGGATTATCCAAACCCATAATATTGTATATAATTGTGAAGGTATGATCATTGGTCCCCACTGATCATCATGTTGTCCCGCCTTTGATTGTCCATCCATCTTAATCCAATCTGATTGATTATCTGAGATATATTGTTCCTAAATGAGGTCTAATCAATAATCTGAACTGATTATCATGTGATATTGCCTTTAATTGCCCATCAATCTTAAAGTCAATTTGATTGGATGATCCTTGACCATCCAATCAATGGTAAGAACAAAAAAAAAGTCCAATTGATTTAGACTGTCCATGATGCGGACGCCACCTTTATTGCAACCTTTGAGAAGAAGGAAATGAAGCAAGGTGAGGGTTGTGTGGATAACTGATGCATTGTTTTAATATATAATGATTTTTTATTTATTTATTTATTTTTTTTTAAAATTTTTAACATTAACATCTAAACAACATTACAAGGAGAAAAAGAAATCTGTAAGTGTCATCCAAATAGCATCTCTGATAAATTTAGATTTCTGAAACTAATTTTCAGAATATGCCTATGCATGAATCTATTTGCAGCAAATCTTCAGAATCAACATAAAATGGAGATAACAATCAGGCACAAGGCCTATTAGAGGGGCCAGTTCTGCAAGTTACCTTGTCCATGCTCTTCCTTTTGAGTAACATTCAAAGAGAACCCTTTCATATATTAGCAAAAAGAAAAGAAACAAATGGGAACAGATAAAGGCTGAGTAAAATAACTCAAAATTCCTTTCTTAGAACCATGGAAAGGGGAGACATTAGCAATATCCCAACTATGCATTTACACTGTTCACCTATAACATTAATAGAGAGAGACTACAACTTGTGGCATGGTTTTGAATTGGTTGATAGACATGTGAACATGAAAATCTTTACATAGGCAGCTGCCTAAGATAGATCATCGCTACTGTTTCCACAGTCAGGTACCCTGTCCAATTTAGACATCAAAGGCTCATACGAAGGAGGTGCGGCTGGTGCAGTCACCACTGGAGAAGTTGGAGAATCTGAATAGCCCTTATTTATTGGATGATCAAATTTACAGGCAGGCCCGAATTTGCAAATACCATAGCGGCTATAATATGTACAGATCACCTGATCCTGGACAAGTTTTAGAAGGAAATTGATAACATATCAGAATGCCATTGATACTGCAGCAGGATAGAAGAAAACCATCCATGCAGTGCAATTCGTACTAGTAGAATTCAAACTTCATTAATAAAAAAGAAGAAGATTTTCCTAACCCTGCCTTTCAAGGTAAGAGACCATTCGTTGCCCTTGTAATAAGGCATGGAAGAGGAATTATAGGGGTCCTACTCAACTGCAATGTACAGAATATAGATTGGCGATGTACAGAATTTGCATGTGCTGGACAGTCATTCGAAGTCCAACTGTTGATCTGATGGACCTCAACATCGATGGGGAATCCCTGAAAATGCTCAATGTTGGAAAATACAGGCCAATTGACCAAATGGCCTATAACAGGAAGTAATTGAACAAGCAATGGATTGGGATTTTCCAACTCGCTGACCACCAGGCCCCACACAATGTTGAGACCCATCAGACCAATGGTTTGGAATGCTAAACCATTCTCCAGATGTACAGAATCCTGAGCATCAGCACACAGCATCACTGCAAGTCAGACCCTGTATACATACTCCTTCCAAGTTGCTGAGGTTTAACCAATCCGAATGGGTACAGTTATTTACTGAAAAAGATAGTAGAAAGAAATGAACTCACAGGTCTCAAAGGAAGGCCCATAGGACTGAGATCGCATACAAATGATTTTGAGGCCCGGGTCTTCGGATGGTGATACCTACATGCTGATCTAAACTTGCAGTCCCCATTTCTCATAAAATACTGACAATCAGGTTGTCCAGGTCTCTCAGGGAATTCATCGACCGTTGTTTTCTGTTGATGAGTAGAGTTATCTGCTTCCTTTATCAGGTCATTCACAACTGAAGCAGATGGTGGCTGTACATTCCTTTTGGGTGGAAACACTGTGCTTATTACTGGAACCTAAACAAGTCATAGATGGAATATGATGATAAGAAAAAGAACAAAATTGCAAATAACAAATTTCTATGAAATGTAATTATTTTTGGTGTCTGATCAAGCAACAAATGGACTTACCATTAATGCTTTCTTTTCCTTAAACTAGTGCACAAGCGAAAAGTAAACAACACAAGTTATGAATGCATGAAGCCCATCCCAAAATTTACAAACTAATTGCCTGCCAATCATCTATTTATTGTTTCTTATGCAACCAGTTCTCAGGTTACTGAATGAAGTGATTGAGGAAGTTGATCCACAGACTGAAAAATTACAGATCCCCTAATCCAGTCTTGGCCAATCAGTCTCATGGTAAGGGTTATCTGACCTGGATTAGTTTTCAGCCCCAATGCACATTTATTTTGAGTTTTTGACCTTTTGGTGTTTGTAACTCTTTTCTTCTGTTTCCTATTTTCCTTTTAAAATATGATAAGGGAAAAACACTTGGAAGCAGGATCCACTTCTCGAAGACGTAGGCAGGGCAGAAATCCCTTAAAGAGGAATATCCAAGGCTGACCAGGCATGCCTCAGATGTGAATATTCTTGTGGCCAGGCATTTTTCCTTAATTGGATCCTTAGCTGATTGGGTAGGCTTATTGCATTGGGTCCTTAACTGATTGTCATTTGAGCCTTTAGCCAGTATTTCAGTATTTCAGCTCTGGGGGGGGGGGGGGGGGGGGGGGGAGTGTTTTCAGTAGCACTCATAGCGTAGCGTAGCTCCCTGAGAGCGTAAGCTACAAGAGTAGCGTATGCTATCTAAAATCTCCTCTCTTTTTTTTTTTAAAGTTATTCTTCTATGCTAGTTCAACACCTATTTTAAAATGGTGGTGAATCATCCCCATCAAACGTGGCACTACATTAGATCAATCTGGACCATTTAAATTGTGGTCCATATCGTGGATAAAGCACTTAGATCAATCCAAACCATCCAAATTGTGGTCCATATTGTGAATTTGTAAAATTTCAATAAATAAATAAATAAAAGGTCACACTTAGATATGTCTGAAGGCAAAGAGACAGAGAAATTTTGCATGGAAATATGTGGTTGACGATCCAGATTCACAGTAGCACTCATAGCGTAGCGTAGCTAAAATGCTATGTAGCGTAGCTCCCTGAGAGCATAAGCTACAAGAGTAGCGTATGCTACCTAAAATCTCCTCTCTTTTTTTTAGTTATTCTTCTATGCTAGTTCAACACCTATTTTAAAATGATGGTGAATCATCCCCATCAAACGTGGCACTACATTAGATCAATCTAGACCATTTAAATTGTGGTCCGTATCGTGGATAAAGCACTTAGATCAATCCAAACCATCCAAATTGTGGTCCATATTGTGAATTTGTAATGTTTCAATAAATAAATAAATAAAAGGTCACACTTAGAGATGTCTGAAGGCAAAGAGACAGAGATTTTGCATGGAAATATGTGGTTGACGATCCAGATTCACAGTAAAAAACTCGTAGGATTTATGCATTTTGTAAATTTTATTATATATTTCTATTATTTTAATTAAAAAATATTAAGTATTGTGCAGCTTACTACACGCTATTGAGGGCCAAACGCTATGCTATACGCTACGTGCTATTTAAAACACTGGTAGATACAAGGACTTTGAGGGTAGTGGTGGAGATTTAGGGTAGGCAGGAAGAAGTTACATATGCTTGTTATCTACAGAAATGATCCTCCTTGATAAATGCCACATATCATAAGAGGAGGCTTAGTCTGGGCTGCATTATGGCCGGGCACTAGGGCTTTTAAACTCAGTCCGAACCAGGCACCATTAGGAAATGAGGTTTAAGTTTCAGGCACGGACCAGCCCTAGGCTTGATAGAGAACCCCAAGCCTGACCCAAAGCAGGCCAGGCCCAAAGCTGGTGAACCAGCCTGGTGCACTGACAGCCCAAGTGTACAGGACTGATATCACCCGAGGGCCTGATTTGTGATGGGACTGAATGCAGAGCCATCTGGATGCATCAGTGAGGACTGCTTAATAGGAAAGAAGTTGAAAGGAATTGGGACAGGTATGTGCACGTCTGGTTTATGACTGTGGACAGATAAGGGGTGCTGGATTTGGGGCTGGAAGGGGACAGCTTGTGGACAGTTGGAAGTGAACTTGGGGCAGATTTTAGGCTGGGATTATCGGCTGGAAATAGACTGAAGGTGGACAAATTCTGAACCAATTTCTAAACAGGTTATGGACTGTTTAATGGCTGGGTTATAGACTGGTAGTGGACAGGATGTGGAGAGCTTTGGGACAATTTTGGGACAGGTTAGGTGCTAATGGGTGGCTGGTTATGGCTTCAGCTGTGCGCTGCTAGGGCTGCAGGCAGGGACAGGTTTTATGGTCCAATACATGGTTGATGTGAGTTAAGGGCCAAGGAATAGGAACAAGACAGTGGACAGCTTTGGACAAAAAATGGGCTAGCGTAGAGTTTAAGGAATCGGGTTGATGGCTGTGAGGCAGGCTGAGCTGCCAGATTTAGTTCTTGGAGCTCGTATAAAGGCTGCAGATGTAGTAGAATGGGTTAAGATTTGAAGGATTGGTTAGGGGATGGTGGTATTTGTAGCTTGTATGGATGCTAGAATTTGGAGTAAGGTGTACCTCAGAGCTAGAAGTTGGACGTAGGGACTTTACAGGTTTGGATGTGGAATGAAGGGAAGGTATAGGTGCAATGACCTTTTTTTATGATGGTTTGAGGGGTTGGAAAATTAGATATGGGGACTGTTATGGTTAAGAGATGATTTTAGATGGAATTATAGTGTGTTTGAGGTAGAGGTTGTTTAGGGGTTCGCATTTAAAGGATGAAGTCACGGTTTGGATGGATTAATGCCTGCAATTTGGGATATTTACGTCAAGGAGCAGGATTCACGGTGGGAGATCAATTAGGGTGAAGTATTAGGCCAAGATTAAGGTTTCAAATTGGAGCTAAGACTGGGGTTAAGGCTTATTGACAGATTTGGAAGGGAAACTTGGGATTTGGAAAGTTGAGATTTAGGTTCGGTTCAGCCGTTCAGGGTCTGGACAAATCAGGAGAAAGGAGCAGTTTGTTTTCAAATATATATATATATATATATATATGAAAACAAACTTCCTAAGAAAAGAACTTGTTCTAATACTAAAATTGATGCAATAAGATTGACAAATCTAGAACGAGAATTGCCATATGATTCAAATATACCAAAACAACAGACTGTAGAAGTAAATTCCATCAGCCATCTAGTTTATCCCAATAAAACTTGAATCAATTCCTATCGGTCCTTGTGACGCAGCATTGACCTATCACAAAAAAGCACTAATAAAAGATTGTAACCAAGGTGGGAAAAAATAAATAGACTAAGGCCCTGTTTGGAAGAAGCCTAAAAATGGGTTCAGCTCATTTTAGTTAACAGTAATTACGTTTTAGAGATCTCTAATATGTAATTACTGTTAACCAAAATGAGCTGAACTCATTTTTAGGCCTCTTCCAAATGGGACCTAAAACTAGGACTCCAAGATCAACATTACCACTAGTAAGAGATAGTACTTTGAGAAGGAAACTAAAAGAACTGTAACAAGACTTCTAACTCCACAATTAACTTTTCAATACATCAATCATATAAGCCTTGGAGCCTGGAGGGCAGTCTACACTATCTGATTGACATCTGGCTATTTGATTTATCCCATGGGACCCATGGTTAATCATTAATGATACTCCAAATTTCCCTCAAATTCATTCATTTCTAATTCTATCATTGTCTTGCCACTCATCCATCTGAATATCCTTATTTCAGCTACACTGATCCTATGAACGCGTTCTTCCTTGGCTGCCCAACATTCAATCCCATAAACCATGGCTGGTCTTATAGCTATCCTATAAAATTTCAGCCCACTATTACTGTTACAATATGAGTCGTAACGGCCATTACAGACTTTTTTTCCCTTCTTTTTTTTTGGAAAAATCTACTTCGGCTGGTTACGGACTGTTACAGGGCCATTACAGGCCATTTTTTTTTTTCTATAACAGCCATTACGGCCATTTCATCTCCGTAATGCATAACAGTTACTACTGCACCATTAAGTTACAGCCGTTACGTAATCGTTTTAACATACCATATATGTGGCGATCAGTCACAAACACTGTTTCAAATTGCAAAAGCGTGTAGCATAGCACTCACCCCTCTAAAGCATGAAGCTTAAGCTACATAGCATGCAGCATAAGCTACCCACTATTAGATTTTTAATCAAGGTTGTGCTTGGTTGCACAAATTTCATGATATTCTGCACCAAATTTGACTGATCAATAATGAAATTTAACAAAGTTTCATGATATTTGGTGCAACTAAATGCAACTTAAGAGTAATAGGAAAGGGCAATGATCAAGGTAAAGAAAGAGCAACTAAATTGATTTAATACTTCTTTTTGTTTTGAAGATTCATGAAAATTTTATTAAAGAACCTGAAAAAAGCAGGAAAAGAATACAAAGAGGGCGAAAGAGCATCAAGGCGAACTAGAAGCCTCTATCCTTTACAAGAAATGGATTTCCAATCTGAAATCCACACTTTAATAGCTTCTTCCACGATAGACCCAACCGACCAGGCAGAATCTCAAAATCGCCGGCTATTCCTTTCGTCCTAAATCGCCCACCAAATCCGGAAGCGTCAAACGCCCCAAATACTTCTTTATTCCAGATCTTCTTTCATGAGTTTCAGTTTTTTGTGCAACTTGAAACCAGCCATCCCTTGCACCCAGTGTTTTAAGTATCGACGATATCGGCCGATATATCCCACGATATATATTGTACCCCACACGTGTGATACGAAATGCACAAGTAGAGGGATATATCTCACATGTTCAATCCGATGAGCATTTTCGATTTTGATCTTTTTTTTTTTTAAATTCTATAAATCATATTAAATTAGTGCCAAATTGGATTAAGAGCTTTGATTTCGAGATTTGGAGGAGATGGGCTGACTTGTGGAAATTTTTTTAAAAAAACCAAAATTTCCCAATTTCTTGCAAATCGGTTGCAATCTTTGTGTCCAAACATAAAATCAAACATGTATGTAACCTGATCTAGTGATTCTTCTTTTGCTTTTGAATGTATTGCTTGTGTTTCTACACATCTTCTTACGTTTATAAATATATGAATAGACTTTGAATATACTTGCATCAATTCAGTTAAGAAGCTCATAGATTAGGACCCATACAAAGAAAACTTATTATGTGCACTTGTTTTTTGTAATGCTTTGATTTATAAGTGTGTATTGATGTCTTTTTTAACAATCATAGAAGTTTCATTGAGGAATTTGACCAATTTCCCAATGTTTCCCCATGTTTCCAGTGATACATTACACGATACAACTGATATATCCCATGGGATAACCGACACGTATCCGTATCTAGAGGTGGGCACAGGACGACTCGATCCGGCTAACTCAACTCGTCCGACTCGTTCAGATCCGACTTGACCCAAACCGAATGGGTGAGTGGGTCCGAACCAAGTAGGCTTCGCCCAATCCGAACTCAAACTGAGTCGAGTTCGAGTTACTTAGTAACTCGAACCGAAACTCGATCTGAAACCCGACTCTCTAACCCTACCCGCTGCACCCTACCTCGACCCGATCCCAAAATCTCTCTCCCTCCTTCATCCTCCTCATCTTCCAAACCCGGTCTCTCTCCCTCCCTCCCTCCCTCATCCTTCTCATCTTCCAAGCCCGACAACCACCCACCACCATAACCTTCCTCCTCCTTCTCCTCCTCCTCCTCCTCTCCACTCTCGGTCCCTCCCTCCCTCATCTCTCAATCTGACTCGGTGCCAACTCGACCCGACTCAATACTTCTAATCGAATCGGACTCGGTCCGGATTAGTCCAGGCCAGACCGGACTCGGATCGAGTCAGGCATGTTGGACTCGGTATCGAGTTCGGGTCAGGCCTATTTCAAAACCGGATCGAGTCGAGTCAGCCCTAACTCGGTTCAACTCGACTCGATGCCCAGCTATATCCGTATCCCAAGGGTGCGATACAAAACGTGATACCGATATTTCGAACACTGCCTGCACCTGGTATGAATACCACCATTTCCTAACCATATTGTAGAAACCATCAGCCTCCAGCCACATCAACTCGAACTGAAAGGGTTTTGGGCCTCAATTATTGACGTTGACTTTTAAAAGAATCGGTCTATGATCAGAAGTAGGTCTTGAAAGCCCACTAACCTGCACCAAAGGGAATTGATCCAACCACTCAGGTGTTACGAAAAACTGTCCAACTGCGACATGATCAGAGAGCTCTGGCCGTTTGTCTAAGTGAACTTGGCACCTAACATAGGAAGATCTATCACCTCAGTTTGTTGAACCTAGATAGAAAAATCCTTCACGCTTTTAGAGATCCGAGTTCCTTGATTCTTTTCATGCGTAAATCGGGTGATGTTAAAATCATCCCCTAAGCACCAGGGGATGCCACACCTAATAAGAATAATACCATTTAATACTTCCAAGAAATCCGATCTCTTCTCTGGCTTGCAAGGACCATAAACTGCCATAAATAGCCATCGAAATCCAAATGCGATATCAATAAGAACCACTGAAATAGAAAAGTCCCCACACCAACTGACATCCTTACAGCAAATGCTAGAATTCCAAGCCACGAGAATGCTACCCTTCAAACCATCTGCATTGAGACAGACGAAATCTTTCTCCTTAATCCCCCAGATAGATTGACAACTGATTTGTCAAAAGAAGATAGTTTGGTTTCCTGCAAGGTTAAAATTTGAGCCTTGTATTTATGACACAAGGCCTTTACATGAACCCTCTTATAATTGCATCCCAATCCCCTCACATTCCAACTAAGGATGATCATCGTGACATTGATCTTGCCCCTCTTCCCCTTGCCGACTCATTAGACTTACTCCCCATCTCATAATTGACTGAGCAGGCAAGCCTCAACTTCCCTTTGCATGGATAGAGATCTCCTCATAGACTGCCTCAAACCTGAATTACTTCTCTGCTTTAAACGACATATCTAGCTTCTTACCCATTGTCATCGCAAGCCTTAAACGACATATCTAGCTTCTTACCAACTTTGTTTATGATGTCCTTTGTCCAGTCTAGTTCTTCTTTCGAGATTAGCTTGATTGTACTTTCCGCTTGTTCTGTGTCATTTGTTGTAATACGGGATTCTGAACGAAATCTACTAGGATCCGCCCTATTCGATTTAGCTTACAAAGGTGAGATGTCCAGAGTGTTCATGGCTTCTTCCCCGCAATTATCCCTCTTAGATCACTTGGCCAAGAGTCATTGACTGCTTCCACTGCTCTAGACTCCCCATCCTTAGCAGCTTTGCCTGCACCACCTGATCCTTCAACCTTGGACACTCTGCTCCACTGCAACGATGGAAAACTGGCCTTCATGTCTTCCTCCTTCCTCTGGATCTCGCTATGAGGAGCAGAAAGTCTCCTTCCTCATCAGTATCGCCCAGGGGGCCCCTCAGCTATACAGAAATAAAAATCTCCTTTCAGATGCGAATTGAGACTTAACCGATTCTCCACCTCCTAAAGAAGATGAGTCACGTGCGAGACCTGACTCACGTGCTAGCACAATCGCAAGTAGCTGAGATGATGTAGACGGTTGCGATCCAACATTGAGATGAGGCTGGCATGCGCCAACTTTTGTCGGCAAACATAAAGCATTATACGAAGAAATAAGGCCACGCGTAGCGAACTCAAGGTTTGAAGTGCGAGGGCGGGATATCGAGGGAGACAATTGTCACCTCACCATTGAGATGAGGATAGGATTGAGACTGAGCCAACGATGGGAGCCTCTCTGAGTCTACCTCTTCCGTGCAAGCCTTAGGATCGAAACAAACCTCCCTCCTGACCTCATTTGAAAAAACACGAGCGGGGGAAGCTCGGGCGTGCGAGTCTTCTCCTATGGCCACGTGTGCAGATGGCAGAGCACCCGGCCTTCCACCAGCACCTACAACGCACCTTACTGCAATAGGTGGACAAGAATGCTCCACTAGTCCACCTACCACCTAATGACAAATCGGCTGCTAGCAATGCATCACTCCTTTCTACGCTCCTCTAGACCACCGATATGGAGCTCCGTTTTCCCCACAACGCAATCTGACGAACTTAGCTTGCCAGTCAACCTCCTGCCTCTTCCATTCCTCTCCCCACCTATAGGGCACTTCCCATGCCGCCACCTTCACAATCGTTAGCTGCAAAGAGATTTCCTTGATCTTGAGCATGATGAATCTCATATCCAGTAGGGCTCCTAATGCAAATACGTGCTGCACTGATCTCTTCTCCAATCTCCGTTGCCACGTCGATAACTTTAATTTCCCCAATATAGTCTCCAATAGTTAGAAGAAGCTCTCTATTCCATCTCCTACAAAATCCCCCCTCCCCCCCAATTAGGTAGCATGTGGTTTCGCTTCCAATGATCGAACCATCTTCCCATCTACTAACTGCAAAAATCGGCCCCTCGTTAAACATCGCCCCTGCCATTATTATCTAGTCGACATTAGTCCCTGACTTTGCAGCAATCCACACGTCACTAGCCCCCGATGGCTTCAACTTGTAGTCGCATTCCTCCATCCTGCAACATACCTTCAGGCTTTAGCCAAGCTCTTATCTAAGAGAGTCGGGCCCCTTTCCCTTGTAAACGGCCACTGGAACTTGTCCTTCGCCATCTCCACTACTTCTGGGCTGACATTGATCTTTATCCCCAACTCTGTGGATCTCCTTCATGCTCATCTAGCCAGGGAAGAACCGGTTTCTTGCACCTTATCAAAAGCCACCTTCCCCAGTTGGGGGTAATCCTCTCCTTTCCCTCTCGAGACTTCTTTAAACAATTTGGACCTCTCCCCCATCGATTCTAAGCTGGATAAATTGGCTCCCATCTCTTTCATCGATGGGTCTTCCGCTCTACTAGTAGATTGCATCTCTGTCTTTCGCACCTTCAGACCTCTTCCCTTCCTACCGGCCTCCTCCTTTCTCTTGATTAACCACATCAGGTCAGAACTAGCTCTTTGGACCAACAACTTCTTCCCAGCAAAGCTTTCCCCATTCAAAACCCTAATCACCACTTCCAACTCCCCCTTAGATCCCATTCAAACAAAAGCAAACCCTCATGGCACTCCCAAACCTCGGTAGCGGGGGATGACCACCTCCTGAAATTCCCCCGCCCTCCCAAAAACACTAGCGAAATTGACCAGAAGCCATCCAACAGGGTGCCCTTCGACGAAAAGGGTTGGAAGCTCCCTTAAGGAACAAGGCAAAATCACCTTCCTACCAATGTTGACCTGCTTCTTCCCCTTTACAGAAATCTAGCCATTGCCATCGTCAACTCCAATCGTCTCATCTCCCACTGTTGGTCTCTGCGTCTCCAACATTTGACTCAGCGACTCCATTCAGCTCAGCGGCGCCTATGTTCTCAGCAACACCTCCATTAATTATCTAGCACCATTCCTCAGCGGTGCATGCGTTCTCAACAACGCCTCCATTCTCTAGCAACTCGGCGGTGCCTACGTTCTTAGTAGCACCTCATTTTTTATATTGTTAATAATATTATTTTACTAAAAGCATTGAAAATGTAGTGGGAAAAACCGAGCTAGTCCCTCACACGGGGAAATCAATGCCATCTCCGAGAGGTAGGTTCCTAAGCTAAGCCAGGTCCTTTAGGCTCTAGGGGTTGTCAAAGTCTAAGCATAAGGACCATAAACTCGGGACGAGGAGTTCCTTTAGCTCAGAGACGGGTTGTCGAGCCGAACTGTCAGAAGATTGGCTCAGTAGAAAGGACTCGTCCTGGTAGGATTGTCTACAGCACGAGAAGAGAACCATGGGGGAGAAGCTAAGGTTCAGAGCCTCGATCTTCCCCAACATCCCGAGCTAACTAGGTTGACCCCTACTAGAGGCGGCGTAAGAAATCCGGGATCTGACCTGATCTTGGCCGAATATCTCTCCGATAAATCAAGGATAAGAATTTCGGACAATCAATGATCCTCCAGCATAATCGAGAAGGATTCAAAAGCCCTAATGTACTCCAACGCTAATTAGGTGCCCTGGGTATAGAGATCAGAGAGATTAGGATCCGGCTCGGCGTCATGCCACAAACATACTGAGCGAAGGCTCCTGTATCTGTTGACGCCATCCTTAAGCAGATTGATCCTCCTTTCACCGACAACATCATGCAAGCCCATCTATGACCGAGGTTCAGGATGCCCTAGATACAACCCTATTTGGGTTTAGGCGACCTTGCCGAGCACCTGAAATCATTCCGAGCATGGATAGAACTCCACGCCCCTTCTGGACCCGTAATGTGCAGGGCATTCTCCCCGACTCTTACCGGGGCAACGCAAAAATGGTATCGAAACCTAAAGTCCAAGTCAATCAGCTCCTTCGCCCAACTTAGCAGGGTTTTCGCCACACAATTTATTAGAGACATATTCGTAAGCAGGCAACCCACCTTACAATTACTTAAAAGGACAATGTGTCATTAAAAAAAGTACATCCAATTTAATGCTCAAGTTGTCCAGGTCGATGACTACTCCGGCGAGGTAGCCCTCACGACTATGATGGTTGGGCTTAAGTGCGGGAGATTCCTCTTTTTGCTCAGCAAGAACCCCTCAAAGACCCTAGCCGATCTAATGAACAAGGCCTAGAAGTACACATGCCGAGGAACTATTCGGCGCTCGTAAAGATAACAAAGGCAAGAGCAGCTCAATGAAAGACAAGAAGGCGAAAGAGGGATCCAGTGCCAACCAAAAGAAAAAATAGAAGACGACTAGAGTGGCACACCTCGAGCCCCCCGAATCCCTGAGAGCTGGTTTCATCGGTACACTCCACTGAACACCACGCCCAAGCAAATGCTCATCGAGGTCAGAGACAAGATGATCTCGAAATGGCCGAACAAAATGCGATCCACTACCGAGAAGAGAGACAGGTCGAGATATTGTCGTTTTCACCGAGATCACGACCATGACACGGCCGATTGCTTCGATCTCAAGGAGGAAATCAAGTCCCTCATCCAGAGGGGTTATCGAAGCGAGTTCGTCGCCAAGCACAAGGAAGACTGATCAGCTCCTCGGCAAGAATTGCGCGAAGAGTGCAACGACAATAAACCGACAGGGAAAATCCGCACCATCTTTGGCAGACCGGTCGGAGGGGGAGATTCGAACAGAGCACGTGGAGCTCATGCTCAAAGCACCAAGCTCATTGATGGGGTCCATCAGGTCAACTTTACTAGCCGACCTGAGGAGCCCAGGATAGAGTCATGCATGATCTCCTTCACCGAGGAGGATGCCAGAGGGATCCAACACCCCCATGATGACGCTCTGGTAGTCACCATGATTGTGGCCAACCACAAAGTACACCGAATACTGGTGGACACAGGGAGCTCGACAGATATCATATACGTTGCCGCCTTTGATAAGATGGGGATTGGGAGGTTAAGATTATGGCTTGTGCGAACCCCCTGCTCGGTTTTGCAGGAGCGTGACCTTTGAAGGAAGCATCCTGTTGCCAATCATGGCAGGAGAAGGTTCCAACTAGGTCACCACCATGGTAGATTTCCTTGTGGTGGGCTACCCCTCAGTATACAATGTAATCTTGGGCAGACCATCCCCAAACGCCATGAGGGTCATAGTCTCCATCTATCACCTTAGCATGAAGTTCCCGACTAAGCACGAGGTCGGGAAAGTTAGGGGCAACCGACATGAAGCCCGACAATGCTACTCGACTGCTCTTCGAGGAAGAGCTCAGCAACAAACAATGTAGATCAATTCCTTAAACCCTAGGGGAGAAGCTGCAGAGAGGGGAGTATTCGTAGAAGACCTTGTTCATGTACAGCTCTCTAAGACAGACCCGATGAAGATGGTCCAAATCGGGCCACTACTCGAACCTTAGCTTCGAGCTGAGATGACCGACCTCCTGAGAGAACATGTGGACGTGTTTGAATGGTCCCACTAGGACATGCCCGGGATAGATCTAAAAGTTATGGTTCACCGCCTAAACGTGGATCCTGGTCACAAGCCCATCCGGCATAAGAGGCGAGCATTTGATGCGGAGAGGTATGACATAATCAACGAAAAGGTCAGCAAGCTCCTCCAGGCCAGTTTCATAGAAGATGTCCATTATCCTGTCTGGCTCGCCAATGTGGTACTGGTGAAAAACGCCTGCGGGAAATGGCAGGTCTTTGTCAACTAAATCGACCTGAATAAGGCCTGCCCCAAAGATAGCTTTCCGCTGCCTAAGATAGACTAGCTAGTGGATGCTACAACCGGGTACACACTCCTCAGCTTCATTGATGCATAGTCAGAGTACAATTAGATCAGAATGAATGAGCATGACAAGCAGAAGTTCGCTTTCATCACAGACAGAGGTTTGTACTGTTATCGGGTCATGCCATTTGACTTAAAGAACGCCGGAGCAACCTATCAAAGGTTGGCGAACAAGATGTTCGCCAATCAGATCGAGAAGACTATGCAAGTCGACGTCGACGACATGCTCGTCAACAACGTCGAGGCAACGGATCATATAACCAATCTGAGGGAGATGCTCGGTATCTTGAGGAGATACCGGATGAAGCTCAACCTGAGCAAGTGCGAGTTCGACGTCAGCTCATTCAAGTTTTTGGGTTTCATGGTCCACCAGAGAGAGATTGAAGCAAACCACTACAAAATCCGAGCTCTTATAGGGATGAGCTCGCCCAGTACATCAAAGGAGATTCAATGACTTATAGGCAGAGTGGCAACGTTGAATACGTTCGTCTCTCGGGCCTCAAATAAGTGCTTACCTTTCTTCAAGCAGATAAAAGGGAACCAGAAGCCTACTTGGACAAAGGAGTGCGAGCAGACATTCCGACAGTTCAAAGCTTACCTAGGGTCTCGACCCCTGCTCTCAAAACCTGTGTGAGGGGAGGAACTACTGTTGTACCTAGTCGTCTCACCCATAGCATTTAGTTCGACCCTCAGGAATTTCACTACCTTTGGATCCTTACTCTTGCTTTGGTGGTAGACTCTCAGGAGTTTCATCACCCGGTCAAGGGTTCGAGTATCGATAGGTGGTGAAATCCCATTACGGTGTGAGTGTGTGTGCGTGTGTAAAAAAAAAAAAAAAAGAAAAGTTGGGACACTAGTCAGGGAGGACAGGGGTGCCTAGCGTCTTGTTTATTATTTGAGCAAGGCAATGGCAGACGTTGAGACAGGCTATCTTGAAATCAAGAAGTTGGCTTTAGCCCTGGTCACGTCATCTCGGCGACTCAAGCCTTAAATTCAGGTCGACGTCATCGTCACCTTGACCAATCAGCCCTTTCTCCAAGTACTGCAGAGGCCAAAAACCTAAGGTCAGCTTGCCAAGTGGGCGATTGAGCTCGGCGAGTTCGACATCAGCTACCGACCCCAGACAGTGATCAAGGGCCAAGTCGTGGCCGACTTCATCGCTGAATTCACTTACCCATCGAGTATTCCCCCCACAGGAGGGGAAAGAACAGAGCTCGATTGCATAAGTGTGGACCCTCTATGTAGACGGGTCCTCAAACGCGCGCGGGAGTGGGGTTAGGTTAATTCTGACTAGAGCTGCACACGAGTCGAGCCGAGCCGAGTATCGCCCTACTCGTACTCGGCTCTTAATGCCCGAGTCCTACTCGTACTCGGCTCTACTCGGCCAACGAGCATGGATTCTCTGCTCGTGCTCTACTCGCCCGAGTACGAGTAGAAAACGAGTCGAGTCCGAGTTTTCGAGGCGAGTTCGAGTATGAGCAGAAATCGAGTCGAGTCGAGTTCGAGTTTTCGAGGCGAGTTCGAGTATGAGCAGAAATCGAGTCGAGTTCGAGTTTTCGAGGCGAGTTCGAGTCCGAGTCTGAATTTGAGCCCAATTCGAGCAGGGTTTTCGACCAACGAGTTCGAGCTTTGAGCCGAGTTCAAGTTATAAATTGAGATTCATTTGAATTTCAATTCGATTGTCAATTGGAATTCGAAGTTGAACGAAACAACAAAATATATAAAATGCACATAATTTATGATTTAAAAACTTCGATAATTACATTAACATATTTACATTACATTGTTCAAAATGACAATTTATAACTAATAACCTCCATAAGAGGAGTGCCTTCCTGTATTGTCATCTGATCCATCAGAACTGCTATCTATTTTTTCATATACAAATTGGTTCACTTCCTCTGAGTCAGAAGGCGAAGAGATATTTCCTTCGTGATCTTTTACACTTTGAACTAGATTTTTCAAACTTGCTTTATGTGAAGAATTGTATGTAGTACCCAATGCCTTATAAAATTCACCGAGATGGGTCAGGAATTTGAATTTGTTACTCTTTTTCTTCTTCTTGTTTGTCGTACTTGACCCTGCTTCAACATCGTGTTGTCTTTGACTCGAATATCGCTGAAGTCTAGAAACATCTTCCATACTGCGTTTTAAGGTGAGTTGGAATTGTTCTTCCTCCAAAGCTTTTAATTTGGCTTCCTTCTCTGCATCTTTTGTGGATGTCATTCATGTACTAGATCCAAAAGTAGAAGGTTTGGATAGAGTGGAAGGTTTTCTATTCGAATCTAACAGGGCTTGAAAAAGAATTTGGACATCCTTAGGCGCATTGGGGCATGGTTTTGCATCACCACCTCGACATGACAAGTGTAAGTGAAAGCGATTAGTCTTGTTCACAAACTTTGCGCCACACAAACCACACTTAATCTTTGTTTTTCCAGACCTTGGTGGTGATTCAACTAGGGAAGCATAGTCCCAAATGTTTGTCGATGGGTCAGATAACGACATATCTACACTCAATTTTTAATATAAAAAAAATCAAAATATTGATAAATAATTTGAACTTGATATAGGAACAAAAGAAAGCAATATAAATGTATCAAAATTCAAAAATAAAAGCAAATGAAGAGGCATATGCAAATAAATATCAAAGATTCAAAGTCTTCTAAACCACATTCCAAAAGGACCAACACTTTCATGTTTGCAGTTGCAGTGAAATAATATTATAGATCATTCAACTTTCAACCAAAAAGAATTGAAAAACCGAAAATAATTACTGATCTGCAGGTAGAGACTCGTCACGAATCTCAATCTCCTCTTCTTCATCATCATCATTCATATCTCCTCCCCATATCGGGCGCAACTAATCTTGCGTACAAATCAACGCTTCAATTGTATTTGGCGAAAGTAAGCTTCGATACTTGCTCATAACCCTACTCCCTGTGCTGAATGCGGATTCTGATGCCACTGTTGAAATTGGTATTGATAATATGTCCCGTGCTATCACAGATAATGTAGGGTATTTTGATTCACTAACCCTCATCTTCCACCATTCCAACACATCAAATTCGGATCGCACTACGATTGGCTCCTTGAGGTACAGTTCTAGCTTTGATTCCTTAGTATCAGCTCCCATTCGTGCTTGTGCCAAGTATGATATGTATTCGTTTAGTACATCCGGATTACCAGGTACAGAAATATCCGCATCTCCACTTTCTTCAACACCCGTTGCAGGTAAAGTATTAACATACGATTTGTACAAATCTTCAAGGGCTTGACGAACCTTAGTCGTCTCTGCTGCCCCTCTTTCAGTAGGATAAAGCTTCATGAAAATAAAGCTAACTAAGCCCATATTACAACGAGGATCAAGAACAACTGCCAAGGACATCAACAGATGACATTCGTCCCAGTACTTATCGAACTTCGTCTTTATACCAACTGTCATCTAGTGTATGAAATCTGGACCCGCACTGACATTTCTCTGTAGAGCATCCTTAATCTTCTAAAGAGACGGAAGAAACAGATTCGCGGTTGGATACTGATTCCTAGTAAAAACCTTCGTGCAATCGTAAAAAACTTTGAGAAATGTGTAAACTTGTTGTGCTTTGACCCAATCATCTATGCTTGGCAACCAAGAGTACGTTCTGTCACGCGCCGCGTATTCAGGAAATGCAAGCTGTAATTCCATTGCCGTATCTAACATTTCATAGGTCGAGTTCCAACGTGTACAGACATCCAACTTCAAAGTTTTTTTAGATGGCACATTCAAACGTTGGATGATGTCATGCCATACAGTCAGTCTCGATGGTGACCCCCTTATATATTTCACACTTTCTCTTATGTTCTCTATACTGTTGTCAATTTCTTTCAGCCCTTCTTATACAATTAAATATACAATATGGGCACAACATCTGACCTGGAATATTTTCCCTTCAAAAAATAAATTTCCTGTAGTCCTGAACTAGTTACGTAAGCATGAAATGATACTGTCATTTGCTGAAGCATTGTCTAAAGTTATTGCTGAAATTTTCTTTTCAATGCCCCAACCTTCTAGACAACTATAAATGCAATTTGAAATAAGCAAACCAGTATGTGGAGGAAGGTTGCGGAAGTTCTAAATTCTCTTGCATAATTTTCAATCCTTATCGACATAGTGAGCGGTTAATGAAATGTATCATTTTCTTTGATTGGATGTCGTCCATAAATCAGACGTCAAAGCTATTCTGGACACTGAAGCCAAAACTTCTTTCAGTTTCATCTTCTCATTTGCGTACATCTTCATGCACTCTCTCTGCACTATGACGCGGGAGACGTTCTCGGCCCGAGGGTTAAGGAATTGACAGAAAGCCCTAAACCCTTTACTTTCTATCATTCTGAAAGGTTTTTCTTCCAGAATCACTAATCTAGCATACCACTCATTCAGCTTCTCTTTGTCAAACTTATGAGTGGACACTACGCCTTGGGAGTCGTTCTCTTTTGACTTCGTAAATGACAACTGTTGGCCGGGAGGAGAGAGTCTTGGTCTCTTAGGACACGTCTTCAAATGTCTAATTAGATGTGTCGTAGATCCTCCTGGAATCTTGTTGAATAACCATTTGCAGTGATTACACTTTATCTTCTGTACACTGTTAACTGTCACATCTTCGAAATCATCCCACACTGCTGATCTCTTCTTCTTCCCTTTGCATGCAGTTGACGTGTCTGTCTCTCCCTCTACAATTAGAGGAGATGTGGCTTATGCACCCATTCCAGGGGTATTTGGGCTTTCGTCTTGACTAGCTATCTATAAAATAAAGTTCTCGATATGTTATACAGCTATACCTATGGTCCTAAATGGCTAGACTGCTAGATGGGCATAATTACTTAACTGTCTAAATCAGTCACCCATTCAAGGTTGGATAGATTGTAATGCCTTCATTTTCCAATTTAAATGCTACGCCGAAATTCCGGCAGCATCTCCCCTTATCTCTCCAAAATATATTAATCTTGTATTTGATTTCCATGTCAATCATCAACACAAAGTGTGGACATTTGACGACGGAAATAAATACATGAAATATATCCAGAGAGAAAAAGGAGAGACGAAACCAGAACAGGCATATGCATTTAAATTGGAATAAATGAAGACATTATAATCTAACCCTGAACTGTCCAAAAAGGGACAATTTGAGAATTTCTATGCATCCAAGAACACACTGAATCTATGTCTGACAACATAGAAATCCTCAAATGAGCAATTGATTATCTTATACTACAACTAGAACAATAAAAATAATAATAATAAAACCTAACAATCAAACAATAAATGAATTGAAAGTGCAATCTGAAAGATGAATGCTAAGTGTAATAACTTGAGTGCACTAAGCATTCCTCAACCCAAATGCCAAATCTAATTAAGCTATTGAAACCCAACTCTAGCTACTAAGCATCCAACAAAGATAAAAGAATCACTATATTAAGTTTGGTGTGTCCTACTTATACATGGCTCTGATTCACCAAAGCAGATGAAATCATTCGACGTCAACATGGAACACGAGTAACAAAATTAAACTGTCTAAATCATAACCCAAAATATACATGAACAATATAATAAAATTCACATTTAATTGATATTTTAAATGAAAGATTATTAAAAGTCCAACAAATGGATGAGATGATATATATTCAACTGGTGCAAATTCAACAAACAAATACTATCAATCAATCTAATTTAGTAATTTTGAGATGAAGAACTGATAGTAATTCTCTCAATATTATTATATATTAGTTTATTACAAGTTCTAGATTCGCCAGTGTATCAACCATCACACTCTGCTAGAGTATTAAATACCTCCTTATTAGAACAAGTCTCAATTATTATCTTAATCAACCTTAATTTTAATTTCCGAAATCTTAAAGAAATCTTTTATTAACTGAGAGGGAAATATAAATAGAATAGTTATATGTTACACAGGATGTTCATGATGCTTGATACACATGCACTCATAAATTGTACACGTGGCATATTTAATCATATTTTATATACCATTAAAATCATAATTAAAAATAAAATAAAAATTCTTACCTGATGGACGGACAGGGGCACCGGGCAGGGGTGGGATGAGTTGCGGACAGGGGCGTCGGGCAGGCCAGGGATGAGCTGCAGCAGGGACAGGGGCACCGGGCAGGGCAGGGACGGGCTGCGGCAGGGCAGGGACGGGCTGCGGACAGGGCAGGGCAGTGACGACAGGGCAATGTTAGCGCCTGAGAGAGAGGGAAGAAGAAGGGTAAGGGAGAAGGCAACCGGGCAGGGCAGGGACCGTCGGACGGTCGTTGTGGCCGTGTGGGTTAGGGTTTTTGATTTTTGATTTTTTTTTATTTTTTTTTTATTTTTAAAGGGGAATGTCGGAACGACCGAACGAGAGAGAGACTACCACCAGACGGGCACCGGGCAGGCAGGGACTAGCTCCGCTGGACAGGGGAGGGAGAGAGAGAGAGAGAGTGAGAGGGAAGAAGAGGGACAGGCCGGACGGCGGACAGCACCGAGCAGGGTCACAGCCTCACAGGGGAACGAGAGGAGAGAGTATTTTCAAACGGGCACTGGGAGGGAAGGTATTTGGGTTTTTTTCGAACGGGTGGGCTGCGCTGTGAAAATGACGGGAAAAAGAGGGGCGTAGGTTTGTTTTTTTGAGGTGGATGTATATACACTCGAGTACCGAGTTGAGCACACGAGTCAAGTATCAAGTCGAGACCGAGTCGAGTACTACCCAACTCGTACTCTACTTGAAATCAAAACGAGTATACAAAACGTGCTCGTGCTTGGCTCAAACTCACGCCGAGTCGAGTAATTCCAAGTCGAGTTGAGCGAGTAACCGAGTATACTCTGCTCGTGTACAACTCTAATTCTGACCTCGCCCGACCAAATCAAAATCGAGTACGCGCTGCGATTCGAATTTTAAGCATCCAACAATGAGGCCGAGTAGGAGGCACTTTTAGCAGGCTTGAGAGTAAAGGCTAAAGATCTATATTGACTCGCAGCTAGTGGTCAACCAAGTGACTACCGAGTACCAAGCCAAAGGCGAGAAGATGGCCGTTTTGGGGCACCTCTTAGTCAGCAATCTTAAACATTCCATGTTTTCACTCTTATTGTTACTAAAATTGCATTCCATATACTTGGTTTTAGTCCAATTGACTTTAAAACCTTTCAAGGTGTGTTTGGATTGATCGTGTACCACCTACACACTGCAATGTAAAAGTGTCATCATTACAATTTACAATGTTTGTTTATCCACGTAATTTGGCGATCAAATGCAAGTGGAATACAAGACAGGTAATCATTATAATTTTGCATCATATTGTGGTGGAAATCCCCTATCCAAACACACATCAGTGCATTTTACCAGTGATTTGACATTTTTTCTTGTTGATTTGACATTACAGGAATGTAAAAGTATCATCATTGCAAGTTTATCACGCCTATCCAAACACAGGAATCCTCAATCAAATTACCTAGTTTCCACCTGACAAGTATTGTAATTTATCATCTTTACATCTAACATTACTTTATGGTGGCATACGATCAATCCAAACACGCTAGCATCCCTCTTTAACTCTAGCTTTGTGTTTACCCCCTCCCTCATCTTGTCAATCAAAATTTTGTCATTAGCACAACACATACACCATGGGAGTAGAGTGAACATGCAGGTTATAGCAGGCATCACAATGTGTTCTTTTCAATTCTTAATTACCTTACAACTAGCCATTGTAACTAAATACTTCAGATTTGCATCAATTACAATAAAGTTGTGAGATGCATCTCCATTGTTTGTTTAGAGATTTAAGCAGGGTATGACAAAACGGTTACATAGCAGCCGTAACGGTAATGGTGATAACAGTGACACATTGCGGGGCTGAAATAGCTGTTACAGAAAAAATGACCTGTAACAGCCCCATAATGGTCCTGTAACAAATGTTTTTCTTTCTTTTTTTAGAGGTCGTAATGGCCATTATGGCCCAAATCTTAACGGTAACGACTGTGGCCGTTATGGCCACCGTTACTGATATGCAATACCTTGGATTTAAGTATTCCAACCTGAGACACGACAATGCATAGAATTCTAGATCTCCTAACGGGTTTATGAAAGAAACATCTAGAACAAATTGTTCTTATTTAGCCCTAGCATACTAAATTAGGAAATTAACTGAAAACATGAAACCATGAAGGGGAGAGATCTAATGCCCTGTAAGTATGAATTTTTTTGTGCTTCCACTCCTATAGAGCACATATGGTGTGCATTGATGATCCTAACCATTCATTCACCAAAGAAAACAATGAATGGGTCTCATAGCACAACCAAAATAATAGGCGTATCCTAACCATTTAGAGAATGATGAAAATTTTCACTAAAATCCAGTAAGTGATTTCTGTATGCAGTTTTTAGAAGGATCACTCAATCATAATGACTTTTGGTCTACAGTTATGTAAACTATGATGAATGAATGGTTTAGATCATAATATGCATGTCATATTATGACAAAAAGTAGAGGCACAAAACTAGTGCTGAGACTAGCTCTAGAATGATACAAAGTTGTAGCCACTCAAAATGTTGAGGTATCTATACCATGTCATAAACCTACCTCAATTTCCGAGCAACCATATATCAATTTACTATGTTGGGTGAACCCAAGTGCAACCGGTTTGAAGTTGCACCAAATGGCCCTTAATTCTCTGGTGTTGCAACTCAAATCACCCATCTTCGCTTCACCTCCAAACTTGAACTCGCACCAAAAGTAGATTAGACATGATGGGTTTCATATCACATCATTAGTTTTGGCATTCATGCTCCTGAGATTGATTTTTTTTTTTTTTTTAATGCTCTTGCTGAGATGGCTGCAAAGATTCAAACCAAAACTTATGATTGATAGCACAAGAGTGAACACATTTTCGTGTCATAAGATTGAAGCACTAACACATTCATGCATACTTACCAACACAAATCATTTTGCACGAACAAGCTCGTCATACCATGTGATCAGCAGATATAGTTTTCTTTTATCTTCATTATTCAAAATTAAATGTATGCCTTGTTCATTTTCCTCTTTTACTTTCCTTTCTTTTTCGAGGAAACTTCAACTCTATTAAGAGAAAAGGAGAAATACAAGCTAAGGAGATCACTGATGAGGAATCATTGGACTTGATACAAAATCGAATTTGCATCCCAACTCAACTTGGCAGCTGCCAAACAAACATGAAGACATGGACCATCCAACCAAACTCGTAGCCCTCAAAAGTCACTCTTATTTTGTGCTTGCGGAGTTGCAAAAAAGTCTGCCACTGAGCTCTGTGCATATCTCCCACAAGCATGAGCAAGGAAAGCCTCCACAGCATCTTCCCTTTTGGACTTGAACATCCACATGCCAGGATAGGAACATGGCCCCAATTGATTCAGGGAACCCAATCCAACTTAAAAGATTGAGAAATATATAACAAATAGCCCACATAAACTCACAAATAAAAAAAAACTAACTATTCATCAAAATATATCTCCTCAAGTGGTCAATTGTCAACACTTTATCCTCCGCCAACCAGGCGAATGCAATTAACATTGGTAGACCCATGTAAGGCTAAACAGAAAGATTTCACTGAGAAATCCAATTGGTTGGAATCTCATTCCGACAAGGATTGCCACCTGATAAGGCTGAATAGAAGGATTTCATTGAGAAAATACTAGGCCACTCAGGTTTCTAGCCCCATCGATCCCTCTCTCCAATCATTAGCATGCAGCACTGCAACTGCTCCATGAACCTGACAATATCTTTAATATTGCCTTGGCTCAAGTTCCTATGGAACAGAGGTGACCACACTATCAGGTTACCTTCAACAGAGTGGCACCTGGATATCGTCACTTCTCTATCAAAAGCTCTAAGCCAACCTGGGGTAGATTCTATCAAGGGGCTGCTATACATAACAAACATCCGGCCAGAAGAGTGTATGGTAGCCATCCCCAATACTATGAACAATCCTCTCAAACTTTCAACTTTGGAAACCACTTGATAACCATTTCCTCAATAACATAAATTCGAAAGATTTTATTCCAGGCCCACCTTTGCTTTTTGGCTTTGCACAAAAGCCCTTTTTGGCTTTGAAACAAGCAAACAAGCAGAAGCCCCTATTTTACATTCTCTAATTCGTTCAAATTCCCCACCAACAGAAACAACACTGATCTTGGTTTCTTTTAGTATGGATTATCTTGTAGTAATTAAAGCAAAATAATGAAACTTCCAAAGGTTAGCTTCTAACCACAACTAAAGGATTCTAAAATACTAAAATACTATTCTGCCCTTCAAACATTAAGGATAGATTGATGACAGACAGGAAACTTAGATACTGAGCAACTTAACACAACGCATCAATAGAAAATATACATTGTTGAATGCATGTTAGCTAGATTTTCACACACTAACCCTCTCCATAGCCATCCCATACAGAAAAATGCATCTTTCTTTTATCAGTTAACAAAGGCAAGTATGGATGAAAATGGGAATCAGATAAAGCCACCGAGCAAATTCTTCTCAAGCCGTTGGCAATAGCCTGTGAGAATAAATCGGTAAACTCTCATGTAAAGAACTCGATTGTTATGGGAAAAGATGCAATATAACTCACCTGATATCCATTCCATTCTGGATTGGGATGGACCCCAGGAGGTAAAGGCATCATTGGTACATAAGGTGGAGAAGCATCCATATAAGGAATCGACTCATTTGAGGCTCTCTGCAAAGACCATGAAGTCATAGGTGCTTGTAATGCTGCTGATGTATGTAATGTAAGCGTTCTGTCATTATGGTATCCTGAAAGAAGATCACACCCTCCAACGGCCGTAGGATCAGGATGATGAAACCTGCAGTTGGCTGCAAATTTGCACGAACCTGTCCGCATGTAAAATGGGCACTCTCTCTCTCCCTGTGATAAAGGGAAGTTCATTACACAGGCCCGGGATAAACTCCATAACACCGAGATATAAATGGATCTTCAAACATGCCCACCTCCATGGAGTATACCAGCAAAGACAAATGAAACATGAAAGATGACAGAATTACCGGTCGAATTGGCAGGCCCAAAAAGTTCAACTCCAGTAGTTCTCCTTCCACAGCTTTCTCTTGAGGGTGATTGTATCTACATGCTTTTCCAAACTTACAACCACCTGTTTTTAGGTAATACTGTAGCATCCATTATTAATACAATGTGGGAAAAATACTGGTTAAGGAGAGAAAATGATAAAAGAAATACCAACAGCAATGACTTCTCAAAACACCTACCAAGCAATTTACACTTAAGAAAGTTACAAAAGAAACAAAAATCATCACTAGCAGTAGTCATGTGAAATAGGGTTACCTTTATTTCCAAGAAGAAAAAGAGAAACAAACAAATGAAAAGAAGAGAACAGAAATACATGAAGAAAATACCAATAAATTTCTATTCATGTAGAAACTTGAAATAGAAGATTTTATTAGAACGATAACTTCCCATGCTAGTTAGGAACTTAACAAAGGAGCATGGGTGGGTAACGTAACCATTACTCACCCTGGCCAATGATTGTCACGTAAAATACAACAATACAGAATAACAAAAGAGGAGAGTAGAGCAACAAATGGGATTCCTTTACCACTAACTTAGAAACAAAGGTATGTGTAAGATCCTTTGGTCCACCAATAGGACCCAAGAATATCTTATGCCGTTTCATGTTTACTTTATTTCTGCAGGTTGTATTTCAATTTGCAACAAGTATGTTAACGCCAAAATAGAATTCAGTCTATCTTTATGTCAATTTATCACTGTAAAATTAGGCCTCTTTCATGGGTCATTTCTTTTCAACCCAAACCTTGACCGAAAAGTATGAACAGCTTTAAGATGTGTTAGAGTATAAGATATGTATGTACAGCTGTACTACACACTATAGATAGTTATATAGATGGATTCATGTAAATCTGTTAAGATCTCATGTAGACCTCTAGAGATATCCCACATGTTCTATATATTCCTATCATTTTCAATGAAAAATAAGCGATACATTCTCTAAAATGTAGTCCCTGAAAATTTAACTTGTATCAGAGCAATGATTAGGCCCTGATCCTAACCGTCCATTTTCCCCATCCTTCTTTCTTGTTCTTTCCCTCTGTTGTCGCCGTACCTAACCCCATCTGTTGCCTCTGTACCTGGGTCACCCTGCTAGTCGCATCACCATCGTTCCACAAGCCGCTTTCAAATCCGGCACCTGCCTGCTTTGTGCGCCACCCATTTTGTGCACCATCTATGCTGACACGCCAGCATTAGCCCGCATGCACACTGCCGCACTCACCATTGTTTCCAACAACCCCTAATCCCAAATCTCAACTGCTCATTACTTTAAAAAAAATTCCCATTGACACCATCTTCTTCGCTGGATATAACGTCAAGTTTATGACCAAATCTGCACAGGAATATTCACCATTGACACCACTAGTTGCACAGCCATCTTCTTCTCCAATTGTTGCCCCCATTTGTCGTTGTCCTGAAACAGACACTAGCAGCACCCCCCACCCTCCCATCGTCGTCGCTTGTCGCACCACCACTACTACACACCGCTGCCCCCACACCGCAACTCAATCCCCTATTGCCCTGATCTACCAAACCGCATCCCCCACTCCCTTCTATAACCCTGTCCAGCACCATCGCCATCACCATAAAATCTGACAGATCTCGGTTGTCAGATTTGGGTCATCTTCTCTGATTGCTTCACCACCGTCAGCTCCACCATCATCTTCCGTTGCAACTTTGTCACTGTTGTTTGTCCATTTGTCAAATATTATCCAAACACATCTCTGCTCTGCATCATCGGATTGCCTCTCTCAGTGTTTTCATCAGCTAGTAACAGCCTTCATCCCATCATTGCTGCAACTTTTGTTGCTGCCATCGTGCCACCATCATCCTCATCTCTGCAACCACCACCATCTAAAACCAACCCAACTCCAGCCAAACCCATCTTTCTCGTTTCCAACAACCTGCAACCATTTGCGAATGGATCATAATCCCTAATGATCACTCATTCAAATACAATCTCGATCCGAATCCATCACTATCTATCACCATCTTCTTCTCTACCGCCTGCTTGAACCCATCTATCTTCAGTCGCTCTGCCATCTCAGGCGAGATCATCGTCCTAGCCTCTGTCATCTTCCTCTACAAATCCAGCAATGTCGATCGGCTAGATCCGACTCTACCCTTGTTTTCAAGCAAGGGTTTGTAAAACCCCTTCTTTTGGTCCTTGGTAATTCTGTGGGAGCACCAAATCTGATGCACCTACTTCCCTTCATCATAAATACAAAGTCCAGTGCACCTTCTCATGGATCTATGTTGGTCTTTAGTCTCCATCATCTCATTTTCTTGCCCTCACGCCAATAATCTTCTCCATCTCCCACGATGCATCTTCCTAGTGCCGGCCTTTTCGACAGCACCTGTTCTTTTGTGCTGCCCTTATGACAGGACCTGCTCTTTGATGTGTTTTTAATTAGAACCAGTTCCATCCCCAGTTTGTTGTTGGAAAATTCTAAAGCCACCAAAAGAGCAGTGATTGAAACCCCGGCCACCAGAAGTGTGTATCCTCAGGAAGAGCAATGGTTGAAATCTAAACCACTGGAAGAACCGCTAAACTATTCGCCAGTCCTAGTGAAGTGCCAATGGTTCATATCCCATAAGTCATCAAAAGTCACATACTCGACTCATGCTAATCATCACTGCTCATATTTCATCACAACCTCACTGTTCAAAAACTTTTGTTTCTATATAAGAGTTCTCCATTCCTTTCAAACTCAAGTTCTTCTTTCAACCACCTTGAGCGTGAGGTGGGGTGTTAAGAGTATAGGATACGTATGCACAACTATACATGTACAATTGTGCATACTATAAATAGCTATATAGATGGATTCATGTATATCGTTAAGATCACATATAGATCTCTACAAATGTCCCACCTCTTCTATATATTCCTCTCATTCTCAATGGAATAAATGCAATAATGTAGTCCGTTAAACCTTAATAGTACGAGTACAAAGTATCATATAAATATAGAGAGAACTTACACAATGATTATCTAAAAGAATATTAAGCAAAGGATTTGAATGCCATGTTATGCGTATGGTAAATAAAACAAAATCCGAATATTAATACTTTACTGGTTATAAACACATTGAATTCTTTATATTATTTGTGAAGGGCTGGATGGACTTGCACATTCAACATACACACATAGCAAACAAGAACATAGCCTAAAGTCATACCGATAGGACAATCCTAATGTTCAATTGGTGACCTCAAATTGACAATTACAATGGAAATGGTTTATGCAGCCCAAGAGTGGGCAAACACTCACAACATGCCTTACTTTAATGGTTTCATTAGGTTTTTGTTTCCCAATTTAAACCAAGGGTTTTAGTAGCTTTTACGGACATCACATTACGGAGACCATTACACACATATTAGAGGAGGGTCCAAACCCCAATGTCCTTGTGGCTAGGCGAGTCCCCGAGGAGCAGCCGAAGACCCCACATAGCATGTGGGTTGCATAGATAATGTTTTTAGACCGTTGGATCGCGAGGACTTCACGATCGGACCATTGGATGCAAATTGATCGTGGCCCACCATAATCGTGGATGTCTTTAAAGATCATCGGATAGTCCAAGTTTCTTCGGATTATAGAGATTTTCGTTTTTGAGCACTTAGTTTACCTTTTGAGACTTTATTTACATGTTTTATCGGTTTTATGCTTTTACAGGGGGGTATTTGTAATTTACAAAGTAGGGGAAAGTAGGGGGTTAAAAGCAAACAGGTTTTTTTTTATTAAGTCTTTTTGTAAAAGACTAACTTTTAGACTATAAAGGCTTGGGCGTCTAACTCTAGCCTTTTTTTTATGTGATGTTAATGAACAAGCTTGAAGTTCTCTTCTATTTCTTTTGTGTTTATGGAGAATGTGGTGTGAAACCCCATTCGGTGTGAATCCGAATGAAAACTACCTTGGTGTGAAGCCTTGTTTATCCATATCTTCTCTCTTCTCAAGCTCCAAAGGTATTTTCTCTCATCTCCTCTCTTTTCCTCTCAAATCTTTTTTTTTTTTTTTCACCTTTATCTTTTTTCCTTTTCTTCTTAAACACAAACCATCCAAACCTATACCCAAACAAAAAGTCCAGCCACACGTGTGAATCCATACGTTCGTACGACTGTATGGACAGTCTGTACGGACTGTTTTGTGGACCTCACTTAAGCCATTTTCTTACATCCTTATTCTTCTTTCTTCAATCAAACCATAAGCTAAAACCCTAGATTCCCTTTTTTCTTTTTCTTTTTCTTTTTTTTTTTCAAATAAACCTTAATTTCATAATTCCCCAACTTCCAAACCCTAAACCTAACCCTAATTTCCCTAAACTTAGAATCCCTTTAGGACTTGGGTAATTCCCTTTAAAATAGTTCTACTCTCATGTTTTGGATGGAATTTCTTAATTCCATTGGGCGTATTTTGAATTGACATCTTACTAGTTCCTTCATACGAGCATGTGGTAGCCTAGGATTACATGTAATTGTTTATTTGATTAATTGTTTGGTTTATGATGAGGTTGCTGAAATTTCATACTTTTGTTGCTCATGGATTAATTGTTTGGTTTATGATGAGGTTGCTGAAATTTCATACCTTTGTTGTTCATGTTTAAACTGAAAATCTGATTTCATCTATCATCCCAGGTTAGAAAACCATCCTGCATCAAATTTTGGTATCAGAGCAAAGGTTAAACATAGGATAGATTGATCTTAGACTTAGGGTGTTCATCATCATACTCAACATATTTTGCATCTTGCTGATTTTTTTTTTTAAACTAGTTATTTCACTGTGTACTTCTGAAATTTGTGGTACTAGTTAATGCACATGCCGCATTGCTGGAATTTTCAAGTGTTAGTTATATCTCGTGGTATTTTGCTGAATTTTAGTGCTAGTGTTTCTTTTGACCTAATGCTGAAAAACTAACACTATTATTTCCTTTATCCCATTGCTGAATTCTCCTAACACTCGTTAATTCTTCTTGCTACATTGCTGAATTTTATTACTAGGATATTTCATTAGTTACATTGCTTGATTTTTGGGATTAGCCGACTCCTTGGCCATATAGAGTCACGCAGGTTCATCTAGAGTTGTCTAGGGTCATATAGGGTCGTGTAGGGTCTTCACATTAGTTTTCCCTATGCATGCCCATGCGATCTAGGCGTGGTTTTGGTCTTCACCCCACGATGAGTCTAGAACTCACCTAGCTCATGCAAGCTATGAACACTTGTCTGGCAGCCATAGAGGTGCAAGGTCGAGCCAACAATAACCAATTGGCAGCCCAAAATAACTGCATTGATAAGTTAGAGACCTCCCTACAAGCTAACCCCAATGCTGGGGAGGATGGCCAGTCCCAAGTGAGAAGCCCTGTGCAAAATGATGTAGGAGGTCATGCTGGAAGACGTGGAGGAATCTAGGCCTAAGGTGGTGGTTGTGGTGGGGCGCATTATCAAGCACCCCAGAGAGAGTTCCATGACCGCTATGATCCAGATGAGGGGGTTATGAAGAATGTAAAGGTAGATGCACGAGTTTTGATGATCGCTTGGATCCCAAGGCGTTCCTTGATTGGTTAGCAGACATGGATCACCGCTTCGAGTGGTAAGAAATGTTTGATCCCCTTCGAGTGAGATTCGCCGAGATGGAATTGGTAAGCCAAGCGAAACTGTTTTGGACAAACATCGAGCGCAAGATGGCGAGGATGGGAGAAGAACCTATCGCCCTTTGGGTTGAGATGAAAGAGGTTCTGAAGGAGAAGTATCTTCCCCTCTTACCACAACAAGCTCTTGGATCAGTGACAATTTCTTTGTCAGGGATCCATGTCTGTGGCTGATTAAATCGCCAAGTTTGACGAGTATATGATGTGATGCAACATCCAAGAGGACCCATTAGTCACCCTTTCCAGATTTAGGATGGGCCTCAAATCTGATCTTCGATGGGAGCTTATTCCTCATGCCATCGATACCCTTGAGCACGCCTATCAGGTGGTGCAGGAGTTAGAGTAGTATGTGAAACTGCAATTCACGAGGCGATTTGACTCCCGCGAATCAATGTTAAGGCTAATCCCTAGGGGACCAAGCCTAACTTTGGGAGTCAGTCCCGGGCCCCAGCTGGTGTGCAACCTAACCCTAGGGATACTAAGGGTCAAGGTGTAGCTAGTATCAATGCAAGAGGAGGTGGTCCCATGCGGTGTTACAACTACCAAGGGTTTGGTCATTGTGCATACTAGTGCCCCACAAAAGAGCAAACCAAGGCACCCTTCATTGATGACTCTTGTGAGGATGCAGATGACCATGGCGAATACGAAGAAGAAGTGTATGAGCCCGAAGGAGGTGCTACTGATGAAGGAGTTGAGACCGTGTCACTTGCAATAGTCAGGTGCGCCTTAACTCAGGCTAAGGTTAGTGATGATTGGCATCGAAACACTATCTTCTATACTTACACCAATTATGGAGAAAAGAACTACAAGGTGATAGTTGACAGTGGCAGCTGCACCAATGTCGTCTCAACTAACACCATTAGCCGGTTGGGTTTGACACCTATCCCTCACCCTCAGCCCTATAGAGTGTCATGGGTTGATGCGTCTTCTATTTCGGTTACACAGCAGTGTATCAATCCTATTCAATTCGCATCTTATAAAGATACATTGTTATGTGATGTTGTGCTTATGGATGTGGGTCACATCATTTTGGGTAGGCCTTGGTTGTACAATAGAGTTGTGACACTATTCAATAGCTCGAATACGTGTTCTTTTATGCACAAAGGCAAGAGGGTAAAGTTAAATCCTCTCCCGCCCAAAAGTACTCTGGAAAAGGAGGATGTTAGAAAGGGTGATCCCAAAAAAGTGCGGAAATCCCAGCTCAAGTCTCTCCACATTATAAATGCAAAGGAGTTTGAAAAAGAGATTGAGACAAATTCGACAGTGTATGCCCTTGTGGCCAGAGAAGTTATACCCGAGGCAAGAGTAGAGTCGTCATCTAAGGCAATTCCGGTGGTAGATGAGTTTAGTGATGTTTTTCCCAATGATCTACCAGATGAGCTTCCACCATGAGGGACATCGAGCATGCCATTGATCTAGTCACTGGGTCGACACTATCTAACCTTCCTCACTACTGAATGAACCTCGCAGAGCACACTAAATTAAAGAAGTAAGTTGATGGGCTTCTGAGAAAAGGGTTCATTCAGGAGAGTATGAGTCCATGCGCCATGCCTGCCCTTCTCACACCTAAGAAAGATGGCACTTGGCGCATGTGTGTGGACAATCGAGCCATTAATAAAATCACGGTCAAGTACCAGTTTCCTATACCGTGTCTTGATGATATGCTAGACATGATGACTAATGCCACTATTTTCGAAGATAGACTTCAAGAGTGGGTATCACCAAATACGTATATACCCACGAGATGAGTGGAAGACAGCCTTTAAGACGAAGGACGGGTTATACGAGTGGCTAGTCATACCCTTTGGCTTGACCAATGCCCCGAGCACATTAATGAGAGTGATGACCTAGGTGTTGAGACCCTTTATGGGTAAGTTCCTAGTTGTGTACTTTGACGATATTCTTATCTATAATACCTCCAAGGAACAACATCTCCACCATTTGAGGTAAGTTTGCAGGGTCCCCAGAATCGAAAAGCTTTATGCCAACCTGAAGAAGTGCACATTCATGTCAGATAGCGTTATCTTCTTAAGGTTAATCGTTTCATTTGAGGACATGAGAGCGGACCTCGATAAGGTCAGGGCCATAATAGAGTGTCCTGAACCGCACAATATTCAAGAAGTGCGAAGCTTTCACAGCTTAACCATCTTCTATAGGTGGTTCATCAAAATATTTAGTTCCATCATGACTCCCATCATTGATTGCATAAAGAAATGTGAGTTTGCATGGACTAAAGCAGCCGTTATAGCATTTAAAGAGATTAACAGCAAAATGAGTGAGGCTCCTGTCATGCACCTTCCAGACTTTTCCAAAGTCTTGAAGTTGCATGTGATGCTTCAAGTGTGGGTATATGTGGAGTGCTTAGTCAAGAACGGCACCCTGTTGCTTACTTTGGTGAGAAGTTGAATGATGCAAAGCAATGTTACTCTACCTATGACAAGGAGTTCTATGTGGTAGTCCAGTCTTTGAAACATTCGTGACATTATCTGCTGCCGCAGAAATTTGTCTTATTTTCTGATCATGAGGCCTTACGTTATCTTAACTCCCAAAAGAAGCTAAACCTAATGTATGCTAAGTGGGTTGAGTTTCTCCAGGAGTATTCATTCATATTAAAACATAAGGCCAAGGTCGAGAACAAACCTACCAACGCCCTTAGTCGTAGAGTGATGCTTTTACAGTCCATGAGTGTAGAGGTTACTGGGTTTGAGCAACTTAGAGATGAATAACCTGCTCACCCAGATTTTGGGAAGGTATATGTGTCGATCTTAGATGGCCAGTCGAGGAATGACAGTGGTTTTTTCTTGAACTATAATTTCATATTTAAAGGTGACAAACTCTGTATTTCCCATACCTCTCTCCGCAATTTCCTCGTTTGGGATCTTCATGCCGGAGTTGCAAGTCACTTTGGTTGTGACAAGACCATTCCCCCTCATGGAAGATAGATTCTATTAGCCTAGTCTCAAGTGGGACGGAGCCAAAATTATTGGGTAGTGTCATACTTGTCAGTTGGCAAAGCGGAAGAGGCAAAATACAGGATTGTATACACATTTGCTAGTGCCACACACGTCGTGGCAGGACATTAACATGGACTCTGTGCTTAGGCTTCCTAAGACTATTAAGAAGCACAATTCCATCTTTGTCATAGTGGATCGTTTTTTCTAGAATGACCCGCTTCCTTCCATGTTTTAAGACTTCGGATGCCTACAATATCGCGAAGCTATTCTTTAGGGTGGTAGTTCGTTTGCACGGTTTGCCAAAAAACCATTGTGCTTGATTGAGACGTTAGGTTCATGAGTTACTTTTGGAAGACAATGGCACATGATGGGCACGAGGCTCCAATTCGTGTTGGCTTACCACCCCCAAACTGACTGCCAGACAGAGGTGGTTTATAGGAGTCTCGGTAATTTGTTGAGATGTCTCATGGGCGATGGCACTAGGACGTGGGATGTAGTATTACCTATTGTGGAGTTAGCATATAATAGTTCGATTAATAGGTCCATAGGCATGAGTCCATTTGAAGTTGTATACGGTTATAAGCCTAGAAAACCTATTGACCTCATTCCCATGTCATTATCACATAGGCCATCAGAGTCTGCAGAGTCCTTTGCAAAGCACATTCATGCATTATATGATGAAATCAAATAAATGATTAATATGAGCAACGAATATTATAAAATTTTTGCTGACTCTCATCGTAGATTCATATCAAGTAGGCGACTACGTGATGGTCCGTATTGGGCCAGAGCAGTTTCCTCGTTGAACCATTAAAAAACTACAGGCTCGTAGTGCGGAACCTTATAAGATACTAAAACAAATTGGTTTTAATGCGTATATTATAGATCTTTTACCTTCCATAGGGATTAGTCTTGTGCCTTATACAGGGTCCCCAGTTGTAGCTACCAACATTTCACCTTACCATCACAGCGATCCAAACCTGTACCATGAACCATGGCCTTTACCTGACCTGTCTTCCCAGCCTTTGCCTCCCTTGTCATCCATACCTGCTAGACAAGAGGAGATTGAGACTTGAGAGTATCTTGAATGAACAAGTAGTTTCTACACGCCAATGAGGGTTTCAAAAGATTCTCATGAAGTGGAAGAACATGCCGATTTCAGAAAGTACTTGAATCACAAAGACGGAGTTTCAGGGCGTCGATTTAGACTTACTTGAGCGGTACTGGAGCTTTATTTCGTCAGAGGCAATTTCTTCTCGGCCGAGGAGAGTTAATGGGGACATTGCATTACAGACGCCATTACGCACATATCAGAGAAGTGTCCAAGCCCCAATGTCGCTATGGCTAGGCAAGTACCCATTCGAGTCCCGAGGAGGAGTCAAAGACCCCATATAGCATGTGGGTTGCATGGAGGATGTTTTCGGACCGTTAAATCGTGAGGACTTCACGATCGGACCGTTGGATACAAATTGATCGTGGCCCGCCATGATCGTGGACGTCTTCAGAGTTCATCGAATAGTCTTAGTTTCTTCGGAATATAGAGATTTTTGTTTTTGTTTGATTAATGGTCTTTTTGTAAAAGATCAACTTTTAGACTATAAAGGCTTGGACATCCAAACCTAGCCTTTTTTTTTTACATGATGTTAATGAAAAAGCTTGAAGTTTTCTTCTCTTTCTCTTGTGTTTATGGAGAATGTGGTGTAAAACCCAATTTAGTGTGAATCTGAATGAAAACTACCTTAGTGTGAAGCCTTGTTTATCCATCTCTTCTCTCTTCTCAAACTCCAAAGGTATTTTCTCTCATCTCTTCTCTCTTTTCCCCCCAAATCTTCTTCTCATTCATCTTTTTTCCTTTTCTTCTTAAACCCAAACTATCCCAACCAAACAAAAAGTCCAGCCAGAAGTGTGAATCCGTACATTCATACGACTGTACGAACAGTCCATCTATTTTGTGGACCTCACTTTAACCCTTTTCTTACATCCTTATTCTTCCTTATTTAATCAAACCTTGACCTAAAACCCTAGATTCCCCTTTCAAATAAACCCTAATTTCATATTTCCCCAATTTCCAAATCCTAACCCTAACCCTAATTTCTCTAAACCTAGAGTCCTTTAAAATCCCTTTAGGACTTAGGTGATTCCCTTTAAATTAGTTCTACCCATTTAGATGGAATTTCTTAATTCCATTGGGCGTATTTCAAATTAACATCTTACTAGTTCCTTCGTACGAGCATGTGGTAACCTAGGATTACATATAATTGCTTATTTGATTAATTGTTTGATTTACGATGAGGTTGCTGAAATTTCATACTTATGTTGCTCATGTTTAAACTGAAAATCTGATTTCATCTATCATCCTAGGTTAGAAAACCATCCTGCATCAAAGGGGCAATGGATGAAGAGATGATCTACCGATTTTGCTTCGTCCCTGCACATGAGATAAATATTTGGGAGAATGACAGACCTTTTTCGAAGATTGTCTATCGTCAGCATACGATTGTGCCCAACCAGCCAAGCAAAGGATGCAACCTACAGGAGTGCCCCATAAAACCAATACACAGAAAAATTCTGAGCCCCTGGACCTTTTAAGGCCTCTGATCATCTTGTACAAGGACTTGACCGAGAATTTACCTAATGGAGAAGCATTCCAAACCAGTCTTCCAAGGCTAATGAGGGTTGAATTTTATGAAGCTGCACCAGTAGTTGTGCGAAGTCTTCCACCTCTTCATCTGATAAGCTCTTCTACATGGGGGACACCAAACTCCACTTTCTCTAGCACAGGAGAAACATGTCTCACTGATATATTCTTTGATAGGGCGAGCTTGCCAAAGATGGGAATTCCAATTCCAAGGGTCTATCACCACACCATGGATCTTCCTAAAACTGAATTCAATTCCCATTTCCTAGGGAGAATGGTCAACCCATGCTTAAATGAGGGTTCTACTGAATAACGGCCCTCCATATTCCAGATGCACAATAATGCGATGAACTTTTCAGCTCCCAACCCCCCTCTTGAACCCCATACTAGTGTGTAATAACTTCTCTCTAAAGCCTGCCTACTTCCGATTCAAATCACCACCGCCGTTTTCCTAATAAAGCAACATTTATAGAATCAAGGACTCTTATGCTTGCACCCCCCTTTAATAAGGGCTTGCAGGCCTCCTCCCAATTAAGCAAGTTGCATTTATGTCTCTCCTCTGATCCTTACCATAAGAAATCACGCCTTAACTTTTCCAATTTATCCAAAACTGCCTTCGGGCACTTGTATAGAGACATAATAGACAGAAAGGTTCGATAAGGCTCCTTTAATGAAAGCGATCCAGCCTACTAAGGGGAGATGCTGACTCTTCAATCTTGATAGCTTCTTTTGAAACCGCTCCATCACCTTCTTACACAAGTGTTTCACCAATTTACCTATGCACAGTGGGAGGCCTAGGTAGGATGAAGGAAATTATCCGAGTTCACAACTGAACATTTCTACAAAGGCTGATAATTCCTCATTGGAAATTCCAACGCACAACATCTCACTTTTCTTTTCATTCACCTTTAATCTTGAAGCATCCCAAAATTTGCCTTAAATTATCCACCACTAATATATCTGCATCACATAATATAATGGTATCATCTGCGTATTGGAGATGGGAGATATGATGATCTTCTAATGCAACCTTTGAAACAAGAGACAAGTCCCACCTCTTGCCCTTATAACCAACATTCTACTCAAAGCTTCCACTACCACTATGAACAAAAAATGGGAGAGTAAATCCCCCTATCTTAACCCTCTCGAGGCTTTGAAGAATCCCTTTGGAGATCCGTTCACCAAAAATGAGAATGAAGCCGAAGAAAGACATTCATGCATCCATGAGATCCATTTATTCCTGCATCTTATTTTTTTAACATAGATTCAAGGAACCCTCAGTCCCCATGGTCGTAAGCCTTCTCAATATCCAATTTACAAACGACCCCTTTTTCTTTTTCCTTGTATCTTGAGTTTATGCATTCATGAGCAAGTAAGGCATTGTCTAATAACTGTCTATTAGCCAAGAAGGCACCTTGGTTCTCGGATATGGCAATAGGTAACACCGATCTGAATCCAAAAGCAAGGATCTTGGCCAAGATCTTGTACAGACTCCCAATTAGACTGATGGGTCAGAAATCTTTGAGTGACTCGGCCTCTTCTTTCTTATGGATAAGTGCTATGAATGATGCCCCCATACCTTTGGGTAACCAACCTTTCTCCTAGAACTCTTCTGTAAAGTTCACGACATCCTTCTTGTGTATATTGGCAATATTTTTAACAGCCTCCAACACAAAAGTTCTTTGGCATCATCAATGTTAGCAATAATATTGTTGATACCAAGGATACTTTCGTAAATCGTCAGAAAATTAAAGTGGGAATAAGGGGGAAAAAACCAAAAAATGAAAGAAAAAAATCTTCATTTTTTAGGAATTTTCTTACGGATTTTGTTCCTTAGGTGATTTCAATCACTCTTGGTTTTTGTTGAATAAAAGCTTGGACTTGGGGGAGAAATCTCAACCAAAAGCAAACACATGCCAAAACTAAAAGGTGACAAAATACTCATAGAAACCTCATCATTTTTCAAATGTTAGCATAGATTGGAATAGAAATCGTGTTTACACATGGTTCTCTATGGTGAATAAATTAACATTTGCGTTATTAAGAATGGATGTGCGCCAAATTTGAAATGTTCATCACTGAAGGCCAATGTACTAATTAGCCATAGATTTTTCTTTTTCAGAAAAATCATTTTTTAAATTATTTGAAAATGAAAAATAAAAACTCTATTTAATTTCCATTTTTAATCAATGTGGATTTTATTTTATTTTTTTATTTTTTTATTTTTTTATTTTTGTATTTATAAGTGTTGGTTGATCCATCAATTGGCTACAATTTTCATTTTCTGAAGTATAAATATATTTTTAAATTTTAAATTAAGAAAATGGAAGAAAAAAATCTATTTATTTTGAAAAAAAATATATTTAAGTTGTTTCATAAATGTATCAAGCAAGATGTATGACGGTAATCCAGTGTTTCAAATAGAGCCCGTAGCGTAGCGGTAGCGTACGCTACGTAGCGTGGCCGTAGCGCTATGTAGCGTCCCAAATAGCATAAATCCCCTGTAGCGCACGCTACACGGGTCGTAGCATACGCTACAGCTACATAGCATCCGTAGCATAAGCTACAATGTATTTTTGTTACTATTTTAGTTTTTTATTATTTTTTCACGTTTTCTTTGTTTCTAATGTTGAGGAATGTGACACTTGTATTGTACTTGATACTTTCAACCTATGAGATTTTTATTTCTTTTCATAATTGTGACTTGTGGTTTCAATTAAACATTATTAATTAAATTGGTTTTCTTAGAAAGTTGTTGATGTGATAATTATTTGATTTGGCTTATATATGTGGATTGGCTTTTGATAAATAATAACTAATAACTTTTTTTAACATGCTTATAATTGATAAAATGAATCATCTTTTAGCCATTTTTATATTTTTTCCTTTTTTTTCACTATTTATTATATTTGTCCTATTTTTAAATTTAAAAATAGAAGTATCGTGTAGCTTACGCTATACGCTACGTATTTACGCTACGCGCTATAGAGGGTTGAGCGCTACGCATCACGCTACCGCTATTTAAAACACTGGACGGTACCTATGTATCTATGTATGTATGTATTCATTAGATGGAGGGATGCATGTATTTATGTATTATTCAAATGATATGAACTCATTTGGATATAATTGCACTAGTTTTTTCTTATAGAACTTGATTTATTCTCCTATAAAATGGAGACTTATTATATATAGTTGTTTTTTGACATTTTGATTCCCAAACATGTAAGCATGTTGTTTAATATCTCTTTAAGTTACAACGAAAATTTTCACCTTTTTCCCAATGTTTACCTCAGTCAATGATATTTTCCTAAGTATCAACGATAATATCAACCATATCAATACATATTTTTGTATCCCCCGTAAGTGATACGTGTAACAATACTGACACTCTAAACACTTGCAAGTACTCGAGGTGGATTTAGGAACACATTAGATCAAAATTTGACCTTAGCAATTCTATAGCAAATAGCATTATAAACAAGATCACTAATTGTGTTCCTAACGTTCTTAAAAAATTGGAGCCCCTTTTGGGCAAGCTTTGTTTTCCTAGTGTGGTCTAGCATGTTTAAAGAGAAAAATTCCCACATTCTTAAGGGCAGAGGACAATCCACAATCAAAGCACAAAAAGTGGGTGGGTCCTCCACTTGAATCTCATTGATCTCTAAGGATTGTATTCTATTCACTCTCCTTCGTGCATTTGCCACACAATGGAAGAAAGTTGTGCTCTTGACTGTTGTCTCCGCATTTCTTCTTCTAGAGCCTTTAACTTGAACTCTTCCTGTAAGTCCTTCCCTGGTGACATCTTTTTCCAGCGTAGTGCCTTGATCGATATTCTGTCAATGGAGGGGATTTCTAAGAGCATAATCATCATGAATTCCTCAATTCTGCCAAATGTCCCTTGTTCCATTCTTTTAATTTCAGCTTCATGTGCTTTAACTTCAAACCAAACTTTTGTTGTCGTTGCATTGAATGGATTGCACAAAACCCTTCTTGTCAACTTGAAGTTGGATACATGATAAGTATCCATGCATGCTTTTGGAGATAGGACCATCAGTACTATGTTCAGAAGGAAATTGAACTAGATTGAAGTCACCCCCTCTGTACACCACAAAAGGTTCCATTTGCCTTCTATTGAATTAAGTTCTGCCCACAAATCATTCCTGGACGTTGGGTTGTTTGAGCCATGAACAGAGGCCAAGATCCACAAGGTTCCCTTCACCACATCTTTAAAGCATGCCATAACAGTAATTTTCCTACCAACCATCCGATTTTGTCAAAAAAGCCTCGTCCCATAAAAAATGACTCCCCTAGAGGCTCCTTGAGCTTCCAATTTGAGCCAAACAATTTTCCTACCGTACCAAATCGATCGAGTAAGACTATTGTCCAAATTTTGTTCGTTCCCTGGAGCATCACTGCCTTTGATTTTGTCATCAAAACACTCCTTTCACATGGGCCCCTTATTTGGTCACCTCAGCCCCCCTAAACTTTTAAGATAGAATTAACATTAGGATATTATACATACCCCTTTTCCTTTACAATCCTTGCTTAATACTGTTAGTGCACTGATTTATGCACCCTATTTGTCAATCACGTGAGTTTTGTCATGTAGTCGATTGAGCCCTTGGAAGCTGAAGACTGAAGACACGAGTGAAGGTGGAGCATCAAGGAGCAAAGAACGAGTAACATGGTGCCTTGGTGACCCTAACCCTTGACCCGAAACAACCTAAACATCCAGATAATCTTACACCTAATAAGAAAACCTTTTATTTATCATCCCTTAAGCCATAGGAGCCTAAATTGACCATCCTTAGATTGGATTTAGAGGTCCTGTGTTGCTAGAAAAATTGCACAATTTCAGCAACCTTTCACATGGGCCCCTTATTTGGTCACCTCAGCCCCCCTAAACTTTTAAGATAGAATTAACATTAGGATATTATACATACCCCTTTTCCTTTACAATCCTTGCTTAATACTGTTAGTGCACTGATTTATGCACCCTATTTGTCAATCACGTGAGTTCTTGTGTCATGTAGTCGATTGAGCCCTTGGAAGCTGAAGACTGAAGACACAAGTGAAGGTGGAGCATCAAGGAGCAAAGAACGAGTAAACATGGTGCCTTGGTGACCCTAACCCTTGACCCGAAACAACCTAAACATCCAGATAATCTTACACCTAATAAGAAAACCTTTTATTTATCATCCCTTAAGCCATAGGAGCCTAAATTGACCATCCTTAGATTGGATTTAGAGGTCCTGTGTTGCTAGAAAAATTGCACAATTTCAGCAACCTTCGGTCCCACCGAACCCACCTTCGGTCTGACAGAAAACGGCTAAAACAGGACAGCGTGCTGGAACAAAATTCCGGGTTATTCAGCCGCAATCGAGTGCCACATTCGGTCTCACCAAAGACCACTTTTGATGTGACCGAAGACCACCTTCGGTGCGACCCAAAGTGCCCAAATCTGTCCAGTAGCTTTCCTGTTTAATTTGGTTCGACCGAACTTCAAAATCGATGCGACCGAACATACAGTCGATGCGATCGAAAACTAGCCATTATAAATCCGTTGAAGCATTTTTCTTATAAATCTAGCAACTGAATGTTTGTGTATATTATGGATTTTGGCATTTTAGAGACCCTGGTGCAACCCAAGCTCTATCAAACCTCCTACGCTCCATCCCAAAGAGATTCATACTCTCTTCTTAGTGATTCTTCACTCTAATAAGCATTCCAAGCTCCTCTACAAGAAGACCGTGATCTCGAGCCCTCTCCAGAGTTTAGACACCATCTTTCTTGGCAAATACAAGTATTTATCAACCTCTAAAGTGTCCATCAAATAAAATCCAATAGGCTTTACGACTTCCATTAGTTGTAGGATATTCTACCCAACCTCCCATCACCTTGGTCACCGCACCGAAGCATCACATGCAAGGTGTTTGATCTTAGAGTTGAAGCCCTAGTAAAGCATCGGCATCATGATCGGGGGAACAAAGGGGAGCTGATTGAAGCAAGGGAGAGCATCAATCGAGCAACCCGAGAAGGCGCTACAAAAGGGGCTCAATCCGACAAGTTGTCATGTGTAAGAGTCTATCTACACTCCTTCCTTGTGTGGGATTATGTAAGAGTTTGAATTGCCTAACTCGACTATGTTCTTATGTAGGACCTTAGCTCGTGTAGGGCCTAAATCAAAGTCCTTGTGTAAGGCCACCGGACACGGGTGCGTATGTGTTAGTTTCCGAGAGAGCCTCCGGCGGGAGTAAACGTAGGTCCTTAGATTAGGACCGAGGTTGTTGGTTAGCCAATAGAAAACCAACTAAAGTCTCTTACGAGAGCCTCTGGCGGGAGTGTACGCTAGAGTCCTTGTGTAGGGCTGAAAAGGTTAGAGGTGAACCTAATTTAAAACCTTCGATAGTGAAATCCGGTACACTCATGGGTTGAGTGCGTCCGTCGGAAGTGTGTCCACTATACACGCTTGTGTTTAGGATTGTTATTTGAGCACTTGTTTAATTATGCTTGTGTGATGAATATTTAATTATATGTATGAATGATTAGATGAATATTAGGAGTTAGTAGCACATCCCACACACATGTACATATGTTTATAGACTAGTCGCTTAATTGTCACATCCATTATAGTCTATGTGATTGGACCCTCTAATGTCTTGGAAGCCTTAAGAGTTAATTGCCCTACTTAGCTTAATTTGCATATCAGTTTAAGTAAGCAATTGTGTTTTAATCGATTATAATTTTTAATTGGTCCTAATCATCCCCCCCTTTAGGACATAGCCATCATTCCTTAGCTCCGCCAAGCTTCCGCATGCATAGCCCGTGAACCCGCCACATGCAATTTCAAATACCATAGCAGTGCCATCATCCTCCTCTCCTATGTCAGGTTCGTAAGTTCAATGTTACCTTTGCTTCTCTTAGCCCCTTGAGCTTATCTTCTTTGGAGGGATTATATCCATTCAGTCACACACCACAAGTTGTCGGATTAGATCCCTTAGTCCTTTCTCTACCTCGTGGAACAAAAGTCCCACCTTCATGAGCACCTGCTTAGTGATGTCCACAATACCATCTTCGATTAGACTTAACAACTGGATCCTAGTTTATTTCCACCATTAAGTGATGATCATTCTCTTGCCTCTACCTCCTCCAATGACGCATCACATGCCCATGATAGAATCTGAGTTCTTTGTACAATTTGGTGCCAGATCACTTGTGCTTTGATTGGGGTGGCTTCGATGATGTCATTAATGTCCTGAAGAAAGGAGTCCTACGATTTGGATTCTAGATGTAGAGTTTGATGAATGACAATCTCCTAACTCGTTACTCCCGATCTTCAACTTCGGTTTGTAAATTGAGATACAAACCATTGTTACCATGACTCCAGTTGATGCTAACTAACTTGTTAGCATTCGAATCTTCAATTAGGTTTAAAGCTACCCAATTGGGAGATGGTGAGTCATAGCTCAACTTCCAAGCATTTTTGTGGGTACCCCTGGGATTTAGAAACAATACCAATCCCACCCTCATATAGATATTATTGCTGCCATGATTTCTCAAGAACGTGCGACTATAGCTAAAATTCCGTTGCGAAAGGATAATAATCCCCCTGGATAAAGGAATGCCTCCAGAACCATGATTACACGTAGGCAAAAAGATCAAAATACCCCCCTTGGATAATTTTGGATCCCCCTTTCCTGAACTTGCTCATAGGAATTTCCCATACTGACAATGCTAGGAGATGTTTCTTACCCTTTGATCAAAAGAAGTAACCTATTCCCTATTACTAGCTAAACGGACTATTCTCGCGCTTGAAGCTTGCTTTTCACCTACCCTGTTTTCTACTAGTAAGTCACCTTCTTCATATATCTTTTCCCATCAATGTTAATTCATAGCTTCTCGGTAGTCCAAGGTGTTCTGTATCGGTATCGGTGGATGTAACGGTGCCCACCGTTACCAATACAAATACGCCCCGCATCGGCCGATATGGGGCCAATACGGGTTTCGTAACGGTGCAATTTTTTTATTTTTTTTCGTCAAAAAATTATGAAAAAATATGCATTAAATACGGAATATTCTAAATATTCCAAATATGCATTCATTTATAATTTGGAACATGTTTATGGTGGTGTAACGGTCCACTCATTGGTGAGAAGTTGTATCGGACAGTCTGATGAATTTATGAACCAGACAACCTGGATTTAATTGCAAAACTCATATATTTAATTTTCTAACTATCTACTATCAATGATAGATATATTAGAATGAATGTAATATTAAAATATCTTACATGTGTAGGTGTTTGCAATTATTTTTCATAATTTATTCTATATTAAGTTATTAACACACCCGAGTGAGGTCTCTACTCTCTACTCTAGAGTCTAGACTAGACTCCAGACTTGCATAAATTACAATGTTTATTCTATTTTAAAGTCTTCATTCTTCAACATGTTAGAGACTTCTCCTCCTATCATGTGGCTGTGATTCCTATCCTGTCATCCTCAAGTCAAGAATATTAAAAAAAAAAAAAATTAGTGTCTGATATACTCCCCTGCAACTTAATTAAGGATTACTTGATTGGTTGTCAGGGGAGTTATTTTAAATACAAGTTCGGCAGTGTCAAGTGTGTGCTTGCTTGGTGAATGTGTGGGTAGTGGAAGCAATAGTACTGCTGCAATACTTACCTTAATACAAATATATATACTTACAATTACCATAATAAAATTCACAAGTCACCACCAAAATGAAAATCTGCTTTTTTGTGGTTGCTTGACCTCCACATCATCGGGTTGAGGCTGTCCAATAGGTGGAGGTGCTGCATATCCATAATATCCAGTGCCAGATGGAAATACCAGGTCAATGAAACTAAAGGATGACTGATCCTGACTAGGCAATGACTCCGACCCCTAGTAAGGATATCCACCAGTGCCCATCGAATAGCCATACTAGTGCTCGTACTCAGGCTGTTGAGAATCTTGAGATTAAGAGTGTGTCGTTATCCTTTGGCCTGCCATACAGGTTTAAAAGTAGCCACGTATGCTTTCACATCCGCATACTCTGCATTTGTCCATTTCCCCTTAATCTCCCTAGTCGTGGGAGCTTTAATTCTTTCACCTGCTTCTGCTGCTGCATCAATTACCACCTGCCAATATGGAGAATTGGCCGCGTTAGGAGGTATGTTGGCATGTATAAATAACTTTGCTGCTGCCCTACTTAGCTTTTCAACGGAAGTTCTACTCCACATTTGTTTTATCTTCTTTCGTTTAGTTGATTCTTTCCTAAACAGGATTGGATCAATAGAAGGTCTCCTAGGTTCATTTCCTTCTTCTATGTCCAAATGTATAGTGGCATCACGTGAAGATGCCTCTCGTCGGCTCCCAAACATACGTCATAACCCACCAAACCTTACCCCCTCACCCCCACTTGCAGAAGCAGTCGCACTCCCAGCTACACTCCCACTCCCCCCAAGTATCACGTATTGACCCACCCACACCAAACATGCGGCGGCGTTCTTCCTCTTCACGAGCAAGACGCAAGCTCTCTCTCTTAGCTATAGTTAATTCCCGATCTGAATCTTCGTCAAAATCAATAATATCTTCATCACGAACGCCCATATATTTAGGACCAAACACCTCCTGTCGGTCTACATCCAAAATCTCATCTTTCTTCTTTTGTTCAGCAACACGTTTACCCTTCGACCGCAACTTGACCCTTTCGATGTGCCAAATGTGTTTGAGACGCGTAGTTCCACCAGTTATTAGTCTCTCATAATAGTTGCACTTCATTTGGTGCCTTGTACCACCAACCCTCTGACAATGCTGCCATCTAATATCCTCACCTGTTGGCCAAACCCAGACATTTCCTTAGGTAGATTAGATATGACCTATGTCTATGTGAGATTGTGAGTCTACTCGATTCTCTAAATTTATATACAGTTTTTACTTTTTATAGGAGAATGAATTAATTAATTTAAATCTCGAAACCTAATGTAAATAGATTAATAACAGAAAGTTCGAACTTCTGAATCAAATCAATAAAGATGATTTTATGTTCTAAACCCTAAGAAGCTCCAAAACCTGTCCAAAATAAGAAAATATAAACATAAAGTCACTAATCCGAAAATAGAAAAGATTAAAAAAATATAAAATCACAACCATAATTTGTTAAATGAATATTAATATGTTCTACTCTGATTAACACATCATATTCTACCATTAAAATATCAATACATTGAATAAAAAATGATTTCTCGAATTTCTTTAAAAATGACTGAAAATAGTGCGTAAATAGAAAAAATATATATATAAAATCACAACCATAATCTGTTAAATGGACGTTAATATGTTCTACTATGATTAACACACCATATTCTACCATTAAAACAGCAATACATTGAATAAAAAATGATTTTTTGAATTAAAAATTAAAAAAAATAAAAAAAAGGCCAAAAATAGTGCGTAAATAGAATATATATATATATATATATATATATATATATATAATCACAACCATAATCTGTTAAATGGACATTAATATGTTCTACTATGATTAACACACCATATTCTACCATTAAGACAACAATACATCGAATAAAAAATGATTTCTCGAACTTTTTAAAAAATGGCCGAAAATAGTGCGTATATATAAAATAAAATCACAACCATAATCTGTTAAATGGACATTAATATGTTCTACTATGATTAACACAACATATTCTACCATTAAAACAACAATACATTGAATAAAAAATAATTTCTCGAATTTTTAAAAAATGGCCGAAAATAGTGCGTAAATAGAAAAAAATATTTAAAAAACTATAAAATTACAACCATAATCTGTTAAATGGACATTAATATGTTCTACTATGACTAACACAACATATTCGACCATTAAAACAACAATACATTGAATAAAAAATGATTTCTCAAATTTTAAAAAAAATCGCCAAAAATAGTGTGTAAATAGAAAAAAAAATATAAAATCACAACCATAATCTATTAAATGGACATTAATATGTTCTACTATGATTAACACACCATATTCTACCATTAAAACAACAATACTTTGAATAAAAAATGATTTCTCGAATTTAGTTATTTTTTTAAATGGCCGAAAATAGTGCGTAAATAGAAAAAATATATATATAAAATCATAACCATAATTTGTTAAATGGACATTAATATGTTCTGCTATGATTAACACAACATATTCTACCATTAAAACAACAATACATTGAATAAAACGTATAAATACCTATTTTTGAAGAATTTTCGAAAAATGGCCCACGAAGGTTCGAATCAAGAAAATCCTTAGTATAACTTGTTTTGATCCTTAATTTCAAGCTAAGGGTGGTCAGAATTTGCAATAGAATGGTTTAGGAAGAATTTGGAAGAGAAAAGTATCAACAAATGTAAAAAATCGGAGCTTAAAAAGCAAAAAAAAAAAAAAAAACATTTTTTGACCGTTACGCCCCTGACCATTAGGCTGAAAGTCGAGCGGGTTGGGTCGGGTCGGTGCTCAACCCTAACCCAACCCAGGTTCCTATACCTCAACCCTAACCCAACCCAACCCAATCTCAGGTTGGGAATTCTCAACCCAAGCCCAACCCAAGCGGGCTCGGTCGGGTTGATCGGGTTGGTCGGGTATATACGTGCTAATATTTTCGTTATTACATTAGGTTATTATATTTCAATATAGGACTTATTTTTTGTATCTATGATTTTATTATTATATACGTGATTATTCATCATAGAAAACTTCATTTTTTTTTCTTTAAAAAAACAAGCTAAAATATAGGACTACTCCTTTAAAAGTCATGTAGCATAGCACGCAATCTATTGGAGAGATAAATCCGGCATATCTTGTTAGCTTAAGTCCTTGGAAATGACGTGGACAAATGAGACCCGACATCACTAGTGCGCCTTCGACACAAACGATCCACACTCAGTTATAATTTATAAGTAACTTATATATTGATTGGGTTCAGGTTGGGTCGGGCAACCTGAGACCTCAACCTGAGCCCAACCCAAGTTTTATCGGGTTGGTGTTTGTATAGCCCAAGCTTGAGATCGGACCCGATATATCCTGCCCGAGCCCAACCCAATGTCGGGTCGATCACGGGTCGATCGGGTTGAACCCGCCCAACTTTCAGCCCTATTGACCATTACTGGGCAGTAACGGCCGTTACGGATACAAAAATGAGGGGGTGGCCATTACCATTACGTATCGGTCGTATCGAACACCCCGAGTCGGTGTTTCTCTTCAATCTTCTTCTTCATCTAAGCGTGCAACTCTTGGATATGCTTAGCAAAAGCATCAGCATCTTCGCTCACTTAATCTTATTCCAATAATAATACCAAGTACATGATGTGAACTTCTGCCATTAACAATCTCAAATGGGGATTTTTCCAATGGTATGATTTATCGAATTAATGTAGGCAATCTCAACTTTGGAATAGAACCAAGTCCCATTGAGACACATTGTTGCCTACAATACTCCTTAAGAGGTTACCAAGGCTCTTGTTGACTACTTGTTTGCCCGTTTGTTTGAGAATGATATAGGCTAGAGGATTGAAGCCAAGGAATGCCAAATCGGTTACGTATCGGCCGTATCGGCCGATACGTAACGGTAACGGCGACGGCCGATACGCGATTCGGGGTCGTATCGGCCGTTACTGTTTTTTGTACCCGTATCGGCCGAATAACGGTAACTTTTTTTTAATGGTTGTTTTGCTGTATTAATCATGCCATATGATGTGTTAATCATAGTAGAACATGTTAATGTGCATTTTACAGATTTGGGGTGCCATTTTATATATTTTTTATATTTTTTTCTATTTACGCATTTATTTTGGTCGTTTTTTTGAAAATTCGAAAAATCATTTTTTAATGATTCTTTTGCTGTTTTAATGATGTCATATGATGTGTTAATCATAGTAGAACATGTTAATGTGCATTTTACAGATTTGGGGTGCCATTTTATATTTTTTTATATTTACGCATGAATTTTGGCCCCTTTTTTTAAAATTTGAAAAATCAATTTTTAATAGTTGTTTTGCTGTTCTAATCATGCCATATGATGTGTTAATAATAGTAGAACATGTTAATGTGCATTTTACAGATTTGGGGTGCCATTTTATATTTTTTTATATTTTTTTCTATTTACGCATTTATTTTGGCCCTTTTTTTGAAAATTCGAAAAATCATTTTTTAATAATTCTTTTGCTGTTTTAATGATGTCATATGATGTGTTAATCATAGTAGAACATGTTAATGTGCATTTTACATATTTGGGGTGCCATTTTATATTTTTTAAATAATTTTTTTCTATTTACGCATGAATTTTGGCCCCTTTTTTTAAAATTCGAAAAATCAATTTTTAATAGTTGTTTTGCTGTTTTAATCATGCCATATGATGTGTTAATCATAGTAGAACATGTTAATGTGCATTTTACAGATTTGGGGTGCTATTTTATATTTTTTTTAAATATTTTTTTCTATTTACGCATTTATTTTGGGCCTTTTTTAAAAAATTCGAAAAATCATTTTTTAATGATTCTTTTGCTGTTTTAATGATGTCATATGATGTGTTAATCACAGTAGAACATGTTAATGTGCATTTTACATATTTGGGGTGCCATTTTTTTTTATTTTTTTATTTTTTTCGATTTACGCATTTATTTTGGCCCTTTTTTTGAAAATTCGAAAAATCATTTTTTAATGATTCTTTGCTGTTTTAATGATGTCATATGATGTGTTAATCATAGTAGAACATGTTAATGTGTATTTTTACATATTTGGGGTGCCATTTTATATTTTTTAAAATATTTTTTTCTATTTACACATGAATTTTGGCCTTCAAAAATAATTGCAAATACCTAAATGTAAGATATTTTCATATTACATTCATTGTAATATATCTATCATTGATAGTAGATAGTTAGAAAACGAAATATATGAATTTTGTAGTCAAATTCAGGTTATCTGGTTCATAAATTCATCAGACAGTTCGATACAACTTCTCACCAAAGAGTGGACCGTTACACCACCATAAACATGTTCCAATTTATAAATGAATGCATATTTGGAATGCTTAGAATATTCCGGATTTAATCCATATTTTTTCATATTTTTTTGGCAAAAAAAAAATTTTGCGCCGTTACGGGCCGTTACTCCCCTGTATCGCCGTTACGCCCCCATATCCGTATCGGTTTCGGAGGGCACCGTTACGCCAACCGATACCGATACGGGACACCTTGATTGAAGCTTAGTCCCCAACTGCTTTCACAATATGTGCCAGAACTGTCCTACAAACTTCAAAATGCAGTTTTAAATTATTGATTTCAGTACCCCATGAAGTTGCATAATTTTTGTGAAGAATATGCTAGCGATATGCGTGGTGTCCATTGTGCTTTTACAAGGAGTGAAGTGGGCAATCTTTGAAAAATGATCCACCACAACGAAAATTGAATCTACTCCCCTTTGAGTCCTAGAAAGTCCCAAAATGAAGTCCCCGGAAATGTCCACCCATGGTGCGACAGGCACGGAAAGCATCATATAAAGGTTAGTATTCTGCACATGACCATTGGAGACCTAGTATCGGCAACATTGTGCCATAAACCGTTCAACATCATAGCACATAAAAGGCCATTAGTATTTTTCCTCCACCACAACCAATGTTTTATCTCTTCCAAAGTGTCTACTCAGTCCTCCGTGTAGCTCAAATAAGATCTCCTCACAATGATCATTCAAGAATGCATAAATGAGAACCCTTGAATAAATAACCATTGTGTAAAATGAGTTCAAACTTTCAATCTCAGCCATCCACACATTTTTCAAACACTTTGCCAAAAATGGGGTCCTTGAATTGTTCTTTTAATGCCTCGAATCCCACAACCTCCACAGTAAGTGGTCTTAAGCATATGCCACTTTGTTCTAACTTCAAGCTTTTGTGATGCAAAAAGAAAGTATATTCTTGTAGAAAATTCATCCACTTCGCATGACAAGCACTCAACTTCTTTTACAATTAAAGTATCTCAACGCCTCGTGGTCAGAATATAGAATGAAGCTCTAATGAATGAGGTAATGCCTCCAATGTCGTAGTGCCAGGACAACTACATAGAACTCGAGATCATACACAAAGTAGTTCTTTCATGCATCATTAAGCTTCTCCCTAAAGAAAGTCATCAACTTTCCTTCTCGACACAACACCACGCCAATGCCAATATTTAATGTATCACTTTCCACTTCAAAGACTTTATTGAAGTCCAGAAGTGCAAGAACTGGAGTATTTGTCATCTTCTTTTTTGTAGTACTTAAGCTTTGGTCCACCACTTTAATCCATTCAAACTTACCTTCGTGCATGCAATTGGAGACGGGTGCAATAATTGTACTATGCTTTCACATAAATCTCTGATAAGATATTGCCAAGTCATAGAAAAAACATACCTTCAAATGAGTTAGTGGGGTCGGCCACTCTGCAATGGCCTCTATGTTCTCCTTGTCAGCCTTGATCCCTTCTACAAACATAATACCCCAAAAGCGCAACACAAACGACAAGGAATGAGCGCTTTTTCAAGTTAACAAATAATGACTCCCTTCGTCGTACATCAAATATTTGACGTAAGTGATGAAGGTAAGCACATAGATCAGGACTAAAAATAAGAATATAATCAAAATAAACAACTAAGAACTTTCCCATAAGGGGTGGAGTACCTATATCATAAACATCATGAAAGTGCTCAGTGCATTTGAAAGGCCGAGTGGCACGACGAGCCACTTGTACAGCTCGTCTCAAGTCTTAAACATAGTCTTCCACTCGTCCCCAGGCCGGATATGTATTTGATGATATCCACTCCTCAAGTCAATCTTTGAAAAGACCTTTTGCTCCATACAACATCTCCAGCATATCATCCAAGCAAAGAACGGGAAACCGGTACATGATTGCAATCCAGTTGGTCGCATGACTATCCACACACATCCTCCAAGATCCACATCTTTTTTAGGTGTTAATAATGTAAGAACAACAAACCGAGATGCTTTCCCGAATTAAACCCTTTTATAGCAACATAGTAACTTTTCAATGGAGCTTGGCATGTTCGATTGGATTCATTCATTAGTGGACAAGATTCGGTAGACTTGAACACAGCACTAAATCAATGTGTTGTTGATGTTCCTTGTTAAAGGTCTATTATTGGAAGGTTTGGATTGTGTTAAAATTGGGCCCAACTGGCCCAATGGCTTTTTTGTAAATTTTCCTTTATTAACAAAGAGTGAAAGAACATGCAAACCCTAGAACGTTACTTTCCTTCCATCTCTTCTTCATCTCTAACACTACTCTCTCACTGATCTCATTCACGCCTTCCCATTCTTGTTGGTTTCCACATTCCTCATAGGACGAAGTCCAGTTGAGAGTTCTTCAGGCACCAAACCAAGTCTTCATATTCGTGAAGGAGCTCTTACATAGGAGGCAGGACATCTGATTGTTTTGTTCTTTAGCAACCAAGACATATATGATGTCATTCTCCTGCCTTTCCTCTTCAAACTTTTCTACATTTAGCAATTTCTGACCCTTCTCTTTATCAAATTTGGGTGTTGGAAGATGTTTCATTAGGTGCAACGTGATATTAACACCATCATTGAAAATGAATGGGTGTTAGCACGAGTCAAATGCACAATATCGTAGTCTCACAACCACGGTCTCCCTAACAAAATGTGGCATGCATCCATGGGGACCACATCAAACCACACTTCATCTTTGAAATTTGATCCTATAAAGAATGAAACTAAGCACCTAGACTTGGAGTTGGACACAAACCAAGCTGGCTTGAAAGCTCAGCTCAAATTGGTTTGAAAAAGCTTGGCTTAGATTGGTTCGAATAGAAGTTCAAACCAAACCAAGCCTTGAAGTCAAGCTCATTAAAAAAAACAAACCAAGCTCAAACCAGGGTAGTATCGGCTCAACTCAGCTTGATTCAGCTCGGTTTGATTCGGCTTGATTCGGCTTGTAGATTATATACAGACTGTTTCCTGTGGTGTCATCTGCTTGAGTTGTAGATATGATTCAATTTTGGGATCATGTCCTAAAATGATATGTAAAATCGGATGGATAGCGTGGATAATACATATACATGACGATGTGGATAATGCACACTGTTTCCTGTGGTTTGGTCCAATAGAGCTTTGGATATGACTCAATTTTGGATCATGTCCTAAAATGATATGTAAAAACGGATGGATGGCGTAGACAATACATATACATGACGGTGGGCCCACAAAGTTTACACAGGGAGTAGGGTCGCAAGCAAGCATCGTAGCTCACATAAACCAAAAACAATTGAGGCCCTCATATGTTGCCAAGATTGGTTGCATCTAGTTTGGGGAGGTAGTAATTATGATTTTGAGGAGGATGAGGACGAGCACAAGGGTCAAGGCATGACTGTGTCTGCATGAAGGTCCATTTTTTACTTGCATTAAGATGTTCCTTCCATGTAATTATATTACTTTGGTCATGGCCTTCTGTGATTAGGAACTTTGAGACTCATATGTGCTTGTGTTTTAAGTTGTAACTTTTTGTTCATTGTTATTTTCTTATGGAGGATATTAAATTTTATGTTATTTTTCAGTGTTGTTACTTTTGTATTAGTCTTTTTTAATGTTATTTTGTAGTGTTATCTTTTTATAAAAACAAGTTCATATTATGTATATTGTTTATTTAACAAAAAAAAAAAAAACAAAAAAAAATGAGTCGACCCTGTTTGAACTTGACTCGGCTCAGATACTTGGACCAAACCAAGCTCAACCTCGTATAATCTAGACCAAACCAAGCTCAAACAGTAAGGAGAGGCTCAAAGCTCGACTCATGTAAAGCTCGAACAGGGGGTGTCACATAAACAAGCCAAACCAAAGTTGGGTCAAACTCGGTTCGGCTCGGCTCATGTATAGCTCTACCTGCACTTAATAGAAACTTCTCCTTTCTTAAATATGGTATTGAGCGTGAATGCTCATGTTCTCTGAGTTTTAATTTATTCACCATTTCTTGTGAGACAATGTTCTCACAACTCTCCCTGTCTACCAAAATCATGCATCTCTCTCCACCAAAAGTGTAAGCATGCGGAAGACAATGTCATAACCATCGCCCCTCATTAATCACCTGAGGCGTCAATAGTATAGTCAGTTGGATAGCCAATGACTCGCCCCATTGTTACATCTTCCCCAACATGCACCCTATCATCATAAGCATATTCTTCATATTATATAGCATCTTCAGCTTTCATTTGCACGGGATCGGAAGGTTCTTCAACATATTCTCCTTCATCGGCCAAATTATTTTAATTATGGACTGATGATATTCAAGACAGTAAAAGGAACGATGTCTCAGTTGCCCACACTTAAAGAACATGAAAGGAGTATTGTTCTGCCCTGTCATGAGTGTACCGGTCCCTTGTCCACAACTACCTCCCCCTAGGTTGGGGTCAGTGTTCGAAGTATCGGTATCGCTAGCTGGTTGGGGATACGGAAACAATATCGATATTGCCGATAATATTGTCAACAATCGGAAATGTGGGGAAACATTGGGAAAACATAGAGAAAATGGTAGAATTTTTTAATGGAACTTCAGAAAATGCTAAAATATAGATATTTGCATATTTAGGAATCAAAAATTTGCAAAAAGAATGCATACATAATAAGCTTTCATTTAAGGGGTACTAAAAGCATGAGTTGTCATAAGAAACCAGTCCAACCATCCCATATATCCCATCCATCCATCCATCCATCCAAACATCCATCGACATTTCAGAATATCGACAATGCACGATATTTCACCAAGAAATCGTCAACAACTAGAAAGAAAACGAAAGATTATGTTTCGATAATGCCCATGTTGCGTTAATGATAATATCACAATATGATCGATATTATTGATGACAATTTGAACACAGCATACAACCATACGCCCATAAAAAATAAAAAAATATAAAAAATTTTGAACAGCTCCCATATAAAATTTTGAAATGGAAATTTTTTTAATAAACATATTTTTGGTGATATTGATATATTGGTGATATTATCGAAATATTGTTGATACACTGGCAATACAAGCGACACCTGCAATTTACACAATCGAAAATATTGGCAATACATTAGTGATATTGATACATTGGCAATACTTAGCAATACATCGTCGATGCCTGGAATTTCTAAGACTACGAATGTTATTGGTATCACTACCAGTGTTATCAGTATCACCGAGCTAGAGATATGGATAATATCGGGGATATTTCGATAATATCGGGGATACTTCGAACAACGATTGGGGTTTGACTTTATTTTTGGACATTGGCCCATCATCCTCGACCTATGGGTGGCCCTTTGGTTGCTTTCCATGGTAAGTTTGCATGTTGCCCCACCATATTCACGACAATCCTTTTGGGGCACCAAATCGTCTCCCATGACCCCAATTAATTATCTCCTTGGCTTTTAATACAAGTGTGAATGCATCAGACATCTAAATACATCTTTGAAAGCTAATTCATTTTTTAGGTCTAGGTTAAGACTTTAAGATATCTTGACTTAATTTTATTTTATTTTTTGGAAAGCATCTTGAAATATTTTGGTCTTCATATTCATGAAACCCTACTCGTGATGTCAATGTATGAAAATCCTTCGTGTATTCATTACTTATTTGTTCCCTTGACATAGATTGAGACATCTTTGATAAAGGTCACGGGCATAAGTCATGGGTAGGAACTTTTTTAACTTCTTTTCCATCCTTTCCCAAGAAATTAATTCTCCTCACCTTGACAAATTCATTCGGCTTGGAGATCGTCCCACCATGCGAATGCATAACCAGAAAACTTCATAGCTATTAACTTAAACCTTCAAATTGTCCATGATTTCCTTGTACACGAACACCTTTTCTACCTCGCTTAGCCAATCAATGAAGTCATCAACATACAACCGACCATGAAATTCCAAAAATTTTAGCTTAATTCTATCACATTCCAATAATCTAAGGATTCGATTGTTGGCGTCTTCACAAACCGAGGCCACCCTTTGTTGATTGGGACCTTGGTGCCCCCCCCCCCCCCCCCCCCCCCCCCCCGCGCGCGCTCTTGTCATTGGTTGCAATGCGGGGGCATTTTCACATCGGGCTCGAGTGGAGTGTCCTGTGGGATGCAGGGGCACACTCGGGGTGGGTGGCCCGCATAACCCATGGATTTGGGGCCCGTGTGAGGCGGGTGGCTCGTGTAGGGCAGAACCCATGGATTTAGGGCCTGGGCTATGAGATAAAGGAATTAATTTGCCATACTCTATCAATTCGAGCTTTTAGTGCAAGTGGTTAATTGTCCTGCATCAAATTGGTATCAGAGCGGGAGGTCTCGTGTTCAAGACTCCTCACCAGGGGTGATTAATGCGGGCGCATTTTCACACCGGGCTCGAGTGGGGTGGCCCGTGGGATGCAGGGGCACACTCGGGGGGGGGGGGGGGGGGGGGCATAACCTATGGATTTGGTGCCCGTGTGAGGCGGGTGGCTCGTGTAGGGTGGAACCCATGGATTTGGGGCCTGGGCTATGAGATAAATGAATTAATTCGCCATGCTTTATCAGTTTGAGCTTTTAGTGCAAGTGGTTAATTGTCCTGCATCAGGTTGGTTACTAGAAGATATGCCACCAAGTTGGCTGCCAACAAACACATCATTACCCACATTGATACTATCACTCGCAGAACCGTAATAATATGTCGATCCCCCTCCCTATATCTAGGAACACCTCATTTCCTTTATTTTTTCCATCATGATATCCTTTCATAGCCTTTCTACACTCCTCATTTGCTTCTTCTATCACTTTTGGGCACAGCTTTATCCCATTATGGGTTCCGACTAGGTGATGCTTTAGGCAAGTCTGGCCTCTTGTACACCTTTGACCACAAAATTTACAGTGTACATAATTTCTATGAGATTGTCTAAGTGGATTGCTGGCCACATATTTCCAAGCAAAATCTCTCTTTTTTCTTCAAACATCTCTTTTAGTTCACTGCAAAAATCACAAATGAAGTCACAAACTCACAGATCAGTAAATCAAAAAGAGCAATACAAAAATGTAAAAAACCACCATCATAGAGTGGTGGCCCACACGATGGACTGGAAAACAAAGCACAACCACCCATAAACACAGCACAACGGTCCCCTCGTGGAGCACACCATAGAAAATAAATCACGAGCACCCATACACACCAGAGTGGGCCTGACATGGGCCACACCATAGTAAACAATACACAAACACCAATCACGCACCTTAGTGGGCCCCACATGGGCCAGACTATAGAAAACAATGCACATCCACCCATACACTTTAGAAGGCCCCACGTGGACCACACCGCAGAAAACAATGCATAGCCACTCATACACAAACCACATAGAGCCCACATGGGCCACACCATAAAAAACAACGCATAGCCGCCCATAAAAAAACCACCTTAAAATGAAAAAATTGCATAGCAACCCCTATCCTACAAACATTGCACAGTAATCGGCATTTTAAAAAGAAAAAAAAAATCCCGAAACAACTAATAAATCTTTATTCTAAATGAAAAGGAACTCATTAAGGGGTAAGAATATACCTCTTGCAGGCTCAAGAAGTGATTCAATCAATCAAAAATATGAAAATTGCAACTTTGTAGCCATACAAATGAAGAAAGAGGGAAATCTAATTTCTCCTTCGTTTAAGCTCCAATGCTCTTGAAAATACAGAACATGGACCTTCTTACAAGCTCCAATGATCAGCCGAAATATCCCCTTCAATGGCCTTCTAGATCAGAAATTTGAAGAAGTGGAGGGCTTGCATCGGAGGCTAGGATTTGAAAGAGGGGTTTTCAAAAACTCTATTTCGAGCCTTTTTTCTTTTAGCTCAAGTTCTTTAAATTTCTTTATGGTGCGAGTTCAACACCAATTTTAACACACAAAAAAACACCACTGTTTCCAATTAAAATCAATAAAGAAATGTTTAGTTTCCATTTTACATTATAAGATTTTTTAAAATATGAGTTTTAAACCATTTTACATGAAGAAAAAATAAAATGGTGCATCGTAGTGTATGCTACATGCTATGTAGATGTAGTGTATGCTATTTGAGTACGCTACGCTAAGTAGCGTACGCCACGGATGCTATTTGATACACTGATTTTGCCTACTGTACAACCATTTTGTTTGCTTCCTAATCACCTTCCATTCAGCCTTCAAAGGCTTCCTTAGCTTCACTGATCAATGGGAACCAAACAAAAGAGAAACCCCTAATAATCACCGAATTACATTGTCACGAAATCACAATTTTGGAAATCTTCCCGAACTGAAAACCCTTCTAAATTTTATTCCGATCATTCTTCAAGAAATCCTCCCACAAACAGCTGCAGACGGATTTCTATGATCTAGGGTCTTTCTTCGTCGATTCACCACTCACTCTGAATCCTTCTCCTCCATCTTCTTCGAGTCAGATTTCACATATTTTCTCTAGATGGATTCACCACTCTGTTGCACTAATCTTCCTTCAAAATTTTCTTGCACTATTCTCTCTCATAAATGACATACTTTAATCGGGTCTTATTAGGGAGTTCTATGATATTCTTGTGGACATGGTGGATAGAACAACAATTTTCACATAAATCTTAGTGACAAGGAGAATAGTAGATTTAGAGATCTAATAAGCATGTTGGATAAGTTGCATTTGTATGTGATTGAACCCAATCAGAGGATTTGGAGGTTAAGCTCATAACAGACAATTAGCTTAGAAATTATTCATATGCCAATGTACCCACAAAATTGGGGAGTTTCCCCTTGGCCAAGAGTGGATCGATCCAATCACTCATAAGGTGAAAGCATTTGCTCATTCATGAGGGAAGTTTGGAGCCACACTTTAATGCAGGGGCATTTTCACATCGGGCTCGAGTGGGGCTACCTCTGGGATGCAGAGGCACACTCGGGGTGGGCGGTCTGTGTGAGGCGGTACCCATGTGATGCGGGGCCCACGAGAGGGGTTCGGCCGAGGTCCTAACCCATGAGATGTGGGGCCTGGGCTATGAGATAAAGGGATTGACTCGCCATGCTCTAACAATTCGAGCTTTTAGAGCAAGTGGTTAATTGTCCTGCATCAAATTGGTATCAAAGCGAGAGGTCTTGTGTTCAAAACTCCTCACCAAGGGTGATTAATGCAGGGGCATTTTCCCACCGGGCTCGAGTGGGGTTGCCTGTGGGATGCAGGGGCACACTCAAGGTGGGCGGCCCGTGTGAGGCGGTACTCATGTGATTTGGGGCCCACGAGGGGGGTTCGGCCGATGTCCTAACCCATGCGATGTGGGGCCTGGGCTATAAGATAAAGGGATTGATTTGCCACGCTCTATCAGTTCGAGCTTTTAGAGCAAGTGATTAATTGTCTCGCATCAAATTAGTATCAGAGCGGGAGGTCTCGCGTTCGAGACTCCTCACCGGGGGTGATTAATGCAGGGGCATTTTCACACCGGGCTCGAGTGGGGTTGCCTATAGGATGTAGGGGCACACTTGGGGTGGACGGCCCATGTGAGGCGGGTGGCTCGTGTGAGGCGGGCCCCACCCGTTGCCTATCAAGGGCAATATCTTATGGAGTATACTTCCAAATGCCATTATGTGGTGTATGTGGAAGGAAAGGGATGTGAGGATTTTTCAAAATAAGACATTGTCTTGCACTGTTATTGCAAGAAGAACCACCCCCCTGTTGACAGAATGTGCTTCAATGAGAACAAAATTTCAAGGCATCTCAGCTTATAGATTGTTCATGAGTGGAATATGGTTGTTACGGGAGAGGCTTTGGATGCCTAACTTCCCCCATCTCTATTGTATTCCTTTGTCTTCGCATTTTGGCCTTTGGGAATCATTCTCGAGGTGGATGAGTGATGTGAGGGTCACATTTTTTGGATTGTGTTCGAAATATCGGTATCGCACAATGTATCGCACCCTTGGGATACAGATACGTATCGGTTATCGCACAGGATATATCGTTTGTATCACATAGTTTATCGCACTTTTTGGTAAACATGGGAAACATTGGGGAAATGGTTGAATTTTTCAATGAAACTTTGGGGATTGTTAACAAGGCCCTTAGTACACACTTTTAAATCATAAAGTTTCAAAAAAGAAGTGTACATAATAGATTTCCTTTGTATAGGGTCCTAAGCTATGCGCTGTCCGATTAAACTAAGACAACTATATTCAGTATCAACCTCGTCCATCCGTTTTTCCATATCATCTCAGGACATTATCCAAAAAATAAAACAGATCCAATAATTAGGTAGACCACACCATAGGAAACAATGGTGATTGACCATTAGTGGGCCACAAAAGTTTTGGATCAAGCTAATAATAGTTTTTTCTCTTCATTCAAACCATAATTTTATCTGCTAAAATGGATGGACGAAGTGGATTAAATACATGAATTATAGTCTGATTCAAAACTTATATGGCCCCACGAATATTTCAAGTGTGGATGTTCAATCCTCACATTTTTGGCACACTTGGGTATTAGATCCTACTCATTTTTTATTCCATCTCCTAAAATGATCTCACAAAACGGATGGACGGAGTGGATTCCTCACAAACATCGTGGTAGCCCCACTAAGGTTTCAAGCGCAAAAACTTCCTGCGGAAGGCTTTGGCAGGGCACTGACGCTCCTCAGGCTCAAGTTGTACAAACATTTCAAAGTTACATGGCCCCACAATAATGTATTTATTATATCTACACCGTTCATGCATTTGGAGAGATCATTTTAGATCATGAACCCAAAAATGAGTCATATCAAAGGCTCAAGTGGACCACACCACAAATAGCAGTGGGGGACTGATTCTCACCATTAATACATTTGTAGGGCCCACCATAATGTTTATTTTCCATCCAATCTGTTAATTAGGTCACACAGACCTAGATGAAGAGGAAAAATAAATATCATATTAATCCAAAACTTCCGTGACCCTCAAAAAGGTTTCAATGGTAGACGTTCAATCTACCACTGCTGTTTGCAGTGTGGTACAGTTGATCTTTGGATCTGTCTTATTTTTCGGCTCAAGCCTTACGAAGAGCTCGCCAAATGGACGAACGGTCTGGATATAACACATACCTCATGATGGGACCCACAGAACTTGGTGACGTCAACACACAGCTCGGTGGTGTGCGCGGCACTCGATTTCGATAAAAAAAGGGGTGCAAATTAGCTGAGCAGCGAGACTCGCTACTGAATTGACGTCACCAAGTTCTGTGGGCCCCACCATGATGTATGTTTTGTATCCACACCGTCCATCCATTTGGAGAGCATTTTATGCCATGAGCATAAGAATGACTAAGATTCAAAGCTCCAATGGACCCCACCACAGAAAGCAGTAGAGAGAGTGACGCCCACCATTAAAAACTTCTGAGGGCCACAAAAGTTTTCGATTAAGCTGATATATATATTTTCCCTTTTATAATGTCTTTTTTAACTTATTAACGGGTTGGATCTCAAATAAACATCACAGTGGACCTTAGGAAGGTTTCAACGGTGTATGTCACTTTCTCCACTGTTTTCTGTAGTGGGGTCCATTACAGATTTTTATCTGCCTCGTTATTTGACTCATTTCCTAAAAATGATATCTCCAAATGGATGGACCATGTGGATATAACACATTCATCATGGTGGGACCCACGTAACTTGGTGACGTCACTTCAGTAGCGATCTCGCCACTCAACCTGTCAGTAGCTAATCCGTGTCCAAATAAAAGGCTCGAACGACCTTTTTTTAAGTAGAGAGGGTTCCGGAAGCCGGAACCCTAAAATTTCTCCCAAACCGGCGAGGATGTCTCCAGATTTCTCTCCAAAATCGGAGATTTTATTTGCGGTAACCTAGGAATGACGCTTCAATTCGAATGGCCCACCAAATGGAAGCTTCCGATCATGGCGATCTCTTCTACAGGTACCAAAATCCACCTCTAATTTTTTTTCCGATTTTTTCGAATGATGACATCGATGTCCGACAATAATGGAGAGGAAATCGCGCGATATCGTCAAAATATCGTGCGATATCGACAATATATCGGCCGATATCTGGATTTTGGGTTTTTTAGTATCTTCCGGGGGTTGTCGCGAGTGTATCGTCTCGCAGGAATGCGATAACGATAATATTGGCCGATATATCGGCCGATAGTATCGATATTTCGAACACTGTTTGGACTGTCTTGCAATCTTCCCATGTTTCTTGCTATTCTCTTGTTTTGTCATCTCCCTTTTAATAGGATCATGGTTGTCATTTTTTTAAAGCCTAACACTTGCAAGTTACTTCCTTTTACTAGAGCAATCATTGATCTTATAATGCAAAAGTTAGACAAATGCCCATTTCACTACTAGAAATTGTTTAAGAACATAAATACTTAAAATGTCCGTTGTGACTGATAAGAAAAGAGTTGCATGAAGAAGGAGAACACTGAACAAGTTATAGATGTTGCAGAAATGACATTTTACAAAAAAGTGCAACCAGAATTTTTATAGACTTCTCATGTTCGGAGTAATTAAGTTTCATTTGGATGACGAAAGACCAAGAAAAATTGAGTCTATGCAAGAGTATAATAGAGCCTCAAACCAAAACTATAAAACTTGGGATTTGGCAAAATAAAAGCAAAGTAAAATCCAAAAACCCAATACTTTGCAGCAACTACAGTTCTATTAATAAAATATGAATGCAACAAGCAGTAGTGGTGTGACAGGTAGAAAACCAAACAAAGTCAATTCTTCCTCGCCAAAAAAAGTAAGTAAATTCAAGCAAAAAATCATTATAGAGAAACTGCAAACCTTGCACTCTAGCTGCCCTGCCTTTTCATTTTCGTTTTCCTTTTCATTTTCCTTGTCCTTACCAACCTATGGAAGAAATATAGAACACCCAAAAGATGAACTATCAAGAACAGACATAAAGCACTAATAAATCAAAGCAGTTAGTTCAAAAGAAAAGGTAAAAGGTAAAAGGAAGTCCGGAAATATCAAAGGGGTCATTACACTATATGAAATTATCTACAATTTACTAAAATAAAAAGATTGAAAAAGTAAAACAGAGGTTGTGAGGCTCAGTGGTTTGGAAAATATTCGAGTATGCACCCATTTGACCAGCTATACTATATGGGGCAGAGTGGAGGCAGTTAGGAAGCAGCATCAAAAGATATTTGAGTGTTGCAAAGATGAGTATGTGAAGATGAATGTATGGAAAGAGTAGGACAGATAGAATTAAGAATCAGTTCATTCAAAGCAGCCTAGGCGTAGTCACAATAATATATAAAGCAATGGAAAACACATTGAGATATTTTGGTCATTCTTCTCAAAGAGAGATGGTTTGGTTATGTGCAAAAAATACTGAAACGCTTGGAATATTGATCACAGTTGAAGGGCCTGAAAAGCGGTTGAGGTGGTGAGAAAGGATATGAAGGCTAACTTACCAGGAATAGGTCATTGGATATAGTCTGCTGACAAAACATGATTAATAAACCAACACCAAAGTATTTAGGTTAATGATGATGATTCACATACATAACAATGAGGATCAAAAGCAATCATAACTTTTTGAGAATTTTAAAGAAGATGGTACACTACTAAACCATCTTTTGAGAACATAATGACTTCCCCATTGAATTTCTTCAGTCCTAAGAAAAACTGCCATTTCCCCAACAAAATATCAAATTCGTGATTATGTAGAAGCCACAAAAATTAGACGAATTTTACTAACTTAAAACCCCATAATGCGATTTCTTCCCCAATAAAGGAAAAGGACCGGTGAATGCATATAACAAAACGAGAATGCTTGGATTCCCGACAATTGAGCCGATATGAAAATACCTTGTTTTTCCTTCTGGGCGGGTGATTGAATCTGCAATTGGATCCGAATCGGCACATCCCCATCCGCAGATAAAAGGTGCAGTCCGGCTCGCCAGGTCTTAAGGGATGATGGTGAGATCTTCCGCCGCTGTTCCACTCCTCCTTTGGAGCGGGGTCGAGTTCAGGATTCTCGGTGTCATCTAGGTCTACTTCAGGATTCTCCGTGTCATCTAGGTCCACATCAGGATTCTCGGTGTCATCTAGGTTCACATCAGGATTCTCGGTGTCATCTAGCTTTAAATTCTGAAAATTTCCATATACGGTTTGGACAGCATTGACATTGGAAGAAGGAGATTCCTCAGCTTTCATGAAGGAGATACCTTTTTCTTCACAATCTCCCATTGTCCCTCCACATTTCAAAACCCTAATTCGAAAAATAGGTCTCTCTCTCTCTCTCTCTCTCTCTCTCTCTCTCTCTATATATATATATATATAGATTATACGTTTTTTAACGTGTAGAGAATAATACGTGGATATATACGTTTTTGAGTGAAAATTAGTTGCTCTCTCTCGCAGAGAGGACGAGAGCCTGAAGAGGAAAGACGAGTTTTACGATGGATTTTGTTTTTTGGTTTTCTTTACAAGCGCGCATGTGGTTTATTGATTGAAACCGTTGATTTGATGGGACGAAGTGTCCTCCAAGACAGATCGATTGGTTGTTTAGGAAATTCTTTTACTATTAAGTCAATTATGAATTCTTTAACCTACGTAGCTTTGACCGTTGTTGTACTCAATATTTGAAGTGTCGATATCCCTACAAGTTTCTTTGGCCGGGATAAGGAAACAATATCAATATCACTGATAATATTGTTGATAAGCGTAAAATGTGGGAAAGCATCGGGAGAACATGAGAAAATTGTGAAAATTTTTAGTGAAACTTCATAAAATGTTAAAATACTTACATTTATATATTAAGGATAAAAAAATTTACAAAAAGAATATATACATAATAAGTTTCCATTTAATGGGAGCAAAAAATTGTGTTGTCATAAGAAACCAGTCCAATTGTCATGCCCTAAAAAACGATGCATGGGCCCATAACTCCACTCTTAGAGTACGATAAGGAGGGGATTTTTTGGTATGATTAACGGTAGTTGTGGATGGTGGATCCCAAACGAAATCGACTCGCGGCTTCCACGGGTAGCCTCTTTCAAGTGCTTTTGAATTAATGTGTAAAGGGGTGATTAGAGTCGCCACTAGACAATTACTTCGATCCTATAGTCTGCTAGACCCTATAGAAACGCTTAAGAATGAGAACCCAAATATTCTCAACCCTAAAACGACTCTTAAATCTACAACCAAAGATTCTGGGTAAGGGACCCTAATTACAGAGAGGGGAAGTGTTAGGCACCCACTCTGCTCGTACGAATGTACGGATCCTATTTCACAAGATCTAACTAACTTCTGAGGATTGAGATTAGTTCTTGTGCACTAATGATGTGATGGTGTGTATGTAGTGTTGTGTTAAATATATAATGATGTGGATGTGCATTAAACCAATAAGTTTAAGTTTTTGATGGGCAGGATCCGACTATGTCGGCAAGCCACAGATCATATGTTTGAACAGACCAAGTGTTGAGTTTTATGCATGTGATGTGATGTACATAGAATTGTGATGTTGTACTTGTTCATTCCCATTGTCACCAATTTCAGCGAAAGCCCATCAAAGCGGGTTGTGGGTGATCTGGATAGATTTGTGTGGTGTATTTGAAGATCTTTGGGGATATACGAAGAAGATTCTATAGTAATACAACTGGAGTGCATCGAGCAACGCCACATCATTAACTAAGCGATTGAGTGAAGAGTGATCATGCATAAACGGTTACAGGATAAATGGCAGGTTTAAAAGCAGAGAGAATTAAGTCGTCCTAAAATGGTTACAGCAACCGTCAAAACGTGAGAAGCATATAGATGTTCGGGTTAAGGTTATAAATAGCGAAGGATTTTAGCAAAGCAAATTGGCTCATACCAACCCAATCAAACCAAATCTATCTTTTAATTATTCGTCATTTACATGCCTTAGTGTAATCGCTTTACTTTTCTGCCAATCAATTACATTTTGTAGTATAATCATTTACCTTGGCTTGTTGTTTACATTCCTTAGTGTAATCCATAGTGTTAATCAAATAGTTGTTCACTTTAGCACTAATTTGGATATAAGTTCATACATTAAATTCAGTTCGAGCATCAATTAGAGTTCTCCATTCAAGAAGGTGTTTTACAGTTGCTCTCCACGGCTGACTATAAAGTTTCATTTCCTGTTTTTCTTTTATCTATATTGAAAAGTCCTTTCATACGGAAGACAAATGTGTAACCCATTATCAGAGGATGAAACCTACCATCTGACTATCACATGATAATTTTAAAATACCGTGCGAGTGACTGAATAGACGACCGATCTTATTCGATATCGATCACATACTATGTATCTACCTATCTTGGCACTTGGGGTCATACTTGTTTGGTTTGAATTGAGTCGTGAAAGTGCCCTTGTTTGTCAATATATGTGAGTATTGAGTCTGTCAGTTAAGTGAGTCCCAAGATAAAGACATCAAGCTCAAGACTCATCAAGATGAAGGCATACGATCATGTTTAAAAGGTAAACTAAGCCTTATCTACCCAAAGCAAACCCTGACAGGTATATGCCCCCAAAAGAACCTAACTTACCATTAACTACTTTTAAAATCTTCTAGTAAGATTGGGTTGCTAGCACTTTGAGTACTAGAGGAAGTATGAATTGAACAGGTAAAAATAAAGTTCCTGACGATTGAATCAAGATGTGATCGAGGACATCTTCGATGGAATCGAACTTGGTTCGATTGCATCAAAAAACAAGTCCACATAGTCCAGCAACAAACTTAATAAATGCAGGGAATTATCGATTACATTGAATGCAGTGTGATAACATCGAAACTTAAGCTTTGATGGCATCAAACTCACTTTGATTAAATCGACCTTGTGTTTATTTCCTCCAGAATAAAAAATACCCTAAGTGCTCCTCGATGAAATCGAAGTTCCTTCGATACCATCGAGAGTAAGTTATCGATGACATCAAAGACTGATTGATGGCATCAAAATGAGGACCGCTTGTCCAGCAAGCTTTTCAGGTAAAACCAATATGTTCGATCACATCGAATACCGTTCGTTTGTATCGAAATTCAAATTTCAATTGCATTAAATGACTGATCAATTGCATCGAACAAGGGATAAAACTGTACAGCAACCATTGTATATTTTTTAAAGGGAATCCCGATGGCATTGAAACACCCCTCAATGACATCGAAGTGCACGTCGATGACATCGAAGGGTTCTCGATGAGATCGGACAGAATTAGACCTACACCCAACTAAATATCTTGTGTAGGAGGTCAATGCAATCGGAGAAGGTTCGATGACATCGAGATTCAAATTTCGATGGCATCAAATTCCCTTCGATGACATCGACAATGTTGGATTTCTATCCGTTTTTTTAATCATTGGGATTTCAACTTTATAAAGACACATGGCTTGCTTCTTGTAAAAGGAGCTAGAATTTAAGAGAGTTTAAGATAGTTGTTGTAAGAGTTAATACCCAAATCCTCATTTGTAACGTCTCGAAAAAATCCGTACAAAGACCCGAGTACCACCTCAGGCAGAAATCACTCAGGACTAAATCCTTTAGAAATTAGACAAAATTAACTAAGTGCTAAACTAGATTAGCTGTGAAATTAGCTTGAACCACTTTAAATACGAACTGCAAGACCCAAAACTTGTAGAATCATTAGCGCTACAATACCCTGAAATCTAGGATCAATCTCTAAACCCAGTTATTCCTGGGAGCACATTGAAACTTCGTATCGGACCTGGACCGCGCGTCAAAAGTCCGATTACCGCGAAACTATACGCTTATGACTGCTTTACTGGGATTGACAACCATCTAGAAAATTAAATCCAGATAGTATCCAAAAACGCACAACTTGAGCCGGGAGTTAAGTGTGTGAGAAATGCGAATACCTTTAGAAATTGAACTCAGATTTAAGTGATTTGGGCCGTTCGCTTGCGGGCCAAATCTAAGCTTTTAGACCGTCGGAATCTGACCCAATTACACCATCGGATCAGGGAAAATTTCCAACACATGTTAGTGTACTTGTAGCCCTGATCGAACACCGGTGACCGTTGAACTGAAACTGGTCCTTCACGGTCGATCTGTAAATCCAATCGGACTGAAACCTTAACTCGACTTAGATCCAATGTTAGGAAGCTTAAGTTCGACCACATGTAGAAAAGAGGCCTCCAGAAGTGCTCCGTTGAGTCGAAACAGACGGCTTTTTGGCTATAACCTAAGTATACTGTGGCCCTGGGGCCATTCCCATCACTTTTGGGGCTATATAAAGGCCTTAAACCCTCTCTCTCCCTTCACATACGAATTTGTAAATCCTAGAGAGAGAAGAGAAAAGAAAGAGAAGGAAATAGAGAGAAAGTGAGGGAGAGAGTTGGAGTTTGTTCATGGGATTCAATCCCGCCATTCCACGTGCTTAACTATCACCTCCGTATCGTTATTCCGGCGATTCCGATCCCGTTTTTAAGTAAGAAATCTTAACCCTAACCTACCCTAGAGATTCAAATAGGGTAAGGGATGAAATAGCTAACCTATTTCATGTTATAGGTTGTCGTAGACCGAGATTTAGTGTTCAAACTGAGTTCGCTACTCGTTTACCGGCGAAAGGTGCGGACTATAAACGTTTAGGTTATGGTTTTCAAGGCTTTCAATGTCAGTAATGATTTATGACTGACTTGATTGCTATCACATATGCTTAGATACGATGTTTCCCATATATTACACATGTACATGAACTATGTCAAAATATATGCATTCTATGTGTTTGTTGAAATGTCTGTATGAATATGGAATTACGATTTTTGCTTGCCATGATTATTGATTGTGAATACATGTTTGTTGTATGCATGGCAAGTCCTTTGTAAAAGGATTTGCTATAATATGCGTTTTAACTAAATTATTACATGTATGTATTATGTGTAGTTTAAGTGTTTGATAAATTGCCTGAATGAGAAAATGCTTGATGTGGTGTATGCAATGAGGGCGTTGAGGTAGGATTCTCAATCCCCTTATACATAGTTACAGTTTCCTTTGTGTAAACTATCTTACTACTATGTCACTTACTAATGAGTTGCCTGTGTATGATTGACATGTGTAGCATGTGTTTGTTGAAATGCTCAAATAAGATTTATATTTAGATTTGATTGTCACATGTTGTCCATGATTACCACATGTGAGTATTATTGTTCTGAGGTGTATTTGGGGCTACGTTGTAGTGCAAGCAATCGGTAATGATTTACGACCGATGGCTGAACTGTTTTAGCCACGACAGATGCGTTCGACGAATATGAGTCATACGTCGCTTGACGACAGTGGTTAGGCCACGCGGAATGCTTATGCACTCCATGTCGATTAAGTCTACGTGCGCTCGTACTAGTCGAGCTTGTCAAGCAACCCAATTGGCCCAATGTATGTTCACCATGTATGGACACTACTGCTTGAATCTAAGGTACTAAACTCACTAGTGAAGCCCATTTAACCTTGGTACCTTGATCCGCTAAGACTCATGAACCGGGCATGGTGGTATGGGACACCGTGGTCGAGTTGTCGGCCTACGCTGGGGCGACGAGCCTCCCCGTAGTGTCCAGTGAGCAACCCAGACTCGTGAGTCGAATATGGTGGTATGGGACACTGTATTCGAGTTGTCGGCCTACGACTAGGTGACGAGTCATTCGCAGTGACCTTGAGCATACTCTGAGACTGCGCTGAGGTGTAACGCCCTGAAAATCGGGGGTCGAGCATAAACTCAACTTCAGAGTTCCAGAACATCACTTATGCAACAAAATGAATGATGATTGAATGTTGTCTGTATCAGTGCATTGAACATGAGTGAGATTAAGCCAAAACAAAATATCATACTCCAGAGATAGTGAATTAGCAAGCGGAAGACTGTGATAGATATATATACATTATAAAAACAGTGGTGGGTCTCTAGAGTGTGATAATGTTACCAGGTTAAATAATTACAAGTACAGTTCTAAAATATACCAAAGGTGAGGAAGTGTAATGTCTTCTATTCCAAGTACCATAGCCCCGTCAATACAATACCAGGTCTTCATAGACCTGTCAGAGAGTTACATGTAGGAGAACTCCTCCTCAACATCATAGTAGTGGTCCGGCTCTGCTTCATAAGCATCGTCATCACCTGAAACTCAACAAATCTGGTTGGTATATACAACACCTTCCCATAACGTGGGAGTGAGTGATCAACTCAGTGGAACAATAAAGCATAGGTTAACATGTTATCAATTCAGTCAAGCAGTAATGATAAAGCAGTACAATCAAATAATCCTAACTATTCTTATTAAATGCAAGTATGAAATGACATGATGTATGCCCTTGCCAAACCACCCTCATGCGACATCATCTTACGTTCGTGAATGCGTCTATCCCTCAGTGCTCCACATCTACCAGGCACATGCAGTGCGATGATAAGCATGATTACCGAGTAATTATTAGTTCATTTCAAACAGCAGTATTGGGAAACTAAGGTGCCTCCCTTGTATCATTCCCAAACATGATCCATTCTAGGGTCGTCAATCCTAGTTAATCTCATACGGTATTATGGTTTGAGAGGCATCTCGAAGGCATCGCAAAGGGCTCGTCACCCGTTAGCACGGATACAGATCTCACCGTATGCGGCTCAATTGCTGACCGTCAGCTCGAGTACAGGTCTCACCGTACTCGGCTCAATCGCTGGTCGTCAGCTCGAATACAAGTCTCACCGTACTCGGCTCAACTCATACTCTAGTTGCTGTGAAGGACTCGTCGCCAATCACAGACCTTTGAGTATACTCGAAGACACTACGGAGGACTCGTCGCCTGTCAGCACGAATACAGGTCTCACTGTATTAGGCTCTCACCGTAGGTGTCGACAGCTTGAATATAGTGTCCCATACCACCATAATCGGCTCACGAGTCTGGTTGCTCATTGGTCACTACGGGGAGGTACATGGCCCCAGCGTACGCCTACAGCTCGACCACGGTGTCCCATACCACCATGCCCGGCTCATGAGTCTTAGCGGATCGAGGTACCATGGTTAAAAGGAATTTCACTGGTAAGTTTGGTACCCTAGGTTCAAGCAGTAGCGTCCAAACATGGTGAACATACATTAGACAGATCGGGTTACTTGATGAGCTCGGCTAGCTCGAGCGTACAACAAGTTGAACGATATGAAGCGCATAAGCACTACGTGTGGCCAACCACTATCGCCAACCGAAGTACGACTCGGGTTCGTCGAACACATCCCACGTGGCAAATGGAACTCAGCCACGCATTCATTTTCGTTACCGATTGTCTGGACTATAATCATAGCCCCAATCACATTCAATTTGCAGATAGCTAAAGCAGTAACGAATCAAGATTCAAATCATAGAATCAAAGTCCGATATTATCCGTTTAGGGCTGTCAGGGCTGTTGCACGCACTCGTTGCTCCACTCCCCCATCACCCATGACGGATCATACAACGTAAACATGAATTTATGCATATGTATTACATAGATAAAATCATAAAAGCAGTTGAGCATTTTATGAAGCACAACACAAGCATGAGTTTGTACATATTCAATTTCTAACCACACAGCTATCCAAGGAAATCATACACATAGTTAAAGGAGTTGAGAATCATATCTCAACACCCTTAAACATTACAATTTACTAATTACTACCCATTCAGACATTTCAACAAACACTTTAAAATACATACATCAACATACATGACATATGTTGCTCACATAGGCATTAGGCCAACTCCTTTCACTAGAGAGTTGCCCCAATCATAACACGCGTACACCCACGACGGATAGTCATGGAAAGTAGGAATCCAAGTTCCATATTCATTTGAACATTTTCACAACCACTTGGGCTACACATTTTAGCATATATAGTGTATATTGGCCATGGTGTGATTTAGGGCAAATCCTTTCGTCAAAGGGATATCGCCAATACAACAATCATATATCCATGACAATTAGTCATGGCGAGCACGAATGAGAATTCTATACTCATTCAGCCATTTTCACAAACACTTAGAATACACTATTACAACATACATGGTGTATGTTAGCAAAACATGTATTAGGGCTATCCTTTAGCCAAGCGAGTATTTTATCCACGTATAATATATTACTACCACAAATAATCATGATAAATACATATACAGTATTTTCTAGAATACGCAATTTCAACATACATAGTGTATATAAGTAAAACATGTATTTAGGCGAATCCTTTTGCCAAATAAGTATTTTATCCATATATCGTATATCCATATAACAAATAAACATGTTAAACACATTTCCAAAAAATATACGTATACCGTACTTTCTACAAATACCTAGAGTATGTAGAATTCCATATTTTTCATCTTTAATCGAAACGGAAAACAGACAACACTTTGTACATGTGCAATTGCATGCAGATCATGAATCTATCATTATTTGACATTGAAAGCGTTGAAAACCATAACCTATACACCTAAAGTCCGCACCTTTTATCGTAGAATCGTAACGGAGTCGATAGGTTTGCCAAGCTTCCGTATTTGGCAGTTTGGTAACCTATAGAATGAAATAGGTTAGCTATTTCACAACCTACAACCACCCAAGCCCCAAATCAGATTAGGGTTAGGGCTTCTTACCTAGAAATGACGCCGAAAACACCGGGAAAGCGATGAGAATCAGACGATGGAGCCCGAATAGCGGCAGGGAAGAGTGGCAGGGAGATTCTCCCACATCTCCCGCACTTTCTCTCTCTTTTCTCTCTCTCAATCTCAAATTCGTATGGCTGCCATGAGAGAGGATTTAAGGTCCTTATATAGCCTAAAAACTAACCGAAATAGACTTATGTTCAAGGTATACTTACATTATAATCAAATCGGCATTGTTTCAGCTCAAAAGAGGGTTTCTGGCGGGCCTCCTTGAGCGGTCGGACTTAAGCTCACAGACACCGGATCTACGTTCTATTAAGTTTTCATTTCAATGGGATTTTCAGATCACGCGTGGCGGACCAGTTTCAGTTCAACGGTCAGCGGATCTCGATCGGAGATTCCGAGTACATGTAAATGTGTATGAAATTTCTCCTGATCCGAGGGTGTAATTTGGTCTGATTCTGACGGTCTAGTTGCTTAATACTGATCCGCAAGCGAGTGGTGCCAGATTACTATTGAAGATATTTATTTTGTAAAGAAAACAGAGGTTTTCACACTCCCTCGCTCCGGACTCGAGCGAATGGCCGTGGGACATCGTCTGGACTTGATTTCTGAGATGGTTGTCATGCCCAGCGAGGCGGTCCTAGTTCCTTAACTTCGTGTTAATCGGACTCCCGACGTGCGGTCCAGATCCGATATGGAGTTTCGAGATGCTCCCGAGAGCAGCCGGGTAATGAGATTGATCCTATATTTTAGGGTAACCTAGCGTCAATGATTCTACAAGTTTTGGGTCTTGCAGATCGTATTTAAAGTGATTGGTGCTAATTTCACAGGCACACTAGTTTAACACTAGCTAAATCTCGCCTAATTTCTAAAGGATTTAGTCCTGAGTGATATCGGTCTGAGGTGGTACTTAGACCTTTGTAGTAATGTTTAGCTTAAGTATTGTTCTTCATCACCTAAACTTTAAGATAGTGTTTAATGTGAAAGTACTTAGAAGGATTTAAAGAACGAGGTGGTGAAAGGTGAAATTTGTGAAGGAAATGGGTTCAAAAGCGGTTTTAGACTTTGGGATTTGAGTTTTGACAAGTTAATAAGGTGTTAGGATCGATCCATTGCCTAAGGACGTCTAATCCCAGGTTGGCAAAAATCCGGGATGTTACATGAGGCGACGAGCCTTTCCGTAGCAACTAGAGTAAAAGCTATGCCTGCATTGAGGTGACGAGCCCTTTGTAGCGACCCAGAACTGTAACATCGTATGAGACTATCTAGGACTGACGACCCTAGAATGGATCATTGCTTGGGAAATGATATAAGGGTGGTACCTTAGCTTCCCAATCCCGCTGTATGAAAAGGTCTAATAAGAACTCGGTAATCACGCTCACGCACCGCATTGCATGTGCCTTTGGCGTTGGTGTTGAGCATAGAGGAAGGTGTATATGCTGCGACCGTAAGAGGAAGATCGCAAATGGAGTGTAGGTGAATGCATGCATCATTAATACATATCATGTTTGCATTAACCAGAGTACTTAGGAATGTTTGATTGTATTGCTTTATCATTACTGCTTGATTGAATTGATAACATGTTAACCTTTGCCTTATAGCTCCACTGAGTTGATCACTCACTCCAACGTTCTAGGACGGTGTTTTAAACACCAATCAGACTCTATCTTAGCTACAGGTGATGGCGATGTTGATGAGGCAGAGCCGTACTATTAAGATGACAAGGAGGAGTTCTCCTATATGCAACTCTCTGGTGGGTCTACGTAGACCTGGAGTTGCACTGACAGGGCTATAGGGTTTTGGATATAGAACATTACACTTTCTGATTTCGTACATTTTTGAATTAAACTTGTAATTATTTAACCTAGTGACATTCATACTCTGAGGGCTTGCTATTACTTTTGAACAGTTTATATACATATCACAGTCTTCCGCTAGTATACTTTATTGCCTCTGGAGTATGATATGCTGTTTTTATAATCTCATTCATGTTTAAGGCACTAATAAGGACAACATTTAATCATCATTATCTATGTTGCATAAGTGATGCGTTGGAACTTGGGAGTTGAGTTTATGCTCGACCCCCGATTTTCAGGGCGTTACAAGTTGGTATCAAAGCATGATTTGGATTAAACTGACCTGGGTTATGGTCACACAACACACACTGACGTACTTTGACTTAGGAGGGTGCGATGAACGTAGGAACAGTCCTAGGATCTCCAAGTTTCGCCTGTCGACGAAACTGATCATTCATAGATGAAACTGACCGTTGAAATCGGGGCCCGTACGCACCTGTGATCATGCGTGGTGACCCTAGATCGTTCCTAGACCGTCAAGTGACGAGTTTAGATGAGACTCCAACCAATTCCACACTTAGACCAATCGAAAAGTGTAATTATACGCGAGATGGGACCCGAAACGACTCAAACGGACTAAGGGGCCCAATCGATGCAAAACGGGGAGATCCAGAGTGGACCCTGTGACGCCCCGGTCACTGCTTCATGTAGGCGGGCACACGTGGGCGGGCCCCCAGGTGTGGCTGGCAGGCTACTGTGTGGCTGACAGACTACTGTGCTGAGTGAGCTACTGTTGCAGTTGACTATAGCGTAACTTGTCCCACATTGGAAGAGTTGTCTGGAGTTGTGGTGGTTATATGTTGGGTTCCTCCCTTAACAGACATGACGCGTTTTAAAGCCGTGAGCTTCGGCAAAAGCGGACAATATCATATGCTGTGAGGGTGGGCCTTACAAATGGTATCAGAGCCGAGGACGGCTCTGCCCTCGGTGGGGGATATTGTGACGCCTCGATCACTGCTTCATATGGGCGGGCACACGTGGGTGGGCACACATGTGGGCGGGCCTCCAGGTGTGGCTGGCAGGCTACTATGTGGCTGACAGGCTACTGTGCTGAGCGAGCTACTGTTGTAGTTGACTGTAGCGTAACTTGTCCCACATCGGAAGAGTTGTCTGGAGTTGTGGTGGTTATATGTTGGGTTCCTCCCTTAACAGACATGACGCATTTTAAAGCCGTGAGCTTCGGCAAAAGTGAACAATATCATGTGCTGTGGGGGTGGGCCTTACAAATGGTATCAGAGCCGAGGACAGCTCTGCCCTCGGTGGGGGATAATGTAACGCCCCGGTCACTGCTTCATGTGGGCGGGCACACGTGGGCGGGCCCCCAGGTGTGGCTGGCAGGCTACTGTGCTGGGCGAGCTACTGTTGTAGTTAACTGTAGCGTAACTTGTCCCACATCGGAAGAGTTGTCTGGAGTTGTAGTGGTTATATGTTGGGTTTCTCCCTTAACAGACATGACGCGTTTTAAAGTCGTGAGCTTCCGCAAAGCGGACAATATCATGTGCTGTGGGGGTGGGCCTTACAAATGGTATCAGAGCACACTGTATAATATTGTCCGCTCTGGGCACAGCCCGTACGGTTTTGTTCTTGGGAGACTCCCCCAAAAGGCCTCATACAGTATAGGGTGATAACTCTACATATAACCACCACAACTTCAGACGGCACTTCCGATGTGGGATAAAGCTTCACCTTTCACTGTGTGCACAGTAGCCTGCCAGCCACACAGTAGCCTGCCAGCCATCTTGGGGCCCGCCCACGTGTGCCCACAGTGACAGGGCGTCACAATATCCCCCACCGAGGGCAGAGCCGTCCTCGGCTCTGATACCATTTGTAAGGCCCACCCCCACAGCACATGATATTGTCCGCTTTTGCCGAAGCTCACGGCTTTAAAACGCGTCATGTCTGTTAAGGGAGGAACCCAACATATAACCACCACAACTCCAGACAACTCTTCCGATGTGGGACAAGTTACGCTACAGTCAACTGCAACAGTAGCTCGCTCAGCACAGTAGCCTGTCAGCCACACAGTAGCCTGCCAGCCACACCTGGGGGCCCGCCCACATGTGTGCCCGCCCACGTGTGCCTGCCCACATGAAACAGTGACCGGGGCGTCACATTTACCATTTGTAAGGCCCACCCCCATAGCACATGATATTGTCCGCTTTGCGGAAGCTCACGGCTTTAAAACGCATCATGTTTGTTAAGGGAGAAACCCAACATATAACCACAACAACTCCAGACAACTCTTCTGATGTGGGACAAGTTACGCTACAGTCAACTACAATAGTTGCTTGCCTAGCACAGTAGCGTGCCAGCCACACAGTAGCCTGCCAGCCGCACTTGGGGGCCCGCCCACATGTGTGCCCGCCCACGTGAAGCAGTGACCGGGGCATTACATTATCCCCCACCGAGGGCAGAGCCGTCCTCGGCTCTGATACCATTTGTAAGGCCCACCCCACAGCACATGATATTGTCCGCTTTTGCCGAAGCTCACGGCTTTAAAACACGTCATGTCTGTTAAGGGAGGAACCCAACATATAACCACCACAACTCCAGACAACTCTTCCGATGTGGGACAAGTTACGCTACAGTCAACTGCAATAGTAGCTCGCTCAGCACAGTAGCCTGTCAGCCACACAGTAGCCTGCCAGCCACACCTGGGGGCCCGCCCACGTGTGCCCGCCCACATGAAGCAGTGACCGGGGCGTCACAGACCCCGCAGCCACATGGCACCCCGGGGGGAGCCATCACCTATGGGGCGAGGGCTCGCCAAAAGGTCCAGGGACCGACGATGCCATCGCCGGATCGGCGAGGGCTCGCTGACCTCTCCAGCGACCCCGCGAAGCCATTGCTGGATCGGCGAGGGCTTACCGCCCCCTTTGTTTGGGCTTGTCGGGCTGCAGTGAATCGGCGTCAGGCCGGCCTCCCAACACGTGTGGGTCCCACGAAATCGTGTGGGGCCCCTTTTAATCCCTTTTTTGGCTTCATTTCTCCCATTCCCACCTCTTTAAGCCTTCTAACCTCTCAAAAATCTCAATTTTCTCTCTCAAATCTCCCTTCCATTCTCAAAATTTCTCTTTTTTACTTCACTTCATACTCCCCTCCACCGTTTTTAACCAAGCTCCTTTCCTACCTCCTTCATTTGTTCTCATTTAAGAACCTAAACGCCACTTGGTGTCTCAAAATCTTAGAATCCAACAACCCATTCTCTCCCTCCACATTATTTCACTCCCATGACTCTTTTCGAGCTTGTGACGGCCATTTTCTCCATCTCCACGCTTCTTTCTCTCATGGGGAAGAAGAGAGCTTCCACGGATGAAGCCGGGCCTAGTCGCCTTACTCGTCTAAGGAGAAAATCGGGTACCACAGCAAGTGCAAGCGTTGATCGAGAGATAAGGATAAAGCAGGACCTCGATCCCCAGGCTCCTTTCCCAAGCACTCTACTAACGGACCTGTCACATGGAAGATTTCAAGGCCGTAAGGTTCTCTTCGAGGCACATGTAGACGAGAGACTGTTCGGGCTTTATCTGTTGATGAAACGCCTGTCTGATGCTGGATGGGGGCCCATATTTGAAGGCAAGTCGCGAGCGATTGCGGACACCGTTCGAGCCTTCTACGCCCATATAAGGGACCCATCGCTGGAGCCTCTACAATTCAAGGTCACCGTGGCAAGGCGAGAAGCGGTTGTAGATGTTCGTCTGATATCTCAGCTCTTGGGAATGCCATGTGGTGAGGTACACGCTAGCGAAGACTATTTCAGGAGTGAGCATGAAAGAGACCACCGCACACGATTCCTTTGTGGCCGACTGGCCCATTGGAATCCAAATAATACCCTCTTAGCATCCAAGATGACCGACGACTTTCGCCTGCTCCACCACATCTTCACGTACAACGTGTATCCCAGGTGGAGCAATCGTAGCGAGTGTACGCGCTTGATGGTGGACTTCTTGTACCATGCTGGGCAGGGAGACAAATTGTGCCTGCCTACCTTCGTCCTACGAGAGATAGTCCAGACCACCCGTTCTACTAGAATAACAAATTCACTTCCATTCAGTCAACTCATATGTAAGCTTGTTCATGAGTTCGGCAGCGAACTTTGCCCCGATGTGGTGGTGCCGATTCACTTTATAAATGACACCACTCTCGCAAACATGAAGATTGGGCCGCTGCAACGACTTGTTGGGTCTGAGGACAAGGAAAGTAGCGACGGGGCTGAGGAGAGTGATGAAAAAGGAGATGAGACAAGGGAAGAAGGAGAGCAGGAAGAGGAATAGGAGGCCCATGACACTGATGAGGGCTCTCCTCCAACTACACAGGAGCGTGGCAGTGATCAGGCTGCTATACAAGCCCGTTTGGCTCAACTTGAGGAGGGTCAGGCCGCCCTGCGACAGGAGGTCACTGCGACCCGAGCTAAGGTTGAAGAGCATCAGGCCTTCATAAAGCGCAAATTCAGCAAGGTGTCTCGTACCATGAGGGTCATCCTGTGTTGTCTGCAGGACAAGGGTGCACCACCACCATCGCTTGATTCAGACGACTAGTCATGCTCGCAGTTGTCTTTTAGTTTGCTTTGTTGCATTTTCCTAGTTTCTATGTTTTAGCCTTTACGGGCTTAGCAGTAGGGTAGGTTGATGGTGTATTGTTAGCTCACATGCATTTTCTGTCATGATTCATGTAAAACTATATCTCATGTATGGTGACAAATTTTGTTTAATGAAATGCATGCGACTCCTTTGTTGTGAACTGTGTAGAATGCTTGAAGAATTGAGCGTTATATGCTAAATCTCACGGGTTGTACCCTATGTTGTATATAGGGAATGCCACCTAAGAGCACACGGAGCTCGACACGTCTCTCACTGGGTGAATCATTTGACCGGGTACCTTCCCTAAGCGATAGCCACCCGGACCCTAGCTTGGGTCTGATTCACAAGACTACGCCATATTCTCTACCGGCCACTGGCCTCATTGCTGGGCCGACGCCTATGACACCACCTGTGGTACCACTTGTTACACCACCGGTTCTTGAGCAGAACCGTGCATTTACCTCGACGCCTCACATACCACAGTCCGCTCAGCTCCTGATAGGTTGGAGTAGATGATGTTGTTGATACAGCAGCAGCAGATACAGCAACAACAACAACAACAACAGTTTCTGGCTACCATTGCAGGGGTCTTTGCTCAGAGCATGGGTGTGGCTCCGCCAGCTCCACTTGTGCCCCCTGCTGGGAACGTGGGTGCTAGCGGCCTTTCGAGTGATTCCAGCGCTTGCGGCCCCACTTTCGCGAGTACTCATAGACCCGAAGAGGCCGAGTATTGGCTTGACCGCATCTCTAAGATGCTAAAGTCGCTGCACTGCACTGCACTGAGGCAGAGCAGGTGGAGTTGGTCACCTTTATGTTCGAGAAGGAGGCCAGTTTGTGGTAGGACAATGTCCTGCGGACTATTGCTGTCAGCTACTTGTGAACATGGGAGGCCTTTGTGATGCACTTCCATGGGAAGTACTTCCCTCTCATGTACCGTCATGAGAAGGAGGGAGAGTTCCTTCGCCTCTACCAGGGAGGGATGACAGTGGCAGAGTACAAGAACAAGTTCACGGAGCTAGCTAGGTATGCTCTTTTGATTCTCGCCGATGAGCCGATGAAGATGCAGCGATTTTTTAAGGGTCTGTGACCCGAGATCCGCTCGAAGATGTGTTGCGCTAGCATATCCTCCTATGCTGAGCTAGTGGGCATGTCTCTGTGAGTTGAGGTGGATGGGGATAGGTTATCCCGCACTCGTGGGCTTATGGTTCCTAGGCCACGACCCAAGTTACCGAGCAGGCCGTTCCTTGGCAAGAGGCCTCGTACAGACTCACCTCCCAGGCTCGCGGCTTCACCAGTCCCTATGAGGCGACCAGATTTGTGGTGCACTTACTACAGGAGAGCGGGCCCTGCAGATACTTATTGCTTTACGAAGATGAGGGACAACGGCTTCTCGCCGCCTCAGAGGATCAATCGCCAGCCCCCACATGTTATCATAGCTCCACCTTTGCGGTCAGTACTAGCAAATCCATCATTTCGGCTGCTTGTACCTCACTTCAGGCCGCCTCAGCGCCCTATGGTACTACAGCCAAACCATCCACAACAGGTTTGAGTACACGTACTTGTAGCTAAAGCGCCCGAGACATCACTTACAGCCCCGATGGCTTTCGAAGTCACGACTCACGTTCAAGGTAAACCCATCTTCTTGTTGGTAGACACCGGGTCTACTATCTCGATCATATCATGCTCAACAGTCAAGCGACTGGGGTTAGGTACTGCTCCCATAAAGGGAATGAGGATCCTTACAGCTACAACGACTTTTTCAGACGTTAGCAGAACTTGTGTGGGTTGCTCGATAGACTTAGGAAGCAGGACAGTACTTGTGGATCTGATCGTTGCCCCACTATACCACTACAATGTTATCCTTGGGTTGGATTGGCTCACCGAGATGAAGGCGAAGATTGATTGCGATACCCGGGTAGTGACAGCCTACGGACCTGAGGACACGGTCTTTACTTTTTCAGTATAGGTTAGTTAGCCCTTGTCGTGTTAGCTGTTATGCCACCTTGTTAGAGAATGTTAATGGTCCGACACTTGAGGGCACGTCAGTAGTTCGGGATTTTGAGGATGTGTTCATGACGATTCCTGAATTACCTCCTCAGCGCGAGATCGATTTTACCATTGATCTTGTGCCTGGTGCGACACCCATCTCGTTACCCACGTGTCGTATGTCTCCATGTGAGATGGAGGAATTGAGGAGACAGATTGACAGCTTGTTGGATGTGGGCTTCATACGACTGAGTGTATCTCCGTGGGGAGCGCCCGTGTTATTTGTGAAGAAGAAGGATGGATCACTGCGGTTGTGTATTGATTACCGCAGGTTGAACCAAGTGACGATGAAGAACAAGTACCCTTTGTCCAGGATAGATGATTTATTCGATTAGTTGAAGGGGGTGCAGTACTTCACGAAGATTGACTTATAGTCGGGATACCACCAGTTGTGCGTCAGGGATGAGGACGTGCAGAAGACAGCTTTCAGGACCAGTTTTGGGCACTACGAGTTCCTTGTGATGTCGTTTGGACTCACAAACGCACCGGCTGTGTTCATAGACTTGATGAACAGGGTGTTTCGGCCGTTTCTATTCCGATTTGTCATCGTGTTTATAGATGACATCCTGATATATTCTAAGAGTCGGGAAGATCACGAGGAGCACCTACGAGCAGTCTTTGATACTCTCAGGAAGAACTAGTTGTTTGCACAGTATAAGCAGTGTGACTTCTGAAAAGAAGAAGTCAAGTTCCTGGAACATGTGGTGTCCAAGGAAGGGATAGCCATGGACCTTGCCAAGGTAGCCGCAGTTCAGGACTGGGAGCAGCCCAGTTTGGTTACTGAAGTAAGGAGTTTTCTTGGCCTGACAGGTTACTATCGACGATTCATTCGGAATTTTTTAAGATAGGCAGACCGTTGTCTCAGCTGACTCGGAAAGATCTCAAGTTTGCCTGTAATGAGAAGGCAGAGACAACTTTTAAGGAGCTGAAGGACAGGTTGACGTCCGCCCCTGTGCTAGTATTGCCAGAGCTAGGGGTTAAGTATATGATATACACCGACGCATCTCGTGTTGGTTTGAGCTGCGTTCCTATACAGAAGGACAGGGTGATCGCTTACGCATCACGACAGCTGAGGAAACACGAGGAAAACTACCCTACGCATGACTTGGAGTTAACAGCTATCATCTTTGCATTGAAGCTCTGGAGACATTACCTCTATGGAGAGGAGTTCGAGCTCTTTTGCGACCACAAGAGCCTCAGGTACATATTCACGCAGAGGGACCTGAATATGAGGCAGCGACGCTGGATGAAAACCTTGAAGGACTTCAAGTTCAAGGTCTCCTACCATCCTGGCAAGGCCAACCTTGTGGCAGACGCATTGAGCCGCAAGAAGACTATAACATTTGTGGCTCCGCTGATGATAGCAGAGTGGGATATGGTAGAGTTTGTGCCGGATTTTGAGCAGAGACTTACGGTCGAGGAGCCATTTGAGAGCATCACACATATGCGTGTACAACCACTGATCGATGATCGATAGTGGCTCCGCGAGAAGATGAAGGGTTGTTAGAGTTGAGGAAACGAGCTAGTGATGATGCAGACTCTGAGTGGAGAGTTGGTACGGATGGGGGTCTATGTTATCGTGGCCGCCTATGCATCCCAAATCTTCAAGACTTGAGAAAGGAGGTTCTCGAAGCTGCTCACAATTCGAGGATAGCGATGCATCTTGGCAGTACGAAGATGTATCGAAATATGAAGAGGTCGTACTGGTGGGACAACATGAAGGCCCACATAGCAGACTATGTCTCATGTTGTCTCACGTGCCAGCAGGTTAAGGCCGAACATCGCCGACCTCCTGGACTGCTTCAGCCCATGCCCATAGCTGAATGGAAGTGGGACTTCATCTCTATGGATTTCATCTCAGGGCTGCCAAAGACGAGGAAGGGATATGATTCCATTTAGGTGATTGTGGACCGATTGACGAAATCGACTCATTTCCTACCTATTAGAATTTCGAACTCGGCAGACGATTTGGCTAGGCTGTACATCAAGGAGATAGTACGTCTGCATGGAGTTCCTATGGAAATCGTGTCGGACCGAGACACGTGATTTACATCTATTTTCTGGACTCGTATCCAGTAAGCAATGGGTGTGAAATTGAAGTTCAGTATCGCGTTCCACCCGCAGACTAATGGGCTGACGGAATGGGTAAATCAGGTCTTGAAAGATATGTTGTGAGCTTGTGTTCTAGATTTCAAAGACAGTTGGGATGACTGTCTTCCTTATACAGAGTTCGCCTAGAACAACAGCTTCCAGGCGAGTATTGGCATGACCCCTTACAAGGCGCTGTATGGTGTCATGTAGAGCATCGCATTGCTAGACAGAGGTTGGCGAGAAGAGCTTGATAGGCTCAAAGTTAGTACAGGCGACCTCAGAGAAGATCGACATTATCAGGCGTCGACTTCTTATAGCGCAGAGCAGACAGAAGAGTTATGCCGATACGAGGCGGCGACAGCTAGAGTTCGAGGTCAGGGACCACGTGTTTTTGAAAGTTTTCCCTATGAAGGGAGTCCTTCAGTTTGGGAAGAAGGGAAATTCACGCCAAGATTCATTGGCCCATTCCAGATAATAGATCATGTGGGTGCGGTAGCATACCGCCTTGCTTTGCCCATACCACTTGTAGGCGTGCACAATGTATTTCATGTATCTATGCTAAAGAAATACATTCTTGATCCTTCCCACATTATCAAGTGGGAGCATGTGCAGTTGAGTGAGGATGCTATTTATATACAGCGACCGACGCGTGTTCTAGATAGGAAGGAACAAGAGTTGCGCAGTAAAGTGATTCCACTTGTGAAGGTTCTGTGGACACACCATACTGAGGAAGAGACTACTTGCAAAACAGAAGTTGAGGTTCGTAAGAACTACCCTCAGATTCTTGAGGAGTACGAAAAGGTACTAATTTCGAGGATGAAATTTTTCTTTAAGGGGGGTAGATTGTAATATCTCGAAAAAATCCGTACAAAGACCCAAGTACCATCTTAGGCAGAAATCACTCAGGACTAAATCCTTTAGAAATTAGACGAAATTAACTAAGTGTTAAACTAAATTAGCTGTGAAATTAGCTTGAACCACTTTAAATACGAACCGCAAGACCCAAAACTTGTAGAATCATTAGGGCTACGTTACCCTGAAATCTAGGATCAATCTTTAAACCCAGTTGCTCTCGGGAGCACATTGAAACTTCGTATCGGACCTAGACCATGCGTCGAAAGTCCGATTACTGCGAAACTATATGCTTATGACCGCTTTATTGGGTTTGACAACCATCTCGGAAATCAAATCCAGATAGTATCTAGAAACGCACAACTTGAGCCCGGAGTGAAGTGTGTTAGAAACGCGAATACCTTTAGAAATTGAACTCAGATTTAAGTGATTTAGGCCGTTCGCTTGCGGGCCAAATTGAAGCTTTCAGATCGTCAGAATCTGACCCAATTACACCCTCGGATCAGGGGAAGTTTCCAACACATGTTAGTGTACTTGTGGCCCTGATCGAACACCAGTGACTGTTGAAATGAAACTGGTCCTCCGCGGTCGATCTATAAATCCAATTGGACCGAAACCTTAACTCGACCTAGATCCAATGTTAGGGAGCTTAAGTCCGACCGCATGCAGAAAAGGGGCCTCCAAAAGAGCTCCGTTGAGTCGGAACAGACGACTTTTGGCTATAACCTAAGTATACCATGGCCCTGGGGCCATTCCCATCACTTCTGGGCCTATATAAGGGCCTTAAGCCCTCTCTCTCCCTTCACATACGAATTTACAAACCCTAGAGAGAGAAGAGAGAAAAAGAGAAGGAAAGAGAGAGAAAGTGAGAGAGAGAGTTAGAGTTTGTTCGTGGGATTCAATCCCGCTACTCCACGTGTTTAACTATCACCTCTGTATCGCTATTCTAGCGATTTTGATCCCGTTCTTAAGTAAGAAATCCTAACCCTAACTTGCCCTCGAGATTCAACTAGGGTAAGGGATGAAATAGCTAACCTATTTCATGTTATAGGTTGCCGTTGTGCCGTAGACAGAGACTTAGTGTTCAAACTGAGTTCACTACTCATTTACCAGCGAAAGGTACGGACTATAAACGTTTAGGTTATGGTTTTGAAGGCTTTCAATGTTAGTAATGATTTATGACTGACTTGATTGCTATCACATATGCTTAGATACGGTGTTTCCTGTATATTACACATATACATGAACTATGTCAAAATATATGTATTCCATGTGTTTGTTGAAACGTCTGTATGAATATGGAATTACGATTTTTGCTTGCCATGATTATTGATTGTAAATACATGCTTGTTGTATGCGTGACAAGTCCTTTGTGAAAGGATTTACTATAATATGCATTTTAACTAAATTATTATATGTACGTATTATGTGTAGTTTAAGTGTTTGATAAATTGCCTGAATGAGAAAATGCTTGATGTGGTGTATGCAATGAGGGCGTTGAGGTAGGACTCTCAATCCCCTCATACATAGTTACAGTTTTCTTTGTGTAAACTATCTTACTACTATGTCACTTACTGATGAATTGCTTGTGTATGATTGACATGTGTAGCATGTGTTTGTTGAAATGCTCAAATATTATTTATATTTAGATTTGATTGTCACATGCTGTTCATGATTACCACAAGTGAGTATTATTGTTCTGAGGTGTATTTGGGGCTACGTTGTAGTCCAGGTAATCAGTAATGATTTACGACCGGTGGCTAAACTGTTTTAGCCACGACAGATGCGTTCGACGAATCCGAGTCATACGTCGCTTGACGACAGTTGTTAGGCCACGCGGAATGCTTATGCACTCCATGTCGATTAAGTCTACGTGCGCTCATACTAGTCGAGCTTGTCAAACAACCTGATTGGCCTAATGTATGTTCAACATGTATGGACGCTACTGCTTGAATCTAAGGTACCAAACTCACCAGTGAAGCCCGTTTAACCTCGGTACCTCGATCCACTAAGACTCATGAGCCGAGCATGGTGGTATGGGACACCGTGATTGAGCTGTCGGCCTACGCTGGGGCGACGAGCCTCCCCGTAGTGTCTAGTGAGCAACTCAGACTCGTGAGCCGAATACGGTGGTATGGGATACTTTATTTGAGCTATCGGCCTGCTACTAGGTGACGAGCCATTCGTAGTTACCTCGAGCATACTTTGAGACTGCGCTAAGACGAGGAGCTTTTCCGTAGCAACTTGAGTATAAGATAGGCCTGTATTGAGGTGACGAGCCCTTTGTAGCGAACCGGAACCGTAACATCGTGTACGACTAGCTAGGACTGATGACCCTAGAATGGATCATTGCTTGGGAAATGATATAAGGGAGGTACCTTAGCTTCCCAATCCTACTGTATGAAAAGGTCTAATAAGAACTCAGTAATCACGCTCACGCACCGCATTGCATGTGCCTTTGGCTTTGGTGTTGAGCACAGAGGAAGGTGTGCATGCCGCGACCGTAAGAGGAAGATCGCAAAGGGAGTGCAGGTGAAGGCATGCATCATTAATACATATCATGTTTGCATTAACCAGAGTACTTAGGGATGTTTGATTGTATTGCTTTATCATTACTGCTTGATTGAATTGGTAACATGTTAACCTTTGCCTTATAGCTCCACTGAGTTGATCACTCACTCCCACGTTCTGGGATGGTGTTTTAAACACCAATCAGACTCTATCTTAGCTACAGGTGATGGCGATGCTGATGAGGCAGAGCCGGACTATTACGATGACAAGGAGTTCTCCTATATGCAACTCTCTGGCGGGTCTACGTTGACCTGGAGTTGCACTGACGGGGCTACAGGGTTTTGGATAGAGAACATTACACTTTCTCATTTCGTATATTTTTGAATTAAACTTGTAATTATTTAACCTAGTGACATTCATACTCTGAGGGCTTGCTATTACTTTTGAACAGTTTATATATATATCGCAGTCTTTCGCTAGCGTACTTTAATTGCCTCTAGAGTAGGATATGATGTTTTGGTATAATCCCATTCATGTTTAAGGCACTAATAAGGACAACATTTAATCATCATTATCTATGTTGCATAAGTGCTGTGTTGGAACTCGGGAGTTGAGTCTATGCTCGACCCCCGATTTTCAGGGCGTTACATCATTCCGTCTTTCCCATTAGAGTTTAGAGTTCATCATTCAATCATTTGCACCAACATTTACTCATAACTTCATTGCTTGGATTTGTAAGTGCTATAGTGAATAAAGCATACCTTGTTTGTCAAATTTTGTTTAGACAAAACAACTTATGAAGTGGCCTTCTAATGTGGATCAAGATGGAAAGTTCGAGACTCTACTAAAGTTCAAATCAAGTAAAAGATTAAGATGGAAAGTTCAAGACTCTACTAAAGTTCAAATCAAGTAGAAGATCAAGATGGAAAGTTCAAGACTCTACTAAAGTTCAAATCAAGTAGAAGATCAAGATGGAAAGTTTAAGACTCTACCAAAGTTTAAGTCAAGTAGAAGAACAAGTTCCATAAAGTTCAAGCATCCAATCTACTTCAAAAGTTCAGTCATTTCAGGTATAATAAACCCTAGAAAGACCTTAGGATTAGGTACTTTGAAAATATAATTTAAGTGAGTTTTTATGCTTATAGTTGGCTAAGGTTCGATTAGTGTAAGCTGTGGCTCGACTAGTCTAAGAAATTTTTGACTAGTCCTAGTTCTAATCGAAGTAAAACAGAATTTCTATTACATCTTCGACCAGTCAAGGAAGCTGCTCAACCAGTTGAAGGTGAGCCTTCAACCAGTCGAGGGTTGCTCGACTTGAAGTCCAGCAACTGAATCAGTTCGGATTTCCTGCACCCTTGATCAATCAAAGACCTTGCTCGACCAGTTGAACAGGGCCCTCGACCAGTCGAGCAGGGCTTTCGACCACTCAAAAATTTGTTTTATCTTATCGCGCTTAAAATTTAAAAATTTGTTGGAACGGAATCCGGTCCTTAGACGAGTCGAAGTAACAACTTCTTTGCCTATAAATTGAGGCATTCTCTCAATCCGAAAATACAATTCAAGTCTATCAAATCCTTCTTCGGGAGAGTAAGAAGTCCCTGTTATGCTCAAGCTATTGCACGGTATTTATTAAATATTTTTAATAGCCTTTTGTTTAATTCCTTAATCTCTTATGTTGTCAATCTTATTTTATAAAGAGAGTAAAAATTCTTCTTTTTGAGATCTTAAAAGAATTCAAACAAGTAGCCTTTGGTTTGAATCTATTTAAAATCAATCTAGACCCTTGAACCCTTGTCTATATGACTGAACATTGAACGATCTACATTCAAGAGAAGTGGTTCTACGGCTACATCGACATATACGTCTTCAAAGGTGAAGATAAGTACATTTTGTTTTTGTATTTTGGTTTTATTGAGATAGCCAGAAAATCTCATTTGTTGGTTTTCTTGAGATAGCCAGAAAATCTCAATGAGAGGTTTTTTTTTTATTTTTGGTGATAGCCCTTTAAAATCACAACTGTTTAAGGTTTTAAGGTGTTCCTGTGAAAACCTTATTTATAGTGAAAGTCAATATCATGTGGATAGTGATTATTGGGAGTGGAGTAGGTGTGACTGTTTGAGAACAGTTGTTGACACACCGAACCACTATAATTCTTGCTATTGTGGTAAATGCCTTTTATGTTTATGTTTATGTGGTGAATGGTTGTAATATTTTTAAAGTTAAAGTGGTGAATGCTTGTAATAATTTAGCTTTTATTGACTCTTCCTTGGTTTGGGATTTTGATTCAAATAAGGTTGTCCTGCCTAAACTTGTTTGAGTGAAGGTTGTCCTACGAACTAGTTAGAATCAACATTTTAATGCTAATGCAATTGAGATCTCTAATTTATTTACTATTTCTGCACATTATTTTTTATTTGGAATAGTCCTATTTACCTCCCCTCCCCTTTTAAGGCTGGTTAAGCTCTCCTTTTTCAGGATTGAATCACGAACTCTAGTATTCATTGAGTTTTCAGAAGCACCCTTCATAGGCAAATTATTGTGTTGAAAACTCTTGAATGCTTAGCTCATGGGAATCTTCTCTGTATTTAAATCATATAATTTAATAGAGAAGATCAGACAAAACCCTAAACCTCACAACCTCGGAGCATTGAACGAAACATCAGAAGCGGCTGCGGTTCAAGAGAGCTGAAGACTCTTCGTTAACAAGAAGATCATCTTCAAATTGTGTGAGAAAGGGACTCACTCACTTGTAAGTATATAGAGTTCATTGAGTCTTAAGCCATTTCCTTGTGTAGGATTGGGATTCAGAGTTTGAGTTAACAAACTCACTAAGACCTTTCGTAGGCCTCCGATAGGAGAATACGTTGTCCTTGTGTAGGCATAGGTTGGCTTGTGTAGGATCCTAGTTATGTCCTTGTGTAGGACTTGTCGCCTTGTGTAGCTCCTTAGTTAACCTTGTGTAGGTTATGAAGGTTCATGGTTAACTTGATTTAAAATCATTGGATAGTGATTGGTACACTATAGGAGAGAGTGTGTCAGCCGAGAGTGGAGTAGGCAAGTAGCCAAACCACTATATATGATTGTATTTGGGATTGCTCTTTGTGCATTGATCTAATTATGCTTATGTCTATCAAGTGATTATTATGATGCATGATTAAGTAAATGTTTAAGCATTGATAAGAATCACATCCTACACACTTTCACATACATTATCTCTTTAGGCTAGTTGCTTTACATGTAAATCTTGAGTAGCTTATGTGATTGGACCCTCTATTGGCTTGGAAGCCATAAAGTTACTTTTCATTACTGATCTTTCTTAAAGTGTAATGTTCTGAATTTTCGCTATTTTTGATTTTCAAAAATCCTTAATTTTTTTTATATAACTGGCTTACATCGTTACTTACTAACCTTTGATGCTCGAAATGAGCTTATACGCGGGTTTATACCGATAAAGAATCGAACAAATAAGATTGATCAACCGTAAAAAGTCAACGAATTTGACCATCTCTTAAACATCGAGTTTAGCCCCGTGATTTGTTTATATAGGGCCCAAATCTATCCAACCTATCACTGTCCAATCGAGATAAGTATAACCAAATAAAGACCTACTTAAAGCCGAGACGACTATGGGTCAGATCTTACTTAGTAAACCAAATCAACCCAGTTACTCATTTAGCCTACGAACCAACGGTTTAGAGTGATTATGACTAAATCGCCATTTTCGCTAATTACGAATAGGCCACACTATGAACATAATTAATCTAAAACCTAACAACTGCGCCCACGAAATCTTCCTACCCAATTCATTCGAAAAATGCCCCGATTATCCAAACAAGCTCTAGACCGCTCATTAGTTGGCCACTAGTTCTGAAATTATAGAATAATGTCTGTCTCATTGGGCTTGACGTCCATCGCGGGTAGCGAACCAAGAAAGTATTCAGAACTGCTTGACTTGGGCTAGAAGCCAAGTGCTTAAAATGCGTGAATCCCCTGGGCTGAAATCTGAAAACTTAAGTGAAATAAACCTTCCTTTCTTTCGTGAAGTTGTGGCTTTTCCACCATTAGATCGCAACCAAATTCAAGGCATGAGTTAAGGATATTTCCCTGCTCGTATCCATATAACTATGGCCCCAATCGATCACCGATGACCGTCCATCACAAGTAAGGCCCCCGCAGTCGATTGAGGGATCCGATCTCCACCCAATTTGGACCAATAGCTCATCCTATGATGGGGCACCTGCCCCATGGGGCGGATGAGCCAACAGGCCCCCGTAGGGCCCTGCAAATCAAAATTCAGCCCACTAGGGGCATGCATGTTAGAAAAAGGACCCTCAGGGTCATTTAGACACAATTTCTAGACTATATAAAGCCTAGAAATTCACTCCCTCACTCCCATACGAATTTTCAGCTACAAGGGAGAGAGGGAGTGGGGAGAAGTGGAAGAAGGAGCTCCTTGGGGGAGTTGATTCGAGGAAAATCCCCCTTACCGCTTCCCACAACGGACCCCACTACCGCACCCCACCATAGAGAGTCTCCCACCAAAAATAGAAATGTAATCCTTTAGCCATTTTTAAATTTCAGCCTTGTAGGCCATTTGCGTGTGCCCTTACAAGCTAATTTCATCAGCGCAGGGCTTCGATACACCCATCCACGGACCTGAATCCTAGTGGCGGTGCTAGAAATCCAATGGACTACTCCTAAGTGCGGTACCTTTAGGTTTCCGATTATCGAACCTATGTAGTAATTGATGATTATGTAGTGAAATTTGGAATTTGCATGCTAAACAAATGAGAAGTTCGTAGTTGGAACATCCTTCATGACTTATAGCTTGCTTATAATAAATGATCATTGAATGCATGTTAGAATAGTTTGTCTCTACTGAAATTTCTATGCCCATGTGCTCTACATTTTCCCCCTGACACACGCGCCCAATTACTTTAATATTGTGAATTCTACGATGATTGAATAATGCTCTTGCATTTCCAATTGATTGCCCATATTAACTGAGATATCCTGATTTTCTGACATGTATGTTTGCATATTCCTGAAATATAAATGTTTGTGGTATACTATTAAATTTAAGCCTATTGGTCAATTGGGTTGGCTAGCATGCGGAAAAACTCACAAGGGCAACCTTATTGGATCGGCTGCCCTGCGCCAATCCGACTGATTTAGGTAGAAGATGGACAACCGATAGATGCTTGTGCCCAGTGCTGGTTGCATTGTAATTCGCCTGAGTCAGCCGAATTAGTCCATTAGTCGGCCAACCGTGTGTGTTCACCATGTATGTTTACGCCTGCCTGAATCTGAAGCACCCATACCTTTGAGGGCCTATTATTAACTGTTAGTTGTACGATCCCCAAGTCTCGGGTCCAAGTATAGTGGTATGAGACACTGTGTCTGTGCTATCAGCCTACGCTGGGGTGATGAGCCTTCCGTAGTGACCAGTGAGCACAAGAGGTGATAGATCTTTGTTCGAATGGCCCTGTCAAATTACCTGGCTGATGGTTCCATGCCAGAGTATCGTTCGAATGACCTAGGAATGAATGGAATTGGGTGACGAGCCATTTTCTTTGTGGTGATTTACTTATGTGACAAGCTTGTACCTTGGAACTGAGTGATCATACTTGATGTTTGGGTGATGACCCATACCGAGTTGATTCTCATACCTTTGGGTTTCATGCCTTACCTTTGGAATTATTGATTTATGAGATAACTAGGTGATACCTAAATTTGGATGATGGATCGCAGGCTCAGAGCCGCTACGACCGCCCTGGGCTAAGTGATTTGGATAAGGCTGATTAAATAGAGGTGTTTAAGCTTCCCCAATCTTGTTGGATGAATGAACTTAATTAAATACTCGGCTAACATGAACATTCATAGCATTGCATTAATTAGGTTTGCGACTCATAGTCGAGGTCGCCTTATAAGGATGTTGGTCATTTGTGAATGTCAGATGGAGTCGCTATGAGAGAGTGTTGGATGGCGAGGGCATGCATCATATCATAATGGCATGCACGTGCATTAATAAGAGTGTCTAGGGACTGTATACTTTGCTTTTCATTAATTGTGCATGTGGATTTGATAGCTTGTGTAACTTAATGTTAATGAAACCACTGAGTCGATCACTCACTCTCACTCTGGGACGGTGTTTTAAAACACTGACCAGACCCCATCTTAGATGTAGGTACCACAGAGTCCGTCGCACTGGACGAGGCGTCCATAGACTCAGAGGAGGAGCTCTCCTATTTCCAACTCTTGGGTGGGCCATTGTAGTTGCCTTAGGGCCAGCGATAGGGCCGTAGGACAAGGTTATTTTTTTGCATATTTTTGGATCATGTGTATCCTTACCGGGATAAGATCACGTGAGATGATTGAATACCTATCATTTTTCTACTCAAATGTTTACATTTACTTTATGATAATTCCGTATTCTTACATGATCCATTTAATTCCTTGAATGTTCATGCACCAACTAAATAAACTTAAATCACTTGCTTCTGTATGGCATAAGTGATACCCGGGATATCGGGAGTCGAGTATTTACTCGCCCCCTGAAATTCGGGGCGTTATATAAAGTTAGAAATTGTTTGGTGTTATAAGAAAATAAAATTTTGAAAAGTCCTATTCACCCCCCTCTAGGACACTTGGATTAATTCCATACTTTTACTAAAGTGGTTCTACCGCAATTTCAAGCCACACATTGCCATGCTCTCACTTGCCACGTTACAAAAGTAAATCAAACCATAACAGGTTTTTGGCACGCCTGGTGGGACACCGTCTATAACTTATAGACGTGGCATTGCCAATTGGAAATATGAATAGAATGAGTAATCAAATTGTTGGGGTCGAACCCTTCGCACTGACCTCACTACTTCCAACCGAGGACATGCTTGTTCAAGCGACTCTCGAAACTTTAAATTTGAATAGTATTCCAACACTCAATATTGGAAATTAGGAAGGGGCCTCACCTCTCGGACCATGTCATGCCCCAAACTTGGAAACCGGGCTCACAAAATTCCCGATCGCTGAATCCGGTGCTGACAGCCTCCTTAGTACCCATTCTCGGCTCCTAGCGCCCATAGACCAGGTTCCGATCCTGGGATCCTACAAGGAGGATTTTCTAACGTACATTTATCTCGTAAGAAGCATAACCACAAGTATACCCAACTCACAAAGGCAACATCGTCACATATCCACTAATATAAACATTTGAAAACAATGCTGAAAGGGAAATACATATATCGAAAATCAAAGCTCCAGAAGATCGCTGCACGCTCCATGCTCAATGCTGCTGCAACCTAAAGCCAACTGCATGCAGCTATCGTGCATAAGCTTATAGAAAGCTTAGAGGGTAGTGTAAGTGTGTGCGATGCACGTGCCAAGCATATAAATATCAGAGTAAGCAGAAATACTGGCAATCCATAAATTGTATAATACCAGAGTAATGTGGAAACATGCTGGTAAGTCCATAAATACCAACAGCCTTATCCAGGCTATGCGATACAAAAACATAATGAACCAATATCATTTACTGAGGAAGCAATGTAGATAAGCTATGAAATGTGGAGACATAGTAAGCCAAATATCAGATACTGAGTCCATAAATACCGTCAACCTTAATTAGGTTATGCAATACAGAAGCACAGTAAACCAAATGCTATGTGCTGAGGATGCAATATAATATGCGATGCGAATGAAATGACCAAGCTGGAGTGTGAGGTCGGGATGATAGTACGTAGTATCGCAGGATACGAGGTCCACTACAAGGGACTTTTATCCAAACCAGTCTCATACCTAAATTTGGATAGTCAGACTCAATGTGGTAAACTCCTGATCTCAGGTTAGTTACGCGCCCCAACCAAAATCCTGGCCATTGGGAAGGTACACGTAATAAATAGTTGTGCACCACCAGCCTGAGTGGATAGTGAATGAATGAATGAATGAGTATGCAACTCTTGCTCAATAAGTCCATATACCAACACCGTACATCTCTGGGATCATCACCGGGGTCTAGTACACTCTACATGCAATCGCCACCCACTGGACGCGCGACCATCCAAGTGAAAGTGACCTCACTATTCACCTGGCTAGTAGTCAGCCAGTATCTACCCGGCATGTCGATAGCGGACCCAATTACGAGCTGGTCAAACTCAGCCTAGCTATGCCCACTACCCTTGGGTGGGTGAGGCCACAACCCCTTCCCAACCGACTACGACACAGTAGGAGATGCAGCTTACTGGTATTCGGCACTCGGGCGCTCATGTATTCACTCGGTCTAGACGTTGGGGCGTCTCCTGGCCACGGAGGTTTAGGATTTTCACTTAGGGACATCTATGGGGCCCCGATGTTAGTAACAGATTTTTGGTGTCTCATCTGGCCATCCACGACATGCCTGTGGAGGCTATGGCCCTGATGTCGCTAGGGCGTACAGTAATCACAACGCACAATGCCAGATGCATGAGTCATACAATGCAGTCATGCATCAATCATGCGCATATCGTGCGCTCATGTGAGACAATCTCTGCTTATAAGGGAGTCTCACAACAATCTGCCTAATGACATATGTAATGGTCAATCACATCTCATAACAAACATGCAGATGATGCGTATGTGCATGTATCATAATGCTATGCTGTCACATACTCATAATCGATATCGATAATTGGCCTAACAAAGGGCCTAAGAGAAGGTCACAATGAGGACATTTAACCATCATTGCCCATTAATGTAAACATTTAACCAATATTGCTCCCGAGGAGTGGCCTGTATAGAGCCAAACACATAGTGGGCCCATGACCTCACACAATGGCCTAATATATATCACCATGGGCTCTTTCAAGGGCTTAATACACATCATGATGGGCCTCACTTATGGGCTACATATGTATCACATTGGGCCTCGCTCATGGACCTCATGTACATCACGATAGGCCGCAATACATGGGCCAGAAATATGTCACAATGGGCCACATCCCACGGCCTAATACACACCACAATGGGCCTCATCAGATGAGCCGCAATTGCATCAAGGTGAGCCTTAACGGATGGGCCACAAATACATCAGATGGGCCACATACCTGGGCCTCAAATACATCACAACGGGCCACATACCTGGGCCTAATACACGTCACAATAGGCCGCATGACATGGGCCTAATACACATCACAATGGGCCGCATGACATGGGCCTAATACACATCACAATGGGTCGCATGACATGGGCCTAATACACATCACAATGGGCCGCATGACATGGGCCTAATACACATCACAATGGGCCACATGACATGGGCCTAACATATATCACAATGGGCCGCTCAATGGGTCGCACAAATGGACCTCATATACATCAAGTGGGCTGCATCAATGGGCCGCACCAATGGGCCTCGTATACATCAAGTGGGCAGCACCAATGGGCCTCATATACATCAAGTGGGCCGCGTCAATGGGCCGCACCAATGCACAATAGGTGGGCCCCGCACATGCAGCAGATGGGCCCCACTAGATGGTCGGCGTGGATGTAAAATGCATACATCAGGTGGGTCACATGTCCCACAGACAGTGTGGATAAAACATATATCGAGGCAGGCATCATATGATCTAGACGGTTAGGATATAACACATCATGGTGGAGTCCCCACCGTCCCAACCTGATGGACAGTGTGGATCCAATCATAGATCAAGGTGGACCACGCGTATAGGAACCACGTCCAACACATGGACGGGATGACGTGGATGAAACACTTACATCATGGCTGGTCCCATGTACAGATGGACGACGTGACTAAAATACATACATCAGGGCCCCAGTTGGACAAACAACGTGAATATACAACGCATGCATTATGATGGGGCCCACCGTCCACGCTGGACTGAATGGTGTGGATCAACACCGATACATCACTGTAGTGTCCCACCATGTAGAATAGATGGATGGCTGGGATAAAACACTTACATCTCACGTGGGTCCCTCAGCAGGGATGGAACACGTACATCGAGGTGGTCCCACACCACTTACTGACGTGGTACAACAGCAGCAAGCTGCTAGTGAGAGGTATACTAGCCAATCCGATTCCTAGATGGGTCCACGTGGTGGGCCACCATCTGGACGGATGGTGTGGATCAAATCCAGCAGAGGTGGGCCACGTCAAAATGGATGGGTGGTGGATATACAATACATACAACCAAGGTGGGACCCACAGAATTTACTGACATACATCATAGCAGGTGGGCCTCACCATTTGGACGGTATAGATGAACCACATACATCGTGTGGGACCCACAGAAGTGACGTCACTGCAGCAGCTGATAGCTGCGTGTGGTAGACCAGCCAATCCGCTCCTCACATGTGGGTCCCACCATAACGTTATAAATATATACATATAATATAAATATTATTATTATTATATTATTTTTTTGTTGTTTTGAAGGACCCCATCGTCTAGGGGGGTTTGGATTTCGTCTAACGGACGGTCTGGATTACGTCCCTCTAGATAGGGCCCCTCATGGATGGACGGTGTATACAACACACCTCAAAGTGGGCCCCATGTACGGACGACGTTGGTGAAACACATACAGCATGGTGGACCCCACCGTCCAACCCATCTGGACGGTGCAGGTATACCAGCCAACCTGTTATCCTCATCAAGGTAGGCCCCACGTGGAGGGTGGGTCCCATTGTCCAAGGTCTGGACGGTGTAGATGCACCACACGTGCAGGGCCCACACAAACTGGACGGATGGTGTGGATTAAATCCATACATCATGGTGGATTTCACGTGCTGGGTACAATACGGTAGGCTTCACCTGAAATTTGAATCTGCCTCATCCTAGGCCCGGCTGGATGGATGGTGTAGATGTAAAGCACGTACGTCTAGGTGGGGTCCACACGTGCGTGGCCCACCAGCTGGACCAAGCTGGTAATAGCTCTCCAGCGTCCAGGCTTGCTGGACAGTCTGGACAGCAGATGTCCAACAGTCCTGGCCCACCGGCCGATGAACGGTTTATAATACATCAAGGTAGGTCCATGCCGATGTGGCCCACTAGGTTTGGATTAGATTGATATTTTTGTTTCCTTCGTCCTGGCTGGCCTAAAACGGGCAGCAAGGTGGGCCCCATTCGCTGGACGTCCAGAAAATCTGGACAGTACAGATTGTTGATCACTTCAAGTGGGCCACACACCTTATCATCATCATCATAAAAGAAGAAAATGAAATGAGAAGGGGGAAGAGAGAGAGAGAATAGAGAAAAAGAGAGAATCAGTGGAAATAAGAGGGACCTCGCCACTATGGGCCCCTCTAGCTTACAATCACATACATCAAGATGGGTCCCACCATATGTGGGCCCTCTAATCATCAAATCCAAATAAAACATCACCCACCTTTGATCTTCTCAGACTTCTCCTCATCATTAGCTCCAAAGGAACAAGGTTTAAGGGTTGAGATGAAACGTAGAAGGTGGAGATGGGAGATAGGAAGTAGGCCACACAAAGCTCTCTCATGGAGCTTGGACGGTTGCTGAGGAGGAAAATGAGAGAGAGACGAGAGAGAGGTGTAACACCCTAAAAATCAGGGGTCGAGTATAACTCAACTCCCGAGTTCCAACGCATCACTTATGCAACATAAATAATGCTGATTAAATGTTGTCTGTGTTAGAACAATAAACATGAGTGAGATTATACCAAAAATAGTATTCATACTCCAGATCATTAGTATAAAGGCAAGCGAAAGACTGAACTACATATACATGTATGTAATGAAACAAAAATCATTTTTGTTCTCCAGAGTATGAATCTATTTGAGTTACCATATACATATGTTTGTTTTGTGAACAAAATGTCAAAAATAATCTAAGAGGCGATCCCTGCAAATCCTGTCAGTCCGGCAGCCTAGTCGAAGCCGCCATAGTACTGCATATAAGAGAACTCCTCCTGGTCCTCGTCATAATCAGGCTCCGCCTCCTGAGTTGTCGGCTCGTCTAAACCTGAGACAAAGTCTGGTTGGTGTGCGCAACACCGTCCCGTAACGTGGGAGTTAGTAGCTAACTCAGTGGAACAATAAAGCATAGGTTAACATGTTATCAATACAGTCAAGCAGTAATGATAAAGCAGTAAAATCAAACACTCCTAACTACTCTTATTAATGTAAGTATGGATGCGGGTATGATGGATGCCCTCACCACACCCTCCCTCGTGCGACACCATCTCACGTTCGCGGTATGCTTTCATCCCTCAGTGCTCCACATCTTCCAGGCACATGCAATGCATGATGAGTATGATTACCGAGTTTTTAATCAGTCCATTTCAAACAACAGGATTGGGAAACTAAGGTACCTCCCTTGTATCATTCCCAAACATGATCCATTCTAGGGTCGTCAGTCCTAGTTAATATCAGACGATGGTGTGTTTTCTAGGTCACTGCAAAGGCTGCCAGGGCTATTACGCACAAAGGTTACACCACTCCCCCATCACCTCTTAAACGATTCATCACAATACAGAAACAGGCCTAGTTCATACTATATACCACGGCAAACCCTAAGGCGCATTGCGATTTCAGAGTATGCTCGAGGTCACTACAAAGGGCTGCCAGGACTGTTACACACAAAGGTTACACCGCTCCCCCATCACGTTATCAATGTAGGCCGACAGCACGAATATAGTGTCCCATACCACCATAATCGGCTCACGAGTTTGGTTGCTCACTGGTCACTACGGGGAGGCACGTGGCCCCAGCGTAGGCCGACAGCTCGACCACGGTGTCCCATACCACCATGCCCGGCTCATGAGTCTTAGCGGATTGAGGTACCATGGTTAACGGGATTCTCACTGGTAAGTTTGGTACCCTAGGTTCAGGCATTAGCGACCAAGCATGGTGAACATACATAAGACACACGGGTTACTTGACGTGCTCGGCTAGCTCGAGCGCACAACAAGTTGAGCGATATGAAGCGCAGAAGCACTTCATGTGGCCAACCACTATCGCCAACCGAAGTACGACATGGGTTCGCTAAACACATCATGTGTGGCGGGATGAATCTCAACCACGATCTCAAGTCTGCTACCGAATGTCTGGACTATGGACATAGTCCCAAACTCAATCAATTCTCAACCATAGCATGTGGAGTAAAGCATGATAAACAAAGTAATTCAAGCACACTAGCAAGCATGTCATAAAGCATATTATAAAGCATGTTATGAAACAAGTTACAAAGCATGTTAAAAAGCATGTTATAGAGCACTATACAAATAGGGATATAAACACATATATTTCATAAGTGAGTGGTTAGAGTAAACAACCACATGGAGGGAATCATACATGTCTCTAAGGTAGTTGAGAACCTCATCTCAGCACCTACCTAAGGCACTAACATCTAAGCACTTACTCCCACAAGCAATTTCACAAACACTTAGAGTGCACTATTTCAACATACATGACGTATGTTAGTAAAATATGTATTAGGGCTGTCCTTTCACCAAACTAGAATTTTATCTGTGTATATCATATTCACACAGCAAATAATCATGACAATTTCATCTCCAAAATTTATACATATGCGGTATTTTCTAAAATACGCAATTTCAACATACATAGTGTATATAAGCAAACATGTATTACGGCGATTCCTTTCGCCAAATGAGTATTTTATCCATATACTATATAATCATACAACAATTAATCATGGCAAACACATTTCCAAAATTTGTACGTATACGGTATTTCTACGTATACCTAAAGTATGTCAAATTCCATATTTTGCATCTTTAATCGAAACAGGAAACGGAAAACACTTTGTACATGTGCAAATACATGCAGATCATGAATCTATCATTATCTGACATTAAAAGCATTGAAAACCGTAACCTATACACCTAAAGTCCTCATCTTGCACCTTGGAATCACCACGGATCAGCAAGGTTTGGTGGGTTTCCGTATTCGGCAGTTTTATAGCCTAAAGAGTGAATCCGGTTAGCTATTTCATAACCTATAACCTTCACTCTCCCAAACAGATCTAGGGTTAGGATTTCTTACCTTAAAACGGAGTCGGTATTGCCAGGAAAACGTCAAGGAAGGGGTGGTGCAGCCCGTGTGGTGGTCGAAAACAGTAGGAGGAAGATTCTCCCACAAATCTCAAGCTTTCTCTCTCTTTTTTTCCCTCTTCTTCTTAGGGTTTTATCCCAAATTCGTATGGCTATGAGAGGGGCTGCCCTAAGGTCCTTATATATCCTAAAAACTCTCCGGAATAGACTTATATGTTCAAGGTATACTTTAGTTATAAGCAAATCGGCGTTAATTCAGTTCAAAAGAGGGTTTTTGGCGGCCCTCCTTGAGCCAAACGTCGGTCTTAAGCTCTCTAACCTTGGATCTACGTGGGGTTATGTTTTCGCCTCGGTCGGAATCCCAGATCACGCGTGGCGGACCATTTTCAGTTCAACGGTCAGTGGGCCTCGATCCGAAATTCTAAGTACATGTAAATGTTCCTGAAATTTTTCCTGATCCGAGGGTGTATTTGGGTCAGATTCTGACGGTCTGGTTGCTTATAAAATGTACGCAAGCGATACGTGCCAGATCACTATTCAAGATATTTATTTTGTAAAGAAAACAAGGGTTTTCACACTCCCTCGCTCCGGACTCGAGCGAACGGCCGTGGGACATCGTCTGAACTTGATTTCCAAGATGGTTGTCAAGCCCAGCGAGGCGGTCCCGATTCCTTAACTTCGTATTATTCGGACTCCCGATGTGCGGTCTAGACCTGATACGGAGTTTCAATTCGTTCCCGAGAGCAGTCGGGTAATGAGTTTGATCCTAGACTTTAGGGTAACCTAGAGTCAATGATTTTGCAAGTTTTGGGTCTTGCAGATCGTATTTAAAGCGATTCCATTGGATTTCATGGCTAATCTAGTTTAGCACTTAGTTAACTTTGTTAAATTTCTAAAGGATTTAATCCGAAGTGATTTCTGGTCGAGGTGATACTCGAGCCCTTGTACGGAAATTTACGGGTTGTTACAAGAGGTGATGTAAGGAGAGAGAGGGATGGCAAGTGATGGATGGAGTGAGTGACGGGTGTACTTGACTAGGTATGGGTTGTAAGAGAGAGAGTTGACTTTGGGGTTGCTCTTATACTTGACATGATGGGATGTGGTGTGATTGATTGATGGGACATGTTCTCTTGGGATTGCAACGCGCGACATTTTCCTTGAACTGAACGCGACCCCACATCTCCTGGCCTGGGTATCACCTCGGCACGCGAGACATGACGTCGGAACCGCGGCAACGGCGCAGTCGCAAGGATGGATACAAGTCTCGGGTCGAGCCGGCTTGAGTTGACAGGGTACGACTTAAGGTAGCGCACAAATGCAGATAACAGATCTCGGGTTGTCGAAATTCGACCGGGAGGACCGCGGAAGCCTACGGAATGGTATGGGCTAGGATACGGGTCTTACAGACCATCTCTCATGAAGAGATAATGGTCACACTACGAGATGTGTAATTGAGTATTTAACATGTTTAAGAATATAGGAGAACTCAAGAGGAGTTGACATATGTTCCGTATTCAAGCTGAGGACACAAACTGATACACGGCTAGCTAGACTGAGGCCATGCATCAGTTAATGGCCATGATGAACGAAAGAACACTTGTGGCAATGAAGTATAACGTCGAGGAAGTTTTATCGGTAACGCGGTTTAGCCACCACCTATGCCTCCCCCACAACGGAATCCACGTCCAATTCCAGTTTAGGATATATTAAATGTTTTGTTACCAGTCAAGTTTAGGCAACTAGAGTGGGGGGCCATGTATTTTATTCCTGAGATTTGGAACCAAGGTTTACTGGGAAGACAACATTTCCAGCAATTCCCTAGGAACCTGTCATTCCATGAGGGACAAAACCGAGTGGTCCTTGATCCATAGCCGATGGCTGAACCTTAATGAGTGGATGTAACGCCCCAGCTTTCATTACCCAAGTTTAATACTCGTTTTCTGAAAACCTGAGTGTTAACCATTTAAGATAGCCCGATTTCACGTATATATTGAAATTGCGGTATAACTGCTGTTACTGAAGTATGAAGTATGACTAAGTGTCCTAGATGGGGGTGAATAGGATTTTTTCAAAATTTGTTATCTTTTAATAACCACTTATGCTTAACTTTTAAAACGAAAAAAGTAAGGCAAAGCAACTCTATGGCTTCCAAGCCAATAGAGGGTCCAATTCACATAGGCTTACAAAAGATACATATGTAAACAGTAAAGCCTATAAGGATAATGTATATTATGTGTGGGATGTGATTTCTATCAATACTTATACATTAACTAAATTATGCATCATTGTGAACATGTTGAATATAAGAATAATTAGATAAATGTACTCGAAACATTCCTAAACACAATCATATATAGTGGTTCAGCTACTTGCCTACTTCACTCCCGGCAGACGCACTCTCTCCTAGAGCGTACTAAATTTCACTATCCAATGGTTTTAAATCGGGTCAACTATGAACTTTCACAACCTACACAAGGTTAAACTAGGACACCTACGCAAGGTTCCTAGATGCCTACACAAGGCAACCGTCCTACCTAAGGACACAACACAACGAGCCTACACAAGCTAGGCATTAAGAAGTTCCAAAGATAGTATGATTAGTTGGAAACTTCATGAATGCTAGAGTTCATAATTCAATCCAAGCATGAATGATATGAGTTAATGCTCAAGCAAGGGATTGAATGATGAACTCTAATGGGAAGGAGAGAGTGAGTATGAGGGTAAATAGATCTTGGAATAACAGGCTCAAACTCTCTTGGATTCTAGCTCATTTTAACCAGAACAACACTTGTGTATTTATAGAGGCAAAATCCCAACGGTCGAAAAATGGGCAAAATTTTGAACTTGTCGATGTCATTGAAGGGTGTTCGATGTTATCGAAATTTGAATTATGATATTATCGAACCATCTTCGATTGCATCAACTTCCTTCACAAGATTTAATTTGGGTGCAAGAAAAATTCTAACTGTGTTTCATTGAGCATCCTTCAATGATATTGACGTGCACTTCGATTCATCGAGGGACTCTCGATCCATCGATATCTTCTTTAATAAAATACAAAAGGTTGCTGGACAGTTTTATCTCATGTTCGATATACTCAAGGACCCCTTCGATTCATTGAGGGTTTGAATTTTAATGATATCGAATGATCTTTGATATACTCGAAGAAAATAGTTTTTCTTTGAAAAACATACTGGACGAAACCGAGTAAGTTCCGATACGATCGAATAGACTTCGATACTATCGATAACTTACTCTCGATTTCATCGAGGAGGCTTCGATGTCATAGAGGAGCACTTAAAGTATTTTCTATTTCTTTGGAAGATTTTCAAGGTCTAAGTAATCGAGGTCTGTTCGATGTCATCAAAGTGTGAAGTTCGATGATATCGAATTGTACTCGATGCAATCGATAATTCTAGCATTTCTTTCAATTTGTTGCTGGACAGAATGAGTGAATCTTCGATAATATAGAACGATGTTCGATGGATCGAAGACTTCTTTGATGCACTCAACCAGGACTTGTGATTTTTCAGGTTTTGTTTCTTTCTTCCCTTTATACTCTTGGTGCTATATATACCAACTCTACCAGAAGATGTTTCAAATCATTTTAAGGGTAAGTTGGGATTATATGGGTTCCTTTACCTACTAGGGTTTTTTTTTTTTTTTGTTGGATGATGAGGCTATGGCTGACAGGTTTGATCTTGAACATGGCCTTCATCTTTTGTTGAGGCTTCGTCTTGATGTCTTCTTTTAAGTGTTCACTTGAACTGACCGACTCAACACTCATGTATATTGACAAACCAAGGCACTTTCATATTCATATATATATATATATATATATATATATATATATATATATATATATATATATATATATATATATATATATATATATATTCTTTCTTTCTTTTTCAAAGTGAGCATTTCAACGGAAGAAAAACAAATCAAGCATAAAGGAAAGTTTGCATACTCATTTATAATATACGAGCAGCTACCCATGGGGCTTATACGAACCAATGTTTTAATACTAACAAATATAAGAAATAAACAATTTATCATATAAAAAGAATAAAGTGCAGCTAGACTTGATCTGCAAGATCATGTGGCTTCTCTTAGGGCAAATATGACCACACATCCTTAAAAGTTGTATCTTGCTCCTCATTAGTCTGAACCTGAGTATCATTCAAATCACCTGCACCATGTGTACAATCATATATTCAAAGAATGAGTGGCCAGCTCAGTATGAATTCCCCTCAAGATCACAGACCACCACATTAGTTAAGTATAGTTAAACAAAAAAACATACAAAACAATCCATGATGCAATCTTATTTAAATGTATGGATGCGTGAATGCACATCAACTGGGGATGCTCATCCAGTTGGCTTTTGGACAAAACCCATGAGTAGGCCGAAACCCACATGCAAGGCCAGTCACCGGCGAAAATACATCAAGTACGTGCGTAGTGACTAGCTCATACAAATTAGGTTGATTGTTGGTGGTCTTGGAGCTAGCGAAACATACCATGACAAATGATACATGCTACAACATCCATAATTAGCCACTCGTAATTGCTCATATGTCATGAATGCATGATTAGCCCAACTGTTATTATTCCAATTGTAAATAGCCAATTTAAGAAAGCTCAAAGGTCGCTATGAGGGGGTCGTCACCCAACATAGGTCGACAACTCGTGCATAGTGTCCCATACCATCATCTTCGGCTCATAAGACTCCAACACTAAGATGTTTAATGGTAACCTTCTCAACTAATGACCAATCATAGTTTAACCAAGTGGAACTTACCATCGCAGGGTTATACGAAAATAATCCATCAAAGCCATAGAAGGCAAATATTTAATCAAAGCCACATTGGACAAATATTCAATCGAAGCCACATAGGGCAAACATTCAATCAAAGCCACATAGGACAAATATTCCATTAAAGGATGCGATAACAAAAATATTATCTTTAAAAGCCATATAGGCACAAATGATCCGCAAGATGGTAAGTCCATGACAAAATTTCATTTAATCCAATACACAAAATGGTCATTAGTTCGAGGGTCCATTATAATCAGAATCAATCAAGTTACATCACAATTATGGATATACATATATAAGTGGATATTTTCACTAATTAATGTAGAAATGCAAGGTTCATAGACAATCCACAAGTATGAGAAGATATTCAAGTGTAATATGTAAATGTTGAGCGTATAATTTGAGGATCTATCCTAATAACAACACAAGTAATCATAAATTATCAGTCAAGAATGAAAAGGGAAACTGTCACTTAAACTAATATGAAAGTGGAAAGCCCAAGTGAAAAAGTCATCACCTTACGATTCGAATCGCCAACTAATGTTACTAGGAAGCGCCCACGCCCTTAGAATCGGATCCTATTATGAATTATGAAATTGTATAGTTAGATTAAAGTTTTACATGCTACCTATGGTTAAGATCATAGCTTAGGGTTTGAATTAATTAAATTTAGTATTTCATCCTATAGTTTTGTTCTAGGCTTAGATTTTAGGATTTGAACACTAATTGATGTACGATTGATCGCAATGTTAAAAATATTAATAATTACAAAATCACCATTGACATTAATGATATAATTAATAGTAGTTAACATGATAATAATAATCATTATGATGGTAAAAAATAGTATAATTTACTATCAATGATAATATTTAAGAGTGATAAATAAAATACTAATGTTTAATAATTGTAATTTTATTTATAATACTAATATTAGCGTAAATAATCTACTAATGGCTAATCATAGCTATATTAATAATCATGATAATAATAGTGGTAACAATGATAATTGTAAATCAAAACAATTATAGTTTAGGAAGAAAATGTTAACTCACCTTATGTTGAGACTCAAATATTGCATATTTTCCCTCATTTATATCTTAGTTTTATGAACATTCTATTGCTTAATGTTATGTTTTATGCATGTTTATGTTGCAAGGTGAATCTGAGAGCTTGGATTGAAAAGAATTCTAAAAGCATGGATTTAGTGCTCAAGAATCACTAAGGCAAAGGAAGGATCTTAGGAGACCAAGAACGGAGAATTCTCATGCCAAAGATCCAATGAAACCAAGTACAAAGGATGGAGAAAAGATTAACAAAAGCACAAGTTAAACAGAAGAAAAATAGGACAGTTCGGTGCCACCTACTGCAATTTTGGTGCCACGAAAGTGTACAAAACAATCCAGTAAGAAAATAGCTTAATTCAGTGCCACCGAAGCCAGCTTCGGTGCCACCTAATGCCATTTCGGTGCCACCTACTAACATTTCGGTGCCACCTACTACCATTTTGGTGTCACCTAAGTACTCTGCACATACAATTTCATATGTGATAAATTTCAGATACGATTTTGGTGCCACCGAACTAACTTCGGTGCCACTGAAATCGTGCAGAATTGTCGATGCGGATTGTGTAACTTGAGGCCGTTTATGGAAATTCCAAGTCGGTACGAAAGGTGGAGCTTCACAACTATAAATAGGAGTCCCTAGGACGTTTCTAGGCATCTTCTAGGGTTCAAGGAGTGGAGCAAAAGGGTGGAGCTGCCGTCCGAGAGTTCTTCTTCTTCTTCTTTAGTTTTTTTTTTTTTTTTTTTTTTAATGCTTTATTTGAGTGACTTTAGTTCAATCATGTCTATGGTTGGATAAACCTCTTAGCTAGGGCTAAGAGGTGAAGCTTGTAGCGTGATTGGGATGTTTGCTTTGCTTTGATTCATGTTATGTTGAACCTCATTGAATTCTAGTTTGATTATAAAAAATATTTTTAGTTTTTAATGGTTTGTTGTGACAAATTACAATAGATTTACGATATCTCTGAATGATCCTTTCTATTTTGAGATTGCTGGATTGGTAAATTCTATTATTTGCCATTGTCTCATGGGCATGGTTGGGTGACGGAATCCCTTCCAATCTTCCCGATTATCCTCCTTTGAGGACTGGATTAATGAGAAGTTCAGAGATATGACCATCTCTTCTTTTCAACTAGATAAGATAGGACTCTGATTCCAGTTGTGTCCTTGAATCAAGCAAGGTAGCATCCTGAGAAGATACAAGTGGATCCTTGGCACCCTAGTTCCCATTGTTAATTGATACTTTACTCATTACTCAAAATTACTCATTTAAATTCAGATTTCTGCTTTAGTTCTTCATCTAGCTCTAGTTCCAGTTAAATTCAAAAGACATACAAGTTTAGTCCCTATGGATTCGACCTCGGTCTCATTGAGATTACTACTACATCGCGACCCTACACTTGGGGTTGTGAACAAGTTTTTAGCGCCTTTGTCGGGGACTAACGGTTGCATTTTTCTGAATTTAATTAGATTTAGAATTAGATTAAGATTAGGGTTAACTTGTTGTTTTATTTTTAGGTTAGAAATTTTTCTGCTTTATTTTAGAAACTAACGTTGTTTTCTGTTTTGTAGGGTCCTGACCTAGCATCTCCCATCTGGTGACTTCGTTCTAACTCTCTCTTTCTTACTTCTTATTTGCTGTAGTTTTTAATTCTTAAGTTTAGGGTTAAATTCTGAACTTGAAGGCTGCGAGTATTTCATGCCCAAGTGGGTTCATGACAACACTCGACGTCTCTTAAGTGAAGGAAGATTAGTTAAGGGGTTATCTATCCATCACAAGATTAGACACTGCTTGAGATCCTCAGAGTCAATTGAAGTGATGGCTACTAATCAACCGGCCAATCAACCTGCAATTCAACCTCAACCTCCAGTTTCGGAAGCTCAGGATGAGAATGAGGTGCATCATGCAACCCATCTCGTACTTTACGAGACTATTTACCACTTGTGGGGTGAGTACACCTTCCTGTATGGTCTTTTCAGAAAATACAGAAAATATAGGCATCAAGCCAGGAGTGATCCAACTCCTTCCCAAGTTCCTTGGACTTGAATATGAAAATCCATATCTACACTTGAAAGAGTTCGACGAGATAATAGCCACTTTGTATTTTCCTAATGTGTCTGAGGACACAATTAGGCTGAAACTCTTTCCTTTCTCCTTGAAAGAAAAAGAAAAGATGTGGTTACATTCATTATGTCCACGATCTATTGGCAAATGGAATGACATGACAAGGGAGTTCATAAAGAAATTCTTCTCATATCATAAAACGCACACCATCAGAAATTCGATCATGAACTTCGCCGAAAAGGAAGATGAAACATTCTTCCAATGTTGGGGTAGTTCAAGGATCTTGTCAGTTCATGCCCACAACACGGTTTTGAAACATGACGCATAACAAAATTTTTTCATGAATGACTGACATCTTCTATGCGCCAATTCGTCGAGACAATGTGCAATGGGGAATTCATGAACAAAGATGTCGGTGTGTGGGATTACTTTGACAAACTCGCTGAAACCGCACAATCATGAGACATCTGCCTAATAACTAGCACCACATCTAAGCCTACTCAATCAAAGGAGAAGGGCAGAATATATCTTTTGAAAGAGGAAGATGATATAAATGCTAAAGTGGCCTGTCTTACAAGGAAACTCGAGGCCATGGAGCTTAAGAAGGATAAGGATAAGGAAGTTGTTTGTGGTATTTGTGATTGCAATATTCATACAACTGAAAATTCTCCAACAATACCTACTTTTCAAGAAATACAAAATGAACAATCGAATGCCATAAACAACTACCAAAGGCCTTTCAAAGGAACCTCCTCAAATAAATACGACTCCAGCTGGAGAAATCATCCAAATTTCAGTTGGAGGAATGAACAATCTGCAACACCTCAAGGTATCCTTAACCAATTCCTGGATCAAAGGAAACCTCAAGAGGACCCGGTTCTAAAACATATTCAAGACCAAGAGCTACTGAATCAGAATATGACACAAGCATTCCAAGATATCGGATTAGCTTTGGGAACGCTTGCGTCGTCTATTCAAAAGATAGAGTCACACTTAACAATTGGGGAGAAAGGGATGCTTCTAGCCCAACTTCTCCCAAATCCAAAACCACAATATGAGATTAGTGGCTCAAGCTCTTCAAATCAAATGGAGTAAGCCAAGTCTATCACCACTCTTAGGGGTGGGAAAACAATTGACAAATCTATTTCGGTAAGGGCTGAAAAGTCTAAGGACTCAGAAATAGATGAAACTGATAGACCTAGCAACACTCCACATGAGTTAGAACTGGAACTTCAAAGCAAACCAGTTGCATTATTCCCCCAACGGTTGATGGCACCAAAATCTCTCTCTTACTCTCAGGACATTCTAGAGGTGCTTAAACAAGTGAAGGTCAACATTCCTTTACTCGATGCCGTTAAACAAATACCTTCATATGCCAAATTTCTAAAAGATCTATGCACGACCAAAAGATGACAAAACATTCAAAAGAAAATCTTTTTAACAGAAAAAGTGAGTGATAAACTAAAGCAGGATGTGCTACAAAAATACAAAGATCCCAGTAGCCCAACCATCATTTGTGTAATTGGGAACTACCGAATTGAGCATGCACTTCTTAACTTAGGAGCGAGCGTAAATCTAATTCCTTACTCTGTCTACGAATAACTCGGTTTGGGTGAACTAAAACCCACCCGGACCACATTACAACTCGCCGATAGCTCGGTTCATGTACCGAGAGGGATAATCAAGGATGTGTTGGTCCAGGTTGACAAATTCTACTATCCATTAGATTTTATCATCCTAAATACTCAACCCATCGTGGATATGAGCACTCAAATTCCCATCATTCTTGGTCGCCCATTCCTGCCTACATCAAATGCAATCATCAATTGTAGGAATGAAGTCATGAACTTATCTTTCAGAAATATGACATTGGATCTCAACATCTTTTTCAGTATGAGCAAACAGGGAGAGGATGATGATGATGCCCATGACATTAATATGATTGATTCTTTTATGGAAGATAGAGAAATCCTGAGTCTATACTCTGACCCTCTGGAGACGTGCTTGGCCCACTCCCATGATTTAGATGATGATATGATTAGGGAGATGGGTGCCATGCTTGATACTATGCTCGTAGTTGAAGTTAACCAGTGGAGGCCACAATTTGAAGAATTACCCCAAACTGATGTAGTGCCTCTACCGTCTAACCTCAAAGCACCGAAGTTTGACCTAAATCCTTTACCCTCTGATTTGAAATATGTCTATTTAGGTTAAGATGAGACATACCCGGTGGTGATTTCTTCCCACATTGAGCAAGAACAGGAGAGTATGCTTATCTCTACTTTCATTGAGCATAAAGGAGCCCTTGGATGGTCGATTGTGGACCTCAAGGGAATTGACCTTTGATTTGTACTCACCGCATTCATCTTAAGGATAATGCAAAGACATTCTGGCAACCAGAACATAGATTAAATCCAAACATGAAGGAAGTGGTTAAGGTCGAGGTACTTAAGTTATTGGATGTGGTATTATATACCCCATATCCGATAGCCAATGGGTGAGTCCAACTCAGGTGGTTCCTTAGAAGTTCGAAATCACCATCGTAGCCAATGCCAAGAATGAACTCATACCAAATAGAGTTACTGTTGGTTGGAGAATGTGCATTGACTATAGGAAGTTGAATACTTTCACGAGGAAGGACCACTTTCCTATGCCCTTCATTGATCAAATCTTGGAAAGGCTAGTTGGTCACTCTTACTATTGCTTATTTGATGGATATTTGGGCTACAATCAGATAGAGATAGCCCTTGAAGATCAAGAGAAGACAACATTCACATGTCCTTATGACACCTTTGCTTACCGAAGGACGCCATTCGGGATGTATAATGCCCTCGCTACTTTTCAGCGATGCATGTTGAGAATTTTTTCTGACATTGTTGGGAAATATTTAGAGGTCTTCATGGACGACTTCTCTGTCTTTGGTCCATCCTTCGGTGAATATTTGAAAATTTTGAAAAATGTGCTGAAGCGATGTGAAGAAAAGAATTTGGTGCTAAATTGGGAGAAGTGTCATTTCATGGTTCGTAAGGGAATTGTTCTGGGACATATCATCTCGTCCATTGGAATTGAGGTAGATAATGCTAAAATTGATCTTATCTCTAACCTACCTCTACCCAAGAGCATATGAGATGTGCGATCCTTCTTAGGACACTGAATTTTACAGAAGATTCATAAAGGAATTTAGTCATTTCTCTCATCCTTTATGCAATCTACTTCAAAAGAATATACCATACGAGTGGACTGAGCAATGCCAAGAAGCTGTCTCTAAGCTCAAGGGTATGCTAACTACCACACCTATCATACAACCACCCGACTAGAACATTCTTTTTGAAATTATGTGTGATGCGTCTGACTATGCTATTGGGGCGGTGTTAGGCCAGAGAAAAAGAAAAGAAGCCCTAAGTTATTCGTTATGCAAGTAGAACTCTAAATCCTGCCCAAGTGAATTACTCTACTACGAAAAAGGAACTCTTAACCATGGTATTTGCTTTGAACAAATTTAGATCTTACTTGATTGGATCTAAGATCATCATCTACACTGATCATGCGGTGCTCAAGCACCTTCTTTCTAAGAATGATGCTAAACCTCGCTTGATAAGATGAATCCTCCTACTTTAGGAATTTGATTTGGAAATAAAAGATAAAAAATGAGTAGAAAACGTAGTGGCTGACCATCTTTCGAGACTTGATCTCCCCGATTCCCTTGAGACGACACCTATAAACGACATGTTCCCTGACGAACAATTGTTTAAAGTCTCCCACTTACCTTGGTTTGCTGATATTGCTAATTATCTTGCCGCAGGTTTCACGCCAACACATAGGACTGCTCAAGATAAGAAAAAAAATTCTATGCCAAGGTACGCAAACTCTTCTAGGATGATCCATATTTATTTAAATATTGCCTAGACCATATTCAAAGGAGATTTGTGCTAGACAATGAAGCTAAAGTGTCATCTCCTTCTGTCACTCTCAGGTCTATGGTGGTCACTTTTCTGCTAAAAAAATCATGGCCAAAATTCTGCAGTGTGCAGCTTTTACTGGCCCACTATGTTCAAGGACACTCATGAGTTTTCCAAAGCTTGTGAGCGTTGTCATTAATTGGGAGCATTGAAGCATTTGATTGGCTTTGAACCCCATTCTGATCATTGAATATGATGCCTTTGAACCCCATTCTGATCATTGAAGCATTTGATTGCTGGGGCATCGATTTCATGGGTCAATTCCCCCAATCCTTTGGGGAATTTATATATTTTGCTAGCAGTAGATTATGTCACTAAATGGGTCGAAGCGATCACGTGCCAGAAAAATAACCATCAAACGGTCATTAAGTTTTTAAAAGAAAACATCTTTTCCCGGTTCAGAACGCCTCTGGCCATTATAAGTGATGGAGGCTCACATTTCTGTAATAGGCCATTTGCAAATTTAATGAAGAAATAAGGCATCTCTGGCAAGGCGAGCACTCCATACCACCCACAAACAAGTGGGCAAGCTAAAATTTCCAACAGGGAGATTAAACACATTCTGGAGAAAATGGTTAACCCTGATGCAAGGATTGGTTAATCCGCTTGACTGATGCTTTATGGGCTTACTGTACTGCATTCAAGAACCCTATTGGAATGTCTCCCTTTAGACTTGTCTACGGGAAAGCTTGCCACTTACCTGTGGAGTTGGAACATAGAGCCTACTTGGCTATTAAAAATCTTAACTTCAATTTGGACAATGCTGGCTCGCTACGCAAACTTCAGTTAAATGAACTTGAGGAAATCCGAAATGCCGCATACGAGAACTCGAGAATTTACAAGGACAGGATGAAGGCATTTTATGCCCAACACATCTTCAAAAATTATTCACACCAGGTCAAAAAGTCCTTCTGTATAACTCTCGGTTACATCTTTTTCTGGGTAAACTCCAATCTCGTTGGACCGGCCCTTTCACTATTACGAATGTCTATCCTCATGGGGCCGTTGAGATAAAGAATCTGAACAATGGCCATGCTTTTAAAGAGAATGGACATCATTTAAAGCCATTTATTGAGAAATTTGATTCAAAGGACATGTTCATACCTTTGAATGATCCTGATTACCAGGATTGACCTCCTAGTCTGACGGAGGTGTAGTTAGGTTTACTGTTTTCATAGAATTCAGGATTAGGATAGTTTGCTTTCAACTTATTTTAGTATTTTGGCTAACCCATCTTCACATTGAGATCCTTGGAAAAAGTCTCAGAATTCCTTCTTTAGGTACTATCTTTCCATCACTAATCCTTTCTTTTTGTTGCCTCTTTTGGATTGCATGCTTATCTCTTGTACATTGAGGACAATGTAGATTTTAGGTTGGGGGGTGTGGATTAGGTAAACTAATCAATGTTTTCTTAGTTTATGAGCAAAAAGTGTTAAAAATTTTCAAGATAAAAACTTGTTTGGAAAATGATAATTTGTGGACTTAAGAATTCTTTGAGTATGATGACAAGGTAGAAAGTGAATATTGAATGGTTGGATCTTGATAAACTAAGTAGCTATCACCTAAGTTCTTCCATTTAATTGACTATGAGAAAATTTGAATATCATGGCACATTTAATTTGATTTTTGTAAGTCATGTTAGAATTTCTGATTGTTAGTATGCGAATCATTAATAGATGATGAGAGTCAAGTCTGGAGAATTTTATCCACCTTAAAAAAAGAACTAGTTAAAAAACAGGAGATCGACAAAAAGGTCATGTATGGTGAAAAGACTAAAAAAGTTTGAACAAGAATGAAAAATCTGAAAAGACTGAATGAATATTAATGGCCGTCGATATAAAATAAAAAACTGGAAAAAGAAGGAAAAAAGGATAAGTTCGGAATCAATACTTAAGTTTTCAACCAATCTTGAAGTGATGAGCATGGCTAACATGATGAAAAGATAACATGTTTATGGGAAGTAAGTTGATTTTCACTGAGCACATTAAAAAACTTGGTATATAAACTTACACTCTGATATAATTGATAAAGAATATATTTGCTAGATTGCTTCTATGATTCGGCTCTAGGTTTTCAAAACCTCATTTTCTCACCTTAAGTCTACTCACTCATACTTGATTGCACAAAGGATTGATTTCTGAAAAAATATTTGAACATTGAGAATTGAAGATTATTTTATGCATGTTTTGCTTAAGACTAGCAAAATGCTAGTTGGGAAGTATGTTGAGACTCAAATATTATATATTTTCCCTCATTTATATCTTGGTTTTATGAACATGATACTGCTTAATGTTATGTTTTATACATGTTTGTGTTACAAGGTGAATCTGAGAGCTTGGATTGAAAAGAATGCTAAAAGTATGAATTTAGTACTCAAGAATCACCAAGGCAAAGGAGGGATCTTAGGAGACCAAGAATTAATAATTCTCATGCCAAAGATCTAAGGAAACCAAGTACAAAGGATGGAGAAAAGATTGGCAAAAGAACAAGTTAAACAACAGAAAAATAGGACAGTTCGGTGCCACATACTTCCATTTCGGTGCAACCTACTGCGATTTCAGTGCCATAGAAAGTGCACAAAACAGTTCAGCAAGAAAACAACTTAATTCAATGCCATCGAAACAGCTTCGGTGCCACCTACTGCCATTTCGGTGCCACTTAAGTACTCTGTACATACAATTTCAGATGCAATAAATTTCAGATACGATTTTGGTGCCACCGAACCAATTTCGGTGCCATCGAAATTACGCAGAATTGTCGACCCGAATTGCGTAACTTGAGGCAGTTTGCAGAAATTCTAAGTCGGTACGAAAGGTGGAGCTTCACAACTATAAATAGGAGTCCCTAGGATATTCCTAGGCATCTTCTAGGGTTCAAGGAGTGGAGCAAAAGGGTGGAGCCGCCATCCGAGAGTTCTTCTTCTTCTTCTTTAGTGGCTTTTTTTTAATGCTTTGTTTGAGAGACTTTAGTTTAATTATGTCTATGGTTGGCTAAACCTCTTAGCTAGGGCTAAGAGGTGAAGCTTGTAGCGTGATTGGGATGTTTGCTTTGCTTTGATTCATGTTATGTTGAACTTCATTAAATTCTAGTTTGATTATAAGGAATATTTTTAGTTTTTAATGGTTTGTTGTGACAAATTACAATAGATCTGCGATAGCTCTAAATATCTCCTTTTCTATTTTGAGATTGCTGGATTAGTAAATCCTGTTGTTTGTCATCGTCCCATGGGCATGGTTGGGTGATGGAATCCCTTCCAATCTTCCCAACTCTCCTCCTTTGAAGACTGGATCAATGAGAAGTTTAGAGATTTGACCATCTCTTCTTTTCAACTGGATAAGATAGGAGTCTGATTCCAGTTGTGTCCTTAAATCAAGTAAGGTAGCATCCTGAGAAGATACAAGTGGATCCTTGGCACCCTAATTCCCACTTTTAATTGATACTTTACTCATTACTTAAAATTACTCATTTAAATTTAGATTTCTGCTTTAGTTATTCATCTAGCTCTAGTTCTAGTTAAATTCAGAAGACATACAAGTTTAGTCCCTGTGGATTCGACCTTGGTCTCACCGAGAAAATTACTACATCGTGACCCTACACTTGGGGTTGTGAACACCTTAGTTGACTCGGTAGCTCAACCCGATGACTCGACCTTGCCTCAATTCGAACTCCGTGCTCTAATGCCAATTGACTGAACTCAGCTGAACTTATCTGAACTCAGTTGAACTCGATCGGTCTTGGATAGACTCAGCTGACCCTAACTAATCTTAGATGAACTCAGTTGAACTCAGTTGGTCGTGGCTAGACTCAGCTGAACTCGACCGAACTCAGTTGAACCGAGTTAAGGCTAAACTCGGCTAAACTCACCAAATCATCCTACCACTGCCCCTTCTTATTCTTCTTCTTCTTCTTCTTATTCTTCTTCTTCCCTTCTTTATTTTTCTTCTATTCCTTCTCTTGGTGCCAAGTAGGGCCTGAGTTTGGCCCAGACCGCCTCAACCTGCCTCGACTCAATAGCAAGTCGACTCGACTGTAAACACGGTAGCAACCTCAATTGTAAATCCCTTATCTTTCGATGCTACTTTCTTCCTCTGAAATGACCAACATGCTCGGAACTCCAAAAGGACTCTGAACACAACTTAAATCATTCACTTGAGTTGGTTAGTGAATCACGGACTCCGAACACAACTTAAATCGTTCACTTGAGTTTGGCCCAGGCTCAACCGATTCTCTCTCTATCTTTTTCTTCTTCCTCTCTCAACCTCTCTCTTTTTTTACTTCTTCCCCTTCCTTCTTCTTTTATTCTCTTTCTTTTCTAAACACCTTGCCCAACAAGGTTGCTAAACCCAGGCTTGGCCAAACATGGTGAAGAATGGCCGAGTTGACTCAACAGAATTATGGCGTAGGGGGTGGATTTGAACCAACAACCCTCTCCTCTCTTTCCTTCTCCTCCTATTTACTTTTGCTTTTGCTTCTCTCTCTCTCTCTCTCTCTCTCTCTCTCTCTCTGGAATCCTATCGGGTCTGGACTTAGATGGAGTTTGGGCAAACCCAACCCAAGTCGCATAACAAGTTGCTGGTTTGGTAGTGAACTCGACAGAGTTGGATTGGCGAACACCCATTCTCTAACCTTTTCCTTTCTCTTTCTTCCCTTCTCATCTCTTTTATCTTTCATGAACAGATAAGGTTGTTAGTGCACTCATTTTGCATCCTAGTTTGTCAATCACGTGAGCCGTTGTGTCCATAGTCGATTGAGCCTTTGGAAAGTGAAGACCGAAGACATATGTAGAGTAGAAGCATTAAGGAGCATGTAAAGGTAAAAGAGATGCCTTAGTGACCTTAACTGTTGACCAAAACAACCCTATAACCTCTAGATGATCTTGTCCCAATTAGGAATATTAATTTGATCATCCCTTAGCCTTATGAGACTAAGAAAAATATGATAAAGAAGGCTAAAAGAGGTATGAATTTGTTGTGTAGAAGATAACCCAAAACAACAGATTTTAAGCCATGTTCGATGACATCGAGCTGCCATCGAACAACCTTCGATGGATCTAAGACCTGTCTGATGGCATCGATTGAGAGTCGGGAATCTCCAGCAACCAAATTGGATTTATGGCTAGAATTCTCAATGGCATTGAGGTCCCTTCGATGGAATTGAAACTTAAGTTTCAATGGCATAGAAGTCTCCTCGACGACGTCGATTGAGATCCTGAAATGTCCAACAAGTTGGGATTTTTCCCCTGACTCTCTCGATGACATTGAAGTCGCTTCGATGGCATCGAACAACGATTTTCGATGCAATTGAAACAGTCTAGAATTGTCCAGCAAGCAGACATGATTTTTGGTTGAAATCTCGATGGCATTGAAAAGCCCTTTGATGGATTCAAAGGAATCCTCGATGGCATCGAAGACCCTTCGATGGCATCAGCAAGACCAAAATCTGCTTGTTTTTTGATGGTTGGTGCTTGAACTGTTTATAAAGGGGATTCGGTCCTTGGGCTTTGGTATGGGTTTTTGGTGCAACTAGAGGTAAGATGATCCCATAGGCTTATCCTTCACTCAATGCCTCTATTCCTTTGAGATTCAAATACCTCCCTTGAGATTTCAACTCTAATGAGGATTTCAACCTCACTATTGAAGAAGTGCCTGAACTCCTCCATTTCCTAGAGTTTGGACTTAAGCTTATTGGTAGATCATTGTCCAAGTCTTCTAGGAGACCCATCTTGTTGAATCTTCTAGGATAATCAACTACCCACTAGTTGTAGGAGATTCAACCCACTCCCATCACCTTGGTCATCTCAACGGAGCATCAAGTGTAAGGCGATTGATCGTGGAGTTGAAGCCATGGCGAAGCAGTAGCAATGTGATCGAGGGAGCATCGGGTAGCTGATTGAAGCACGGGAGAGAGAAGATCAAGCAACCCAAGAGCCGCATCAAAAGGGGCTTAATCCGACAACTAAGTTGTTAATTGTAGGGTTTCAAGTTTGTACTCCGACCTTATGTAGGTTGAAGTGCAAGAGTTTGTTTTCAAACTCACCTAGGTTCTTTCGTAGGACCTTGGTCTGTGTGGCCTAAATCCATAGTTCTTGTGTAAGACCTAGGTTGTTAGTTAGCCAAAGGAAAAACCAACTCAAGTCCTTTGTAGGCCTCTGATGGGAGAATACGTGTAGTGTCCATGTGTAGGACATACTGCCTTGTGTAGGCATTATAGGCTGCCTTGTGTAGGCTCTAAAAGTTGCCTTGTGTAGGCATAAAGTTGCCTTGTATAGGCATAATGAGTTGCCTTGTGTAGGCACCTTAGTTTAACCTTGTGTAGGTTGTAAAGGTTAGAGGTCAACTTGATTTAAAACCTTTGATAGTGATATCTAGTAGACTCATGGGTTGAGTGCATCCTCTGGGAGTGGAGTAGGCACGTAGCTGAATCACTATACATGACTATGTTTAGGATTGTCATTTGAGCATTTGTTTAATTATGCTATGTGGTTAAATGCTTAATTACTGTATGTATTATTAGATGAATGATGGGATTGATAGGAAGCATATCCCACACACACATGTACATTATCTTATAGACTAGTTGCTTATTGGTATATCTTTGATAGTCTATGTGATTAGAACCTCTATTGGCTTGGAAGCCTTAGAGTTTCATTGCTTAGTTTAATTTAATTGGTGATTAGTTTAAACTAGGCAATTGGTGTTTTTAATAGCCATAATTTTTAATAGGTCCTAATCACCCCCCTCTAAGACATAACCTTCATTCTCTAGCTCCGCCATACTTTTGCCTTAAACGCATAAGCGGTTTATCTGCAATTTCAAGGGTCACCCAACTCAGACTGAACTCAGTCTAGACTCGGTGCAGCAAAATTCGCGTCTAACTCCCTCTCTCTTCTTCACTATCTTCTTCTTCTTCCACTACTTTTCCTTCTCCCTTCTTCCTCTTTTCTCTCTCCCTGGACGTCCAGAAGACCCAACACTTGCTCAGACTCCACTTGACCCAGTTTAGAAAATGCACTTTAGAGAAGCATTTTGGTGTTGTTTTAAGAGATCTACTGGCTCGACATAAGATATTTCTCATGGTTGATTTCCGTACTTAGGTGATGATCATATGGGCCACACATTGGTGGTTTCAGATATGAAATTTGCAACCTCACAAGCACTAGTAATGGTGCAAGTTCGGCGGGGAAGACAACCAAGCTCCAATGGAGATTCTTCAATAATAACTTATTTCTTCAAAATGATGCTACTGGAGGGTTTTGATCTGCTTCTGTTTCGAACAAGAAACAAATGCATTTGATTTGGGAAATTATCTTATTTAAACATAACAGAGAGAGTGTATGAAGAACAATCATCGTATTATTAATATTGAGTTCATTTACATCCTCGAATATCCCTTGATTTTGAGATAGATTATTTAAAATACAGAAATTGACAGAGTTCGAATATTGAATCTGATATCAAATCCGACAGCATTTCGACTTGTGGTTTGATCATCTCTTTAAGAGGAATGTTGTGCGGGTTTGATCATTTGATTTCCCTCTCTTGAGCTTATATACTTGTGCAAAAGGTGAACTGAAGATTGTGAAAACCAAGATCAACAATTCTGGCAGCATCTTAGCTCTTAACCTTTACTGGCTGTACAACAACCCTATTGAGCGGCTCGTGTAACCGATATGGTCCGCGCAAACCCTTGCATCCCTCTTCTCCTACCTTCAGTCTTCTCTAGAGCTCTAGTCTTCTTCAATCTCCGCAAATGAGAGCGGGAGTGGGGTATTTATAGACTTTCACACATGCAAACCCTCGATATCTGTACCATGGGGCCCACTTTTCATCAATCACCTTCATCCCTTTGCGCGACTCGCGCAATAAATAGGATCGTTTGTGTGGTTCACGCAACCAATACAACACCATCCTTTTGTGCAACTCGCACAATTAATAGGATCATTCGCGTGGGTCGTGCAACCAATATGGGTTGCTCGGACCTGCGTAATCACATAAAATGACACTCTTTGTTCACTTTTCTTTTGAACTTCTGCTTTCTTGATCCTTTCCATCTTTATTCTTTTTTTATGCCTCAACAGATGCCCCCTTGATCATTTCTTTGTTCTTCTGAATCAAAGAATCAGGATCAATCACCCATTCTTCGATTCTTGCAATAGTTCGCGCGACTCACACAATGAGGGCTCGAGTACTGTACTCGGGTCATATTCTCTATAAATACCGGGAGTCTTCCTTTATTCCTCCCTTTCCATTTCCTTCTAGCGAAGCTCTGCCTTTTTGCTATCTCCCCGCTGAATCAGTTTCGTTTGCATGACCCGCGCAACAAGATCCCTGTTCCTGTAAGTTCTTGAAATGTTGCGCTGCTCCACGCATACAATTTTATTTGCGCAACTCGCGCAAACCTCCCTCTGGCAGAATTTCTTCAGACTTAGCTTTTTTTAAAGACTTTTTCTAGAACTTTGAACTTTTTCACCATGGCTCGCACCAAGAGGACTTTCCATATTATTGAACCTTCCACCGCACAACCTTCTCATTAAGAACTGCCAAATCCCTCATCTTCCTAAGCCACTGAACCATCACCATCTTCGGCCCAACCACCACGCAAACGTTTCAAAACCACTAGTAAGCGTCCCGCCTATATAAAGGAGCCCGTGCCTCCTACCTTCGATTTTGCCGATCGGATCGCCACACTGCCCTCTCCTATTCACAGGGCGATCTCTATGGGTGGGATTGAATGACCACCAAGACAAGGCTGAGATTTTGATTGGGATGAGTGGCTAAAGACAACGACTCACTTGCCTATGATGAGTCAAAAACCACCAATGAGGGAAGACACTCCTCCACCATTTAAGTCGAAGAAAACTCGCCGCAACAAAGCCGAGGAATTCCAGGAGAAGATCAGAGAGCATAATAAAAAGAAACTCCAGAACTCCTGGGAGATGGTTCGAGTGATCGAGGGTATTATGAAATTTAATAACCCTTATAAGTAAGGCATGATAGTGATCCCGCTGAACCCTCACCGTCATCAGTCTATCCTCAACTGTGAACCGTCGAATCAAATGGACAGAGAGAAGCTGGCTTACATAGAATCTTGGTCATCGAGGGAACTTAGAATTCTGGAAGGTATCTTGCTACTGAAGAAGTCGAGGCAACAGATTGGCGATGTTCATCAGATGATCTTCCTCACCCCTTCTCATAATCCACACTATCTATTCCCGACTCATTTCTATGAGACGCTTCAGCAACGCTTCAGAGAACGTCGATCGATTTGGAGTCTGGAAGAATTCAAGACGAGAGGCCTCCTGACTTCTCCCAACTATTATCCTAAATGGGCAGCGACGATCTTGGCCAAGCATTCGAAGATTTTGATCAAGATAGATCTCCATAATGCAATAGAAGCTTCATCGCAACATTTCTATAAGGACCCTTCTATTCTGAAAGGCTTCCTTAATTATTGGTGTCCCTCAACCAATTCCTTCCATCTTCCCACGGGCGAAATGAGCATCATGCTCTGGGATCTTCATCGAATCGTCGGTCTCCCAACAACCGAGAAATTCTACGATGAATTTGTACCAACAAACGAAGAACTAACCTACATCTCTTCACCAGGCCGTGTTGCTTCTATCTCAGAAACGACCGCCAAACTTTTTAAAGAGATGTCCAAATTCCCAAATATTCACAAGATTTCACCCTTGCAATGGCTTGCGCATTTCAGCAGAGCCCTTTGGTAATTTCTCTCTAGTGTGGACTAACAATTTCTTATTGCACCTTGATTTATACTTTTCATTATCTGTCTTTCTTTCTCTTCCCAGTTTTAGTGGCAACCATTCGCGAGAATTGGTGGATCTGTGTGAAAACATAAAAGAGCGTTCATAGTATACCCTTGATAGGGAGCTTGCGGCGTTTCTCGTGTATTGGCTGAGTGTGGTGGTCCTACCCAGCTCAAAGTGGGCAGATGCTATTCGCCCTACGGTGTTTGTTGTCGTTGGCGCAATGGCTGAAGGGTTCAAATATTCTCTCGCCCCCCGGTCCTATGCTCAATTTATAGGGCTCTTTGTCACGCCCCAAACTCGGAACACGGGCTCACAAAATTTCGATCGCCAAATCAGGAGCCGACAACCTCTGTAGTGCCCCATTCTCGGCTCCCGGCACTCATATGCCAGATTCTGATCCTGGGATCCTCTAAGGAGGATTTTCAATTTGAATTTTTTTTTGTAATGGAGCATAACTACAAGCATAACCAAGTCATAAAACAACATCACCACATATCCACCATATCAAAAACTTTAAGTATAATGCAGTAAGGGAAATACAAGGTGATCAAAAAGCTCTAAAATAATCTGATGCGAGCTCCTGCCTTAGCGCTGCTGCGATCCAACGTCACCTATACGCAACGGTCATGCATAATCTTACAAAAGCTTAGAGGGTGGTGTAAGTGTGTGTGCAAGGCAAGTGCCAAGTATGCAGTATCAGAGTAACGCAGAAATATGCTGGTAAGTCCATGAATACTATCAGCCGTACCAAGGCTATACGATGCAAGACATGAATGCTATTGGCCGTACCAAGGCCATGCGATGAGAGGTCTATGTAGCCAAATGTCATATGTGAGATGCAACGCAAACATGCCAGTCCTCATCAAGTACATATATCAGTACAGTTCCCTTCTAGGATATCACCGGGGTCTAGTACACTCCACACTGACTGCCGCCTCCCTAATTGCACAGCCCGGTGAGTGGAAGAGACCATACTATCCGCCTGACCAGTAGTTTGCCAATTCCTACCCAGTTCGTCGATAGCGGACCCATTTGCAAGTTGGTCAAACTCAACCTAGTTTACAACCCCCTCGCTCGGGCAGATAAGGCCACACCCCCTTCCAACCGACCATGACACAGTGGGAGAAGCGGCCTACTGGTATTCAACACTCGTGTATCCACTCGGTCTAGACGTTGAAGCATCTCCTGGTACCAAAAAGGTTCTGGGATTTTCACCCATGGACATCCTATGTGCCCACAGTGCTAGAGCCAATATTTTCGGTATCCAATCCGGCCATCCACGATGTGCCTATGGAGGCCACAACCTTGATGTCTCTAGGGTGTACAATGATCATGTCACACATATGCGAGATGCATGAGTCACACCGTCCAGTCATGCTGCAATCCTGCGCGTACCACGCGCTCATGTGGGTAACTCCTATCAGTGAGTCCCATAAATAATCTGCCCAATTGGCATATGCTATGATCAGTCACTACTCATATCAAGCATACATATGATGCATATTGCATGAGTTATGGAATTATACTAAGCATGTTATATGGTGATGAACTATCCTCACAACGAAGATGGGCCTAGACGGCCTACATACAACAAGTATGGGCCTATCAATGGGCCCTAGGGAGAGTTACAATGCAGACATTTAACCATCATTGTTCTTACAATGTGGGCATCAAACCATCATTGCTCCCAAGGCATGGCCCGCCATAGACATCATTACATAAACCATGGTGGAATCACACATTGCAATGGACTTTATATACGTCCCATTGGGCCTCAATCCCATGGGCCTCAAATACATCATATGGGCCACGCTACACAAGCCTAATAATACAAACAAGTGAGCCCCGCACATGGGCCAAAATACATCATGATGGGCCTCATGGATGGGTCGCACCAATGGGCCTCAAGTGGGCTTAGACCACAACAAAATCATTTCAATAGTTGAGGTGTAACATGTGTACCACTGTATACTATTTTTCCATGGGGCACATGACCCACTAATGATGATCAGCACTGTCCAAACATTGTCTATGTAAATCTGCACCATCTAAACATTGGGCAGCACGTCCAAACATTGGACAGCACCGTCCAAACATTGTCCAGCACCGTCTAGTATAATCTGGTCGGTGTGGATGAAATAATACATCATGGTGGTGTCCACGTGGTGGCCCACCAAAGATTTGAGTCTACCTCAGTTTAGTCTCAAGCCTTAAAATGGGCTTGCCAAATGGTTGGACGGTGTGGATGAAACATATCAGGTCAAGGTGGGCCCCACACGCTGCTATGGTGGGGTCCACGTCCTGATGATGGACGGGCATGATAAATACATGCATCATGATGGGATCCACGCAGTGGACGGTGTAGATAAACCCATACAGCATGGGATCCACAGAACTTGCTAGCGTCTGATACGCCAGCCAATCCTTTTCCCAATTAGGTGGGTCCCCACATGGGGCCCACCACATATTATATATATATATATGTATTATAATATATATTACATATAATATATATATATATATTTTATTATTATTATTATTATTATTTTTTGAAGTATGCTGCACGTCCAACGTCCAGATGGACGGTTGGACAAAATACATACATCAAATGGCCTCTAGTGGGCCCCACCCTCACATGTGTCACACGTGTGGGGTGGGTCCCATGCAAATAGGTGGATGGCATTGATAAAGCACATGTATCGTGGCTGGGACTCATGGTCCCGACCCTTTCTATCCAGCGGCGCAGCAGGACGCTGCTGCAGCGTCCTCTGGACGTCAGCAGCAGCAGTGCCTACTGAACAATTTTTTTTTTTTGGGTTTGTTGTAGATTTTCCTAGGAGGGGCCCGTATCAGGAGGATCCAAAAACTTGATGTTTTATTTAAACCAATCTGATTTAAATGATTTTAAACTCGCAAGTATACGAATCAGATGTAGATACGGTATGTATTACGAGATCGTTCCCATGAGGACTGGTTGTCACAATTCGAACTTTACGATTCTTCTTAACTAATCCAACAAATAATTGAGCTAGTGATTAAGTAAACTAATAAAAATCAATGAAAAAGCAGCTGAGAACAAGAAGGAAAATTCAATCAAGGAGAACACTAGGACTTTTGAATCCACCCCTAAGTATCCTGACCCATGTTTTACCTGTTGATTCACCCTAATTCAGATTGATATAAATTTAATAAATAAAGCACACTCTGTGTCCTTGGTCAGGCACACAGAATGTATAATCCCTTAAAGCATAAGAATCACATCTTTCCATCCATGGTCAGGTATGAAGAGATGTAATTCCTATTTCTTTCTCTATAAGGAACCTGTTCATGGTCAAACACAAGCAGCTAGAATAAGATTCCTAACAACATCCACATCTAGACTTTGGTTAAGCTAATAGAATGGAGAAGTACGGAGTTTTCAGTTAAGCGCACTAGAGAAAGAAACAAATCAATCAATTCAGATGAAATCAACAATAAACAAGAGTCATTCAAATTAGGAGCTTCATCTTAGCCCTAGCTAAGGAGTTTAGCTAACAACATGATTAGGCTAAAGAACATAAGACAAAATAAAGCATAAAGGACAAGAAAGGAAAGGAAGAAGAATTTGCTGAAGATGCCTTCGACCGTCTCTCTCTTCCACGTCCCCTGCAAAATTCCCCCTCTCTCCAGCTACTCCCTTCTCTCTTTATAGCTTTTGAAGACGGTGGAAAGATTGTTGAAGTTGGTGGATTTCTTACGTAGCAATCGGTCAGTGTGAAAGAGAAGTCAGTGCCTGTATAGCCGTTACACAATGAAAATCGGAGCCTCACAACTTCGTTCTTCCTTGCATTTCGTTCAAAAGATCAACATCCCTTGGGACGTTTTTGAGTGGCTTACACGATGGACGGTTCAGATTGGTCGTCTGATCATCATGATGGGCATACAACAACCCCAAAATCGGTCAGCAACAGACGCGGAAACAGGGCATGCTGATCTTCTTTTGCTGTGGCGTTGGTGGGGCCCATGATCGGTGATGTACAAGAAATCCACTCTATCTACTCATTGCAGCTCGTAAAACCATTTTAAGTTGGTCGGTTTTGGAGTTCTGTTGACGCGGCCCACTTGATTTATCTTGCGGTAAGGATTTACCGTCTGTTCTGCGTTTGAGAGTACATCTGTGTGTGTGCACATGCATGGGTTTTGAAAAACCTCATGTGTACGGTCGGTTTTCCCTTCTTGAATGAATGGATGGTTCGGATCAGCAAGATGGGTGATGATGGTGGCCCACTTGACGTCGACCGCAACTCTCTGTTGCTGTTTTTAAGCCGCGAAAAATGGAAATTTCCATTTTAATGAAAGAAGTCGAGTCAGCGCCTACTGACCAACTTGGTCCATTCAGTGCACGGAGAGTGCACGGCTTCTGTGCACTCCACTTACATAAAGTGAGCCCCGCCTTGATGTATATGCAAAATCCATTCCGTCCATCCACCTTTTCACCTCATGTAAGATATTGAGACCAAAATTGAAGCACATCCATACATCAGGTGGGCCCAAAATCATGATTCTGAGGGTTGATCTGTCTGTTGGGCCATTTTCACAGGGATCCGATGGTTGAATTTTGACGTGTACGGTTAATTTATGGTCCTCAGGCCATGTATGAAGTTTTGGGCTGAATGGATGGTTGGAACCATGTGATCTTGAATCTTGGACAACTTTTGGGCCTCTTTAACGTGAACGACTTGCTTTCCTCGGATCTCTGTCATGTAAATCCATCAATCTTGGTCCTCTGGAATCCCGTCTATTGCCTTGGTTACTTCAGAGCGTCAATTCCATGCTTGCAGTATCCTTTTTCAGCCCAAGCTCCTGATTACACCCTACATCAAAAACACGATTAAAATATGACGTTAAGCATTAGCATGTACGTAAAATCAGGTACTAATCGACGTCCAATATGTAATATTCGACCTCATCACAACCCCCAACCAGCACTTTGCTAGTCCCGAGCAAAGTATGCGAAAAATATATTGAGAATTACAGGATAATTTCTAAAAACTTGTGTGATTTTGGGAAATAATCCAGATACGAGAAGTCTAAGATTCATGAATGGTAAGCAGTACTTTCTCCTGTAATCAAGCTCACGGTAAACTTCATAATCAAGTTCAAAATATTAATCCATTAATTAGAATAATTCTAAACATTGAGTTTAATGAGTGTATAGTGCAATCTCAGCTTATCATCATTAAAATTCAGATCGCCATTTCATGATACCATTGGTAAGCAACAAGAGCATTCTGGACACCCAAAAACTAAACGTGCCTTACAGATTATTCTTTCATTCTTCCAGATTTTGACTTTTTTTAGTTTTTTTTTTAAAATTTTAAATTTTAAAGTAACGCCGAGGGGAATCAGATCTTCACCTATAGGGAGCAAACCTAGGGTGAAAACCAGTAGCCCAGCCTGTTCCGAATGTCAACCTTGGGAAATCAAATCTTCATCTATAGGGAGCAAACCTATGGTGAAGATTATTCGACGAACCCTTTCAATTCTTTTTTATAAACTGATGCTAAAATTTTTTTCAAGCTGGTTCCTTTTATGCGGAACCTTAATGTGTAAGCGAGATGTGATATGTGAAATCATGACTCAATCAATGTTTACAACTTCTAATCATGGATTAATAACTCGAACTTAACTGTGAAATCTAACAGACAACTGAATCCAAGAGTCATAAATTACCAACATCACGTATCTTTTAATTCTAAATCCAATATGGCCGTCAAAATCACTTCAAATTCACAAGAAATTTCGAAAAAATTGAAATTTTTTCATAATTTTGCTCAAGACCAAGAAAATACTGATTAGGTAACCTAATCTCCCACCCCCAACCTAAAATCTACATTGTCCTCAATGTAAAAGAAATGAGCATACAATGCATATGGGACAACGAAAGTAAAGGAGAAGTGATGGAAAGAGAGTACCTGGATGAAGAAATCGAGAGGTTTTTCCAAATATATCAGCGTGAGAGCGTGTCAGTACAAGAGAGAAACCAACAAAAGCAAACTAACCTAATATAGGGTTAGTTTTGCTAGTCCTCAAGCAAAACAAAAATAACAAAAATAAAATCTTACCTACACCACTTTCGTAAGTATCTCGATTGCATTTAGCGTATGCAACAAGCTTTTAAACCCCTAGGTTGCCCCTAGTGGACGAGTTGTAGTCTTGTGAGGGTTTGCAGTAATGTTACCCACAAACATTGAATTAACTAACTAGGAAAAAGAAATAAAATGAACAGTTAGGTTGCCTCCCAGGAGCGCTAAGTTTAACGTCTTCAGCCGGACAAGCAATGCAAGCAACCATGGATCATGAATCAATCAATCTAAGTAAACCATGGTCAAGTTTGGGTGGTTTCTCAATAAACGCGACCAGTTTAGACTCAGATGGTGGAAGAAGGTCCACTTTAGCTTTCCATTTTGTAGTATCCATGATGGATTAGAGTCAAGCAATGCATTGACTTCTTGGATGGAACAAGTCTCAAGAGTGTCATCGGATGATTTAAGGAAAGAGTCATGCACTAGACTCTCAATCATGTTCACTTCAAATATATCCTCCGAGTCTGACGGTTGTTGTCCAGTATTAAAAACATTGAGTTTAATCTTCATGTTACTAAAAGACAACTTCATAACTTAATTCCTGCAATTTATGATAGCATTGGATGTGGCTAAGAATGGACGTCCAGGATAACCTGAATTTGACTAGTAGGATTCTGGACGGGCTGAGTATCTAGAACGATGAAATCCACTGGAAAATAAAACTTATCAACTTGGATTAGCACATCCTCAATAACACCACGGGGCACCTTGACAGATCTATTAGCTAGTTGTAGTGTTATTTTAGTTGATTTTAGCTCACCAAGTCCTAGCTCCTCATATACAGAATAGGGCAACAAATTAACACTCGCCCCTAAATTAAGCAATGCCTTCTTAATCTTATGATCTCCTATGACACAAGAAATGGTAGGAGCTCCTGGATCCCTAAATTTAGGAGGGGTGTTGTGTTCAATCATGGAGCTGAGTTGCTCCGCAAGGAAGACCTTCTTGTGAACATTCAGCTTACACTTCTGAGTGCATAAATCTTTAAGAAACTTAGCATAAGTAGGGACCTGCTTGATAGCATCAAGCAACAAAATGTTAATTTGCACTTTTTCAAACATGTCCAATATTTCATTAAAGTTGTTTCCTTTCTTAACTTGTGCCAAACGTTGAGGAAAAGGTGCTTTAGGCACATAGGATGGCACATGAGTGGTTCCTGGAGACTCAGAGTGCTTTTGGACTTTGGATGCACTAGTATGTCTCTCCTTTTCATTTTGATCTTTCGATTTGGAATTTGATTCTTCCCTAGGCATCTCTACTTTGTTCTCGATCTGTTTGCCAGACCTAAGGGTAATGATTGATTTGGCTTGCTCATGATATTGTTCTTGGTTTGAATTAGAGCCAATCTCATACTGTCCATTTGGATTTGCCACAGGTTGACTAGGGAACTTGCCCTTCTCTCTCTCACTCAAGATGGCGGCAAGTTGACTCAACTATATTTCCAGCTTGGCAATGGCTTGTGCATTTACATGTAAGCTTTGCTGGTTAGCTTGTAAAGTTTTGGGTGTCTTTTTGAAATTGAAGAGAACTTTGCATAAAAAGATTGAGTGTATCTTCAAGAGATGGTTTCCTTGATTGTGAAGGAAGTTGTTGATATTGCAGAAACTGTTGAAGTTGTTAACTACCAACTTGGGGGTAAGGTTGCATTAAAGGATTTCCAGATGGTCCTCCTTGTTGTGGTCTATTTTTTCAAGAAAAATTTGGATGTCTAGCCCGCCCTGGGTTGTAGGTGTCTGAGTAAGGATCATTCTCAGTTCTCCGAAAAGTTTCATAGCATGCACTTGTTCAGAGAGAAATTCTGGAAATGCTGTACCAGATGGACAAGATTGTGTAGGATGGGCGGGACTGGAACATATGGCACATGACTCGATTTGAGTTGTTTTTGGAGGTCCATTATTTAACAACAAAGCATCAACTTTCTGTGTCAGGCTATCAATTTTGGCATAAAGATCTGGCGTGACTCCTATCTCATATATACCTCATTTCTTTTGCGGTTGGAGATTTCTTTCACCTCTATTTGAATAGTCCCATTGCTGTGAGTTTTCACATAAGGTTTCAAAGAAATTCCAAGCTTCGACATCACTTTTGGTCATGAATGACCCTCCACTGGTGGCATCAACCATGTGACGGTTTTGTGGTGTTAAACCGTCATTGAAGTATTGAACCTGTTGCCACTTCTCAAAACCATGGTGTGAACATTTAAGAAGCAAGTCCTTCCGTCTTTCCCAACATTCATGAAAGTGCTCACCCTCTTTTTGTGTGAAATTAGTAATTTCTCTGCGAAGAGCATTAGTTTTGTGAACGGGGAAGAACTTGTTTAAGAACTTCTTAGACAGTTGGTCCCATGTAGCGATAGATCCAACATTTAGAGATTTCAACCATGTTTTCGCCTTATCCTTCAAAGGAAAAGGGAAAAGGTGCAAACAGATCGAATCATCTGAAAAGTTTTGGAACCTAAAGGTAGAGCAAATGTCTAAGAATTCTTTCACATGATGATATGGATCCTCATTATCTAAACCATAGAATGAGGGTAACAATTGTATGACCCTAGGTTTAAGTTCAAAGTGTATTGCCATGGTGGTTGGCAACACTATGCATGAAGGTGCGTTAAATTGTACAGGAGCTGAATAATCCCTAAGAGCTTTAACTCCATTATCGTCCGCCATTATCAATGGAATGTTTCTCAGTCTTCTACGATATGTTCTTTCTATTTCAGGATTAAAAGGTGCTAGTTCTATGTTTAGAGATTTACGTCCTAACATAAACTAAATTATTGCAATGTAGGAAAGAAAGCTAAACTAAACTAAGATGCAACCTAAGAGAAATAAAACTAGAGCTAAAAAAATCATGAATTCCTAAGAACAAGATGAAACTATGCAAACAAGAATTGGAAGAAAGAACCCGGAAAAGGAGATGATTGATGTCTGAAGAATTGGGAGCTCCTTCACTTTGAAGATAATTTTTATTTTGTAGCTTCCTTCCTTAATTCCTGTAAAAATAAAAATAAAAATAAAAACAAAAAAAATTAAGTTTCCTAAAATAATGCGAGAAAAATCTTAAGACTATGAATTATGATAAGAGAGAATCCTAAATCCAATTGGACCGAAACAGTCCCTGGATACGGCGCCAAAAACTTGATGTTTTATTTAAACCAATCTGATTTAAATGATTTTAAACTCGAGAGTATACGAATCAGATGTAGATACGGTACGTATTACGAGATCGTTCCCACAAGGACTGGTTGTCACAATTCGAGCTTTACGATTCTTCTTAACTAATCCAACAAATAATTGAGCTAGTGATTAAGTAAACTAATAAAAATCAATGAAAAAGCAGTTGAGAACCAGAAGGAAAATTCAATTAAGGAGAACACTAGGACTTTTGAATCCACCCCTAATTATCCTGACCCTTGTTTTACCTGTTGATTCACCCTAATTCAGATTGATATAAATTTAATAAATAAAGCACACTCTGTGTCCTTGGTCGGGCACACAGAATGTATAATCCCTTAAAACATAAGGATCACATCTTTCCATCCATGGCCAGGCATGAAGAGATGTAATTCTTCTTTCTTACTCTATAAGGAACCTGTTCATGGTCAGACACAAGCACCTAGAATAAGATTCCTAACAACATCCACATCTAGACTTTGGTTAAGCTCATCGAATGGAGAAGTACGGACTTTTTAGTTAAGTGTACTAGAGAAAGAAACAAATCAATCAATTCAGATGAAATCAACAATAAACAAGAGTCATTCAAATTAGGAGCTTCATCACAGCCCTAGGTAAGGAGTTTAGCCTAGCAACATGATTAGGCTAAAGAACATAAGACAAAGGAAAGCATAAAGGAAAAGAAAGGAAAGGACGAAGATGAAGACACCTTCGACCGTCTGTCTCTTCCACGTCCCCTACAAAAATCCCCCTCTCTCCAGCTACTCCCTTCTCTCTTTATAGCTTCTGAAGAAAGTGGAAAGATTGCTGCAGTCATTGGATTTCTTACGCAGCAACCGGTTAGTGCAAAAGAGAAGTCGGTGCGTGTATAGCCATTACACGGTGAAAATCGGAGCCTCACAACTCCGCTCTTCCTTGCATTTCGTTCAACGATCAACGTTTTTGAGTGGCCTACACGATGGACGGTTTAGATTGGTCGTCTGATCATCATGATGGGCATACAATAACCCCAAAACCGGTCAGCAGCAGACGCGGAAACAGGGCATGCGGATCTTCTTTCGTTATGGCGTTGGTGCGGCCCATGATCGGTGATGTACAAGAAATCCACCCCGTCTACTCGTTGCAGCTCGAATTTTTTTTTAAGTTGGTCGGTTTTGGAGTTTTGTTGACGCGGCCCACTTGATTTATCTTGTGGTAAGGATTTACCGTCTGTTCTGCGTTTGAGTGTACATTTGCGTGTGTGCACATGCATGGGTTTTGAAAAACCTCATGAGTACGGTCGGTTTTCCCTTCTTGAACGAATGGATGGTTCGGATCAGCAAGATGGGTGATGATGGTGGCCCACCTGACGTCGACCGCAACTCTCTGTTGCTGTTTTTACGCCACAAAAAATGGAAATTTCCATTTTAATGAATGAAGTCGGGTCAGCGCCTGCTGACCGACTTGGCCTGTTCGGTGCACGGCGAGTGCACGGCTTCTGTGCACTCCACTTACATAAAGTGAGCCCCACCTTGATGTATATGCAAATCCAATCCGTCCATCCACCTTTTCACCTCATGTAAGCTGTTGAGACCAAAATGGAAGCACATCCAGACATCAGGTGGGCCCAGAATCATCGTTCTAAGGGCTGATCTATCCGTTGGGCCACTTTCACAGGGATCCGATGGTTGAATTTTGACATGTACGGTTAATTTATGGTCCCCAGGCCATGTATGAAGTTTCGGGCCGAATGGATGGTTGGAACCATGTTATCTTGAATCTTGGACAACTTTTGGGCCTATTTAACGTGAACGACTTCATTTCCTTGGATCTCTGTCATGTAAATCCATCAATCTTAGTCCTCTGGAATCCCGTTCATTGCCTTGATTACTTCAGAGCGTCAATTCCATGCTTGTAGTATCCTTTTTCAGCCCAAGCTCCTGATTACACCCTACATAAAAAAACACGATTAAAATATAACATTAAGCATTAGCATGTACGTAAAATTAGGTACTAATCGGGGTCTAATATGTAATATTCGACCCTCATTAAGGATCCACTCCATCCATTGGATCCTATGGCTCAAGACAGACCAAACAAGTCCAATATTCAACATGTTTTGGTGCGTGGAAACATCAAAGTGGGTCCTAACAGCTTTTAACAGTCAATATCGCTGTTTTCTATGATGCGGCCCGCCAAATATTCAGATTGGCCTCATTTTTCGGCTCAACGCCTAAGGTGAGTTGAGAAATAGGGTGGATGGTGTGGATTAGATCCATACATCAAGGTGGGGCCTACATGAGCGGCCCACCAGAAATTTTGAATCAAGCTAATATTTTTATTTTTACACAGCAACGTCCAGACCCTGCTGGACGGTCTGGACAGCAGACGTCCAGCGGGTTCTGGGCTGGCCCACCTGACTATGTTGGGGTCCACCAAATATTTGTATTCCCCCATCATCTAGACCCTTCAAACAAAAGGGTAGCAAGGTGGGTTGGTCTCCACGTTTGGACAGCCATGGGGTCCATTGGATGGACGTCTAGACATCACATACACTCATCAAGTGGGCCACAAAATATGGGAAGAAAAGAGAGAGAGAGAGAGAGAGAGAGAGAGAGAGAGAGAGAGAGAGAGAGAGAGAGAGAGAGAGAGATGCAATGGAGGGCTCCGCCACTATGAACCCTCCCTTTCCATATATTTCAATCATACATCAAGTGGGTCCCAATACATGTGGGCCCACCAAATCAAAATCAATGGTAGAGATTCCTTCTCCATCAAAATGGAAAGTCTAGATGACCCCTTTCAAACTAGAAAAGTAAACATCATGATGGGGTCCATGGAGAATGGACTCATCATCGATTGATCTTGTGAATCATGGTGGGCCGTCGGCCACATCTAGGGTTCAAAGTGAGATCCATACCATCAATCGGTAGGCCCCACTTGGCTCATCATCAAAACATAAAATCTAGGCTTATAAAACACCCACCGTTCGATCTTCTTGGTTTGATGGAACGCTAAACTCCTTGTGTCTCACTTTGATGGAAGATGATGAGGATTGAAGGGCTAGGATGATGGATCTTGGGATAGGAAGTGGGCCACACACACACAACCCATTTTTCTCTCCTTGGAAGTGCTTGGACGTGCACCTCTTTGGTTGCTTGGAGAATGTGAAGAGAAAGAGAGAGAGAGAAAGGGTGGTTGTAAGAGAGAGGTGATGGGTGTGAGTGATGGATGTGGGTGATAGATGTACTTGACTTGAGAGTTGACTTAGGGTAGGTTGCTTGTCTTGGGGGGAAAGAAAGCATGGGTTGTGTAATTTGATTGATTGATTGATTGAAGGATGGGTTGTAGAGATTCTCTTGGGTTCGCAAATGCGCGGCGTTTCTTCGAGTAAATGCAGGCCCACATCTCATGGCCAGGGTATCGAATCGGTGTACAAGACATGGCGTTGGAACTGCGGTGACGGTGCGGTCGCAATGGTACAAGTCTCGGATTAAGCCGACTCAAATTTACGGAATACAACTTAGGGTTGCATGCAAACATCAATTATAGGTCGCGGGTTGCCGGAATTCGACGGAAAGGATCGCGGGAGTCTTTGGAACGGTACGGACTATGATACGAGCCTTAAAGCTCTTCCCACCTAATAAAAATTTTGTCCTCAAAATTTATACTACCATCATAACTAAACATAACTCATAAGGAAATAGAAAACATAACATCATATATAATCAAAACACAATACAACATACCATCAAACATCAAAAAGATGGGGATAACGCTCTCGAATCTTCGCCTCGCGCTCCCAAGATGCCTCATCCATACTATGATGGCCCCACTGCACCTTCACCAAGGGAATGACCTTGGTCCAGAGGACCTGCTCCTTCCGATCGAGGATACGAATTTGCTGCTCAATGTAAAAAGCGTCCTCATGAACCTCTAACGACTGCTAATCAATAATAGGAATGATGTCTGACCCACACTTCCTCAACATAGAGACATGAAAAACGTTGTGGGCACCAACCAACTAAGATGGCAAGGCAAGCCGATAGGCCACGACGCCAATGTGCCTGGTGATCTCGAAAGGTCCTATGAATCTCGGGGCAAGCTTGCCCTTCGCTCCAAAATGAACCATACCCTTCATGGGTGAGACCTTGAGATACACATGGTCCCCAACAGCAAACTCCGACGGATGACGTCGACGATCAGCAAAACTCTTTTGCCGCCTTTGAGCTGTGCGCATCCTCTGCCTGATGATATCGATGACCTCTGATGTCTGCTGCACAAGCTCGGGACCTAGGAGATGCTGCTCTCCAACCTCGGTCCAACAACTCAGAGATCTGCACGGTCTTCCATATAATGCCTCAAAATGAGCCATGCCAATGGTCGCCTGATAGCTATTGTTAGAGGACACACTGCGGTCTACTTTTTCTTCGCCTGCAAGGTCAGACCCATTCACGGGAGGGTATTTTCATCCTTCCCCATGACGTTGTCGGAAGCTCTACAGGCGGCATTAGTCTCACGCGTGACTGGCCATTGGAGACTTTTAGTCATTGGCTTCGCTTGCTGCCCACATGGGTATACATATGATGTGGCCTATAAGAGCTTTTTAGGGCCACTGGCTCCACACTGCTGCCCGAATAACATATATATAGCGCCGACGATGATAGGTCTTATGCGTAGTTGGTCGTTGAGGGCTTGGCTAGGCTGCCTTAAATGATAAGCTACCCTCGCTGTCATTAACTTTATATGTGGTTGGCTATATAGTTTATTTCACTGCCAAAAATGGTGAATCAATAATTGATATTTCGCCACAGCTGATAATGTTCTGAGAACATTCATATTATGTTTAAAATAGTGTATCAGCTTAGCAATGATAACAATTTTGATAAAATGAGTTTGTATGAGTGATTGATGACGACAGCCATAGTTGCTAATTTTGTCGATAATCATCGACATGTGGCGATAATCATCGGCACTTGGCAAATTCAACGAAAATCATTGTCGTGTGGCGATACTTGACGAAATTCATCAACGTTTGACGAATTTGACGAGGACAAATGCTTGATAGCAATCATCAACGCTTGACAGCAATCATTAATGCTTGACAGCAACCATCAATGCTTGACAACAATTATTAACGTGCTCAATCTTGATATGCCTGATATGCTTTGAGAAGCTCTGCTTGAAAATTCGCACCTTTTATTGATTCTCATGAAGGAGAGTACATGACTTCGTCTTTTGTGTTCCTTTCATCCCTCTACTTGTCATGCCCCCTTTTGATTAGGAAGCATTATTCTGATAATCTTCGTAATCAAAATCTCGATGTCGCAACCTTTAACAAATATACTGACGCTACATCATTCATATTGATCATCCGAGATTAGCATTTCCCCCATTCTTGCACTAATCTAGCCTGTGTACTTTTATTTCTTCTTTTATTTCATATACTTTCCTTATAACAATTTCACCTTTATCAATCATCTTTTGTAATTTATTCTTCAAGAGGAAACAATTTTCCGTTTGATGTCCGAGGAAAAGATGGTAATAACAAGAATCACCTTCACTTATTTTCTTCATTTCCTTTGGACGTTTCGGCCATGGCAATTTAATCTTTTCGGTTGCCAGCAATTTGTTCAACATGGGAAGTATATCATCTTCCTAGAATGAATACTTCCTACAACCCTTAGGCTGTGCAAATTCTTTCTTCATTTTCTTGGCTGCATGTTATTCATGTTTCTTGTATCTGAACCTCCTTGTTCATTCTGTCAATTCTTCGTTTCTCTTTCTTCCTCAGTCATATCAGTTGGATTTCTCTTGAGGTTTGGAACCAACTACCTTATATAAAAGTCAGACACTTTTGTAATAATCCTTTCTAAGCTGCAAGCCTCTTTAATCAGATCTTGAAGTGTCTATATATTCGAATCTGTGAGACTTAACGCAATACTCGGCCTTATGCATTCCAAGCATAACTTAACTTGTTCTTTTTCTTCTTTCACCAATCACAAACGTGATGCCCCCAGGATTCTCCATCGATTAATGAATTCTCCAACCGGTTTATCCTCTCTCTGGCAAATAGAGGCTAAACCATGACTGACTTCTTTAGAGGATGATTCAACAAATTGTGAATCACAACAAGAATTTTTGAGCGAATCCATCATTGTCGGCCATTCTCTTGTCGCAACAACCTTCCCTTTATCTTTTCCAATCTTCCGTGTATCTCCTGCAAATGTGGCTTTCACAGTCGCTTTCTTATCTCGTTTCTCATCCTCTTTCATTACTATTTCACCTTGCTCTATCATTCTCTGCAACATATCTTTTAACGTAAAATAATTTTCTGTTGGATGTCCAACATAGCGATGATAACGGCAATATCTCTTGTCTTTAGTCATTTCAACTTCCTCTGGGCACCTGGGCTGAGGTAACTGAATAGTTCCAGCAGCTAATAGCTGTTCCATCATTGGTACGACATCTTCTTTTTCAAAATTATACTCTTTATGATAGTCGTTTGATCGGGTTCACTTATCATTTACTCGTTATACTGATATGAATCTTCTCTCTTTCTTGCTTCTCGCTTATTATAAAAAGTATTTTTCTTTCTTTCTAGAACAACGGTATTTATCAACAATCTATTTGATCCTCTCCTATCTGTTCTGATCCGAAATGCTGGCATTTTCCTAGCCATTAGTTCCAATGTATGCACTTTTGTCGCTAATTCTCAGAAAGTTTTTATATTAGCGCTCATGAGCTCGAAGGCAATTCCCGGCTCCATAGAATTCAAACACATGTTCACTTGATCCTTCTCTTCTGGAAACTGTTTGCATGAAGCCCTCAAAGTTTTCCACCTATCAATGAATTTCTCCACAGGTTCGTTTTCTCTTTGTCTGACAGAAGCCAATTCCGCAACATCGACGTCGCACTTTGATGAGAAGAAGTTGGATATGAACGCGTCCTGCATCTATTCATAGGTCTGCATCGATCCTGCTACTAGGCTGGAGTACCATCTAAATGCTTTACCAGTCAAAGAAGACCTAAACAGCCGAAGGCAATATTGCGGTACTGTAGAAAAATTTCCCATGCTTGTGATGAAGTGCATGAGATGTTCCTCTGGCGATCCGTCTCTATTGAACTTTTGAAAATTAGGATGTTTAAAATTGACTGGAATGGGAATATCCTCCTCTCTCGGGCATGGAGTTCGGTATCTGAATCTTCCAGCATTCTCCCATTCATTTTCTGTTCTAATAGCTTCTGTGACCACCTGTCTTATCTCCTCCTGGGTTATTGCTTTTGCTGCATGAGCAGACCCAAGTGACCCCGCTCTCGATGGCTAAGAACCTTCTGGTTGCTGTTCTTACTCATTCATGGCAGCCATCACTGGATGGGTTACAATCTGAGCCACATTATGTGCTAAAGTGGCTAAAGCTTCTCGAAGACTTTTTCATTCTTCCATGAGATTTCTTTGTGCTTCGGCCATTTCGGCAATGCGGTCTTCGGTTGTTGGTTGTGACCCTTGATCGGTTCCTGCCATGCATATAGTAGCTTCAACATTGTTTGAGGAGACAGTCATAGGAGTAGAATCTCCAAACATGATAGGACTCATTGGGAGAGGGGTGTCATTCAAACTTTTTGTACTTTTGCAAAATTCAACCGACTGAGGTGTTCTTTGTTGGGGTGTATTTTGAGATAAAGCGGAAACTGAATCATATATTGGGGATTTACCCTTTTCTTTCCTTGTCAATCAAGTTTTTACGATAGGCAATGCCGAGAAGTCTTGGGCTGTCAAAGAGGGAAGAGATCTCCCTGGGTACAAAGCCGGAGGAGCGAGTTCGGGGTTGTTTCTTGCCGTATTCCCCATTACTAGTCCCCTGGATTTCCTTGACAATGCATTCACTCTGGTGGTTGTTGCGTTCCAGACTCTTATTCTTCGAGTCATGACAACGACCCAGTCTTGATCACTTTCTGGCGCTGTGGGTGAAGCAGATATAACTCCAATCATCACTGAAGATTTATTATCCTTACTTGTCCGATGATTGGTCTGCCGCATATTCCACTGTGAATCCAGTCATGGTAAAATAGAAATTCACTTTCTTCATTGAGTTTTCCATTGATTGTACCCTGTAATAATACCTTCAATCAAAATATAAAATTACAATTAGTATCCAAATAATAAAGTTTTCTATCTTAGAGATGAAGGGGAGGATGTTCCCGTTGAGAGTCGCCATTTGACGCCAAACTGCGACGAAAGTTCCTGTTACTCTTTCAATGTTAATATTAAATAAGATAAGAGTCCCAGCAGAGTTGTCATTTTGTTTCGAACAAGAAACAAATGCATTTGACTTGGGAAATTATCTTATTTAAACATAACAGAGAGAGTGTATGAAGAACAATCATCGTATTATTAATATTGAGTTCATTTACATCCTCGAATATCCCTTGATTCTGAGATAGATTATTTAAAATATAGAAATTGACAGAGTTCGAATATTGAATCTGAATATCAAATCTGACAGCATTTTGACTTGTGGTTTGATCATCTCTTTAAGAGGAATGTTGTGCGGGTTTGATTTTCTGATTTCCCTCTCTTGAGCTTATATCCTTGTGCGAAAGGTGAACTGAAGATTGTGAAAACCAAGATCAACAATTCCGGTAGCATCTTAGCTCTTAACCTTTACTGGTTATACAATAGCCCTATTGTATGGTCCGCGCAAACCCTTGCATCCCTCTTCTCTTACCTTCAGTCTTCTCTGGAGTTATGATCTTCTTCCAAAATCTTCAATCTCCCTAAATGAGAGGGGGAGAGGGGTATTTATAGACTTTTACACATGTGAACCCTCAATATCTGTGCCATGGGGCCCACTTTTCATCAATCACCTTCATCCCTTTGCGCGACTCGCACAATTAATAAGATCGTTTTCGTGGTTCGCATAACCAATACAACACCTTCATCCTTTTGTGCGACTCACGCAATTAAGAGGATTATTTGCGCGGGTCGCGTAACCAATATGGGTTGTGCGGACCTACGCAATCACATAAAATGACACTCTTTGTTCACTTTTTCTTCTGAACTTCTACTTTCTTGATCCTTTCCATCTTTATTCTTTTTTATGCCTCAACAGCTTCATGATGTTTGTAGGAGCAAGAAATTGAATTTCCATTGACATTTTTGCAGTGGGTTCGAGTATGAACTTGTGGTGCATGATTTCTTGCACATACAATAGCCATTAAGAAAGAACCCCTAAGCTACTCTAAGAGAACCTTCTAGGCTCTCTTAGGGTTGTTTTGAACATCTGGGATTGATAGAGAAACAACGAATGGCTATGATACATTCCAAGTATAAAATCTCTAACAGAAAAGATTCTTTTATGTTTCTTTACTGGGAAAGCCGTAAATCGAAGGGCTAGGATATGTTTTAGATGGATAATTAGGATGGAGAGAGAGAGACACATGCGAATTTCCAGCCTTGCAGGGAGAAGCAGAGAATTCCATTTTTAGAAAATTTTAACTATGTGCAACTCCATTTGTACCTGTTGTTGTGTGCATGCACGTGTGCATGAACTTGTGTGGACAACGAGGTCTTGGTTGGTTTTGCTTGCCGAACACTATGGACGATTTAGATCATCCACTTGATCCTTGACAATGGGCCATCTGATGATCGAATGGACGCTCGTCTATTCACTGGCTGGAAAATAGAAAGGAGAAGAGGAGGTTTCCTCTTCGGCATCGGGTCAAACCTAGTTTGACTCGCCCTAGTGTCCAGTGCACCGCAGGTGCGTGCTCTATAGTGTACACACACCATGAGCATGGGGTCCACAGTGATGTTTGTGAGAAATCTACTCCAACCATTCGATTCTACTCACGTACATAGGACACCAGTCCATTGATCGGCAGTTCCCATGCTCAGGTGAGACCTCATCAATTGAATTGTGGTCATAAGCATTGATTTCCATTGATCTGATGGATAGATTATCTTAATTCTGATTATCAAGGGTTTCGAGGGGTCTAAAGATTGTCTGGGTACATTTTTAGTAGTTGATTTCCGAATTAAATAGTCAATTTGCGTGATTTAGTAATGAATCATCCAATGATATCTTATGGACCTGATGGACGAATAAGATCTTCCACATGATCAATGAAGGTGGGTCACTAATCATGCAATGGACGCTATCCATTTAAATGGCACATGGGCGAAAACGTAGGAAAGTAAAGACTTTGGATGTTTTCGGGCCAGCGCCCGTTTGAATCGGGCTGTGGTCTGGTGTACCGTGGGTGTGCATGTATTGTGCGCACGCATTGTCCCAAAGTGGGGGTCCATATCGAAAATCATTCGGATAGATGCCTTGATCTATGAACCTGTGAAAACCTTATTATAGTGTAAGCCAAAATTATGAGGGTAGTAATTTTGAGAGTGGAGTAGCTGTGGTTGTTTTAAGCACTAAACCACTATACTTCTTTGTTCAGTGGTGGTGATATTTATTTATTGCTTTTCTTGTGATTGATTGTCTCTCACTAAGTTTGATATTTTGATCTCAAAGATGTCTTGAAATAAGGTTGTTCTGCCTAAATCTTTTAGGTGAAGGTTGTCCTATGAACTATTTAGAATCAAGATTTTAATACTCTAAGCAATTAAGTGTATTTGTTTTATTTTCTGCATTATATCGATATATATTGTATTGTCCTATTCACCCCCCTCTAGGGGCTCGTCCTTTCAGAGGCCATCGATGTCATTAAGCAAAAGATGCTCACAGGTTAGAGCCAACAGAAGAGTTTTACAGATCATCGGCGTTGTCCCTTTGAGTTCGCCATTGGCGATCATGTGTATCTCAAGGTCTCACCCACGAAGGGTGTAGTTCATTTTGGAGCTAAGGGGAAGCTTGCCCCGAGGTCCATTGGGCCCTTCGAGATCACTGGGTGCCTTGGTGTCGTGGCCTATCGGCTTGTCGTGCCACTTCAATTGTTTGGTGTCCACAACATTTTCCATGTTTCTATGTTACGGAAGTGTGGGTCAGACGTGGCTTCCGTGATAGACTGACAGTCGTTAGAGGTTCGTGAGGACGCTTCTTACATTGAGTCGCCGGTTTGTATCCTTGATCGGAAGGAGTAGGTCCTCTGGACTAGGGTCATCCCTCTGTTGAAGGTTCAGTGGGGTCACCATAGTGTGGATGAGGCATCTTGGGAGCGAGATGCTGAGATTTGGGAGCGTTATCCCCATCTCTTTGATATTTAAATGTATTTGTATGTTGTGTTTCTGATTATATATATAGTGATATGATTTCCCTTCCTATGTGAGCCCTATTTAGTTTGGGTTGTAGTGTAAATTTCAAGGATAAAATTTTCTATTAGGAGGGGAGAGTTGTAAGACTTGTAAACTCGTGAGACCTTTCGTATGTTTCTACTTCGACGACGACATGTTCTCGGTGGACTAGATTAATGAGTTTTGATCAAGACCCTATTTTAATACCGCAATACCCCGAGACTTATACCCTAGCGACTGCATGGGCGCCACAATTCTAACGTTGCCGTCACACCCCATTTCGGTCCCTAGATTATAAGTTGCAGATTTGACACAATCTGAGGTGGGCCATGTAACGCACGTAGGCCCCACTTGCATAAATCCTAATGTTGTCACATCAATCAACCCATCCATCACTCATGTCACTCTCTTTCCCCAATAGTCAAACAAGTCATGCCTTTCTCATGCAACCCATACCCTTACCCATGCCTAGCTATCATTCTTTCCTTCTTTTTCTCCACATTTTACCCCTCCATCTTCTTCTTATTCCCTCCCTATCCTAAAAGTTCTACCACTAAAGTTTCCAAACCCCTCTCATTTCTCAAGATTTTTCTAGTAAATGAGAGTGAGAAGAAAAGAGAGAAAACATATTAGAAAGAGAAAATATTAGAGAAAATTAGAGAGAGATTAAAGAGAGAAGAGAGTGTTCTTAAGAGAAAGAAGTCCTCTTAAGAGCGAGATTAAGAGAGATTAATGTTATGGGGCCCATAGTTGGGCCATGCTATTGGAGATCCTACCCCAAACATTATCATAGCCTGGACCACCTTGTGTGGCCTACCATGATGTTTATTTTTGTAAGTGCTTATACTTAAAGCACAGTTAGGATTGTCAAATTTTGTAGTCCCAAATGGATCACAAGTACTCATGAAGATGTTCTTCGACAACTCATAAAGATTAGGTAAAAATTAGATCAACATTTCAAGGAAGACTAAACATTCCAAGCTTTAAATTTGTTTAGTTCGAAGTTTGAAGTATTCTGCATGTGTCAACCATCATGTAGTATAACCTTAAAATGACCCTAGGTTAGGTGTATTGTTGAGTGTTAAATATTGTATATTTTTCCTTATTTATATCTTAGTTTTATGAACATGATAATGCTTAATGGGTATAATATATACATGTTTGTATTGTGTTGATGGTCAAATATTGCATATTGGACCCCATCTATTACTTGGTTTTATGAACATGATAATGCTTAATGTTCTATTGTAATCATGTTTGTGTTGCAAGGTGAATTTAAGAGCTTAGATGGAAAAAGATGTTAAAGGCATGATTTAACGCTCACGAATCACCAAAGACAAGAATGGATCTTATAAGACCAAGAATGAAGAATGCACATACTGAAGATTCAAGAAAATCAAGTCAAGAATGAAGAAAATCGAAGTTTTGAAGTGAAATTTGGTGATTCTCGACTAGTCTTGGCTCCGGCTCGACCAGTCTTGGCTACGCACGACCCGTCTTAGACTCTGCTTGACCAGTTGAAGGTGCCTTGACTTGAACTCTAGCGTGTAAAACTTCTAAATATTTGTATTGCTCGACCAGTTGAAGGAGACCCTTGACGGGTCGAGGACGGCCCATGACGGGTCGAGGACGTTCCACGACCAGTCGAGGGTTACGCAATTTTTGCGCGGACTGCGTAAATTTGAGACGGTTTCTGGAAATTTGGTGCAAAAGTCTAAGGCCTAAAACTATAAATAGGGGTCCCTAGGGCATCCCTAGGCATCATCTAGGGTTTGGGGAGTGGAACAAAAGCGTGGAGAAGCCATCGCCAAGAGTTTTCGTTCCTTTTCCTTGGTTGTTTTTATGCTTTTCTTAAGAGATTCTAGTTCAATCATGTATATGGTTGGCTAAACCTCTTAGCTAGGGCTAAGAGGTGAAGCTTGTAGCGTGATGGGATGTTTCTATTGCTTTGATTCATGTTTATATTGAACTCTCTTTATTCTAGTTTGATTATAAGGAATACTTTCAGTTTTTAATGGTTTGTTGTGACTCAAATTACAATGAATCTGTGATAGCTTTGAGTATGTTCTTTTCATGTATTGAGATTGTGACATTAGGAAATCTTGTTGTTCACCATCATTCCATGGGTATGGTCGGGTGATGGAATCCTCCTTAACTTTCATAATTCTCCCAGATTGGTTATGGGATTGGTAAATCCTGTTGTTTGCCTGGTCTCCTAGGCATGGTTGGGTGATGGAATCCTCCCTAACTTCACGATTCTCCCTGATTGGTTATGGGATTGATAAATCCTGTTGTTGTTTGCCTTGTCTCCTAGGCATGGTTTTGTGATGGAATCACTTCCAGTTCTCACACCTCTCATCCATTGAGAATTAGATCAAAGGAAGTTTAGATTTGATTTTACTGAGATATCTTCCAATTGGATAAGATGAGACTCTAATTTCAGTTGTGTCCTTAAATCAAGCATAGATCTCCCTGATCTCTACAAGTGGATCCTCGGAAACCCTAGTTTCCCACCTTTGAATTTCTCAAAATTTTCATTAAATCTCTCACAATTTCTCTCTATACTTCCAGATTTAGGTTTTCATCTTCTCCTAGTTCTTCTAGTTGTTTTCAGAATACACACGAGATTAGTCCCTATGGATTCGACCTTGGTCTCACCGAGATTATTACTACATCGCGACCCTAAACTTGGGGTTGTGAACATATTACGAGGTGAATCTGAGAGCTTGGATTGAAAGGAATGTTAAAAGCATGGATTTGATGCTTAAGAATCACCAAGGTAAAGGATGGATCTTAGGAGACCAAGATTTAAGAATTCATCATCTATCCCAAGCCAACACAACCAAATATCTAGCCCAACCATGGGCTTACATAACAAAAGATGGCGAATAACCCAAAATATGCAAGTTCAGACAAAAAGTATGTTGGCTTTGCAAAAAGTGATCACAGTGTCCATGCATGGACACATCCATACACCTACGCCTTCACTAGCTAGAGTACACGAGGTCCGCCAACCGTCAGCAATTCAAGAATTTGTTGCATAGTGTGCTGGAGAGCGTCCATCCTGTCCTCGATCCTAGATAGTCGTCGTTCGCAGTTGTGGAGCTGCTTATCAATCCCGGCTAGTCCATTCAACAGATGGAATTCAAGTACATGATGTCGGCGATTTGTGACTGACTCAGGACTACGGAGGGGTGTTTGATTAGATCCCCAAGGCGTTTGCATATTTGGCTACTGGCTACTTGCTCTTACTAGTGGAGGACTATCTACATGAGAATAGACTGAAACGTGCACCTGTTGAACTACATCAGGGTCGAACCATACTTCAGGATGTATTTTATCTAATGTCGCCGGCAGTCCTACCCAGTGTGCGAGTTTGTAGATGAGGGACGGAAATGAAAGTGTATCAAGATGATCTTCTTTGACTATCCTAATCAGTTGCTCTAGGATAAGAGTTGGTAGACACACAGGAACCTCTTGATATACATCATATAGGACATTTAGCACAAAGGGGTTTAGTCCGGTTTCTTTGGCGTCACATGGATACACGTTCGTACTGAAGATACTGTGGAGGATTTTGAACAAGGTTCCCAGATATTTCACAGGAAGTACGTTTTCATCATTCCTGGGGTTGTAGCACCTTGGCACAGTGCACGCGTGATTTCCCCCCACATTCCTAATTCATTCAGACTTCTCGTAGTGACTGGGATTCGAGTCACACCTATGTCTAGAAGACATCCAAGAACAACTGGAGTAATGAGTTTGGTCTGTTGTACAAATTCCAGACGAATACATGGTGGATAATCCCGAACAATGTGGTAACAATTGAAAAATTGCTGGATCATTTCATATTGGTAGGGACCACCCAAATTGAGTATATTCTACCAGCCAATTATTTCTAACAAAAGATCCACCCCATAAGGCTCAATAGCACTGTTGAGAACAATACGATCCATGATCCTGACTTGTTCCCAATTTGATTGGTTTGGAGGTGATCTAGTTCCTATAGTGTTTACATTTTTGCCCTTCTTGACTTTTGAATATTTTGAGGAAGAGAGATCCTTACCTTTGCCCTTAATCATTTTCTTTCTCCTCTTGTTCTTTGGAAGGCAACAAAGGAATTGAAGGAACCAGAGAAGATGAAAGCAAATGGGCAAACTTTTCATGCTTCCGATCTGCTTTTATAGCAGATTTGTTAATGTCATCGAAGTAGGTTCGATGACATCGAACTCAGGCTCATAAAGACATTGAAGACCGTGTCAGTGATTGTTGGGAAAGCCCAACGGTCATTGGGGAAGTCCAACAGACACTTGCTTATCTTCCCGAGAGCCGTCGATTACATCGATAGTGACTTTCGATGTCATCGAATTTTGAATCTCGATGATATCGAAAATGTCTTGATATCATCGAGTATGTCAACATTCAGCACGCCTGTTGACATAAGTAACATGGTTAATTCATGAAGATTTGCCTATTCTGATTATTAAAAATTAACCATATAATAATCGCGAGAGACTCAGTTTGAAGATTTTCCTGTGTAGATCATTTTGACTAAGCTCGTCATCAATTTGCACATATCCCAATTGATTTCTGGAGATCACTAAACCTGTTTGCATCAAGGGGCTTAGTTAGGATATCAGCGAGTTGTTTTTCTGTAGACACATGATCCAACACAATAATCTTTTCTTTAACAAGTTCTCGGATAAAATGATGACGGATGTCAATATGCTTGGTCCGAGAATGTTAGACAGGATTTTTTGAGACATTGATAGCATTCGTGTTGTCACAGAAGAGGGTCATTGTGGATTGCTCAATCCCATAATCCAACAATATTTGTTTCATCCAGAGGAGTTGTGCACAGCAGCTACCTGCAACAATATATTCGGCCTCGGCAGTGGACAGAGATATTGAATTTTGCTTCTTGCTCTGCCAAGAAACTAGACAATTTCCGATATAAAAACATCCTCCACTTATTAACTTGCGATCATCCAAATTTCCAGCCTAATCAGCATCAGAATATCTAGCAATGATGGTGGATGTTTCAAATGTATACAATAGGCCAAAGGGGGTCGTTCTAGCTACATATTTAATGATTCTCTTAACAGCTGTGAGGTGAGACTCCTTAGGATCTGCCTGATATCGAGCACATAATCCCACGCTGAAGGATATATTGGACGACTGGCTGTGAGATACAACAGGCTTCCTATCATACTTCGATAGAGGTGTTCATCCACACTTTTGCCATTAATGTCTTTGGAGAGTTTGAGTGTGGTGCTCATGGGAGTATGATAGGTATGACCAGACTCAAGTCCAAATCTTTTCACCAAGTCTTTTGTATATTTGGTCTGACATATATAGATTCCGTTGTTTAATTGCTTTACTTGTAAGCCTAAGAAGAAATTTAATTCACCGACCATACTCATTTCAAATTCAGACTTCATGAGATCGGCAAAGTTATATGCAGTATCTTCACATGTAGAACCGAAGACTATATCATCCACATAGATCTGGGCAATGAGCAATGAATCCTTTGTCTTTTGAGTGAATAGTATTTTATCTACACTACCCCTACAGAATTTATGGTCCAAAAGGAATTTTGTCAAACGTTCATACCAAGCACGTGGTGCTTGTTTGAGACCATAAAGTGCTTTGCTCAGACGATAGACATGATGAGGATACTTAGGATCTGAAAATCCCTTAGGTTGTTCCACATAAACTTCTTCATCAAGTTCCCCATTAAGAAATGCCTTTTTCACATCCATCTAAAATAGTTTAAACTTTAACGCACATGCAATAGACATGAGAATCCTGATAGACTCAAGACGAGCTACAGGAGCAAATGTTTCATCAAAATCAATGCCTCCTATCTGTGAATATCCTTTAGCTACCAACCTTGCTTTATTCCTGATCACATTGCCAGATTCATCGGATTTGTTCTTGAAGACCTATTTGGTTCCAATGATATTTGTATCGAGTGGTCTGGGAACTAATTGCCATATCTCATTTCTCTGGAATCGTTGAAGTTCTACATTTATCCAATGTTCATCTTGAAGAGCTTCCACAATATTCTTGGGCTCAATCTTTGAGGTAAAACAAAAATGACTATAGATGTTTTCTATTTGCGGTTGAGTTCTTACACCATCATTAGGATCTCTAATGATTTGTTCCTGAGGGTGATCCTTAATGATAGGTATGTTGGATGACGGTTGAGGTTCATTAGATGAGGGAGTTTCGTTATCTGATTTATCTATAATGCATGAATCCACATCAACTTCTAATTCATTCAAGGGGCTGTCTTCTTCATGAGGCTGGTCATCGATCACCACATTAACTGATTCTTGAATGGTGAGGGTCCTTAGATTGTATACCCTATAAGCACGACTATTCAAGGCATACCCTAAAAAAATACCTTCGTCACTTTTAGACTCAAATTTTCCTAGGTGATCTCTGTCTTTCAGGATATAACATTTACTACCAAAGACACGGAAGTATTTCACACTAGGTTATTTTTCATACCATAGTTCGTATGGTGTTTTGTTCAAACCTACTCTAAGATGTACTTTATTTATTTGTAGCAGGCGATATTGACTGCTTCAGCCCAGAAGCTTTTTGCTGTATCCTTTCCATTTAACATAATTGACCCCATTTCCTGTAGTACTCAATTTTTCCTTTCAACAACTCCATTTTGTTGTGGAGTTTTTGGGGCTGAGAATTCATGACGGATTCCTTTCTCATGACAGTACCTTTCAAATTGCTCATTCTCAAGTTCACAACCATGATCACTCCTAATGCAATTTATGCAATATCCTTTCTCATTTTGAAGTTGCTTTGCCATAATTACAAATTCATTAAAAGCATCAGATTTTTCCCGAAGAAATGCGACCCAAGTAAATCTAGTGTAATCATCTACTACCACCAAGAAGTATCTTTTTCTGCCACGACTTTCAACTTTGGTGGGACCAACTCGGTCCATATGTAGTAAATCCAATGGCTTTGTTGTTGTTATGGTGGTTGTCTTTTGGTGATCGACTTTTATCTGTTTACCCTTTAGACAATCACCACATACAACTTTTTCTTCTTTTCTAATCTTGGGAAGTTGTCTAACCAAATTATTTGAACTTAACTTGGCTAAGTTTTGATAGTGAACATGTCCCAGCCTTTGGTGCCATAATTTGGACAGCCATATTACATTTTGTGGATAGTACATTCTCATTGCTACTTTCAATAATGTAGCTGTTGTCACTTGTGCGTAAACCTTTCATGATAGGTTTTCCTCTATAATCTAAGATTCTACACACATCTTTTGAGAAGGTGACCAAATGTTCTTTGTCACAGATTTGAGAGATACTAAGGAGATTATGCTTTAGGCCTTCTACACACAAAATATTTTTAATCTTGGGGAGTCCGGGTCCAATTATCATTCCTTGCCCAATTATTCTAGCCGAGCTCCCATCTCCAAACGTGACTGACCCACCATCAAAGTCTGAATACTCACAAAAATGAGTTTGGTCACCGGTCATGTGTCTGGAGCACCCACTATCAAGATACCATTTTGAACTATTACTGACTTTTAGAGCAGTATGAATTACTAGGCAATTGTTCTGAACTTTTGCACCCTCTAAACCTACACTATTGGTCATGATTCCAACTTCAGTCAAGATCACTCTTTAGGCGGTGAAGCCCTTAAGAGAGACTCGCTTTGATACCAATTGAAATTACGGTAATAACTGCTTTAGTCAAAGTGGGAATATGCTAAGTGTCTTAGAGGGGGTGAATAGGACTTTTTAAAATTTTTTTTTTTATGCAGATTTAAAACCTATCAACCCTATCCTGAACTAATATGCAGATAGCATGATTTCTTCAATGTAACTCTAATGACTTTCAAGCCAAATAGAGTATCCAATCATAAGACTATTCAAAAACATAAACAAGATGTATAACATAGTTCATGATGGATGTGACTGTGTGTGAGATGTGATTCTAATTAGTTCTAGGTAATCATGTAAACATGCATTATGAGAACATTCAGAGAAATCACACAAGTAGTAAAGTAAATAGGAATCCCAAACACATTCGTTTTTATAGTGGTTCGACTACTTGTCTACTCCACTTCCGGCGGACGCACTCAACCCTCGAGTGTACCGGATCTCACTAAGGAGGTTTCAAATTAGGTTCACCTCAAACCATTACAACCTACACAAGGCTGACTCTAGGACCTACACAAGGTACCTACAAGGTACCTAACATGTCTCCACGAGACACAAGTTTATGCCCTACACAGGAGTAAGGGTCAACACACAGCTCTCAGGTTTTAGGCCACACAGGCCAAGGATCCACACAAGGAACCTAACAGTTTATGCCCCACACAAGAGCAAAAGTCAACACACAACACCTAGGTTTTAGACCACACAGGTCAAGGACCTACACAAGGACCTAAGTTTAGACTCTCCACAGAGCAAGGGTCAACACACAACACCCTCACGTACTCTCCCGTCAAAGGTCTCATATGAGGACCTGAAAGGGGTGAGAATCACTTGTGACCCAATCCTACACAAAGGAATGATCAACAGGGTCTCTGGACTCTAATGACTTATAAATAAGCAGATGAGCCCCTTTTAGCACGTTAATGAAGATCTCCTCCTTTGATGATGAAGAATCTTCAGCTCCCTTGAACCGCAACACTAATGATGCTCCAATGTATAGTGACGGGTTGGGTCAAGGTTATGTTGGAATCCTACTCTATTAAATGTTTTCCTATTTTAGAAATAGAGTGATTCCAATCATCTATGCATTCAAGGTATCTCAGCTTAATGATTTGCCATTAAGGTGGTAGCTGAAGGATCCTTGAATGCGAAAGTTCATTCCCCAATCCATTCTATTGAATATCAATGATGAGGGTGGATTGGAGGATGAACTCCCTAGGGAGAAAAAGGCTTAGGTTATATGATCTAGATTAAACACTCAAAAGCTCTATCTATTTTCTTTACCAACAACCTTAGGCAAGCTCTCATTAAATAAGTAAAAAGTTCCAACGAAAATAAAACAGTCATATTTTTGACAGAGTTCGATATCATCGAGCAGACTTCGAACTCACCATCCAGATGCATCTGGACGGTGTAAACATCATGTTTAAGGGTGGGTCCCACGTGGACGGACTGGATGAAAACATGCACATCAAGGTGGTACCCACCGTCCAGATGGACGGTGGGATGAAACACATACTCTGTTACGACCCTGCTGTGCAAGTACAACAGCTATATAGCTAGTACAACGTACATTAACCAGTCCGTTCCACAGAGGTGGGTCCAACGTGGGGCCCACCATAACATTTTATTTCCATTCAATCTGTTTACAAGGTCACAAACACGTGGATTAAGAAGAAAAACAAATTTCATATATATCCAAAACTTCCGGGACCCAAGAAAGGTTTCAATGGTAAACGTTTAACTTCCTGCTGATTTTTGGTGGTGTGGACCACCTAAGTTCTGTGTACGGCTGATTTTTGGGGCAACCCATTCTCTAAAGGGGACCCATCAAATGCACGGTGAAGATGTACGAAATACATCAAGGTGGGACCATGTGGTGGGGTCCACCATTCCTCCAGCGTTCAGCAGCTGACGCTGGTTGCTGCAGCGTCAGACGCGCTGACAGCAACAGCGTCAATGTTGTTTACATTTTTTTTTAATTATCATAGGTGGGCCCCACATCATGGTGATCCGGTCTGCCTGCTGGATTCTGTGGCCTGGGATGCATCTAATGAGTCCAATTTAAATACCTTCAATGCACAGAAACATCACAGCGGCCCCTATTAGATTTTTAACAATCTACACATTGTTTCTTATGATATGGCCAACTAGGGATTTGAAATAGCTTCATCTCTCCGCTCAACACCTAAAATAGGCTATGGAATGGAATGGATGGTGTGGATGGAATATATACATCAAGTGTAAGACCTACCGTGGTACCACAGCCCCACTCTGCTAAAGTGTGAACTGGACGCTGCCTGCTGCAGCAGTCTCTGGACGCAGGCAGCAGCGTCCACCATACACGCACCACCACACTCACGCGATAGTGTGATTCCATCACCGGTGTGAGCCCATTTGGTGGATGGCCTGATAAAATACACATTTCATGGTGGGGTTCCTTTGAGTGGGCCACAAGGCCTCATCATCGCCACAAAATAGAGGAGATGGGGAGAGAGAAAGATGTGTAAAGGGGAGGGACCCTGCCACTGTGGGCCCTCCCTACACCCAATACAAGGTATACATCAAAAATCACGATCTAAGGTTAAGAACACCCACCTTTCTTGCTTCTTCTTGGATCAATGGAAATTAACCTCCTCGGCTACCCCTTTGATGGAGAACGATGGTATTTGGACGGTGGAGATTGAAGATAGGGAGGTGGGCCACACCAAGTTCTCCTTTCTTGGAGATAGCTTGGATGTGGGTTGCTCTCATGGAGCTTGGGAGAGAATGAGAGAGAGAGATGAGAGAGAGGTGATATGAGTGATGGATTGATGGGGAGAGAGATGGGTGAGGTGATGGGAAAGTTGAATTTTTGGGATGGGTAGTTGTACTTGGGGATGGGGGAGTGATGTGTACGTGATTGATGGGATTGATGGGATTGATGTGATGGATTTTCTTGGGTTTTGTAACGCGCGGCATTTTTCTCGAACTGAACGCGGGCCTACATCTCCTGGCTTGGGTATCGCCTCGGCGCGCGAGACGTGGCATCGGAACCGCGGCGACGGTACGATCACACAAGTACAAGTCTTAAGTTGAGCCGACTCAGACTGACATGATTCGTCTCAAGATCGCGCGCAATGCCGGTTACAGATCGCAAGTCACCGGAATTCGACTAGGTTGACCGCGAAAGTTTACGGAAAGGTACGGGCTAGGATACGGGTCTTACAACTGGTGTGCGCACTCGTAGACAATTAGAAAACATTTGTAATTATGTGTGCTTCACTTCCCAGATTGAGCCGGCCAATGTAAAAGAAGCACTTGCTGATGAAAACTGGATAGCGGCTATGCAAGATGAACCTAATCAATTTGTAAGGAATGATTATAGTACTTAGTTCCTATACCTAATGATAAACATATTATTGGAACTAAATGTATTTTTAAAAATAAGTCTGATGAATTAGGTAACATTATAAGAAACAAGGCTAGATTGGTTGTACAAAGGTACACTCAGATAGAAGGCATCGATTATGATGTAACCTTTCCCCAGTAGCTCGTCTTGAATCTATTAGACTGTTCATATCCTTTGTTTGTTACAAAATTTTCAAAATCTATCAAATGGAAGTCAAGAGTGCTTTCTTGAACGGTGATCTGCATGAGAAAGTATATGTAGAACAACCTACTGGTTTTGAAGACCCTAAACATACTGATCATGTTTATTGCCTGAAAAAGGCACTCTATGGATTAAAGCAAGCTTCTAGGGCATGGTACGAGAAATTAACTAAGTTTTTACTAAGTCCTAACTTTGTAATGGGGAGTGTTGATAAGACACTATTTGTAAAGAAACACAATGATCACATACTAATAGTACAGATATATGTTGATGACATTATCCATGGATCACTTGTTCTAACATGTCTGTTGAGTTTGCAGATTTGATGACGTCCAAGTTTGAAATGAGCATGGTTGGAGAACTAAATTATTTTTTTTTAAGTCTGCAAGTGAAACAGCTTGAAGATGGGATCTTTATTTCTCAAACCAAGTATGCTCTAAATTGGTGAAAAAGTTTGGATTCGAGAGCGGTAAAAACTTCGATACTCCTATGAATACGACACTTAAGCTCTTTAAGGATTCAACAGGTAAAAGTGTAGATCCTAAGTTGTATCGCAGTATGATAGGTAGTTTATTATATTTAATTGCGAGTTGACCTGATATTGCATTCAACGTAGGAATCTGCGCAAGATATCAATCTGACCCTAAAGAATCCCACTTGATTGTTGTTGAGCGTCTTTTGAGATATGTCGCAAGTACGGCCAATCTTGGTCTTTGGTATCCCCATGATACTAATGTTCAATTAGCCGGTTATACGGATGCTAATTGGACTGGAAATATTGATGATCATAAGTCTACCAGCTGTGGATGTTTTTATGTTGGGAACTGTCTAGTTTCGTGGCATAGTAAGAAACAAAGTTCCGTATCACTTTTCACAACTGAGGCTGAGTATATTGCAGCCAGTAATGCATGCACTCAGCTTGTGTGGAAGAAGAGGATGTTAAATGATTACGGATTTGCACAAGATTCTATGGTTCTGTATTGCGATAATTCTAGCACAATCGACATTTCTAAAAATCTAATCCAGCATTCACGAACTAAGCATATTGACATTCGATATCATTATATTCATGAATTAGTGGAAGATAAGATTATTTCGTTGGATTATGTTCAAACAGAAAATCAACTTGCAGACATTTTCACAAACCACTTGATAGAAACAGGTTTGCTAAATTAAAATTAGATATTAGTATGTGTAATGTGATCTGAGTTAATTACGTTTGCTTGTACTATATTGCATGTGTTTTTTTTTTGAATTTTTAAATAAAAAACTGCTGAAAAAAAATGGACATTTTTTTCGGTTGCACGACCAGTCAAGTACACACTCGACTAGTCGTGGCACGACCGGTCGAGTATGTACTCGACCAGTTAAGTCGCTCGGGTTTGGGGGTTTTAAATGTGCAAAAAGCAACTTTTTCTTCATTTCTCTCACCTTCTCTAACAAACCCTTCCACGACCGGTTGAACCCACCTTCGATTGCTACTTGGTTAGTGCATCTTTTCCATTTTCCTTTTGGATTTAGGATCTTTGCACTTCTATTTCCTTGATTTTGAAGTTTATTACAAGTTTTCTTATGGTTTCTTTGGTTTTCTAGCTTAAAATTTGATTTGGGAGAAACCCTCCATTCCTTTCTTGTATTTCTTTTTTCATTGTGTAATGGAGAGTAGATACAAGAAGAGGTCCTCTTGTGGTCCCTCTTCTTCCCGTTCCACACCGATTACAATGCGTACTCTTCGACCACCCGAAGAGGTCCCCGAATACGTGAGGGATATTCGTCTCCGTAATGTAATTGTTGAGCAGACAGTCAACTCCAATCATTTGAGTCATTTCAATATCGTTCCCCTTCTTGAAGCTGTAGGATGGGCTAACATTTGAATTGGGGCGGTCCTGCATACTGGTCCATTGCACAGACCATGTTTGCTTGTTTAAGTGACTTTTCTGTTGAAAATTTAACTTTTACTGTGACAACTAGAGAAGGTCCAGTTGATGTAAACCATCACTTGATATCTGGTTTGATGGATATTCCTGTGAATGATGAAGGAATACCTATTTTTACGTTAGTTGCGAGACCATCTGAATCTGAAAACGTATGCTAACTAGAGTGTTATGCAACATAAATGCGGAATGAAACTCTGGTATTACGCTCAGTTCCAAAAATATGTTACCCAGATATAGGATTCTTCATTGTATTTTCATTTCTAATGTGTATCCTCGATCTGGTAACAAAATTGAGTTAACTTCTTTCATGGCTCACATACTTTACTCAGTTGTTTCTGGTGTTCAAATATGTCTTCCTTCCCTTATTTGTTATATCATTATTCAGTTTCGTCTCTATCCTAGCCATAGTGATATTCCCTTTACATATCTGATGACCACGCTAGCTATTCATAGTCTTGTGGTTATGCCTGTTGGAGAAGCTCCTATTTCTCATCTACCCTTTAACAATTCCAACATTAATAAGATGAATCTGAGGTTGGTACCCGGCTAAGTTAATAGGGATGATGTAGGAGCTGCTTAAGAAGCTAGAGAGGAAGATGCTTTACCTCCTGATGATGTAAACATGGATGATTTATTTAATGAATTAGAATATGATTCTGAGCCTGATTCTGATTTTCAGCCTTTTGATTTTGATGATCGGTTGAGAACCCTAGAGGAAAAGGTGGAAGGTTTGCATGTATCCCAAGAGACTCAATTCAAATATATGCGCAAATACCTTAGGCGCATTAATAAGGGATTACATCAGATTGATCCTTCTATCCCTGCTCCTTCTGGTTCTGATTAGACTGTGTTTGTTTTGGGCATGTATTAACCTTTAACTTTTATTTGTGCTTGGATAGTATTTGGGCATGTGAACATGACTTTATGTTTCCTGAATATATTTTGCTGATCATGTTTATGTTATTTACTCTCTTATTTCTTATACTTCTTATATCTCTTTGATTATATCATCCGATTGTATTTCTTTCCTTTGTCATATAGTGACAAAAAGGGGGAGACAATGTGGAATGTTATTAATGCTTTATGATGATTGGGGATGTGTGATTGTAGATATGATGCATTTTTTGGATTGGTCATGTATTTGATTTATACAAGTTCTACATATCACCTCGCCTGGATTGAGGGGGAGTAATGGATTGAGGGGGAGAGTATTTATTGCACATGTGGTGCATGATTCTTTTTTGTGGTAACTGGTGCATGATTCTTTATTTGGTTTTGTCACAAATTTGACAAAGGTTGTAAATGCTATATTGTAAATCTAGCACCCAGTGCTGTCAAATTTTGTTGTGCCAAATCATTTAGAATTTGTATCATATATTGATGAGATGAATAGATCAACTTCGTGCATTTTAAAGTTGTCAAGTCTTCGTCGAACTTCTCTATGTATTCAAGTTGAAGAAGCATAGTTGAAGTTCAAGATTTCAAGCTCAAGTACAAGTACAAGTTCAAGGCTCATGTTCAAGTTTAATCTCCAAGTTCAGTACTTTAAAGATTCAAGAACTCAAGTATTTACTCAAGCTCAAGTTCAAGATTTGAAGACAAGCTTCAAGTATTTTAAGTGTATGAATTAGCAGAGCGAACGATGTTTCAATTGTTCAAACTCACAAACAAGGTATGGATGACCCTAGATTGACCATAGGCTAGGTCATATTCATTGCATATGCTATGTGGGTCATTTCATAAGTTTATAGGTCATTTCCTCGACCAGTCCTATTCTTTGTTCAACTATTCCAAGCTCTGGCTCGACCTGTAACACCCTGATTCTCAAAGCCCGAGGATGGTCGCTCCTCATTGAGAACCCGAGTATTACGTTATGAAGTGGACTAACATACATCTAAATAGCGGCAAATTTTATAACATAGAGTAAGGTAACATTACATAAACTACTAATATCAAAAGTAACAATACGTGAGTTTAACACAAGTAAAAGAAAGAAAATTGGAATCTCATAGTAGGGGGTTATTATTACAATTCAAACAAAATACAAAATCTGAAGTACAAAAGCAAGTAAATCCTAAAGTATTAGTTGAGCTCCAATGGCTCAACAACATTCACATAGGGTTCTTCCTCGCCAAACTCCACCTCAGCCGTCCCTAGAATTCCGTCATAGGGGTCTCCCCCTGTTCATCATACCCGTGTCTATTTGGTGCAACCGCACGATTGAGTGAGTGAAAACTCAGTGGGAACTTTCTGCAAGGATTCATGCATATCATATTATTCCAAAACAGTTCAAATCAACATATTCAAATTACAAGGAGACTAATCAGGAAATTATAAATGAATGTATGGGTGTATGAATGTATGTACAAGTCACAGATCTGGGGATGCACATCCAGCTGTCAAAATAAAGGGTCGCCCAAGGCGAATTAGTCACTCGAAAAAGACCATGTAGGCTGCCCGTGGTATATTATCAACCTTGAAAAGGGCATGTAAGTAAGTGTGCCCAAGGATATCTCCTGAAAAAATACACGGGGTACGCCCGAGGAGTGTCTAATCCCGAAAAAGCCTCATGTAAAGAAAGAGCACCCAAAGTGATACAAATGCACATGTTCTGTGAATTTAACTGAAGTACGAGAACCTTCATAAATTCAATCAAAGTGTGGCTTACACTGAACACTCGGAAAAGCTTGTATGTCGTGCATAGATGTCATGCGCCATGATATTAATGTACACACTATAAGATTAATAAGATCTACTTTCATAAGGTGGTCCAAGCTCATGGCCTTTTGAGAGTATATCAATCGTCCACATTCCTCTACATTAACTTGATTCAAAGGAAGACCAACAATATAACATATCAAGTATGATTTAGAGTGGTAAGTTCAGACTATATTTCTAACATCCCACTCATGATCTTCATAGAATGAAATGTATCATAGCATAAGTTAAAACTTCATTTCGCCCATATCATTAATTTGCATAAGCATGTAACTTGACGAATGATGGAAGGCATGGGTCATACAAGATTAAATTCCTAACTATCCAATTAGAATTTTAAATAGTAAAATTAGTACTTCTACAAATTCATCTATACATAGTGGAAATGTAGTAGTTCAACCACCATCCACACTATTGCATACGTATTATGTCTACACTACATGGAGTAATGGAGTACTGTGCATGTAAGGAGCAATAACATAACTTTAAGGATATTTGGAAACAGATCCTATACTTTATTTACACTAATAGGGAAGGGCATATCTCAATGGTTTCAAATGTAGGCATGAATGGTATGTTACCAAAGCTGACAAGATGGAATTGGAATCACATAATATGGAACATTCACTAGTAACTGTTAACATCAATTTAAACAAGAAGGGAGTGGAATTTGTAATTATCTCAGTCATTATGTTTAAACCTATTTGGATTGTCATGAATGAAAGAATCCAAGTGGGACGTCCCTCTGTAACGCCCTGAAAATCGGGGGTCGAGCATAAACTCAACTCCCGAGTTCCAACAAAATGAATGATGATTGAATTGTTGTCTGAATAGTGCATTGAACATGAGTGAGATTAAGCCAAAACAGCATATCATACTCCAGAGACAGTTAAATTGCAAGCAGAAGACTGTGATAGATATATGAAATATATAAAAATAGTGGTGAGTCTCCAGAGTGTGATAATGTTACTAGGTTAATGAATTACAAGTATAATTCAAATTATACCAAATGTGTAGCATCATCTAGTCAACATTCCTGTAATCCCATCGATCAAGACATGGCTCACTTGAAGCCATCAGTATACAGGTCCAGCTCTGCTTAGCAGCATCGCCATCATCTGAAACTCAACAAGTCTGGTGGGTGTTCGGAACACCGTCCCGTATCGTGGGAGTGAGTAGCTAACTCAGTGGAACAATAAAGCATATGTTAACATGTCATCAATTCAGTCAAGCAGTAATGATAAATCAGTACAATCAAACAATTCTAAATACTCTTATTAATGCAAGAATGAATGCAGTCATGATGTATGCCCTCACCGACATACTCCCTCATGTGACACCATCTTACGTTCACAGCATGCTTTCTTTCCTTAGTGCTCCACATCTTCCAGGCACATGCAATGCATGATGGGCATGATTACCGAGTTGTTATTAGTCCATTTCAAACAGCAGGATTGGGAAACTAAGGTACCTCCCTTGTATCATTCCCAAACATGATCTATTTTAGGGTCGTCAGTCCTAGACAATCTCATACGATGGTGTGTTTCTAGGTCTCTGCAAGGGCTGCCAGGGCTGTTACACGGAATCGTTGCACCACTCCCCCCATCACCTTATCAATACAGGCCTAGTTTATACTCTATTACTACGGGAAGGCTCATCGCCTCACCGCAGATTTAGAGTATGCTCGAGGTCACTACACCGGGTACGGTGAGGGCTGCTAGGGCTGTTACACGGAATTGTTGCACCACTCCCCCATCACCCATCAAGTAGTGTAGGCCGACAGCTCGAATATAGTGTCCCATACCACTATAATCGGCTCACGAGTCTGGTTGCTCACTGGTCACTAAGGGAAGGCACGTGGCCCCACGTAGGCTGACAGCTCAACCACGGTGTCCCATACCACCATGCCTGGCTCATGAGTCTTAGCGGATAGAGGTACCATGGTTGAAGGGATTCCACTAGTAAGTTTGGTACCCTAGGTTCAAGCAGTGGTGACCAAACATGGTGAACATACATTAGACATATCGGGTTATTTGACGGGCCTGACTAGCTCGAGCGCACAATCAACTGAACGACATGAAGGGCATAAGCACTTCGTGTAGCCTAACCACTGTCGCCAACTGAAGTACGACTCGGGTTCATCAAACACATCCTACGTGGCGACATGAATCCTAAACCATGATCTCAGGTCTGGTACCGATTGTCTGGACTATAGACATAGTCCCAGACTCAATCAATCCTTATTTAGAACATGTAGAGTAAAGCATAGTAGACAAAGTAAATCAAGCATGTTAACAAGCATATCATAAAGCATGTTATAAAGCATGTTATAAAGCACGTTGTAAAACGCTATATAAACAAGAATACAAACACATATGTTTCACAAGTAAGCGGTTAAAGTAAACAACCACATGGAGGAAATCATGCAGGTCTCTAAGGTAGTTGAGAATCCCATCTCAACACCTACCTAAGGCATCATCATCCAAACACTTACTCTCACAAGCATTTTCACAAACACTTAGCATACACTATTTCAACATACATGGTGTATGTTAGTAAACATGTATTAGGGCGAGTCCTTTCGCCAAGCAAGTATTTTACGCACATAGGATATATTTATATAGCAAATAACATGTCAAACATACTTTCAAAATATATACGTATATGGTACTTTCTACAATACACTATTTCTACATACATGGTGTATATTAGCAAACATGTATTAGTATTTTATCCATGTATAATATACTAATACAGCAAATAATCATGGCAAACACATTTCTAAAATTTATACGTATACGGTACTTTCTACAAATACCTAGAGTATGTGAAATTCCATATTCTTCATCTCTAATCGAAACGGAAAACAGACAGCACTTTGTACATGTGCAATTGCATGCAGATCATGAATCTATCATTATCTGATATTGAAAGCGTTGAAAACCGTAACCTATACACCTAAAGTCCTCACCTTTTATCGTAGAATCGTAACGAATCCAATAGGTTTGTTAAGCTTTCGTATACGGCAGTTTGGTAACCTATAGAACGAAATAGGTTAGCTATTTCATAACCTACAACCTATACAACCCCAAAACAGATTAGGGTTAAGGTTTCTTACCTAGAAACGAAGTCGGAATCGCCGGGAAAGCGATGAGAACGGAGCGGTTAAGCATGGATAGCAGCAGGGAATAGAAGTTGGGAGATTCTTCCACTTCTCTCTCACTTTCTCTCTCTTTTCTCTCTTCTCTCTCTAGGGTTTCTCTCAAATTCGTATGGTTGCAATGAGAGAGGGTTTAAGGTCCTTATATAGCCTAAAACTTCACCGAAATAGACTCCAGGTCAAAGTATACTTAGGTTATAACCAAAGCGGACCTGTTTCAGCTCAACGGAGGACTTCTGGCGGGCCTCCTTGAGCCAAAGGTCGGACTTAAGCTTACCGACATCGGATCTACGTTTAGTTAAGTTTTTGTTTCAGTGGGATTCCCAGATCACACGTAGCGGACCAGTTTTAGTTCAACGGTCAGTAGATCTCGATCGGAGATTCCGAGTACATGGATATGTGTATGAAATTTCTCCTGATCCGAGGGTGTAATTTGGTCTGATTCTGACGGTCTGGTTGCTTAAAACTGATCTGTAAGCGAGAGGTGCCAGATTACTATTTGAGATATTTTATTTTGAATTAATTTCACATTTCTCACACTCTTCACTCCGAGCTCAAGCGAATAGCGCTGGGACACTATCTGGATTTGATTTCCGAGATGGTTGTCAAGCCCAGCAAGGCGGTCCTAATTCCTTAACTTCGTGTTAATCGGACTTCCGACATGCGGTCCAGATTTGATACGGAGTTTCGAGATGCTCCCGAGAGCAGACGGGTAATGAGATTGATCTTAGATTTTAGGGTAACCTAGCATCAATGATTTTACAGGTTTTGGGTCTTGCAGATCGTATTTAAAGTGATTGGTACTAATTTCACAGGCACTCTAGTTTAACACTAGCTAATTCTCGCCTAATTTCTAAAGGATTTAGTCCTGAGTAATTTCTGTCTAAGGTGGTACCTGGGTTTTTGTAGTTTGTATATAAAGTGATGCAAGTTATAATACTTAGCTAGTTTAAGATAGTGTCTAGGGTGAAAGTACTTAGAAAATTTAAAGAACAAGGTGGTGCAGGGTGGGATTTGTGAAGGAAATGGGTTAAGGAGCGATTTTTTAGACTGTGGGATTCAGTTCTGACAAGTTAATAAGGTGTTAGGATCGACCCATTGCCTAAGGACGTCTAATTCCAGGTTGGCAAAAATCCGGGATGTTACACCCTCACCTGGGTGTTGTTCTTGATTTGTTGTCCTTACAAGATGAATTCAAGAGTCTTGTTCTTGGAGTTGATTGAAGGGGATTATCCTTCAATATGAACAGCTGCAAATGGCACCTATTGTAGCAATAGCCGTCAGGTCCTTGAATTGGTGTGGCCTCTCAATCTCTCCTGGGATGATATCTGCAACTAGTTTGAGGGTTGTTTTAAATTTATCTCAATTGAGAATCTGGGTGAGTCAACTCACCACCGAGTCGAGAGAATATGATCTACCGATTGTAAAGTTCCATCCTGATCATCGGTTAATCTGAGTGGCTGAGAGGGTTTAATCTTGTATCTGAGTAGCATCTGTTACAATCGGTAGAGTGAAGCGGATTCGGGCGGGTTTCACAACAGCAGGACCCTATTCTCAACAAAACAGGGACTAGTCGAGTCAATAGGACAGTGACTCACTGACGACTCAGGCTTGATGTCTGATTGAAATGGTGATCAGATACCTGGAATCATACGATGGTTGAGATTGTCTCACAACTGATTGGTTCCTCTCGATCTACGACAATGGACGTTGCTGATTCGAACTGGAATGATCAGAATCGGTGGCGAGTCAGTTTAGAGCTCCGGATGGCCGAGTCGAGCTATGACAACGGCTAGAAACCGGTTTCAGTAGCTGTTCCTTACTCACACCCATCTTCTATCACTCTCACAATCTTCTCCCTCTCTCTCACTCTTATTTCTCTCTCTCAGTTCTCTTTCTCTCTTTCTATTTCCTCCTTAAAACGAGCGACCCAAATGAGTCGGGTTGCAACACAACCTGCAACTCACCCCAGCGGTGCCTAATCTCTCTCAATCTTCCTATCTTGCTATTTCTATTATTTCCTTTGCTGGTCTTGGGATTCACACTAAAATCAATTATTTATAGCCGTATCCATTTCTGGAAAAATCCACAGCTAATCACAAGGATTAGTGTAGATGTAATATTCATTGGATGAGGACGGACGGTCATCAGGGTCTTCCAATGTATTAGGTCTAGTGCAGGGTGTTAAAATGACTGTCCAGATGGATTTTAAATGGGGTGGGCCGCATGATGAACGGCCCAGATCAGTGAATGGGTCTGTTTTACAGAACGTAGCACAATTGGCCGGATCGGGGAAGATGAGTCCCTGATCATGGCATTTTTGGGTTGGATGGGTGATTCAATGATCAGGGATGTTTGGAGGGTCCAGATGGGGTCCATTAGGCTTGTGGGGTCCATTCGATGATGAAAGGATAACCCTTGATGATTAGAGGGAAGTCGGTTTGAGCTCTAGCAGCGACTCGCCAATTTCTCCAGAATTTCTCTGCTGACTATGAGAATTTGAAAGAAAACCTAAAGCCAACGCCCAGGATTCGCTTGAGACGGATATTTATCAGTTAACGGTCGGCTGAGATGGATTTTCCTATAAATGGGAGGATTCTTTCCGCTCCCAGTGGCAGACAGAGGTATTTCCGGATTCGGCTAGCGTGACAAGGATTCTATCGCGTGCGTGGGTGGCAACCGACAAATCTGAATGGCTGGATCCCAGCACGACTGCAGACGTGGATTTTTCCACCTCGACAACGCTATTTCATAGCAACGCTTGATCGGACACTGATCAAGCCGGCATAGGTGCCTTTCCATCACAGGTTTCAGTGTGGTTAGGGTCGGTGGGACCCTGTTTACCAGATGGACGGTTTAGATTTAGCTAATGTATTCAGATGGACGGTCGTTTACATTGTCAAACATACGGTCAATGTACACAATGCCGGGCGGGAGAGGGAGATTCAAATTTCCCTATTTTTATGGTTTTTATCGGGTCAGCATTGGTTTGACCCAATGCTTTGGCGTGGTGCGTGGCGTGGGCACCCTATCTGTACACACGCCCTGATGAATTGTGGGGTCCCCATGATGATCTAAGTCGATCTACACCGACCATTCATTTTTGAGAGGTCCACTAATCACTTTTGATTAGTAATTTGCATGTTAAAAAGGGTTAGGTGGGCCAAACTTAATGGGATTCGTTATTTGTGTCAATTCTAGAAAATCCAGCGGTCGGATGGTTTCCAATCCTGATCTTAGTGGTCCTATAGGTTTCTAAAGTCAATGGAATTACTCTTTGATGGTTGGTTTGACCACCAGAGCATCTTGATCCTTGAATGGCCTACAAATCCAGATTCTTAGTTATTTAGTTGTATTCTTGCCATTCTGATGGCCAGATTGTATTTAAGTTAATCATTAGTAGTTAATAAAGTTCTAGAGTCTGTCTAAATGGGATTTAACGGTTAAATTAGTGGTCTAATGGCCTAGATGTGATGATTAAATGACGAACCTTTAAGTTGGACTCAGATGAGTGAATGATTGCGAGTTACACCAAGATATAGGTCTATTGACCAACTATTTGCATAATTTAGATTGTCACGAATGTCTTCGTTTGATTGATATGAATTAGGCGCACTAGATTTATTTGATTCAGGGTTAATGATCCTATAGCACTAAAGTATCGTTTAAGTAGCCTGTAGAGCTTTTCGGCTAACTAAGTGAAGGTGTATGGTAGGTTGTCACGCCCCGAACTCGGAGACCGAGCTCACAAAATTCCCGATCACCGAATCCGGCGTCGACAGCCTCCGTAGTACCCCATTCTCGGCTCCTGGAACCCATATACCAGGTTCCAATCCTGGGATGCTATAAGGAGGATTTCTAATAATCCATTTGATTCGTAATGAGCATAACCACAAGCATAACCCACGAACAATAACCACAAGAACACCACCACAAAATTCACTATGATCAAAAACTTTGAGTACAAGGTGTATAAAAGGAAATACAAGATAGTGCAAATAATAAAAACTCCAAAAGCTCGACTGCATGCTTTAACCATGGCGAAGCTACGGCTGCATCCTGGCGTCACCTGCACGCATCAATCGTACATAAGCTTATGAAAAGCTTAGAGGGCAGTGTAAGGGTGTGCGAACGTGTTCAGAATGCAAAGTCAGAGTAATGCGGAATCATGCTGATGAGTACGTAAATACAACCAGCCGTACCAAGGCTATGCAGTACAAGATATGAATGCTATCGGCCATAACAAGGCCATGCGATGCAACATGTAGGTCAAACATGCCAACCCTCATACTAATGCAACTCCTCACTAGAGCACCAAATCAGTACGGTTCTCAGTATGGATAATCGCTGGGGTTCAGTACACTCCAAATGGCACTGTCTCTCTCCAAGCATCACAATCCAAGTGAGCGTAAGAAACCTCACTATCCGCCTGGCCAATAGTCGGCCAATACCTATCCGGCACGTCGATAGCGAACCCATTTCCGAGTTGGTCAAACTCAGCCTAGTAATGCCCCCTGCTCTCGTGCGAGTAAGGCCACCACTCCTTTCCAACCAACCATGACACAGTGGGAGACGCTGAAAAGGCCAAGCTATATGTCCTAGAGGGGGGGGGGGTGAATAGGACTATGCCAAATTAAAATAAAATTCAGCGGAAATAAAATAAACCAACAACCTTACAACTTGAATCAATTCACAAAGCTAAATTTAAATCACCTTGATAAATAGATATCGAGAGATTGATTCAAATTCAGTTCTAAGGACAACCTTACACCATAATCAACAAGGGCTTATGGTAGGACAACTTATTTCTAGAACCTCTTTTGGATCAAGAACTCAATATTAATATAAGTAAATGAAATAGCAAGGAATTGAATTTAAATGAAGAAGTAAGATCTAAATTATTACAACAATCCCCACACTTGCTTGAAATGTAAATAATTACAACATTCACATCCCCTTGTACATTCCACAAGATCAAATGATAAAAGATATGAAAATTAAGCAAGCATTCAAACCACAAGTCAAAGAGTTATAGTGGTTCGCTTGTGTGTACACCAACTGTTTTCCAACAGCCACACAAAAAGCTACTCCACTCCTAATATCCTCACACAGGGGATATTAGCGTTCACTAACAAATAGGTTTTCACAGGTTCACCAAAAACCTTTACAATTGTGTCTTTTTCACTTGGGCTTACACAATCCAAAAACCCCTCTTTTCTGAGTTTTCTGGTTTTCCTCAGACAACCAATACAATGAGATTTTTCTGGCTCAACCTCAAACAAAACCAAAAGCAAATGAATTTTACAGAATTGTAAAATACCTGGATTTCTCCTTTTTCGTAGCAGCCCGGTAGAACCAATCGGAGTAGATGATTTGAATGTCAAAGTTCAATTTCCAATACTCACATTCATAAGGTTCCAAGTTCTAATTGATTTTAGATTTAACTCGTTGGGCGTAGCTAAATTTGATTTTGATTCCAAGAAGAAGGAATAAGATAATTCCTCTTTTCAAATATGATTGGAATATAGAAACAAAATCAAATTAAATAAGCTAGCAAAAAGGAATATTAAATAAGCACAATCTAGCTTAAAATAAACACAAACTTATCTCAGAGTGATCACTTGAAAATTCTTGAATTGAATGAGAGTGGAAGTCATCAAAACTCTGAATTTCGTGTTCAATTTATAGAAGCAGAAATCGCTCCTATGACTGGTCTTAGAAACCTACGACTGGTCGTAGCTCTAACAGATTTTTGAAAAAATAAGCGCGATCTTTGAAAGCCGTTCTACGACTGGTCGTGAGTACCCTACGACTGGTCGTGGGTCACCTACGACTGGTCGTAGATATCTACGACTGGTCGTAGGACCAATGATTTCGTCGCTGGACTTTAAGTCGTAGCTCCACGACTGGTCGTGGACGAGTCGAAGCCACACCTACGACCGGTCGAAGGACCTCCAGGACTGGTCGTGGGCGTACCAAAAATTCTAAAAAATCTTCAACTTCTTAGGACTGGTCGTGGAATTTCTTGGACTAGTCGAACCAATGTTAGGACTAGTCGAACAAGAGCTAGGACTGGTCGTAGAATAGACCAACCTTGTGTATTTTAAATATTTGAATAATGTATCCAAAGTGACCTACTTAAAGGGTCAACCTAAGGTCATTCAAACCTGAACCATGTCGTATGGACATTGAACTTCAACCTTTCAACGAATGTAGATAAATTGAATTATATCAGGCTTGTCAGGCTTGAGATCTTGATCAACATAGAACTACTTCATACGTTGTTTCTTCAGATTTGAACTTCAACATTGTAGCTTCTTGAGGCTTCATCATGTAGTATTTTGAGGCTTCAACATGTAGCTTTTTTGAGGCTTCAACATGTAGCTTTTTTGAGGCTTCAACATGTAGCTTTTTTTTAGGCTTCAACATGTAGCTTTTTGAGGTGTCTTGAATTCCAATAAATGATCATACAAGTACAGAACACCGATAGATGTTTTTGGCACACAAAATTTGACAACCAAAGGAGCATGAGACCATAACACTTACAATCTCCCCCTTTGGCAAATTTGTGACAAAACATCCAAATAATAATAATACTTCAAATTAAAATGAAGTACTCACAACATATTACTCACAACATATTCACAATAAGTTGAACAATAGAGAAGCATACACACCACAAGTTCATATAGAGAAGCAAGTCAAATATTTTATTCTCACATAACTACCCTAGAGTAATAGGTACCCCTGAGAAGTTGTTTAACTCCCCCTACCCCAGAGTAATAGGTACCCCTGAGAAGTTGTTTAACTCCCCCTGAGTAGATAATAGGAACTCCCAAAACTTCTCCCCCTTTTTGTCACAAAATGACAAAGGAACAAGGGCAGCAATCAAAATGAATATAGCAGTTAAAGTATAGATTCAAGAAAACTTTAGTGCATAATTCAAAAAGTCAGTGAGTATGTAAAGTGAAAAACAAATATTACAGACTTAGTAAAACATTCAGTCAGAACCAGAGGATGGAGCAGGATTAGAAGGATCAATTTTGTGTAAACCCTTAGCAATACGCCTCATATATTTGCGTAGATAAGAGAATTGCGTATCTTGGGTAACACGAATTTGAGCCACTTGCTCTTGAAGGGAATTCAATCTCTCATCAAAATCAGAGGGCTGAAAATCAGGATCATCAGCCGAGTCTGACTCAAGTTCTTCAAACAAATCATCCATATTCACGTCTTCAGTAGGATCACTAGCTTGACCAGCATCTCTTGCTTCAGCACCAACGCCACCAGCATCCACTTGACCATCAGTAAATTCTAAAGTCATCTTGTTAAGATTGGAATTATTGAAGGGGAGATGATGGATGGGTTTTTCTCTAGTAGGCATAGCAATGAGCATATGATTTGCTAGCATAGTCAACAAATAACCAAAGGGTATATCACTATGTCCAGGATGTTGACGAGACAGAATAATGGAATGACAAATTAAGGAAGGTAAACATATTTTTGCACCAGAGATGACAGAATGCAAAACACGAACCATAAAAGCAGTGAGTTCGGTTTTATTACCAGCACGTGGATAAAGATTAGAGATGAAAATCCTATGTAGTACTCTGTGTCTGGGTAACAAAAATCTTGAGGGAAGTGCATGACCTTTATGAGTCCAATGAACATCCAAGTTACATAGATCTCTAGTAAGCATTCTACGTTCAGATTCAGAGAGACTGTCATGTAAAATACCAATTGGAATGCTCTCATCATTGACAGGTATTTCCATAATATCAGCAATCAAATGCCGATCCACTACAAACAAACCTTCTTGAGTATCAACTTTAAAAATTAAATTATCAATAGAAAAATCACAGATACATGCAAACATGGATTGGGCAATGGACTGGTATGCAGGTCCACCCCAATGCAAGATGTTATCCCATCCCACAGATTCCAACAGAGTAGGAATACCATATGAAGCAATGTGATTTACATTCACAGGACGCTCAACAATAATATTTCGCATACGTAAATCCCGAACATTCGGAGGATCATTTTCGGGAGACCGAAGATGACGTTGTACAATAGAAGTTGATCTAGAAGAAGATGGACCTCTAGTAGTTTTCTTTTTACCTCTAGCATCCATTTTTAATGGAGGATTTCAATGAAACCACAAGATGCAAGATAGAAAAAATGAGGTTTTAATAGATCAGATTTTTCAAGATAAAACCCCAATCTTGCAATGAACGACCCAATAGATTCAACAAGAGAGTGATTTGAGACACTAATATCAAGAATCTATAGTAAAAATGCAAAGAACCACTAACCTTGAAGAACTAGGAAGGTGGGTTCGACCGGTCGTAGCTAGAGCCGTTGGTGGGAAAAGAGAAATGAGGAAGATGAGTCAAAATCCCCAAATTAAAGTGAAAACCGAGTTTCACGACCGGTCGTGTACTTGTTCGACCGGTCGTAGTACGACGGTCGTGTACACTCACGACTGGTCGAGTACGACTCAAAATTTGCAAATTTTTTTTTTTTTTTAAATAAATTTCAAATTTAATCAAATAAATCATCAAATTTATGTACATTATGATACACTAAATCATGCAAATTCAATTTAAATTGCTCATACCGAGATCAAACTTTAATTTATTAAACCTGCTTTTGTCGAGCGGTTTAGTGAAAATGTCAGCAAGTTGAGTCTCGGTTGGAATGTAATCCAAACAAATTACCTTTTCTTCCACTAATTCACGAATGTAATGAAATCTAATATCAATATGCTTAGTACGTGAATGCTGAACTGGATTTTTAGAGATATTTATTGCGCTGGAATTATCGCAAAATAAAATCATAGAATCCAGAGTAATTCCATAATCGCTCAACATTCGTTTCATCCAAACAAGTTGAGTACATGCATTTCCAGCAGCAATGTATTCAGCCTCAGCTGTTGATAGCGATATAGAACTTTGCTTCTTACTAAACCAAGAAACAAGACAATTTCCAATGTAGAAACAACCACCACTGGTTGATTTCCTATCATCAATGTTTCCAGCCCAGTCAGCATCTGCATACCCGGCTAATTGAACATTAGTTTCATGTGGATACCAGAGACCAAGTTTAGTAGAACTTGCGACATATCGCATAATCCGCTTAACCGCAGTTAAGTGAGATTCTTTAGGATTTGATTGATAACGAGCACAAATACCAACACTCAAGGCTATATCTGGTCTACTAGCAGTCAGATAAAGTAAACTACCAATCAAACTACGATACAATTTAGGATCCACATCATTACCTGCAGAGTCTTTTGAGAGTCTCAAAGTTGTACTCATAGGAGTATCAAAGTTTTTACCTTTCTCAAATCCAAATTTCTTGATTAAGCCCTGAGCATATTTGGTTTGAGAGATAAAAATTCCATTAGGTTGTTGTTTTACTTGCAACCCTAGAAAATAGTTTAATTCACCAACCATGCTCATTTCGAATTTAGACTTCATCAAATCTGCAAACTCAACAGTCATATTAGTATAGGTTGATCCATAAATAATATCGTCAACATATATTTGAACCATTAAAATATCATCGTTATACTTCTTAACAAAGAGTGTCTTATCAACACATCCCATTTGAAAATTATGACTTAGTAAAAACTTAGTCAGTTTTTCGTACCATGCTCTGGGAGCTTGTTTCAGACCATAGAGAGCCTTCTTAAGACGATACACATGATCAGTAAATTTAGGATCTTCAAACCCTGTTGGTTGTTCAACATATACCTCTTCATGTAAATCACCATTCAGAAAGGCACTCTTTACATCCATTTGATAAATTTTAATCTTTCTAAAACATGCAATGGAGATAAAAAGTCTGATTGATTCAAGACGAGCTACAGGGGCAAATGTCTCATTATAGTCAATACCTTCAATTTGCGTATATCCCTGTACAACTAGTCTTGCTTTATTTCGAATAATATTTCCAAGTTCATCAGATTTGTTTTTGAAAATCCATTTTGTTCCAATAATATGTTTATCTTTAGGTCTAGGAACAAGATACCAAACATCATTTCTGACAAACTGATTAAGCTCTTCTTGCATCGCAAGAATCCAGTTTTCATCCGAAAGTGCTTCTTTTACGTTAACCGGTTCAATCTGGGATGTAAAGCATACGTAATTACATATGTCCTCTAATTGTCTACGAGTGCGCACACCAGTGAGAGGGTTTCCAAGTATTTGAGAAGTTGGATGATCTTTAACAGTCCTAAATTCAGAATTAGGTTCACTTGGTGAAGTTTCTTGTTTTTCAAGTATAAGCACTTCATCATTATCTGAACTAGGAACAGGTGTATTCAAAAAATCGTCAATCACAACATTTATTGACTCTTGAATCACACCGGTCCTGTTGTTCAGAACACGATATGCACGACTGTTTAAAGAATACCCTAAAAAGATCCCTTCATCACTTTTAGTGTCGAATTTTCCCAAATTTTCACGATCACGCAAAATATAACACTTACTGCCAAAAACTCGAAAATATTTGACAGAAGGCTTTTTCTCAAACCACATTTCATAAGCCGTTTTATTATTAGTTTTACAGATATAAACACGGTTAATAATGTAGCAGGCTGTATTCACTGCTTCAGCCCATAGATTCTAGGAGCTTCATGCTATTTAACATAACATTTCCCATTTCTTGAAGCACTCTATTCTTTCTCTCGACAATTCCATTTTGTTGAGGAGTTTTAGGTGCAGAAATTCATGCGATATTCCCTGATCGCTACAGAATTTCTCAAAACCGCTATTTTCGAATTCGGATCCATGATCACTACGGATCTTGTTGACTTGAGAACTTTTTTCAGTTTGAATCCGTTTTATAATCTTTTTCACTTCATCAAGGGTTTCTGATTTGTCTCTCAAGAATGAAACCCAAGTGAATCTTGTATAATCATCTACAATAACTAAGATGTATTTTTTGCCACCTCGACTTTCCGTTCTTGTTGGTCCTATAAGATCCATGTGGAGAAGCTCGAGTGGTCTTGTGGTGGTATTGGAGTTCACCTTTTTGTGAGAGCTCCTAGTTTGTTTACCATACTGGCATTCACCACAAATCTTGTCTACTTTTTGCATCTTAGGTAGACCTCTAATTAGTTCACCTTTGCTCAATCTGTATAAATTTCGATAGTGTACATGTCCGAGGCGTTTATGCCATAATTCTGTCTCATCGGTATGGACCATGTAACACGTTTGTTTAGATGAGCTACTATCGCTTACTATATAGCAGTTTTCAGAAGTTCTGCGACCAGTTAATATTACAGAACCCTTTTCATTTATTATTTCACAACCTTGATTAGAAAATTTAACATTATGGTTGTTATCGCATATTTGAGATATGCTCAACAGGTTGTGTTTTAAACCCTCAACATATAAAACATTTTTAAATAAGGGAAGGTTATAGAGTTGGACCGTACCTTTGCCAATTATCTTGCAGTTGCTACCATCACCAAATGTGACTGACCCATCAGTCATATCTTTAAGATCGGTGAATAGTGCTTTGTCGCCTGTCATATGTCTGGAGCATCCACTGTCTAGGTACCATTTCGAATGGCTTGTAGCTTTGAAAGCAGTGTGAGCAACCAAACAGACAGCTTTAGGAACCCATTTCAGTACAGTTTTAGGTTTAGGAGAATAATTGGTCTTCTTATGTTTATAGTTGTAGGAGTGACCTACAGAATTAGATTTTAATAGCTCCTTCAGTAAATCAATAATTTTTTCAGCTAGTGGGTTTCGAATCTGATTTTTGAAATTTACATAGCTGCTTTTGGGTTTATGAAAAGTTTTTGTATTTTTAGAAAAAACTTGACTAGTATCTTTTCCTTTTGAGTTAGAAGTCTCTCCTTTCACAAAATTGGAAGAAGTATTCTTCTGTTTTGGAGATTTGTTTTTATCATAACCAACCCGGATCGATCGCCACATTTTCTTGATCCGGATAACAATTTTTCTAATTTTGGATCGCCTTGGGCATATCTCCATGTGTCCTTCAAACTCAACAGAGAAGATACTTCATTTTTAAGTTTCTCATTTTCAGATTTCAAATTTTCAATTAGGGAGGTTTTGAATTCTAGGTCACACTTAGACTTTTCAAAACTATCTGAAATTTGAGATTTTTCTAAAATAAGAGTTTCAAAACATTCTTTAAGTTTATAAAACTTTTCTTTTTGAAGTTTAAGTTTGACAGCAATTTTACAACTTTCCTTATATAAGGCATTGTAAGCATCTTGAAGATCTTCATCATATTCATGATCACTATCCAAATTTTCTTCACTTGTTGAATCATCGTGATCGGAAAAAGTAAACTTGGCTAGAGTCATAAGGGCCTTAAGTTCATTGCCCGACTCGGTTTCTGAATTTTCTGACTCAGAAGAGGCTTCAGAATCAGACGATTCATCCCAAGTAGCCAACATACCCTTCTTTTTGAATCTGTCCTTTTTAGGACATTTGTTTGCTAAATGCCCATATTCTTGACAGTTGTAGCATTGACTATCTTTCAATGATTTCCAAGTTTTAGACTTAGGTTTGGAACGTTTCTTTTCATTTCCCTTTTGAAAATCGACTCTTTTCTTACTTTTGAAAATCTTATAAAACTTTTTCGCCAAAAGGGCCATATCATCTTCAGACTTTTCTGAATCTGAATTTTCTTGAATAATACTTTTAGATGACTTCAAAGCAATAGACTTACCTTTAGGAGCTTTAAAACTTAATTCATAGGTTTGTAAAGAACCAACTAATTCCTCTACCTTCATATTATCCGTATCACGAAGTTCCTGGATTGCGGTTACCTTTGAATTGAACCGTTCAGGAAGAGAGCGTAGTATTTTTGCACATACTTTACTTTCAGGGATCTTATCGCCCAGACCCCACATTGAGTTCACAATGTCATTCAATCTAGTGTAAAAGTCCATAAACATTTCATTTTCCTCCATATGAATTTCTTCAAATTTAGTTGTGAGGAGTTGGACTTTAGATTTCTTGACAATTGATGTACCTTCGTGTGTCATTTCTAAAATATCCCAAGCTTGCTTTGCAGTATCACAGGATATGATTCTTTTGAACTCATCCGGTGATAGTGCGCAAGTGATTGCATTTAGTGCTTTAGCATTAGCACTACTCTCACTTTTCTGAAGTGTGGTCCATTGGTAATATGGTGTAATTTTCATAGATTTTGAACCATCAACACCAGTTACTTCCGTGATAGGAGGTTTCCATTCAATTACTGTGGCTTGCCACACACTTTCATCCATTGATTTGAGGAAGATCCTCATTCTGGCTTTCCAATAGGCATAGTTGGAGCCATCAAAGGGAGGAGGTCTAGTAACTGAAAGGCTATCAAAATTTGACATCTTTTTATATAGCTTAGATCGTTAGCTCAGGAAATAAATCCAAATAAAAAGCAATAAAATGAGCTATTAGGCTCTGATACCACTTGAAAAGGCCAAGCTATATGTCCTAGAGGGGGGGGGGGGGTGAATAGGACTATGCCAAATTAAAATAAAATTCAGCAGAAATAAAATAAACCAACAACCTTACAACTTGAATCAATTCACAAAGCTAAATTTAAATCACCTTGATAAATAGATATCGAGAGATTGATTCAAATTCAGTTCTAAGGACAACCTTACACCATAATCAACAAGGGCTTATGGTAGGATAACCTTATTTCTAGAACCTCTTTTGGATCAAGAACTCAATATTAATATAAGTAAATGAAATAGCAAGGAATTGAATTTAAATGAAGAAGTAAGATCTAAATTATTACAACAATCCCCACACTTGCTTGAAATGTAAATAATTACAACATTCACATCCCCTTGTACATTCCACAAGATCAAATGATAAAAGATATGAAAATTAAGCAAGCATTCAAACCACAAGTCAAAGAGTTATAGTGGTTCGCTTGTGTGTACACCAACTGTTTTCCAACAGCCACACAAAAAGCTACTCCACTCCTAATATCCTCACACAGGGGATATTAGCGTTCACTAACAAATAGGTTTTCACAGGTTCACCAAAAACCTTTACAATTGTGTCTTTTTCACTTGGGCTTACACAATCCAAAAACCCCTCTTTTCTGAGTTTTCTGGTTTTCCTCAGACAACCAATACAATGAGATTTTTCTGGCTCAACCTCAAACAAAACCAAAAGCAAATGAATTTTACAGAATTGTAAAATACCTGGATTTCTCCTTTTTCGTAGCAGCCCGGTAGAACCAATCGGAGTAGATGATTTGAATGTCAAAGTTCAATTTCCAATACTCACATTCATAAGGTTCTAAGTTCTAATTGATTTTAGATTTAACTCATTGGGCGTAGCTAAATTTGATTTTGATTCCAAGAAGAAGGAATAAGATAATTCCTCTTTTCAAATATGATTGGAATATAGAAACAAAATCAAATTAAATAAGCTAGCAAAAAGGAATATTAAATAAGCACAATCTAGCTTAAAATAAACACAAACTTATCTCAGAGTGATCACTTGAAAATTCTTGAATTGAATGAGAGTGGAAGTCATCAAAACTCTGAATTTCGTGTTCAATTTATAGAAGCAGAAATCGCTCCTACGACTGGTCTTAGAAACCTACGACTGGTCGTAGCTCTAACAGATTTTTGAAAAAATAAGCGCGATCTTTGAAAGCCGTTCTACGACTGGTCGTGAGTACCCTACGACTGGTCGTGGGTCACCTACGACTGGTCGTAGATATCTACGACTGGTCGTAGAACCAATGATTTCGTCGCTGGACTTTAAGTCGTAGCTCCACGACTGGTCGTGGACGAGCCGAAGCCACACCTACGACCGGTCGAAGGACCTCCAGGACTGGTCGTGGGCGTACCAAAAATTCCGAAAAATCTTCAACTTCTTAGGACTGGTCGTGGAATTTCTTGGACTAGTCGAACCAATGTTAGGACTGGTCGAACAAGAGCTAGGACTGGTCGTAGAATAGACCAACCTTGTGTATTTTAAATATTTGAATAATGTATCCAAAGTGACCTACTTAAAGGGTCAACCTAAGGTCATTCAAACCTGAACCATGTCGTATGGACATTGAACTTCAACCTTTCAACGAATGTAGATAAATTGAATTATATCAGGCTTGTCAGGCTTGAGATCTTGATCAACATAGAACTACTTCATACGTTGTTTCTTCAGATTTGAACTTCAACATTGTAGCTTCTTGAGGCTTCATCATGTAGTATTTTGAGGCTTCAACATGTAGCTTTTTTGAGGCTTCAACATGTAGCTTTTTTTGAGGCTTCAACATGTAGCTTTTTTTGAGGCTTCAACATGTAGCTTTTTGAGGTGTCTTGAATTCCAATAAATGATCATACAAGTACAGAACACCGATAGATGTTTTTGGCACACAAAATTTGACAACCAAAGGAGCATGAGACCATAACACTTACAGACGCGACCTTCTGGTATTCGGCCCTTGTGCGCTCGTATATCCACTCGGTCTCGACGTTGGAGTCATCCTCTGGTACCATCGGGTTCAGGGACTCTCACCCAGGGACATCTATGGCGCCCCAATTGCTTAGAACAAGATTTTTTGGTATCCAACCAGCCACCCACGATATATCTGTGGAGGCTATGGCCCTAATGTCGCTAGGGCATATCACAATCACACAGATGCAAGTGCATGAATCATACCGCCAGACATGCATCAATCCCGTGCATACCGTGCGCTCATGTAGGGCAACTCCGCATATCAGGGAGCCCATAAACGATCTGCCCATAGGCATATGCTATGATCAGTCAGTCTCCATATCAAGCATACATATGATGCGTATGATCATGAATCATGGATCTATACTAATCATGATATAAAGTGATGGGTCTGTGCAAAGCGAAGATGGCCTAGACGGCCAATGCACTACGAGTACGGGCCTGCCAGTGGGCCTCAGGGAGAGTGGTGGTACGGACCTTTAACCGACACCGACCATGCAATGTGGACGTCAAACCATCATTGCTCCCAAGGTATAGCTTGTTATAAACATCATTATATACACCACGGGGAATCACACATTGCAATGGATATAGTTGCACTCCATTGGGCCTTAGGTAAATCAAATGGGCCGTATCATAAGGGCCTTATAAATATATATATCCAAGTGGGCCTCAATATCGGACCTTATACATACCAAAGTGGGCCTCGGTGGATGGCCCACTAATACGCTAAGATGGACCTCATCACATGGCCTAAAAAGATCTCAAAAATGATTGGTCGGTTTGGATGAAACCCATACATCATGCTAGGTCCCGTCAGGATGGAAGGTATAGATAAATCACATACATTCAGTGTCCTAAGCAGGGCCCACCATAATGTTTATTTTCCACTTAACCTAGGGCCCAACTTAATGTTTATTTGCTATCCAAATTGGGGCCCAAAACAGTATTTATTTATCATTCAAATGGGGGCCCACAAAATGGTTACTTTTTAACCCAAACAAGGGCCCAAATAATGTTTATTTTTCATCTAAACGGGACCCAATATAATGTTTATGTTTCGTACAAAGTGGGGCCCACATAATGTTTATTTTCTATCCAAAGTTGGGACCCACTATAGTGTTTATTATTGCCATTCAAATGGGCCCAACATAATGTCTATTTTACATACAACCTATTGATAGGGTCATATGACCATGGGGCCCACCATGATATTTATTTTCCATACAACCAGTTCATAAGGTCACACGGACGTGGAGGGGCCCACCGTGTTGTATATTTGCCATCCAACTGTTCGTAAGGTCACACAGACGTGGAGGGGCCCACAATAATGTTTATTTGCCATTCAACCTGCTCATAAGGTCACATGTGACCTGGGGCCCACTGTAATGTTTACTTGTCATACAACCTGTTCAAAGAATCAGGTGGGCCAGGGCCCACCGTGATGTTCATTTGTCACTCAATCGTGAAAATGGTGAGCCTCCAATCAACACTGTTTTCCTGTAACGTGGTCCACTTGAGATTAGGATCTACCTCATTTTTGGGCTCATGCCTTAAAATGATCTGACAAAATAGATGGACAGTGTGGATGACACGCATACATCATGGTAGGGCCCATGGCAGGAGCCGTGGGTCCTGCACGCCCGTCCTCTAGCGGGCGCAAGCAGCACGCCTACGACGTGAGCTGCAGCGTCCGCTGCCCCCCTATTTATTTATTTTGGGGCCCACCGAGATGTGATTCACAATCCAGCCCACCCATTATGTGCGTCCTACTTGTCTGGCCGTCCAGACCGAGTTTCAGCTGCATCCAAACTTCAGGTGGGTCCCACCAAGTACTTTTATATGTTCTGGCATGTCTTCACATGGTTTTAGAGGGTATGGCCCACCCGGTGATCAGATCACCTTAAGACTTTGGCTCAACGCCTAAAATAGTATGAGGAAGAGGATGGACGGTGTAGATTTGGGAAATGCAACAAGGTGGGGCCCACATGAGCAACATCCCAAAATTCATTTTTTTAAAGGGGATCTCTGTTTCACGTCCAGCGTATAGAGACGCTGGATGTTGGGATCTTTGCAATATGAAGGAGTCCTCATGTTGGATCCCACACACGTGTGGAATCCAAACATCAAGTGGGTCCCACATGATCATGGCCCACCTGAAAATCATATATATATATATAAATATATACCAAATAAAATACACATAAAATAGAAATAAATAGATGAGAGTGGGGTCCAATGGAATGGGTGGATTAACACCTACCATGAGGTGGGCCCCACAGCCGGATGTGGATGGACGAGATAGATCTACACAAATCGGTGCGATCCACACCATTACAAGGGAAGAAAAGAAAGAGGGAGAGAGGATAAAAGAGTTTCTGTAACATCCCGAAAAATCGGGGGTCGAGCATAACTCAACACCCGAGTTTCCAGAACATCACTTATGCAACATAGATAATGATGATTAAATGTTGTCTGCATTAGTGTATTGAATATGAGTGAGATTAAGCCAAAACAACATATCATACTCCAAAGACAATTAAATTGCAAGCGAAAGACTGTGATAGATATATATACAATATAAAAACAGTGGTGGGTCTCCAGAGTGTGATAATGTTACCAGGTTAAATAATTACAAGTATAATTTCAAAATGTACCAAAGGTGTAGTGTCATCTAGTTAGCATCCCTGTAACCCCGTCGATCAAGGCACGGCTCACATGAAGCTGCCAGAAAATAACATATGCAAGAAAGTGTTCTCATCGTCGCAGAGGTCTGGCTCCGCCTCACAAGCATCGCCAACACCTGCAGCTACAACAGGGTCTGGTTGGTGTTTAAAAACACCATCCCGTAATGTGGGAGTGAGTGATCAGCTCAGTGGAACAATAAAGCATAGGTCAACATGTTATCAATTCAGTCAAGCAGTAATGATAAAGCAGTACAATTAAACAATTCTAACTACTCTTATTAATGCAAGTATGAATGACATGATGTATGCCCTCACCACACCCTCCCTCGTGCGACACCATCTCACGATCGCGGCATGCTTTCATCCCTCAGTGCTCCACATCTTCCAGGCACATGCAATGCATGATGAGCATGATTACCAAGTTATTATTAGTCCATTTCAAACAGCAGGATTGGGAAACTAAGGTACCTCCCTTGTATCATTCCCAAACATGATCCATTCTAGGGTCGTCAGTCCTAGTTAATCTCATACGATGGTGTATTTTCTAGGTCACTGCAAAGGCTGCCAGGGCTATTACGCACAAAGGTTACACCACTCCCCCATCACCTCTTTAACGATTCATCACTATACAGAAACAGGCCTAGTTTATACTCTGTTACTACGGGAAGGCTCATCGCCTCACTGCAGATTTAGAGTATGCTCGAGGTCACTCCACTGACACCCTACCAACTGGCAGTATATTTTTGAAGCCCGACCAGTCCGCTTATTGAGAATGGAACCTGGACGCAACCCGACTGGGGACCACAGCCAGGCTGTGCCAGCGTAGGCCGACAGCACGAATATAGTGTCCCATACCACCATAATTGGCTCACGAGTCTGGTTGCTCACTGGTCACTACGGTGAGGCACGTGGCCCCAGCGTAGGCCGACAGCTCGACCACGGTGTCCCATACTACCATGCCCGGCTCATGAGTCTTAGCGGATCGAGGTACCATGGTTAAAAGGGATTTCACTAGTAAGTTTGGTACCCTAGGTTCAAGCAGTAGCGTCCAAACATGGTGAACATACATAAGACAGATCGGGTTGCTTGACGAGCTCGGCTAGCTCGAGCGCACAACGAGTTGAGCGATATAAAGTGCATAAGTACTTCGTGTGGCCAACCACTATCGCCAACCGAAGTACGACTCGGGTTCGTCGAACACATCTCACGTGGCAAATGAATCACAGCCACGAATTCAATTCTGGTACCGATTGTCTGGACTATAATCATAGCCCCAAACACGATCAATTTCAGATAGTTAAAGCAGTAATGGATCAAGGTTCAAATCATACAATCAAAGTCTGATATTATCCGTTAGGGCTGCCAGGGCTATTGTACGCATTCGTTGCTCCACTCCCCCATCACCCATGACGGATCATACAATGTAAACATGAATTTAATATATGCATTACATAGATAAAATCATAAAAGCAGTTGAGCATGTTATGAAGCGCAACACAAGCATGAGTTTGTACATATTCAATTCCTAATCACACGACTATCCAAGGAAAACATACACATAGTTAAGAGAAGTTGAGAATCATATCTCAACACCCTTATACATTACAATTTGCTAACTACTACTCATTCAGACATTTCAACAAACACTTTAAACGACATACATCAACATACATGACATATGTTGATCACATAGGCATTAGGCCAAATCCTTTCACTAGGGAGTTACCCCAACCATAACACGCATACACCCACGATGGATAGTCATGGCAAGCAGGAATCCAAGTTCCATATTCATTCAGTCATTTCCACAAATACTTGGGCCACACATTTTAGCATATATAGTATGTATTGGCCGTGGCGTGATTTAGGGCAAATCCTTTCGTCAAAGGGGTATCGCCAATACAACAATCATGAATCCATGACAATTAGTCATGGCGAGCACGAATGAGAATTCTATACTCATTCAGTCATTTTCACAAACACTTAGAATACACTATTACAACATACATGGTGTATGTTAGCAAAACATGTATTAGGGCTATCCTTTAGCCAAGCGAGTATTTTATCCATGTATAATATATTCATACAGCGAATAATCATGATAAATACATCTCCAAAATTTATACGTATACGGTATTTTCTAGAATACACAATTTCAACATACATAGTGTATATAAGCAAATCAGGTATTTGGGCGAATCCTTTCGCCAAACAGGTAATTTATCCACATATAATATATTTATACGACAAATAATCATGTCATACACATTTCTAAAATTTGTACGTATACGGTACTTTCTAGAATACACAATTTCAACATACATAGTGTATATAAGCAAATCAGGTATTTGGGCGAATCCTTTCGCCAAACAGGTAATTTATCCACATATAATATATTTATATGACAAATAATCATGTCATACACATTTCCAAAATTTGTACGTATATGGTACTTTCTTCAAATACCTGGAGTATGTAGAATTCTATATTTTTCATCTTTAATCGAAACGGAAAACAGATAGCACTTTGTACATGTGCAATTGCATGCAGATCATGAATCTATCATTATCTGACATTCAAAGCGTTGAAAACCATAACCTATATACCTAAAGTCCGCACCTTTTGTCGTAGAATCATAACGGAGTTGATAGGTATGCTAAGCTTCCGTATTCGACAGTTTTGCAACCTATAGAACGAAACAGGTTAGCTATTTCATAACCTACAACCACCCAAGCCCCAAATCAGATTAGGGTTAGGGTTTCTTACCTAAAAATGGGGCTGGAATCGCCGGGAAAGTGATGAGAACAGAGCGGTGGAGCTCGTGGAGCGGCAGGGAAAAGTGGCAGGAAGGGTCTCTCACAACTCCCACACTTTCTCTCTCTTTTCTCTCTTCTCTCTCTAGGGTTTCTCTCAAATTCGTATGACTGCAATGGGAGAGGGTTTAAGGTCCTTATATAGTCTAAAAACTCACCGAAACAGACTCCAGGTCAAAGTATACTTAGGTTATAACCAAAGCGGGTCAGTTTCAGCTCAACGGAAGACTTCTGGTGGGCCTCCTTGAGCCAAAGGTCGGACTTAAGCTCACCAACACCGGATCTACGTTCTATTAAGTTTTCGTTTAAGTGGGATTCCCAGATCACGCGTGGCGGACCAGTTTCAGTTCAACGGTCAGCGGATCTCGATCGAAGATTCCGAGTACATGTAAATGTGTATGAAATTTCTCCTGATCCGAAGGTGTAATTTCGTCTGATTCTGACGGTCTGGTTGCTTAAAACTGATCCGCAAGTGAGAGGTGCCAGATTACTATTCAAGATATTTTATTTTGAATTAATTTCACATTTCTCACACTCTTCACTCCGAGCTCAAGCGAATAGCGCTGGGACACTATCTGGATTTGATTCCCGAGTTGGCTATCAAGCCCAGCAAGGCAGTCCTAGTTCCTTAACTTCGTGTTAATCGGACTTCCGACGTGCTGTCCAGATGCGATACGGAGTTTCGAGATGCTCCCGAGAGCAGCCGGGTAATGAGATTGATCTTAGGTTTTAGGGTAACCTAGCGTCAATGATTCTACAAGTTTTGGGTCTTGCAGATCGTATTTAAAGTGTTTGGTGCTAATTTCACAGGCACTCTAGTTTAACACTAGCTAAATCTCGCCTAATTTCTAAAGGATTTAGTCCTGTAAGATTTCTGTCTGAGGTGGTACTTAGCCCTTTGTAGTTTGTATATAGAGTGATCCAAGTTATACTACTTAGCTAGTTTAAGATAGTGTCTAGGGTGAAAGTACTTTGAAAAATTGAAAGATCAAGGTGGTGAAGGGTGGGATTTGTGAAGAAAATGGTTTAAGGAGCGATTTTAGACTGTGGGATTCAGTTCTGACAAGTTAACAAGGTGTTAGGATCGACCCATCGCCTAAGGACGTCTAATCCCAGGTTGGCAAAAATCTGGGATGTTACAGTTTCAACGGTGATCACCCACCTTGTTGCGATCCTCCTTGCTCCCTTGGCTTGAAAACTCCTCACCTACGGTTCTTATGGACGTCGATCGGATTTTAACGGTGCGGATGATGATTGGACAGTCGAGATGGAAGATGAGGAGGTGGGCCACACTTAGAAATTTTTGAGAGATTGGATTGCTTAGAGGAGGCTTGGAAGTGTGAGAGGGAGGGAATGAGAGAATGAGAGAGAGAAAGAAATAAAATAAAGAAAGAAGGGATGGAGGGAGTGGTGTGATGATGTCATGGGTAAGGGTAGCTTTGAAAAATGAGAGAGAGAGAGAGAGTTGACTTTGAGTAAAGGAGGCATGGGTTGCTTGTACTTAGGTATGGAGGTACATTTATGGTTGATTGATGGGACATCTCATAGAGATTCCCTCGAGATTCGCAACGTGCGGCGTTTCTTCGAACCGAACGCTGACCCGTATCTCCTGGACTGGGTATCGGTTCGGTGCGCGAGTCGCGGCGTTAGAACCGCGGCGACGATGCGGTCTAGAAGATACAAGTTTCTGGTCGAGCCGACTTCGGCATGCGGGACTCAGCTTAGGATTGGGCGCAACGTCAGAAACGAGTCGAGGATTGGCGAAATTCGACCGGAAGGATCGCGAAGTCCTACAGAATGGTACGGTCTAGGTTACGGGTCGTACATAGGTCATTACTAACTAAGATCGGACAGTTGAGATGGGTGGATAAATAGGTGGTCGGGCGGTGGTGTACTAAGTAGATTTTTGCGTGTCCCCATGCATAAGCATAAATTAATTAGGTATCCAAGGTAACACTCGAGTATAGAAAGTACGGGGTGTTACAATCTACCCCCCTTAAAGAAAATCTCATCCTCGAGATTCTATAACACACATCCTAACTATCAATATTATGAGTGATTAAGTCATCCTAATGGTGTGCCTTATCTCACAGCTGTCAACATAGAAAGTCGCAATTTACATCCTTAATAAGAGGTATCTAAATTTATTGTACTCATTAAGCCCCTAGGCTAACCAATCGTCTAATGTATATGGATCTCACTAAAGGTTAGAAATATATTCAGTACTACTCAGAAATTAGGGATTCATTTCAATGGTCATCACCATCTCGATTTCCAATAATATTTATTAGGGTTACAATGTCGTTTAAGTGATGACTAAATAATACTAGTATATCTTTCTCTTTATTTTCTCATACTTTTAACGATAGTTTCCTGCCATCTAAAGTACAATACAATTTTCTATCTTCAGAGTTCGGGCTAATACGATCAGATGGTTGTAGTAGGTTTGAGCTTGATACATCGATCCTTTGGTTGCGCAAAACAGTGGATTCACTAGTATCATTTTCCAATCGTGGTAAATCTCGATCTTCTACTAGATCAAGGCATTGAGATCATTGAGGTTTGCTAGGATTAAAATTTGAATCAAACTACATATACTTTGCTTAAAATGTAATTCCATCAGTTTATGGTCCCGATTACTCTAGACACTTGGGAATATCGGGAAGTTTTCTATTTTTTTAATAAGAGTGCTTAGAATCTAGGTGAAACAGTCCTAAAGGACCAACATATTTTCTCTATGCACTTAGATAACCTAATGTACTACCTGGAGTTTCGAGATTCAAGTTTCTATATGGAAATTTGATAAAAAATTTTTTTGTTAATTTCACCAAGGTTTTCAAATCTCATCTTAATATGCTCCGCCTAGGGTCAAAAGTTTACCCAAAATTCTATAATTTATCCTCTAGTTAATTATAGGTGTTGGATTTTGTAAGAAATATTATCTCTAACTAAATAGATGTATTGGGAGAGTTCGGATTGTGATTCGTAGTACCATTCTTCAAGTTTAGGGAGTGTTTGAGTTAGATGTAATGTGTTTATGGTGGTAAAGAATTTCCTAAAATTCGTTTCACTTGATGAGTGTTGTGGCAATGTTAATCCCAACCAAGGAAAATAATAATAATAATGATAAAATTTAATCTTATATCGCTAAAGATGTTATTTAGAAGTTAGGTTCAAGGAATGTTCTCATTTGATCTCCTATGCATCACAAATTTTATTTGTCCACACGTGGTACCTAAATTTAGTTTCTAAGATTCAAATAACTAAATCTAAAGGTTTCAAAGGAGCCTGGAATTTTGCGTTTCTATGTCCAAATTTTTCCTTAATTCCAAGGGAGTTCTAAATAAATTCAATTGGCTTTCTTAACAATTTTCTAAGGGGACCTAGTGTTTGGTTTTTGAGTTCAGACAATTAATAATTCATAATGGAAATCTAAATTTAGTTTCTACGTTCAAACAATTAAACTTGAGTTTTCCTACGGGGCCTAAAGTTTTACGCTTCTATGTTCACACTTCTCATAATCCCTAAGTGATTTCAACCAAGTTTGAATGGCTAACCTAATGATTTCAAGGGAACCTAAGTTTGGTTATCTACATTCACATACTTTCAAAATTTTTAAGGGAATTCCACATACATCCAAATGGTTAAATAATTTCAAATGGGACCTAAGTTTAGGTCTCTACGTTCTCAAAATTTTTCTACGTCTAGGGGAGGTTCACCTAAGTTCCATCTTCTAATTCTAACATCCTAACTTAAGATATTTAAGGTTGGTATAACATTGTTTCCCAAAGGCAAGGTTTGTCTAGACTCTCTCTCTGATACCATCTTGTAACACCCTGATTCTCAAAGCCCGAGGATAGTCGCTCCTCATTGAGAACCCGAGTATTACGTTATGAAGTGGACTAACATACATCTAAATAATGGCAAATTTCATAATATGGAGTAAGGCAACATTGCATAAACTACTAATATCAAAAGTAACAATCCGGGAGTTTAACACAAGTAAAGGAAAGAAAATTGGAATCTCACAGTAGGGGGTTATTATTACAATTCAAACAAAATACAAAATCTGAAGTACAAAAGCAAGTAAATCCTAACACTCCCTCTTTCTTGGTGCAACTGCTGCCCCTAACACCTGTAACAACTTTAGATATACAATTTTCCGCTCGGGGTGTTTTGAACTGTTCTCCCCCTTTTTGTCAGTCATTGGCAAAGGTATAGCATGTGATATTGACTGAAGAGGAAAATACTTGAGAGAACCAATCAAGTAGAAGCAGAACATTGATGCATAAAGGTAACTAAATTCAATCAAACATCAAGTTTAGAATTCATGAATGCATATTAGACAAGATAGAGCAGTTTTCAATCATATGCAAACCATAACTTGATAAACTAGGGAAAAATTAACACACATATGGCAATAAAAGTTATGAATTTTGTGCTGCCATAAAAGAACCAAAACTGCCCCACACAGCAGTAAATTTCAAAAAAGAAAAAAAAAAAACTGTTCAGTTCATCCCAAAAAATATATATATTGATCCACACAGCAGTAACCAAAAAGTGTCAAGCCTATATATGGGCACCCAACAACATCCATTAACATTAACCCAGCTTTGGGCATATACAAAAAAAAAATGCACATCTAGAAGGCTGTCATGCACACCAATGATAGCGAAGAACATCCAAAAAGATACTGATATTCAAATGCGAGATAAAAGTAAGGTGTGTATGATAGCATGTATGAACTAGCCTTATGGAGCAGAATGAGATGGCATCGTGTCGTCTCGTCGGCACGTCATCAGATCCACCAGCTGTTGCACCGACTGCTGTACTTTGTAGACGACTCGCTCCAAGACAGTCAGCTGCTCCCGTACAGAATGAATATCTCTCTGGATTGCCCCGATTCTGTCCAGTTTGAACCTTTTGCCATGCCCGGCTAATGATGTGGACGGAGCTGGGTCAGGTCCAGGAGGTGCATCTTCACCCATTGCAGCTCCTTCCATGGGATCGCCACCTTCTCCTTCAACTTCTTCCGCCTGAATTTCTTCCTCTGGGTTCTCCTTGTATTCATGAAACTCCAAATCCATTCTCCAGATATTTCTTTTATTGAAAACTTGGAGTGGGAATACCAGATCAGTAGTTGATGGAAACCCGATTTTGTTGCATATCATGTTGATAATCCAGGGGTATGGTAGATGGAGATCCCTAGATGTGTGAATGAAATTTACCAACTGAGAAATAATTATAGATGGCAGGCAGATCTTTGAACCTTTGGCAACAGAGTACATGATCATGATAATGAGCCTGGTGAGATCAGATCTGTTGGTACTTCTGGGATAGATGTTAGTAGCGAAGATATCATGCAAGATTCAAAATTTGGGATCTATATACCTGGCTTTTAATGCATTCCCTTGATGAAGGGGGATGTCCCTACCATTGCACAGATACTTAGTAACCCTGGATCGAATGTCCATGTCATCATGATTCATCTCTGGGATACCTTCTGGGACCATGTTGAGTCCGATAGTTTCAGCTATTCTAGCCGGTGTGATAAACGCATCATCACCACCCAAAGATACCATGAACAAAGGAGGGTCAGCCACTGGTGAATGACACGCATCAAGGAAGTTGCGTGTTCTCTCAAGTTGGCATAGCCCACCAAAGTTCAGAACAGGCAGCCAATTTATTGCGGCAAACAGGGGTTCCAATTCGTATGGTTTGAGGCATTCCCTGTCCACCCTTCTTTCATGAATAAGCTTCCTGCTCGTGTTTGGGTGGTCGTGAACTTACTCCAGTTAGAGGAGGTGGTGTCGGCGATTCGGTTTGGGACCCACCTCGCGACGTCTGTGATCTTTGTCGAGTGGGGATCCCACTTTTCGGGGCCCTTGCTCTTTCTCTAGATGCGAGGACTTTTTGTCGGGTAGCTCTTGAAGACTACCCCTGACCGGATACAACCCTTTTGTCATTTCCCATATGTCAAATAGAAAGTTGACCGATTTGGGAAAGACGACAAAAATAAAAAGAAACGACAAAATCGACAAATACCCAAAAGAGAAAGGCCTCTTGACGTGTTAGAAGGATATTACCGAATTTGTAGAATGATTTGAGTAATCTGACGTGGCTTCAACTGATTTGGTTGAGAGAATCAAGCAGAGGGAGTGACAGTGAAACCCTTGAAAAAATGACCCCCTTTTTCGTTTCTCTCGCTTTTATCGGACGACATCTTTCGATATGATCGATCGTTGTTTCGATAATATCGAGAGATTGCTTATCGATACCATCGAGTCTGTCTTCGATATCATTCTTGGCCACCTGTCAATCCGTATTCTAAGGAATCGTCGATACTATCGACCCTCTATCGATTTAATAAAAAATGTCCCATCGATAGTCCAACGGATGGAGTCTTCACAATTTGTGTGTATAAATTGTTGGGGGTAGTCACAGTTCTTTGTCACAAGTTGTTGGAGTCTTCATAGTTTGTGCACGCAAGCTATTGGAGTCTTTACAGTTTGTGCTCACAAGCTGTTGGATTCTTGACAATTTGTGCGTACAAATTGTTGGAATCTTCACAGTTTGTGCTCGTAAGTTGTTGAATTCTTCACAGTTTATGCACTTGGTCTAGATGCTTGAGTCTCCTCCAATATCAGAGGATTCTGGGACTCTCACCCAAGGACATCTTATGTGCCCATAGTGCTAGAACTAAATATTTCCAGTATCCCATCTGGCCATCCACGATGAACCTGTGGAGGCCACAACCTGATATCGCTAAGGCGCCAAGTGATCATGTCACACAAATGCAAGATGCATGAGTCATACAGCCCAATCATGCATCAATCCTGCGCGTATCATGCGCGATCATGTGGGGCAACTCTATCTATTAGGAAGTCTCATGAACAACCTGTCCTATGGCATATGCAATGGTCAACCACATCTCATAACAAACATGTAGATGATGCTTATGGGCATGTATTATGATGTTATGTTGTCACATACTCATAATCGGTATCGATAACCGACATCGATAATCAACATCGATAATCGACATGGATGATCAGCATTGGCACCAATAATCAGCATCGATAATCAGCACAGATAATCAACATCGATAATCGGCCTCGATAATCGACCTAACAAAGGGCCCACGTTGGATCGCACGATGTGGAAATATTAACAAACCAAATTGCAAGATGACAATCGAACAGTTCCAATGAGCTTTCGAGATATAGAACGGTCTCGAAATTAGCCAATTCTGGTCCCTTTAGAAGCTTGTCTAGTTACCATTCCAATGAACTCAAAATAGTCTATATTCAACCACTGAAGAAAGATTTATGAAGGTTAGTAGTGCACAAGGAGATGAAGGATAATTCATCACCAACGACTGCGATCCCACTTACGAATGCACAATGGTCTCGGAATACGACGATTCCAGTTAGGAATGAAAGAGCACTAAAGTACTTTTCAGATGACCAAAAATCGACCCAATCCGACATTAAACGAGGGAGTTATGAGCGTCTCCGTTGGATCGCGTGATTTGGAAATATTAACAATCCAAATTAGAAAATGACGATCGAAGAGTTCCAACGTGCTTTTGGGATATCGAACGGTCTCAAAATTAGCCAATTTGGTCCCTTTAGAAGCTTGACAAGTTACCATTCCAATGAGCTCAAAATAGTCTAAATTCGACCACTGAAGAGAGAGTTATGAAGGTTACTATTGGACAAGGAGAAGAATGAAAATTCAGGACCGACGACTGCGATCCGACTTACGGATGTGCAAATGGTCTCGGTATAGGACGATTCTAGTTAGGAATGAAAGAGCACTAAGTTACCTTTCAGATGACCAAAAATTGACCCAATCCGACATCAAACGAGGGAGTTATGAGCGTCTCCGTTGGATCGCGCGATTTGAAAATATTAACAATTCAAATTGCAAAATGACTATCGAAGAGTTCCAACGTGCTTTTGGGATATCGAACGGTCTCAAAATTAGCAAATTCTGGTCCCTTTTGAAGTTTGTCAAGTTACCATTCTAATGAGCCCAAAATAGTCGAAATTCGTCCACTAAAGAGAGAGTTATGAAGGTTACTATTGGACAAGGGGATGAAGGAAAATTCAGGACGGACGACTGCGATCCCAATTACGAATGCGCAAATGGTCTCGAAATACGACGATTCTAGTCAGGAATGAAAGAGGACTAAAGTACCTTTCAGATGACCAAAATTGACCCAATCCAACATCAAACGAGGGAGTTATGAGCGTCTCCATTGGATCGCATGATTTGGAAATATTAACAATCTAAATTGCACAATGACGATCGAAGAGTTACAATGTGTTTTTAGGATATCGAACAGTCTCGAAATTAACCAATTTTGGTCCCTTTACAAGCTTGTCAAGTTACCATTCCAATAAGCTCACAATTGTCAAAATTTGACCACCGAAGAGAGAGTTATGAAGGTTACTAGTGGACAAGGAGATGAAGGAAAATTCAGGACCGACGACTGCGATCCCTATTTCAGATGCGCAAATGGTCTCAGAATACGACGATTCCAGTCAGGAATGAAAGAGCACTAAAGTACCTTTCAGATGACCAAAAACCATCCCAATCCAACATCAAACGAGGGAGTTATGAGTGTCTCCGTTGGATCACGCGATGTGAAAATATTAACAATCCAATTTGCAAAATGACGATCGAATTGTTCCAAGGTGCTTTTGGGATATCGAATGGTCTCAAAATTAGCCAATTCTGGTCCCTTTAGAAGCTTGACAAGTTACCATTCCAATGAGCTCAAAATAGTCTAAATTCGACTAATGAAGAGAGAGTTATGAAGGTTACTATTGGACAAGGAGAAGAATGAAAATTCAAGACCAACGACTGCGATCTGACTTACGGATGTGCAAATGGTCTCGATATAGGATGATTCTAGTCAGGAATGAAAGAGCACTAAGTTACCTTTCAGATGACCAAAAATTGACCCAATCCGACATCAAACGAGGGAGTTATGAACGTCTCCGTTGGATCACGCGATTTGGAAATATTAACAATCCAAATTGCAAAATGACGATCGAAGAGTTCCAACGTGCTTTTGGGATATCGAACGGTCTCAAAATTAGCCAATTCTGGTCCCTTTTGAAGTTTGTCAAGTTACCATTCTAATGAGCCCAAAATAGTCGAAATTCGTCCACTAAAGAGAGAGTTATGAAGGTTACTATTGGACAAGGGGATGAAGGAAAATTCAGGACGGACGACTGCGATCCCAATTACGAATGCACAAATGGTCTCGAAATACGACGATTCCAGTCAAGAATAAAAGCGGACTAAAGTACCTTTCAGATGACCAAAAATTGACCCAATCCAACATCAAACGAGGAAGTTATGAGCGTCTCCATTGGATCGCATGATTTGGAAATATTAACAATCCAAATTGCAAAATGACGATCGAAGAGTTACAATGTGTTTTTGGGATATCGAACAGTCTTGAAATTAACCAATTTTGGTCCCTTTACAAGCTTGTCAAGTTACCATTCCAATAAGCTCAAAATTGTCAAAATTTGACCACCGAAGAGAGAGTTATGAAGGTTACTAGTGGACAAGGAGATGAAGGAAAATTCAGGACCGACGACTGCGATCCCTATTTCGGATGCGCAAATGGTCTCAGAATACGACGATTCCAGTCAGGAATGAAAGAGCACTAAAGTACCTTTCAGATGACCAAAAACCATCCCAATCCAACATCAAACGAGGGAGTTATGAGCGTCTTCGGTGGATCACGCGATGTGGAAATATTAACAATCCAATTTGCAAAATGACAATCGAATTGTTCCAAGGTGCTTTTAGGTTATCGAACGGTCTCAAAATTAGCCAATTCTAAACCCTTTAGAAGCTTGTCAAGTTACAATTCCAATGAGCTCAAAATAGTCTAAATTCGACCACTGAAGAGAGAGTTATGAAAGTTACTAGTGCACACAGAGATGAAGGAAAATTCATCACCAACGACTGTGATCCCAATTATGGATGCACTAAAGTACCTTTCAGATGACCAAAAATTGACCCAATCCGACATCAAATGACGAAGTTATGAGCATCTCCGTTGGATCGCGCGATTTGGAAATATTAACGATCCAAATTGCAAAATGATGATCGAAGAGTTTTAACATCCTTATGGGATATCGAACGGTCTCAAAATTAGCCAATTCTGGTCCCTTTAGAAGCTTGTCTAGTTACCATTCCAATGAGCTCAAAATAGTCTAAATTCGACCACTGAAGAGAGAGTTATGAAGGTTACTATTGGACATGGAGATGAAGGAAAATTCAGTACCGACGACTGTGATCCCACTTACGGATGCGCAAATGGTCTCGGAATAGGACAATTCCGCACAGGAATGAAAGACCACTAAAGTACCTTTCATATGACCAAAAATCGTCCCAATCCAACATTAAACTAGGGAGTTATGAGCGTCTCTGTTGGATTGCGTGATGTGGAAATATTAACAATCCAAATTGCAAAATGAAGATCGAAGAGTTGCAATGTGCTTTTGAGATATCGAACGATCTCGAAATTAGCCAATTCTGGTCCCTTTAGAAGCTTGTCAAGTTACCATTCCAATGATCACAAAATAGCCTAAATTCAACCACTGAAGAGAGAGTTATGAAGGTTACTTGTGCACAAGGAGATGAAGGAAAATTCATCACTGACGACTGCGATCCCACTTACGGATGCACAAATGGTCTCGGAATACGACGATTCCTGTCAAGAATGAAAGAGCACTAAGGCATCTTTCAAATGACAAAAAATCGAGTATTTTAAATGATGCCCCAATATTTTCAGCTATGGCACTAAGGTACTAAGGTCCCTTGACAAGCTTCTAAAGGGACCTTAGTGCCTTAGTGCCTTACTCAAATGGTGGTGTGAGATTTTTAAGGCAACAGAATCTTTTTAAGGCACTAAGGTCCCCACTATCTTTAATAGACAAAATCTCACACCACTTTACACAAGGGTTGATTCGCCGTGGAATCAAAGTAATAACTATCAATCTTTTATTAGGATCAAGACAAATAAGAATCTTTTTAAGGCACTAAGGTCCCCACTATCTTTAATAGACAAAATCTCACACCACTTTACACAAGGGTTGATTGGCCGTGGAATCAAAGTAATAACTGTCGATCTTTTATTAGGATCAAGACAAAGATAGTGGGGACCTTCATAACTCTCTTTTGCACCCACAGGTGAGAAGTTTCTGTACAACATTTGTTACGTTCATTGCATGTGCTGGTTTTATATTTTGTTTACTTCTAACAAATATGTTCTTTTGGTGGTTTCTATGTCAATGTTTCTGTGCAAACTTAACCTTGCTAGCTTGTTTGAATCTTTCAACATATTTTAATTTAAGGTTCCTATGGGGATGGAGAACTGATTTTTGCTATGACTGTTCACAACAATGTTTGATTATTTATTTTTAATCTTTATTCGACTTTTGTACTTCAACTGTTGGTGCATTTGGAGATCATCTCTTATATGAGAAGCAATAATGATAAATGTGATTTTAATGGCTGCTTTTTAAGACCATTTGTGCAAGAGTAAAAGGGGAACCTACTGACTTTTTTTTTTCCTTATGGGATGTCACCATAATTGACCATTGTTTTAAAATGGATCAATGGTTTAATTGAATTGTAGCACCCATAGTCAATCGTATTGTTGAAAATGACTATCAGTTCGACAGTGCAGTCCACATATACTTGTTTTTTCTTGAAAAAAAGAAAAGAAAAGAAAGAGAAACATGACCATTAGTAGGATTGATATTTGAGTATCATCATTTTTTTCTTTCTTTCCTCGGCTTCTTCTTCTTTTTCTTGTCTTGCTTTTTGTGATAATTTGATCTTATAAATTAAATAACACCATCAATGATAAAATATACTTTTAGTTCATTGCACTTGTCTTCAAGATGAGTAAATAACGCTAACATCAGTGCTAGGATGGAGTTAATCAAAGTAACATACAAAATATTAGGTGAAATTCTTGTTCTAGCATTACCCAAGTAAATTAACTTTTTGATGACATTTTAAGCATTGCACATATGGGAAATTAACTTTGATGGCATTTTAAGCATTACCTTCAATAATTAACTCTAATTTCTATTGTTGGTCTCACTAAGAATAACTATTATTTTCTACCAGATGACATATTGATATCTCCAATACCCACATTTGGAAGAAAAAAAACCATTTCCAATAAATATTTCAATAAATATTTTAGGAATCATTAACTAGTAGTTCCCTTTCCCAGTAGTTGCCTTTCCCAATAGCCAATAGGAATCATTACCATGGCTTTTATCGACCTTCCGAAATAAGGGTTCAAAACCGTTCCTAAATAAGAAAAAATATTGTTCCTAAATTTAAAATTTGCGACAGTCCCTAATTTTTTACGACGCCCTATTAACCATGGTTGAAAACTATTTCTAAATGGTTTGGGAACGGTTTTCCACCGTTCCTAAATATGGATTTTGGTGTAGTGTGTGAATTTTGGGATATGGCCCATCCATGGTAGGACCTACTTGATTGTCGGTACAGATCTCATTTACATTTGCTACTTGTACGAAAAGTGAGTTCCTATATAAAATGTCCTTACTTCTTTAATGCAGGTAAGATTTCTGTTGCTAGCAATGAATACAATCAGGATAACAAACCCTCATAACCTGATGGTCGAATATCAAAACATCAAGCAGAAGAATCACCTCGAATCAAGAGGAAGAAAGCCGCACCCATTATTAGAGCGGAAGAGGATGGCATACTTGTGGGGGATGGTATTGATTATAAGGTTCCTGGCAAAGGCATGAACCAAAGTTCTATTTTAGAAGACATGGAAAGCCCATTTTAAAGGAAGCACTGAAATTAACCAATACGTGTGGCTAGCCTGAATCTCACTAAGGCCTTTCTCATCACTATTTTGTTCAGAGCTAATACCTATAAACTTTAGTCATACCTATAAATTTTCTCATCCCATGAAACAATTTCAACCTGATCTAAAATTCTAATGGGCCATAGCAACGAGAAATGTAAATCAAGGGAGGAAACATTCAACATATAGAGTCATGCTCACCTGCACACCTTTGCACACGTGTCATGGGCGTATAATCCTTATGGTCCATGTGATGTGAAATCCCATGAAACAATTTCAACCTGATCTAAAATTCTAATGTGCCATAGCAAAGAGAAATGTTAATCAAGGGAGGAAATTGTTTTCATTTTTCACAGCTCACCAAAGTTTTAGATCAAAGTAAAAATTGGGCCTCGAGGGTTTCATGAGGTGGTGCTTCACGTGGACCGTTCAGATTTTGGAGTCACACCATGTATGATGAGTTCTCAAAAAAGTTTGCATGAGTTTCGTGCGAACTGGTGCACAACAGAGCATTCAACATATAGAATCATGCTCACCTGCGCACCTTTGCACACGTGTCATGGCTGTATAATCCTTATAGTCCATGTGATGTTAGCTAAGCATTCGGCATATAGAGTCATGCTCACCTATGCACTTGCGCACCTTTGTACACGTGTCATAGGTGTCTAATTCGTATGGTCCATGTGATGCAGAATCCCATGAAACTCCAAGGGAAAATTTTTCACCATGATGTAAAATTCTGGTGGACTATAATAAAGAGAAATGCAAATCAGGGGAGGAAACTATTTTCATTTTTCATGGCCCACCAACATTTTGGATCAAAGTAAAAATGGGCCCAGCGGTCCTAGTGAAGACCGTTCAGATTCTGGACTCACATCACATATGATGTTTTCTGAAAAAAGTTCGCACGAGTTCCATGCGAACCAATGCGCAACTGAGCATTCGGCATATAGAATCATGCGCACATATGCACCTTTGCACACATGTCATGGGCGTCTAATCTGAACAGTCCATGTGATGCGGAATCCCGTTAATAACTAAGGGTATAATTGCCACCCTGATCTAATATTCTGGTGGGCCATAGCAAAGAGAAATGCAAATCAAGGGAGGAAACTATTTTCATTTTGCACTGCTTACCAAAGTTTTGGATCAAAGTAAAAATTGGGCCTAGGGGGTTTTCATGAGGTACTACTTCACGTGGACCATTCAGATTTTGGACTCACATCATGTATGATGACGAGTTCTCAAAAAAGTTCACACAAGTTTTGTGCGAACTGGTGCGCAACTGAGCATTCGGCACATAGAGTCATGCTCACCTGCGCATGTACGAACCTTTGCACACATGTCATGGGCATCTAATCCGAATAGTCCATGTGATGCGGAATCCCATTCATACCTAAGGGTATATTTGTCACCCTGATCTAAAATTCTGGTGGGCCATAGCAAAGAGAAACGCAAATCAAGGGAGGAAACTATTTTCATTTTACATTGCTTACCAAAGTTTTGGATCAAAGTAAAAATTGGGCCCAGGGGTTTCATGAGGTGCTGCTTCACGTGGACCATTCAGATTTTGGAGTCACATCACGTATGATGACGAGTTCTCAAAAAAGTTCGCACGAGTTTTGTGTGAACTGGTGCACAGCTGAGCATTCGGCATATAGAGTCATGCTCACTTGCGCACCTACGCACTTGCACATGGGCGTCTAATCCAAACATTCCATGTGATGTGGAATCCCATGAAACCCCAAGGGCAAAAATTTCACCCAAATCTAAAATTCTAGTGGACCATAGCAAAGAGAATGCAAATTAGGGGAGGAAATTGTTTTCATTTTTCATGGCCCACCAAAGTTTTGGATCAAAGTAAAAAATTGGGCCCAAGTGGTTTTATGAGTCGTTGCTTCACGAGGACCGTTTAGATTCTGGAGTCACATCACGTATGATGTTTTCTTAAAAAAGTTTGCACGAGTTTCGTTTAAACTAGTGTGCAGCTGAGCATTTAGCATATTGAGTCATGCTTACATATGCACGAGCGCAACTTTGCACACGTGTCATGGGTGTCTAATCTAAACGGACCATGTGATGCGGAATCCCATGAATCCCCAAAGGAAAAATTCTCCTTGATCTAAAATTCTAGTGGGCCATAGCAAAGAGAAATGCAAATCAGGGGAGGAAACTGTTTTCATTTTTCATGGCCCACCAAAGTTTTGAATCAAAGTAAAAATTGGGCGCAGGGGGTTTTATGAGTCGCTACTTCACGAGGACCATTCAAATTCTAGAATCACATCACGTATGATGTTTTCTCAAAAAAGATTGCACGAGTTCCATGCTAAGTAGTGCGCAGCTGAGCATTCGGTATTGAATCATGCTCACCTACGAACGATCGTACCTTTGCACACATGCCATGGGCGTCTAATCCAAATGGTCCATGTGATGCGAAATCCCATGAATCCCCAAGGGAAAAAATTTCACCACGATCTAAAATTCTGGTGGGCCATAGCAAAGAGAAATGCAAATCAAGAGAGGTAACTGTAACATCCCGGATTTTTGCCAACCTGGGATTAGATGTCCTTAGGTAATGGGTTGCTCCTAACACCTTATTATTTCGTCAGAACTGAACCCCACAGTCTAAAATCGCTCCTGAACCCATTTCCTTCACAAATCCCACCCCTTTACTACCTTGTGCTTTCAATTTTTCAAAGCACTTTCGCCCTAGACACTAACTTAAACTAGCTAAGTAGTAAAACTTGGATCACTTTATATACAAACTACAAAGGCCTAAGTACCATCTCAACCAGAAAGAAATTAGGATTAAATCCTTTAGAAATTTAACAAAGTTAACTAAGTGCAAACTCGACTAGCCATGAAATCCGTCGGGATCGCTTTAAATACGATCTGCAAGACCCAAAACTTGTAAAACATGTGACTCTAGGTTACCCTAAAGTTTAGAACCGAACTCATTACCCGTCTGCTCTCGGGACTGAAACGAAACTTCGTATGAGGTCTAGATCGCACATCGGGAGTCCGATTAACACGAAGCTAAGAAACCAGGACCGCCCCACTGGGCTTGACAATCATCTCAAAAATCATCTCCGACCGATGTCCCACGGTCATTTATTTCGATCCGGAACGAGGGAGTGTGAAAAACACTATTCCCTTTCCAAAATAAATATCTGGAATAGTGATCTGGCACCATTCGCTTGTGCATCAGTATTAAGCAACCAGACCGTCAGAATCAGACCAAATTACACCCTCGGATTAAGAAAAATTTCAGGAACATTTACATGTACTTGGAATTTCGGATCGTGGCCCACTGACCGTTGAACTGAAAGTGGTCCGCCACGTGCGATCTGGAAATCCGATCGAGTCGAAAACGTAATCCCTCATAGATCCATGTGTGGTGAGCTTAAGTCTTACGTTTGGCTCAAGGAGGGCCACCAGAACACCTCTTTTGAGCTGGAAAAGTGACGAAATACCTATATTAGCAGTAACCTTTGAACAGGAGTCTATTTCGGTGACTTTTGAGGCTATATAAGGACCTTAAACCCTCTCTCATGGCAGCCATACGAATTTGGATTTGAGAGAGGGAAAAGAGAGAGAAAGTGTGGGAGATGTGGGAGAATCTCCCTGTCGTCCTTCCCTGCTGCTATCCATGCTCCACCGCATCCTTCTTGACGCTTTTCCGGCGTTTCCGGCGTCGTTTCTAGGTAAGAAACCCTAACCCTAATCTGTTTTGGGGTTTAGACTGTTGTAGGTTGTGAAGTAGCTAACCTATTTCGTTCTATAGGTCGCCTAGTTGCCGCATACGGAAGCTTAGCAAACCTATCAACTCCATTACGATTCTACGACAAAAGGTGCGGACTTTAGGTGTATAGGTTACGTTTTTCAACGCTTTCAATGTCAGATAATGATAGATTTATGATCTGCATGCAATTGCACATGTACAAAGTGCTTTCCGTTTCCTGTTTCGATTAACGTTGTAGAATATGGAATTTCACATACTCTAGATATACGTAGAAATACCGTATACGTATTTTTTTTGGAGAAGTGTTTAACATGTTTATTTAATGTATGATTATACTATATATGGATAAAATACTAGTTTGGCGAAAGGAATCGCCGTAATACATGTTCACTTGTAAATGCTACGTATGTTGAAATTGTGTATTCTAGAAATACTGTATACGTATAAATTTTGGAGATGTATGTGTCATGATTATTTGCTGTAGTAATATATTATACATGGATAAAATACTAGCTTGGCTAAAGGATAACCCTAATACATGTTTTACTAACATACACCATGTATGTTGTAATAGTGTATTCTAAGTGTTTGTGGAAATGGCTGAATGAGTATGGAATTCTCATTCATGCTCGCCATGACTAATTGTCATGGATTCATGATTGTTATATTGGCGATACCCCTTTGACGAAAGGATTTGCCCTAAATCACGCCACGGCCATTATACACTATATATGCTAAAATGTGTGGCCCAAGTGTTTGTGGAAATGACTGAATGGATATGGAACTTGGATTCCTACTTGCCATGACTATCCGTCGTGGGTGTACGCGTATTATGATTGGGGCAACTCCCTAGTGAAAGGATTTGGCCTAATGCCTATGTGATCGACATATGTCATGTATGTGATGTATGTAAGTTCAAGTATAACTTGAAATGTCTGAGTGAGTAGTAGTTAGCAAATTGTAATGTATAAGGGTGTTGAGACATGATTCTCAACCTCTATAAACTATGTGTATGATCTCCTTTGATAGTTGTGTGATTAGGAATTGAACATGTACAAACTCATGCTTGTGTTGTGATTCATAACATGCTCAACTGCTTTATGATTTTAACTATGTGATGCATATGTTTAATCTATATTTACGTTGTATGATCCGTCATGGGTGATGGGGGAGCGGAGCAACGAGTGCGTGCAACAGCCCTGGCAGCCCTAAACGGATAATACCAGACTGATTGTATGATTTGAATCCTGATCCATTACTGCTTTATATCTCTGTAATTGATTGTGTTTGGGGCTATGATTGTAGTCCAGGCAATCGGTAACGAGATTGAACTCGTGGCTGAGATTCATTTGCCACGTGGGATGTGTTCGACGAACTCGAGTCGTGCGTTGCCTGTCGGCAGTGGCTAGGCCACACGAAGTTGTTTATGCACTTCATGTCGTGCAGCTCAACGGGCGATCGTGCTAGTCGAGCTCATCAAGTAACCCGATCTGCCTTATGCATGTTCACCCTGTTTGGTCGCTACTGCTTGAACCTAGGGTACCAAACTTACCAGTGGCGATCCCCGTTTAACCATGGTACCTAGATCCGCTAAGTCGCATGAGCCGGGCATGGTGGTATGGGACACCGTGGTCGAGCTGTCGGCCTACGCTGGGGCCATGTGCCTCCCCGTAGTGACCATTGCGCAATCAACTCGTGAGCCGAATATGGTGGTATGGGACACTGTATTCGAGCTGTCGATACTTCGGCGAGAGCCGAGTACGGTGAGATCTGTGCTCGTGCTGACGGGCGACGAGTCCTCCGTGGTATCATCGAGTACACTCCAAGGGTCTGTGATTGGCCACGAGTCTTTCACAGCAACTAGAGTGTGAGTTGAGCCGAGTACGGTGAGACCTGTACTTGAGCTGACGGCTAGTGATTGAGCCGAGTACGGTGAGACCTGTACTCGAGCTGACGGCCAGCAATTGAGCCGCATACGGTGAGATCTGTATCCGCGCTGACGGGTGATGAGCCCTTTGCGATGCCTTCACTACGCTTCTCAAACCATAACATCGTATGAGAATAACTAGGATTGACGACCCTAGAATGGATCATGTTTGGGAATGATACAAGGGAGGTACCTTAGTTTCCCAATACTGCTGTTTGAAATGGACTAATAAAAACTTGGTAATCATGAGCATCATCGCACCGCATGTGCTTTGTAGATGTGGCGCACTGAGGGAGTAAGCATTCGCGAACGTAAGATGATGTCGCTTGAGGGTGGTTTGGCAAGGGCATACAGCATCATGTCATTTCACTCTTGCATTTAATAAGAGTAGTTAGAATTGTTTGATTTGTACTGCTTTATCATTACTGCTTGATTGAATTGATAACATGTTAACCTATGCTTTACTGTTCCACTGAGTTGATCACTCACTCCCACGTTACGGGACGGTGTTGTACACACCAACCAGATTTGTTGAGTTTCAGGTGGTGGCGATGCTTGTGAAGCAGAGCCGGACTACTTCTATGATGATAGGAGGAATTCTCCTATCTGTATCTCTCTGGCAGGTCAATGAAGACCTGATATTGTATTGACGGGGCTATGGTACATGGGATAGGAGGCATTACACTTCCTCACATTTGGTATATTTTAAAACTGCACTTGTATTTATTTAACCTGGTAATTTATCACACTCTGGAGACTCATCATAGTTTATATATTTTATCTATCTATCACAGTCTTCCGCTTGCAAATTTAACTGTCTCTGGAGTATGATATGCTGTTTTGGCTTAATCTCACTCATGTTCAATGCACGAATACAGTCAACATTCAATCATCATTCATTTTGTTGCATAAGTGATGTTCTGGAACTCGGGAGTTGAGTTTATGCTCGACCCCCGATTTTCAGGGCGTTACAAGATGGTATCAGAGCATGATTTTGATTAAACTGGACCTGGGTTATGGTCACACTACGCACTCTGACGCACTCTGACTTAGGAGGGAGCGACGAAACATAGAAACTAACTTAGGATTTTCCAAATTCACCGAACGGCGAAACCAACCGAAATCGACCGTTGAGATTGGGCCGTACACACCCATGATCAAGCGAAACAATCCCGAATCACTTCTAGGCCATCAGTCGACGGGTTTGAGTCATTCCTTAGAGACGAATGTCCTTAGTTTGTGGGTCAACCACAACACCAAAGCCTAAAACCCTTTTTTACCCAATTTCTTCAAAATCTTTCCTTGCACCACTTCATTCTTTAAATTTTTCTAAATCCTATCATACCAGATATAAATTCTAACGTATAAATGACGAAGAATAACACCTAAACAAAAATTTACTATAAATAGTAAATATATGTATAAATTAGACTTTTGACCATTCAAACTTTGGAATCTAACCAAGTAAATGGGTTAGTTGGATAGATTAGCTCCTCCTACCCCAAAATCATATGTCACACGATATATAAAATCATTCTACTTTATAAATTGGCCCTGAAAATGCCTCAACTGGAGTCGGGGGCCTCCCCACTTAAATTTACTAAGATCCAGGGTCGAACCCGGGTGCATTTGGCACCTTGGGACCAAGGAGAACACATCCCACCCCGGCGGCAGCCCACCGGCCACTTTGGTCGGCGGTGGAACCGCCACTTTGGCGGTGGACCTCCGCCAAACTTGGCCGTACGGGTCGGGCCGGGGCTGGGATTGGTCGGCCTGACCTCCCCTACCCCCTGGCACGTGCGGTTTTGGCTGGAGTTTGGGATTTTTAGGTCTGGAAGCCCCCTCTCTCTCAAACGCCCCTCCCATCTCTCTTTTCCCCTATTCTTGCTATTTTCTCTCTCAAACCTCCACTCCAATCGCCCATTTCGTTGTTTCCTGTCCAACCATACATCACTCCATCGTTTACAGCCCTACCTATCTTCCTACCCTCATCATTCTCTCTCATTTGAGCTCCTACACCCCTCATTTGGAGCTCAAAAACGTGTAACCTCTCTACCCAACCCATCTCTCCACTTCCCTTTACAAATCCCTGTTCTTTGGGCCTCTACAACCACTGTTGAGACCCAAGTTCGTGGAGAACCAAAAACTTCAGCCCCTTTTCTCCCTCTAGGGCCCGTTCGGCCAACTGCGTTAGGTGAGTAAGGTGGATTGAATTGTAAAAGTAATAATAAATGTATGTGTATGGTATGGCCCTAGATTGGTTGTATCCCATGTTTTCTAATACCGTGTTTGGGATGTATGCATTTAAATGTAAACTCTGAGTTGTCCTTCCAAATTTCGCTTAGAAAATCATTATCCTGGGATTTGGAAATCCCATCTCACACTTTCCGACACCAGGCTCATTTTCCAAAGCCTATACCAATAATTTTGATCCCCACCCACCCTCCTACCAACCATGTCACTCCCAATCCCGAGGTAGGATTAGTAATGCGGTCACATTTAATACAACTTAAGACCACTTGCCAAATAGTGTTGAAGTGATAAAGTCCCTTGATATACATTAACCTACCGCACTCTGATAGCTTAAGCTTTCTGAGTAAATGGTTGTTTGACAAATAGACCCTCGGAGTTTTGGACTTGAGCGGTGCTCTTAGACTTAGACAGGCCTGACCGTGTAGGAAATCCAACAAATATGTAATGTGAACCTTAGGACCCTCTTAGTTGGAATGAGCATATGTGTAGTGCTCGAGTATAGTTAAATTTAAGTTCAGGCAACTCAATTCTACTTAGACAACGTTTGACCCTAAGCAATAAACAATTTCCTATATTAGAAAGGGTATAAAATCATCTAGTGTATAAGCATAGACTTTGGATTACAACCAGTGGATTACCGCTACTCCTACATTAAGACTAGACTATTGGTTAGGCTAAGGAAAGTAAAAGACTAATTAATTAGGCTAAGCCAATTGAATGATAGAACTAATTTGGCCGGCTTAAGTTGGTTGGAGCGAGGACCCATTCCTTCGTTAAATCCCCTTAGTACACACAGGCTTCCTTAGTAACTCTTAGGGAGCTTGTTTGACGTAGAAACTATTCACGATTAGAGAATTAATGTTAGGTCAAATCAATACGACCCTTAGAATTGCCTTCTCAAGAACTTAGTACAATCGGGAACACGGAGTGGAGAAACTATCCATAAGCGAAGTATTCGCGGTCTGAATCGAATTCTCAATTCTGGTAGTGACCAATGAACCCTATGCTCCGATCAAGCAGAAGGTCGGGATCGACTAGGATTAAGAAATGATATGGCAACTTTCTGTCTTCGCGAGGCAGAAGATTCATGTATCCGACTCAGACCCACTACACAACATTCCTTCCGTGTTGGCCCGACCACTTACAACTAAAAGTTTATAACTTCGTCTTCGAGAAGCGTTAAGAACATATAGCCAATAGAGATTGTCTTTTAGGCCTAAGGAATTGCCCAAATGGGCAACAAATAGTTAGGAATTAGATCCCAAGTTACATGCCATGTCGGCATACTTTTTGTGCATATGAACGCAGAAAGATAGCCTGCCGCTTAGGCTTGACATGAGTACATAAGGTAGGTCGGGACCGTGAGACTCCCTTTCTATAATCCTAGGTACCAAGACAGATATTGTGGGAGACCGCATTTCATTTCATGTCAAGGATAAGACTTAAATTACACCTTGTTCCGACATACGGATCAGGGCATAGCTCTTGAGCCTTGAGGGTGAAAATAAAATTTTAGGGGGGGTAGAACATTATGAACCCAATCTAGTTAGGTCACCTAATACGCCTCTTTGATCTGGGTGGCGCAGCGGAAACGCGGTGGACCCTACCCCACTGGCCCAGGATCGAAACGGTGCTCGTTGAATACGAACATTATAGAAGCCCTAGCCTGCCCTACTATGAGAAACCGTTTTAGGATGATCTAGTAAGATTTGATTTACCATTTCCTTGGACATAGATGATAACGAGGACTCTCTTAGACTAAGACCTAAAGGGCAACCTTAGAATAAACAATTTGAGCCTTTCAATGATGGGCATTCCCTACTCTTAGAGATTGATCGGACTACGGAGTTACTGAAATATACAACTGCGAAACATTCGCGGCTTGACCCAATTCTCAATCCTGGGCGACTACTGATGGACTCTCTGCTGACGAGCGGACGACCAGGATCCACCAGGATTCGGAAGGGATACGATGAGCTTCCTACCCTGGCCCGGTAGATGATCGATGTATCGGGATCGAGCCCACTATTACCGTCTCTCCGTGTTGGTCAAACAATGAAAACAGCTATCTTGCTCTAAATTGTTGGGAATTGTTGTCGAGACCCAAATAGGTAAGGAAATAAATGGTAGCAAACCATCAGGGTATGAGAAATGGATAAAGAATTAAGTTTTAAGGGGGATAGACTAAAATGAACCAGCTGGTATATACCCTACCACGCGTAGAAACTTAAAATCAATAAGTCATTAGGCAAATGAAATAATAGAAATTTTCCCTTATTACCCTTAGCCAATTTCGGGGACGAAATTTTGTTTTAAGGGGGGTAGATTGTAACATCCCGGATTTTTGCCAACCTGGGATTAGATGTCCTTAGGTAATGGGTTGCTCCTAACACCTTATTATTTCGTCAGAACTGAACCCCACAGTCTAAAATCGCTCCTGAACCCATTTCCTTCACAAATCCCACCCCTTTACTACCTTGTGCTTTCAATTTTTCAAAGCACTTTCGCCCTAGACACTAACTTAAACTAGCTAAGTAGTAAAACTTGGATCACTTTATATACAAACTACAAAGGCCTAAGTACCATCTCAACCAGAAAACAATTAGGATTAAATCCTTTAGAAATTTAACAAAGTTAACTAAGTGCAAACTCGACTAGCCATGAAATCCGTTGGGATCGCTTTAAATACGATCTGCAAGACCCAAAACTTGTAAAACATGTGACTCTAGGTTACCCTAAAGTTTAGAACCGAACTCATTACCCGTCTGCTCTCGGGACTGAAACGAAACTTCGTATGAGGTCTAGATCGCACATCGGGAGTCCGATTAACACGAAGCTAAGAACCAGGACCGCCCCACTGGGCTTGACAATCATCTCAAAAATCAGCTCCGACCGATGTCCCACGGTCATTTATTTCGATCCGGAGCGAGGGAGTGTGAAAAACACTATTCCCTTTCCAAAATAAATATCTGGAATAGTGATCTGGCACCATTCGCTTGTGCATCAGTATTAAGCAACCAGACCGTCAGAATCAGACCAAATTACACCCTCGGATTAAGAAAAATTTCAGGAACATTTACATGTACTTGGAATTTCGGATCGTGGCCCACTGACCGTTGAACTGAAAGTGGTCCGCCACGTGCGATCTGGAAATCCGATCGAGTCGAAAACGTAATCCCTCATAGATCCATGTGTGGTGAGCTTAAGTCTGACGTTTGGCTCAAGGAGGGCCACCAGAACACCTCTTTTGAGCTGGAAAAGTGACGAAATACCTATATTAGCAGTAACCTTTGAACAGGAGTCTATTTCGGTGAGTTTTGAGGCTATATAAGGACCTTAAACCCTCTCTCATGGCAGCCATACGAATTTGGATTTGAGAGAGGGAAAAGAGAGAGAAAGTGTGGGAGATGTGGGAGAATCTCCCTGCCGTCCTTCCCTGCTGCTATCCATGCTCCACCGCATCCTTCTTGACGCTTTTCCGGCGTTTCCGGCGTCGTTTCTAGGTAAGAAACCCTAACCCTAATCTGTTTTGGGGTTTAGACTATTGTAGGTTGTGAAGTAGCTAACCTATTTCGTTCTATAGGTCGCCTAGTTGCCGCATACGGAAGCTTAGCAAACCTATCAACTCCATTACGATTCTACGACAAAAGGTGCGGACTTTAGGTGTATAGGTTACGTTTTTCAACGCTTTCAATGTCAGATAATGATAGATTCATGATCTGCATGCAATTGCACATGTACAAAGTGCTTTCCGTTTCCTGTTTCGATTAACGTTGTAGAATATGGAATTTCACATACTCTAGGTATACGTAGAAATACCGTATACGTATTTTTTTGGAGAAGTGTTTAACATGTTTATTTAATGTATGATTATACTATATATGGATAAAATACTAGTTTGGCGAAAGGAATCGCCGTAATACATGTTCACTTGTAAATGCTACGTATGTTGAAATTGTGTATTCTAGAAATACTGTATACGTATAAATTTTGGAGATGTATGTGTCATGATTATTTGCTGTAGTAATATATTATACATGGATAAAATACTAGCTTGGCTAAAGGATAACCCTAATACATGTTTTACTAACATACACCATGTATGTTGTAATAGTGTATTCTAAGTGTTTGTGGAAATGGCTGAATGAGTATGGAATTCTCATTCATGCTCGCCATGACTAATTGTCATGGATTCATGATTGTTATATTGGCGATACCCCTTTGACGAAAGGATTTGCCCTAAATCACGCCACGGCCATTATACACTATATATGCTAAAATGTGTGGCCCAAGTGTTTGTGGAAATGACTGAATGGATATGGAACTTGGATTCCTACTTGCCATGACTATCCGTCGTGGGTGTACGCGTATTATGATTGGGGCAACTCCCTAGTGAAAGGATTTGGCCTAATGCCTATGTGATCGACATATGTCATGTATGTGATGTATGTAAGTTCAAGTATAACTTGAAATGTCTGAGTGAGTAGTAGTTAGCAAATTGTAATGTATATGGGTGTTGAGACATGATTCTCAACCTCTATAAACTATGTGTATGATCTCCTTTGATAGTTGTGTGATTAGGAATTGAACATGTACAAACTCATGCTTGTGTTGTGATTCATAACATGCTTAACTGCTTTATGATTTTAACTATGTGATGCATATGTTTAATCTATATTTACGTTGTATGATCCGTCATGGGTGATGGGGGAGCGGAGCAACGAGTGCGTGCAACAGCCCTGGCAGCCCTAAACGGATAATACCAGACTGATTGTATGATTTGAATCCTGATCCATTACTGCTTTATATCTCTGTAATTGATTGTGTTTGGGGCTATGATTGTAGTCCAGGCAATCGGTAACGAGATTGAACTCGTGGCTGAGATTCATTTGCCACGTGGGATGTGTTCGACGAACTCGAGTCGTGCGTTGCCTGTCGGCAGTGGCTAGGCCACACGAAGTTGTTTATGCACTTCATGTCGTGCAGCTCAACGGGCGATCGTGCTAGTCGAGCTCATCAAGTAACCTGATCTGCCTTATGCATGTTCACCCTGTTTGGTCGCTACTGCTTGAACCTAGGGTACCAAACTTACCAGTGGCGATCCCCGTTTAACCATGGTACCTAGATCCGCTAAGTCGCATGAGCCGGGCATGGTGGTATGGGACACCGTGGTCGAGCTGTCGGCCTACGCTGGGGCCATGTGCCTCCCCGTAGTGACCATTGCGCAATCAACTCGTGAGCCGAATATGGTGGTATGGGACACTGTATTCGAGCTGTCGATACTTCGGCGAGAGCCGAGTACGGTGAGATCTGTGCTCGTGCTGACGGACGACGAGTCCTCCGTGGTATCATCGAGTACACTCCAAGGGTCTGTGATTGGCCACGAGTCTTTCACAGCAACTAGAGTGTGAGTTGAGCCGAGTACGGTGAGACCTGTACTTGAGCTGACGGCTAGTGATTGAGCCGAGTACGGTGAGACCTGTACTCGAGCTGACGGCCAGCAATTGAGCCGCATACGGTGAGATCTGTATCCGCGCTGACGGGTGATGAGCCCTTTGCGATGCCTTCACTACGCTTCTCAAACCATAACATCGTATGAGAATAACTAGGATTGACGACCCTAGAATGGATCATGTTTGGGAATGATACAAGGGAGGTACCTTAGTTTCCCAATACTGCTGTTTGAAATGGACTAATAAAAACTTGGTAATCATGAGCATCATCGCACCGCATGTGCTTTGTAGATGTGGCGCACTGAGGGAGTAAGCATTCGCGAACGTAAGATGATGTCGCTTGAGGGTGGTTTGGCAAGGGCATACAGCATCATGTCATTTCACTCTTGCATTTAATAAGAGTAGTTAGAATTGTTTGATTTGTACTGCTTTATCATTACTGCTTGATTGAATTGATAACATGTTAACCTATGCTTTACTGTTCCACTGAGTTGATCACTCACTCCCACGTTACGGGACGGTGTTGTACACACCAACCAGATTTGTTGAGTTTCAGGTGGTGGCGATGCTTGTGAAGCAGAGCCGGACTACTTCTATGATGATAGGAGGAATTCTCCTATCTGTATCTCTCTGGCAGGTCAATGAAGACCTGATATTGTATTGACGGGGCTATGGTACATGGGATAGGAGGCATTACACTTCCTCACATTTGGTATATTTTAAAACTGCATTTGTATTTATTTAACCTGGTAATTTTATCACACTCTGGAGACTCATCGTAGTTTATATATTTTATCTATCTATCACAGTCTTCCGCTTGCAAATTTAACTGTCTCTGGAGTATGATATGCTGCTTTGGCTTAATCTCACTCATGTTCAATGCACGAATACAGTCAACATTCAATCATCATTCATTTTGTTGCATAAGTGATGTTCTGGAATTCGGGAGTTGAGTTTATACTCGACCCCCGATTTTCAGGGCGTTACAGTAACTGTTTTCATTTTTCATGGCTCACCAAAGTTTTGGTTCAAAGTAAAAATTGGGCCCAGCTGGTTTCATGAGGTGCTGCTTCACGTGGACCGTTTAGATTTCGGAATCATCACGTATGATGAGTTATAAAAAAAAGTTCGCATGAGTTCCATGCGAATTGGTGCATATCTGAGCATTCGGCATATAGAGTCATGCTCACCTCCTCACCTTTGCACACATGTCATGGGCGTCTAATCCTTACGGTCCATGTGATGTCCAATCCTATAAAATCCTAAGGGAAAAATTTTCACCCTGATCTAAAATTCTGATGGTCCATAGCAAAGAGAAATGCAAATCAAGGGAGGAAATTGTTTTCATTTTTCATGGCCCACTAAAGTTTTGGATCAAAGTAAAAATTGGGCCCAGGGGGTTTCATGAGGTGATTCTTCGCGTGGACTGTTCAGATTCTGGAGTCACATCATGTATGATGTTTTCTCAAAAAAGTTCGCCCAAGTTCCATGGGAACTGGTGCACATCTGAGCATTCGGCATATAGAGTCATGTCACCTGCGCACCTACGCACATGCACACCTTTACACATGTGTCATGGGCGTCTAATCTGAACGGTCCATGTAATGCGGAATCCCATGAAAACCCATGGGAAAAAATTTCACCTTGATATAAATTTCTGGTGGGCCATAGCAAAGTGAAATGCAAATCAAGAGAGGAAACTGTTTTCATTTTTCATGGCCCACCAATGTTTTGAATCTAAGTAAAATTGGGCCATGGGGGTTTCATGAGGTGTTGTTTCACATGGACCATTCAGATTGTGGAGTCATATCACGTATAATGAGTTCTCAAAATTGTTCGCATGAGTTCCGTGTGAACTGGTGTGCAGCTGAGCATTCAACATATAGAGTCATGCTCACTTGCGCACCTACGCATGTGCGCACCTTTGTACATGTGTCATGGGCGTCTAAACTGAATCATCCATGTGATGCGGAATCCCATGAAACCCCAAAGTGAAAATTTCCTCCCAGATCTAAAATTCATGTGGACCATAACAAAGAGAAATGCAAATCAAGGGAGGAAACAATTTTCATTTTTCTTGGCTCACCATAGTTTTGAATCAAAGTAAAATTGGGCCCAGCGTATGATGAGTTCTCAAAAAAGTTTGCTTGAGTTCCGTTGGAAATGGTGCGAAGCTTAGCATCCCGCATATATAATCATCCTCACTTGCGCACGTACGCACGTATGCACCTTTGCACATGTGTTATGGGCGTCTAACCCGAATGATCCATGTGATGAGGAATCCCATGAAACAACAAGGGAAAAATTTTCACCTTGATCTAAATTTCTAGTGGGCCATAGCAAAGAGAAATGCAAATCAAGGGATGAAACCGTTTACATTTGTCATGGCCCACTAGAGTTTTGGACCAAACTAAAAATTAGGCCTAGGGGGTTTCATGAGGTGCTGCTTCACATGGACCATTCAGATTTTAGAGTCACATGACGTATGATGAGTTCTCAAAAAAGTTTGCACGTGCGAACTAGTGTGCCACCGAGCATCCGGCATATAGAGCCGTGCTCAGCTACTCACCTACGCACCTGCGCACCTTTGCACACGTGTCATGGGCATCTAATTCGAATATTCCATGTGATGCAGAATCCCATTAAACCCCAAGGTAAAAATTTCCACCCTGATCTAAAAGTCTGGTGGGCAATAGCAAAGAGAAATGCAAATCATGGAAGTGTTTTCATTTTTCATGGCCCACCAAAGTTTTAGATCAAAGTAAAAATTGGGCCCAGGGAGTTTCATGAGATGTTGCTTCACGAGGACCATTCTAAATATGGAGTCACATCACGTATGATGAGTTCTCAAAAAAGTTTACACGAGTTCCATGCGAACTGGTGCGCAGCTGAGCATTCAGCATATAGAGTCATGCTCACCTACGCGATTGAATTCAAAGTCTTGAAGAAAATGCTCACCTACGCGATTGAATTCAAAGTCTTGAAGAAAATGAGAAGATTTTATGATAGGATCTAGAGATCCACCTTCCAAATGGATTTGTTGATCGTTCATCGAATTCAATTCTTGCAATCTTAATGGGTCAAATAGGCTTCGAATTGAGCGATTGTGTAGCGATTGAATGGATCTTGATGTTACAAACCCTAATAAATGCAAGAAGAAGCCAGCGAACAATGTCGTTTCTCAGCAGGAGGTCGATTTTGGTAGGGAAGAAAATGAGGAATTGAAGTCGTTGTTGCCACCTTGAATGGGCGGAATGTCAAGAAGACCAAAGAATCTATGGTGGAAAGTGCAATGGAATGATAGGAATGGCAACAAGCTTGCAGAAGTTTTTGAATTCCAGCCAAGGTAATATCCATCGACTTAGATTTAATTCAATTCTCTCATTTAAATTTTATTTATCTTCATTGATTGAGAACAATTTTCAGAATTTCGAAGCATTACTGTTAGTTTGGTACATTTCTCTTTCCTGCTCATGGTCTTGGGAGGAAACTTGTGGTTGAGGATTGCTCATTTACTTACTACGTGCATTTTGGAACCCAAATTCATGGGGATATGCAACACTAGATGTGTGCAATGTTGGGATTTTTGGCCTGCGGAATCACACAGATCTAGATCTAGGATGGTAATCCAATGGCACCAATCACATACACAAGAAAAGAGAACACACAGATTTAACGTGGAAAACGCTTGCAGGAAAAAACCACGGCACAAAGCGACAAATCACCACTATGAAAGCATCAATTACAAAGAGAAAGGACTTACCCGATTCGAACAACCTCGAATCTCACCCTTGCTACACCCTTTGATAACCCTAAAACCCTTTAGAATACCTTTAGGAAGTCTTAGAATTCAATCCTAGAATAGCCCTAGGGACCCCAATTTATAGTTTTGGCAACTTCCCTTTCGTATCCCAGTTGCGAAAGGACTTGCGTCACAAAATCCGCGAAACTCCTTTCCGCATCCCAGTTGCGAAAGGACTCAGATTTAAGACATCTCGCAACAATCTCCACCATGTCTTCAATCTTCAACCGTGTAGCTTCTTGACCTCTTCTCTTATTTCTGCATCACATCATAGCTCAAGATCACATTGGCCAACCAGCGCCAATCACGGATCTGATAGATACCTGCTATACCGTCGGCGCGAATATCTCTGAGAAGCCGATCTCTTCTCTCTGAGAATAACTCCTCCCTACCAACCTCGCCTTGTATCTATACTGTATCCTCTTGAAGGTCCACCTACATCCAACCGCTCACCGGCCCACTGGAAGCTCCACCAGCTCCCATATGTCGGTCTGGTACAACGAATCCATCACATCGCCGATAGTCACCTTCCACTTCTCAGCACCAGGCTCACCTAGAGCCGTCAGAATAGAAGATGAATCCCCTGCAATATTGGAGTCGTCCATGTACCTTGCCGATATCCTGCAATCATGCCATGTGGTTCTTCTCACAGGTGGCTGCTCCACCTGCTCTGTATCCCTGTCTGCACGTCTCAGCCTTCCTGCCCTGCCCGCTCATGTGGCCATGCCCATCATGCCACACAAGTGCAGAGGTGGAATTCGCTACATCCACTGTAGCTCCACCTTTTGAAGTGCTCCCGATCAACCTGTAAACATGATCGAGTCGTTGCGCTTTCATGACTACCCGTGCCCCCTTAGATACCTTAAGAGCACCATCAATACCTGTGTACTTGCATCCCTTGCCTCAAGCACACCAAGAGAAATCAGATTTTGTTTCAAATCAGGAACGTGCCTGACATCAGTCAAAGTACGCTCCACCCCATCAAACATCCTGATGCGTACCGTACCAATAGCCACAACATTACAGGCAATGTCATTGCCCATAAATACCTGTCCACCATCGCACTCCCTATAGCTGGTGAACCAACTCCGATGAGGAGTCATGTGAAAAGATGCCCCTGTGTCTAGCATCCACTCGTCCTTACGATCATCGTATGACCGTCTGAGCGAAGACACAGATAAAACATCACCATCACATCCACTCGATTCATCTGACGTGGCAGTGTTAGCCTCCCTGCATGAAGCCTCAGAATCTTCCCTCTTAGATTTAGGATTTTCACAATCCCTTTTCACATGTCCTTCCTTCCCACAATTCCAGCACTTTACCTTTCCTTTGCCCTTGCCCTTGGATTTGGATCTAGAACCTGAAGAACCTGTACTGTGTTCAGAATTCCTACCCACTGTAAACAGTGCATCAGAAGATGTCCCTATGTTGCTGTCTAGCTGTCTCATAGCCTTCCCTTGAAGGGCTGAGATAACAGTGTCGACACTCAGGGTTTTGTTCATGCTGCACATAGTATCCTTGAATGACTCATAGGACGCCGGGAGAGAATTCAGCAACATACATGCTTGTTCTTCATCTTTCATCACTTCATCCATATCGAGTAATTTGCAAACCAATTTATTAAAATTGCTGATGTGAGCCTCCAGATCTCCACCCTCTGCCATCTTGAAGTTATACCACTGCCGCTTCAAGTGCAGACGATTTTCAGAGGATTTCTTCGCATAAACATCCTCCAACTTCGCCCATAAATTAGCCGCAGTTTTCTCCCTCATGACGTTGTAGAGAACCTCATCCGTGAGACATAAACGGATCGATGATAAGGCTTTCTTATCAAGAGTATTCTAATCATCATCTTTCATGGTGGACTTCCGCTCCTTAAGAGCACCATCTTCGCCTTGCTTAATTAAGGAACTCATCATCTTGATCTTCCATAACTCAAAATTATTTTTCCCTGAGTACTTCTCAATCTCATACCTGGCGCTCGCCATTAGTACTAATCCCTCAAATTTAGATCTGTGCCCCAACCGAAATCAAGCTTTGATACCACTTGTTAGGATTTTTGGCCTGCGGAATCACACAGATCTAGATCTAGGATGGTAATCCAATGGCACCAATCACATACAAAAGAAAAGAGAACACACAGATTTAACGTGGAAAACCCTTGCAGGAAAAAACCACGGCACAAAGCGACAAATCACCACTATGAAAGCATCAATTACAAAGAGAAAGGACTTACCCGATTCGAACAACCTCGAATCTCACCCTTGCTACACCCTTTGATAACCCTAAAACCCTTTAGAATACCTTTAGGAAGTCATAGAATTCAATCCTAGAATAGCCCTAGGGACCCCAATTTATAGTTTTGGCAACTTCCCTTTCGTATCCCAGTTGCGAAAGGACTTGCGTCACAAAATCCGCGAAACTCCTTTCCGCATCCCAGTTGCGAAAGGACTCAGATTAAAGACATCTCGCAACATGCAAGATCTAGACCACACATCTAGCAGGATGCACCATATAAGAGCCATGACTCAAAAATCAGATCGATTGGATGAGCCCAAGTGTTTTGTCGGAACAAGGCTGAAAGATGGGATTTTTCTCAAATCGAGCTTAGGATCTCCCAACCACTCTGATTTTGGGCCATGGCCCACGTACATTAGAACTTGCTAGAAGAGTGGTGTTCCGATGGGAACTCATATATGCAAAAAACCTGTACAATTAGCTTGCCTTGTTGCGGCTACTTTATGAAGAAAACATTTGTTCATGTAGTCATTTGAAGCCAAACAGAAATCCATTTAGTGGGGTTGGGGTATTGGTTTTAATGTCAAGTTAAAGACAAGAAAAAAAAGCATATCATGTTGTTGGCAGGTGGAAAACAGTGGGGTTCTGAGACTCTGTCAAAATCATGTCTCAAAAAGTTCAAAAGTTGAAACAATGGTTTGATGACTGATGATGTCTCAAAAAAAATCATTTATTTTTTATGGAATGTATGCCATTAAATTCAGATTTTTAACTGGAAATTGTAAATTGCATGCTTGAATTATGTGGATGATTGGATGTTGATCACATGAGCAAGATTTACTCGTGTGGAGAAATGATTCGAAATTGGTTAATAATGTGATTAGGTGGATGATTCTGATCAGGTGGTCCATACCTGTTTAATGTTTGGCATCAGTTTGTTGCGTAAATATTTTTCATTTTCGACCATCCAATAGAACTTCATGATTCATATGCGACATGCAATTTCTACGTAAGTGCTTATTTATAATCCAATACTCTTTGCCAGAGTATCAAAATATTCTCCATAGGTTTTCTGCAACATGATATTAGCATGACAACCTCTGCAGCACCTAGGTTCTCCCAACCCAGTCCTCTTGTATTAGGTTTGGCTGCTTCCCAAATCTCTCTTCAACACCAACAGTAAATGGGAACCAAGCCATCTTACAAAATTCTAAACACACCTATACATGAATTGGATTGGCCAAAAAAAGGAAAAAGAAATAGCTCATAAAAAGAAAATGCCTAACCATTATTTAGAACCTTAAGGGACTAAATATACCATTCATATCTGCATTTGCGGCCCACACTCCTATATAAATTTGTCTAAAATTAGCAAAGATAGTTTGACCTGGGAGAATCTGTAAATTCTTCACTCTTCACTATCTCAGATACTTTCCTTTTTCTTTTCTTTTCTTTAAGGTTAACTGCATTAGTAAAACGAAGGGGATTAGAGGATATTAGATGCATTATATTTACCAAAAATGGACTGTGATGATGTAATCAGGTATTTTCTTACCATGCGATGTTACTGTTTATGGAAATTTGTTTTATGGTTGTTTGTATCTTGGTAGATTAGGTTGAATGTTGGAATTCATGTTTAGCCTACGAGATCAGGTTTAAGAATGCATGTGTATGTCCAATCTGTAAAAGGGTCAATGGAGCCTGGCACATTTACAGTTTAATGAGTCAGGTAGACTTGATGAATTTTTAATTGAGCCTGTTGGGTGAGAGAGTAATGGATTCTGGGTTAGGTTTTGGTGAGAATTTTTAACTGATCTATCAACATTTATCTTGTGCAGATACCTTGGCATAGTTTCTGTAAGGACAGATGTTTATTCATTTAGAATTGTTCTGTTGCAACTGATAGCAGGATGCAATGTGATCAATGAAAATCAAGAGAGCAAAGCCAGTCTCTACTTTAATGGGTATGAAATTTGTAGATATCTGTTGGTCACAAACTCTTTTTAATTAAGTTGTTAAAGAGAAATGCCCCAAACTCTTTATCATGGCATATATCTGTAGGATCCGTGAGATTCATCCGTTGGTCCACTTAGAGTTTATGTCCTATCCTAAAAATCAGGCCAGTTGAATCAACAAGTGGCAAAATGTATGTTGAATCTAGGTTGCTGGTTCTCTTTTTCTATCTGCCCACTTCATGTACTTTTGGCCCATCTGATGAATGGACCAACTGATTCTTGGGCTATGGAACAAACTTTTTGGGATCATCTTATGAACAACATAGTTCTTGCACGTGCCATGTCAGCATATGTGGGGACGTTTGTGTTGTTTGCTTCAAGATGGGTGTCCAGAGACAGCAATCCCCATTCTCAATCTCTCTTTTACTATGGAATGCATTGCAGATGTTGGTTATATATGGATGTTAGATATTGCTAAATTAATTGGGCCTTATGAAATTCTCTGTCCTGATTTCGACAAATATATCTATGCTTTTACTTATATTTTAGGCAGAAGTGCTGATTGAAAAGCTTGCATTACATGAACTGATTAATCCTTGTATTGGAGAATCCTATGACACATACGAACTGTACCATATGGCTAGGACAACGTACTTGTCTGTTGGGAGAAGGCTGGAAATGCGCCCATCCATGGGAGAGGTAACTTATTGAAACTTGGTACTCCGATTATTTATTTATTTATTTATTTGTGATTTTTAGTTGCAAAATGTCAAATGTCTTTTGCATGAATGTATTATAGCATGGATGGGAAATATAGTACAACATGCATGGGAAATATAGTGATTAGTGTAGTAGATTTGGTGGGTCACCACATGGTTTGGCACTAGGCCAAAAACATGTACATTCATGAGTTTTCCCTGTTGAATGTGGCCTGTTACTCATCACTCTCGTTTAGCCTCCCCCTCTTTAAGGCTGGTGATAAGATCCTTCCCATATTCCAATCAATGTAGTTTTCAGAACATGGCCCATCCGAGGCACACAAAATCACTGACAGGATATGTAATGAGCTTCCAAGATAATGGTTTTAACTCTTGGTCCATGATCCTTATGAAGTTGATCCTTTTAGGTGGGGAGAAGTCAAGCTATAGGAACAGTTAGGGTTAGAAGGGATGCTGCAGCTCGTGCTATGCGAGGTTGGCACTCTCAACGTCTTCTTAGCAATGGTTATGTTGGTGACTCACTTATCAAGGTTTGTGGAGATTATCAAATGTTATGTTTATGCATTTGGTTTTGTGCTCATACCATGTTGTAAAATTTCTTCCATGTGACCCCACCATGATGTATGTGTTGTATCCATATTGTCCATCTATTCTACCATATCATTTTAGGTCGATCCAAAAATCAAGGAGAGCACACCACAAAAACCAGTGGAACGATGACAATCACCTCTTAGAGCCATCATGTTGTTTATTTACTATCCAACCTGTTTATAAGAAGAATAAAGGTAAAACACAAATATTAGGCCCCGTTTGTTAAATCTGAAGTCTAAAGACCGTATCTAAAATTCAAAGCTTGAATTTGAAATCTGAAGTAAAAAAAAAAAAAAAAAACTTGTTTGATAATTATGGCTGAAGTCTAAAAATTAAGTACTGAATCCGAAAGGAACTGTTTGTTAACAAACATTTTAAATGCCTGAAATATGTTAATTTGCCCCGATCTCTCAATTGGAAATATTTTACATTATAAAGAAATTATTTTTTATTAAATGAAAATAAAATCATTATATTTAATTCAAATAAACTAAAATACTTAATAAAAAACTAAGGTCCCGTTTGTTAAATCCGAAGTCTAAAGTCTAAATCTGAAATCTGAAGCCTGAATCTGAAATCTAAAGGCTGAATCTGAAAGCTGAAGTCAAAAAACTTGTTTGGTAATTATAGATGAAGTTTGAAAATTAGGTACTGAATTCGAAACAAGCTGTTTGTTAGCAAACATCTGAAATGTCTGAAATACATGTTTAAATTCCATCCAAACTGTTTATAAGGTCATTGTGACTGAGATGAAGTGAAAACATCGTGAACTTAAACCTATACAAAATTTTTTTGGCCATATAACTGTTTCAACGGTGGTCACAAAATCCCCACTATTTCCTATCATGTGGTCCATTTAAGTTTTGGAAACATCTTATTTCCTATCATGTGGCTCATTCAACACTGTAGATTTAGGCTTTAGACTTTAGATTTAACAAACGTGGCCTAAGTCATGGCCCCCAAAAGTTTTTAATGGTAGACACTCATATAACACTGTTTCCTGTAACATGGTCCACTTGAGATTAGGATATACCTCATTTTTGGTCTCATACAATAAAATGATCTAGCAAAATAGATGGACGGCATGGATGAAATAAATACATCTTGTTGGGGCCCACATAACACCAACTACCAATCATTGGTTGGTGGTAGGGGGAGTAGCCATTTAGTTTCCTGGATATGTTGTTGTACCACACACGCGCTATAGTTGGTGTATTGATGTCAACAACTTCTATGGGTCCCATCATGAGGTATTTGTTATATCCAAACCGCCCATAAATTTTTTGAGCTTGTCATAATTCTTGAGCCGAAAAATAAGACAGATCCAAAAATAAAGTGGACCAAACTTCAAAAAGCAGTGGGGGTTTGAACATCTACCATTGAAAACCTTTTAGGGGTCACAAAAGTTTCGGGTCAAGGGGATATGATTCATTTTTTGGCTAATGCTCTAAAATAATCTCAAAAATTTGATGAACGGTGTGGATATAATAAATACATCATTGTAAGGCCATGTAACTTTGATCTCCTTTGAACCATTCGTACAACTGGGAGAGCGAGGAGCGTCCGACGCGGATTTCCTGCGAAAGCCTTTGGCATGAAGTTCCTGCACGGGGAACCCAAGTGGGGCCCACTGTCATATTTGTGAGAAATCGTATCCGTTCATCCATTTTTTAAGTTCATTTTAGGATATGAGGCCAAAAATGAACCGTATCCAATGCAAGTGGGCCAAAAATGTGATAATTGGACGTCCACAGTTGAAATATTCATGGGACCAAAAAAATTTTGAATCATGCTATTATTTGTGTTTTCAGTTCATCCCAGCACAAATGACGTTATTAATGGTATGAATGGCATGTAAACATCACTGTCGAACCTAGGGAGGTTTTAACAGTAGAAATTCTCCTAACCACCTTTTCCTTTAGTACGGCCCACTTGAGTATTGTATCTTGCTCAATTTTGGTTTCTCATCCTAAAATGAGCTCATAAAACGGATGGACGGAGTGGATTTCTTAAAAAAAATATCACAATGGACCCACTTGATGTATATGTTTCATCCATTCCATCCATCTATTTTTAAAGATCATTTTATAGTATGAGACAAAAAATTAGGTATATCCCAATCTCAAGTGGACTACATTACAAGGAACGACGTAGAATGAGCGTTGACCATTTAAAATATTTTGGGGGCCATAAAAGTTTTGGATTAAGCTGATTTTTGTTTTTTCCCTTCATCTGGGCCTGTATGACCTAATCAACATATTAGATGTCAAAAAAACTATACGGTGGGTCGTAAGAGGATTTGATGGTGGATATCCAATCACTATTGTTTTCATGTGTTGTGGACCGCCTGAGATTTATATCCCTCTCATTTTTGGAATAAATCCCTAAATTGATCTTTAAAAATAGATGAACAGAATGGATGAAACACATACATTATGGTGGGCCCATAGAGCACCGACCACCAGCCACGGGCTGGTAGCAGGGGGAGTGGCCAATCTGTAGTAACTTAGAAAGGTAATTTTGGAAGCAAAAATTTTTGTTTAAAAAAATTTTGGAGTGCATTCAGCGTAACCACTTAGCGCTTTCCTTCTTCAGTGATAACAATACATTAACAAACACCACTAAACACAGAATATTTTCTCAATTTCGCGTTAAGTGCAAAAATTCAGCGTTAACAAACAGGCCCTAAAATATCATCATAATTCCCTCAATTCCTCTTAGCGGGAAGATTGTCACTATGTGTTGTATAGGATTGAACACCAGTAGCAACAAAAACTTCAAATAAGGCCCATCTTATATTTATATGCTATCCAAACCATTTATAAGGACATTCCAATTGGATGAAGTGAAAACATATTGATCCAAATATTACATGGCGTATTTAAGTTTATTTTCCATCCATATGTTCATAAGGCCACAAATAGGGAAAAAAATCATACTGATCCAAACTTCTATGACAGCAAAAAGGGTTTCAATGGTAGAGTTGAATCCCCCGCTGGTTTTTGCAGTGAGGTCCACTTGATAGTTCGATATGTCTGAGATCCAATGTGTTCATAAGTTAAGACAAACATGAAAGAAGGGAAAACATAAATTTCAGCTTGATCGAAAACTTTTGTGGCCCTTAGAAAATTTTAATGGTGGGAATCACTCTCTCCACTGTTTTCTATGGTGGGGTCCATTAGAGCTTTGGATCTGACTCGTTCTTTGGCTTGTGCCCTAAAATGATCTCTCCAAATGGATGTACGATGTGGATACAACACATACACCATGGTGGGTCCCACAAAATTTGGTGACGTCACTTTAGTAGCGAGTCTCCTACTCAACCCATCGGTATCTAATCCGTGGCCTTGGCTACTAGACATGGATTTCCAAGTTCCTGCACTGGGAACCAGGTTGGGCCCACTGTCATATTTGTGAGAAATCCTATCCGTCCATCCATTTTTTGAGTTCATTTTAGGATATGAGGCCAAAAATGAACCGTATCCAATGCTCAAGTGGGCCGAAAATGTGATAATTGAATGTCTACAATTGAAATATTCGTGGACCAAAAAAGTTTTGAGTTCATCCCAGTACAAATGACGTTATTAAAACGGTGGAAATTTCCCTGAACACCTTTTCCTTTAATTCAACCCACTTAAGTCTTGTATCCTGCTCAATTTTGATTTCCTCAACTAAAATGAGCTCACAAAATGGATGGACTGAGTGGATTTCAGAAAAACATCACGGTGGACCCCACCTAAGTTTCATTCGTAGGAACTCTTGCTAAAGGTTTTCACAGGAAATCCGCATCAATGGCTGATGGTCGGTGCTATGTGGGCCCCACCATGATGTTGTGTTTCATCCATGCCGTCCATATATGTTTTTAGATCATTTTATGGTATGAGACCAATAATGAGATATATCCCAATCTTAAGTGGACCACATTACAAGAAAACAGTATTGAATGAACGTCGACCATTAAAAACTTTTTGGGGGCAATAAAAGTTTTGGATCAAGCCGATCTTTATTTTTTCCGTTCATCTAGGTCTATATGACCTAATTAACAGATTGTATGTCAAATAAACAGTACATTGGGCCTTAGGAGAATTTTAATGGTGGATATCCAATCACTATTGTTTTCCTGTGGTATAGTCCACCTGAGATTTATATTCCTATCATTTTTGGTATCAAGCCCTAAAATGATACTTAAAAATGAATGAAACACACAGTGTTCGAAATATCGGTATCGTACCCTTGGAATACATATACGTATCAGTTATCGCACGGGATATATCATTTTGTATCGCATAGTTTATCTTCACTCAAAACCTAGGTGGGACCCACTGTGATGTTTTGTAAGAAATCCACCTCGTCCAATCTTTTTTTAAGATCATTTTAGCACTTAAGAGCAAAAATGAGCAGGATCCAAGACTAAAGTGGGCTGCACTAAAGGAAAAGGTGGGTAGGAAAATTCCTACCGTTAAAACCTCCCTAGGTCGACAGTGATGTTAACTTACCATCGATACCGTTCATAACGTTATTCTTACACGGATGAATTGAAAATACAAATATTAGTCTGATTCAAAACTTATGTAGCCCCACGAATATTTCAAGTGTGGATGTTCAATCCTCACATTTTTGGCACACTTGAGCATTAGATCCTACTCATTTTTTATTCCATGTCCTAAAATGATCTCACAAAACGGATGGACGAAGTGGATTCCTCACAAACATCATAGTAGGCCCCACTAAGGTTTCAAGCGTAGGAACTTCCTGTGGAAGGCTTTGGCAGGAAATCCGTGTACGACGCTGACCTCCTCGTGCTCAAGTTGTACAAACATTTCAAAGTTACATGGCCCCACAATAATGTATTTATTATATCTACACCGTTCATGCATTTGGAGAGATCATTTTAGATCATGAACCCAAAAATGAGTCATATCGAAAGCTCAAGTGGACCACACCATAAATAGCAATGGGGGACTGATTCTAACCTTTAATACATTCGTAGGGCCCACCATAATGTTTATTTTTCATCCAATCTATTAATTAGGTCACACAGACCTCGATGAAGAGGAAAAATAAATATCATATTGACCCAAAACTTCCGTGACCCCCAAAAGGGTTTCAATGGTAGACGTTCAATCTACCACTGCTGTTTGCAGTATAGTCCAGTTGATCTTTGGATCTGTCTTATTTTTCGGCTCAAGCCTTACGAAAAGCTCACCAAATGGACAAACGGTCTGGATATAACACATACCTCGTGATGGGACCCACAAAACTTGGTGACATCAACACACAACTCGGTGGTGTGCGCGGTACTCGATTTCGATTAAAAAAAAGGCTCAAACGACCTTTAGTGTTTAAGCAGAGAGGGTTCCGGAAGCCGGAACCCTAAAATTTCTCCCAAATCTCATCGTATGGGCGAGGATGTCTCCGGATTTCTCTCCAAAAGCGGAGATTTTATTTGCGGTAACCTAGGAACAGTGCTTCAATTCGAATGTCTTATCACCACTATTTTTTTTTGTATGATCTATGATCCATGCCCTAAAATGATATGATAAAATGGATAGATGGTGTGGATATACAACATGTACATTAAGGTGGGCCACGACCATGTGTATGCCAATGTCGGGAAGTTCCACCCCGTCCACTATTATGTTTGTGGGAAATCCATCCTGTCCATCAGTTTTTTTTTTTTTTTGGATCATAATATGTGTGGCCATAAATGTGGGAGATCCAAAACTAGAGTGGGCCGCAAGGCAGGAAACGATAAACATTGTATGTCCACCGTGGAAACATTTGTAAGACCACGTAGTTTTTGTATGAAGATAATATTTTTATTTTTTTCAGTTTATCCATTAGGAATGACCTTATGAACGGAATGGATGACATATAAACATCACGGTGGACTAGGGAGGTTTCAACTGTAGGCATTTCCCTACCCACTTTTTCTTTGTCATGCAGTCAACTTGTGTTTTGTTTCTGCTTTCATTTCGGGGCCACGTCATAACATGTCATGGAAAAACAGACGGAGGAGGTGGATTTCTCACAAAATCAGGGTGGCCCATCTAATCAAACGTGGATTGCATCCTACCCCACGTTAAAAGCTCTTGCTTGTGAAAACAGATTGGCTACTCCCCGACACCAGCCCGTGGCTAGTGATAGGTGCTCTGTGGACCCACCATGGTGTATATGTTTCATCCATTTTTAAAGATCATTTTATACCTTGATACTAAAAATGAGAGGGATTTGAACCTCAGGTGGACCACACCAAATGAAAACAATAATGATTGGATATCCACTATTAAAATCCTCCTAAGGCCCACTGTACTATTTATTTGACATCCAATATGTTAATTAGGTCATATCGACCCAGATAAAGGGAAAAAACAAATATCAGCTTGATCCAAAACTTTTATGGCCCCCAAAAAGCTTTTAATGGTTTACATTCATTCAACACTGTTTCATGTAATGTGGTCCACTTGAGATTGGGATATATCTCATTTTTTGTTACGTACCATAAAATGATCAATAAAATTTGATGGACGGCATGGATGAAACACATATATCATGGTGGATCTCACAAATCACCGACCACCAGCCATTGGCTAGTGGCAGGGGGAGTAGCCAATCCGTTTCCCTTGTGTATTAAGCAGGATTAGATGGGACGTGGTCCTACATAATCCGTACGGACGGGATTTTGTGGGGCTCATTGTGCTGTAAGTGTTTTATCCACGTTGTTAATCATTTTTCTCAGATCATTTTAATATATTAGGCAAAAATTGAGACAGTTTCAAGGCTTAAGTGGACCACAAAGTGGGGATTGAATTTCCACCATTAAAAACTTATTGGGAGCCAGAGAAGTTTCAGATCAAACTGATATTTGTTTTTACACTTCATCCAAATCTAAATGACCTTATAAATAGGTTGGATGGTAAAAAACATGACGGTGGCACTTAGAAAGTTTTCAACGGTGGGTATTATTATCAGTGCAGCTTCCTTTGGTGTGGTCCACTAGAACTGTGTACCTGCTTCATTTTTAGGATGATTCCTTAAAATGATCTGGGAAAAATGATGAACGACATGGATAAAATACTTACATCATGTGAGACCCACAGAGCCCTGCCCGGACAGATTACTGTCCGGGCGGGGGTAGGACGAAATCCACGTCCTTGGACACGGATTTACTGCGAAAGCCTTTCGCATGTAGTTCCTGCGCAAGGATCTTAGGTGGGCCCACCGAAATGTTTTTGAGAAATCCGCTCCATCTATGAGATCATTTTAGGATGTGAGACCAAAAATGAGGTGTATCAAACACTCACGTGGGCCATACAAGAGGAAAAAGTTGGTATTCAATGAGCATCATTGAAGCATTTTTATGGCCATAAAAGTTTTGTATCAGGCTATAATTTTGGTGTTTTCACTTCATCCCATTGTGAATGACCTTGTAAAAGGTTTTGATATCATATAAACATTAAGGTGAAACCCCCTGGGCCCAATTTTTACTTTGATCCAAAACTTTAGTGGGCCATGAAAAATGAAAATGGTTTCCTCCCTTGATTTGCATATCTCTTTGCTATGGACCATCAAAGTTTTAGATCAGGGTGAAATTTTTTCCCTTAGGGTTTTATGATTCCAAATCACATGGACCGTAAGGATTAGACGCCCACGACACGTGTGCAAAGGTGCGCAGGTGAGCATGACTCTATAGGCTGAATGCTCAGCTATGCACCAGTTTTCACGGATGCCCAAATGGTCTTAGAATACGACAATTCCAGTCAGGAATGAAAGGCACTAAAGGACCTTCCAAATGACTAAAAATGACCTAATCTGACATCAAATGATGGAGTTATGAGCATCTCCGTTGGATCACGTGATTTGGAAAGATTTACACTCCATATTGAGAAAAGACGATTGAAGAGTACCAACCTGCTTTTTGAGATCATTTTAGCACTTGAGAGCAAAAATGAGCAGGATCCAAGACTAAAGTGGGCCGCACTAAAGGAAAAGGTGGGTAGGAAAATTCCTACCATTGAAACCTCCCTGGGTCGACAGTGATGTTAACTTGCCATCTATACCGTTCATAACATTATTCCTACACGGATGAATTGAAAATACAAATATTAGTTTGATTCAAAACTTATGTAGCCCCACGAATATTTCAAGTGTTGATGTTCAATCCTCACATTTTTGGCACACTTGAGTATTAGATCCTACTCATTTTTTATTCCATGTCCTAAAATGATCTCACAAAACAGATGGACGAAGTGGATTCCTCACAAACATCATAGTAGGCCCCACTAGGTTTCAAGCGTAGGAACTTCCTGTGGAAGGCTTTGGCAGGAAATCCGTGTACGGCGCTAACCTCCTCGTGCTCAAGTTGTACAAACATTTCAAAGTTACATGGCCCCACAATAATGTATTTATTATATCTACACCGTTCATGCATTTGGAGAGATCATTTTAGATCATGAACCCAAAAATGAGTCATATCCAAAGCCCAAGTGGACCACACCACAAATAGCATTGGGGGACTGATTCTCACCATTAATACATTCGTAGGGCCCACCATAATGTTTATTTTCCATCCAATCTGTTATTAGGTCACACAGACCTCGATGAAGAGGAAAAATAAATATCATCTTGATCTAAAACTTCCGTGACCCCCAAAAGGGTTTCGATGGTAGACGTTCAATCTACCACTGCTGTTTGCAGTATGGTCGAGTTGATATTTGGATCTGTCTTATTTTTCGGCTCAAGCCTTACGAAGAGCCCGCCAAATGGACGAACAGTCTGGATATAACACATACCTCATGATGGGACCCACAGAACTTGGTGACATCAACACACAACTCGGTGGTGTGCGCGGTACTCGATTTCGATAAAATAAAAGGCTCGAAAGACCTTTAGTGTTTAAGCAGAGAGGGTTCCGGAAGCCAGAACCCTAAAATTTCTCCCAAATCTCATCGTATCGGTGAGGATGTCTCTGGATTTCTCTCCAAAATTGGAGATTTTATTTACGGTAACCTAGGAACGACGCTTCAATTCGAATGTCTAATCACGACTATTTTTTTTGGTATGATCTATGATCCATGCCCTAAAATGATCTGATAAAATGGATAGATGGTGTGGATATACAACATATACATCAAGGTGGGCGACCATGCGTATGCCAGTGTCGGGAAGTTCCACCCCGTCCACTGTTATGTTTGTGGGAAATCCATCCTGTCCATCAGTTTTTTTTTTTTTTTTTTGGATCATAATACGTGTGGCCATAAATGTGGGAGATCCAAAACTAGAGTGGGTCGCAAGGCAGGAAACGATAAAGATTATATGTCCACTGTTGAAACATTTGTAAGACCACGTAGTTTTTGTATGAAGATAATATTTTTAGTTTTTTCAGTTTATCCATTAGGAATGACCTTATGAACGGAATGGATGACATATAAACATCACGGTGGACCTGGGAGGTTTCAACTGTAGGCATTTCCCTACCCACTTTTTCTTTATCATGCAGTCAACTTGTGTTTTGTTTCTGCTTTTGTTTCGGGGCCACGTCGTAACATGTCGTGGAAAAACAGACGGAGGAGGTGGATTTCTCTCAAAATCAGGGTGGCCCATCTAATCAACCGTGGATTGCATCCTACCCCACGTTAAAAGCTCTTGCTTGCGGAAACGGATTGGCTACTCCCCTACACCAGCCCGTGGCTGGTGGTCAGTGCTCTGTGGACCCACCATGGTGTATATGTTTCATCCATTTTTAAAGATAATTTTATACCTTGATACCAAAAATGAGAGGGATTTGAATCTCAGGTGGACCACACCACAGGAAAACAATAATGATTGGATATCCACTATTAAAATCCTCTTAAGGCCCACTGTACTGTTTATTTGACATCCAATATGTTAAATTGGTCATATGGACCCAGATAAAGGGAAAAAACAAATATCAGCTTGATCTAAAACTTTTATAGCCCCCAAAAAGCTTTTAATGGTCTACATTCATTCAACACTATTTCATGTAATGTGGTCCACTTGAGATTGGGATATATCTCATTTTTTGTTACGTACCATAAAATGATCAATAAAATTTGATGGATGGCAAGGATGAAACACATATATCATGGTAGAGCTCACAGAGCCCATGTAACGCCCTGAAAATTGGGGGTCGAGCAAAGCCCATCTCCCGAGTTCCAACGCATCACTTATGAAACATAGATAATGATGATTATGATGTGTGCATTGTAACATGAGTGGGATTATACCAAAACACCATATCATACTCCAGAGACAGTTAAATGTCGCAGGCGGAAGACTGTGATAGATATATAAAATATATAAACTGTTGTAAGTCTCCAGAGTGTGAACATGTTACCAGGTTAAATATATACATGTATACTTCAAAAATGAACAAAATGAATATACATGGGTTGTCCAAAAGTGCAAAGTAACAAGTGTAAAGGCATCTTATCAACATCCCTGTAACCTCGTCGATTAGAACATGGTCTACTTAGACCCGCCTAATAGCAGCATATAGGAGAAACCCTCCTTGTCATCACAAAAGTCAGGCTCCGCCTCAGGAGTCGCGTCGCCATATGCAATCAAGACAGAGTCTGGTTGGTGTTTAAAACACCGTCCCGTAACGTGGGAGTGTGTAATCAACTCAGTGGAACAATAAAGCAAAGGTTAACATGTTCTCAATTCAGTTAAGCAGTAATGATAAAGCAGTACAATCAAACGTTCCTAGATACTCTTATTAATGCAAGGATGAAATGTATTCATGATGCATGCCCTCGCCTACACTCCCTCGTGCGACACCATCTTACGGTCACGACATGCTTTCTTCCGTCTGTGCTCTTCAAGCCGGGGCACATGCAATGCGATGTTATGAGCGTGATTACCAAGTTTTTATTAGTCCTTTTCATACAGCAGGATTGGGAAACTAAGGTACCGCCCTTTATATCATTAACCCAAACAATGATCCATCTAGCGTCGTCAATCCTAGTTAATCACATACGATAAGCAAGTTTAGGTCACTACCACCAACGCCCTACCAACTAGCAGTCTATTTTCGAAGGCTCGTCGCCAACCCGACTGGGGACCACAACCAGGTTATACCGGGGTAAGCCTATTTTGTACTCGAGGTCACTCCACCAACGCCCTACCAACTGACAGTCTATTTTTAAAGGCTCGTCGCCAACCCGACTGGGGACCACAGCCAGGCTGTACCAATGGAGGCCGACAGCTCGAATACAGTGTCCCATACCACCGTATTCGGCTCCCAAGTTTGGGTTGCTCACTGGTCACTACGGGGAGGCTCGTCGCCCCAGCGTAGGCCGATAACTCGACCACGATGTCCCATACCACCATGTCCGGCTCATGAGTCTTAGCGAATCGAGGTACCAAGGTTAACGGGGTTTTCACTAGTGAGTTTGGTACCTTATGTTCAAGCAGTAACGTCCAAACATGGTGAACACATAATAGGCCAATCGGGTTACTTGACAAGCTCGACTGGTACGAGCGTAAGCTGAAGTAGCCGACAAGGTACTACTGTCGACAACCATCGTACGACTCGGATTCATCGAACGTGTCGTATGTGGCGAAATGACCTTAGCCACATAATCAAGTCCTGTTACTGATTGCCTGGACTATATAATAGCCCTAACCACATTCAATTACAACAAGTAATCACATGAGATAATCAAAGCAGTAATGAACAAGTGATTCAAATCCTACGACTATTTGAGCTTTTTCTGAAGTACAACATAAACATGAATCCACACATATGCATTCCATAAGTAAAACAATTAATATAAAACAAATTTCATGGAGGAAATCATACACATCGTTAAAGCAGTTGAGAATCCTATCTCAACACCCACCTAAAGCACTATCTCCTAAGTACTTACTTTTACAAGCATTTTCATAAACACCTAGACTACACTTATTAGCCTACATAGCGTAAGTTGGCCCAAACATATATTAGGGCGAATCCTTTCACCACGGAGTTGTTACACGCATAACTAGTATATACACACGGCAATTAATCATAGCAAACGCACTTTCAAATTTCATACGTATACGGTACTTTCTACAAATACAAAGATTACGCTAAACTCCACATAGTTTGTATGTAACTGAAACGTAGAACAGACATCGCATATTGCATGTGAAATAACATCCACGTCATGAATCTATCATTAACCGACATTGAAAGCTTTGAAAACCATAACCTTTACGTCTATAGTCTGCACCTTATGCTGGTAAATGTGTATTGGACTCGTTTTAGACACTTAGTCTTTGTCAACGGCGGATTGACAACCTATAACATGAATGAGGTTAGCTATTTCATAACTTACACTAGCTGGAACCCTAAAACAGATTAGGGTTAGGTTTTCTTACCCAAGTACGTTGTTGAAAATGCCAGATTTGTGATACAGATAGGATGACTAAGTGCGTGGAGCAACGGGATCAAATCCCAAGATGAATCTCCAACTCTGTCTCTTTCCTTCTCTTTTTTCTCTTCTCTCTCCTAGGGTTTCCTAAATTCGTATGGGATGAGAGAGTGAGGGTTTAAGGCCCTTATATAGGCCCAGAACTGATGGAAATGGCCCCAGGGCCAAGGTATACTTAGGTTATATCTAAAACCCATCTGTTTCGGCTTAACGGAGCACTTCTGGAGGCCCCCTTTCTACGTGTGGTCAGACTTAAGCTCCCTGGCATTAGATCTAAGTTGAACTAAGTTTTTGGTCCGATTGGATTTACAGATCGACCGTGGCGGACCATTTCAGTTCAACGGTCACCGGTACTCGATCAGGGCCACAAGTGTACTGACATGTGTGGGAAATTTCTCCTGATTCGAGGGTGTATTTGGGTCAGATTCTGACGGTCTGAATCCTTATATTTGGCTCGCAAGTGACACGTCTCAGATTACTTAAGTTCGGATTTCATTTCTAAATATATTCACGTTTCTCACACACTTAGCTCCGGGCTCAAGTTGTGCATTTCTGGACATAGTCAGGACTTGATTTCCGAGATGGTTATCAAGCCGAGCAAGGCGGTCATATTCATTTAGTTTCACGGTAATTGGACTTTCGACGTCCGGTCCAGGTCCGATACGAAGTTTCGGTGTGCTCCCGAGAGCAACTGGGTAATGAGATTGATCCTAGATTTCAGAGTAATGTAGCGTCGAAGATTCTGCAAGTTTTGGGTCTTGTAGTTTGTAGTTAAATTGATTAGGGCCCATTGCACAGAGAATCTAGTTTAGCGCTAAATTAATTCTCGTTTAGTTTCTAAAGGATTTGGTCCTATTTGATTTCTGCCTGAGGTGGTACTTGAGCCTTTGTAGTTTGTATAGAAAGTGATCCAAGCTATTAATACTTAACTAAATTACACCCTAATTACAACAGAATAAGGTCCTAGGGCAATTCTACGTCCAAGGACGTCCATTGCCAAGTTAGGAAAAAATCTGGGATGTTACATCGGGTATTTGTACGAATTTTTCCGAGAAGTTATAAAAGGGGATTTTAGGCTTTTGGATTGAGTTCTGAGAAGTCAATTAAGGTGTTATGATCGACTCATTGCCCAAGGATGTCTAATTTCAGGTTGACAAAAATCCGAGGTGTTACAATCTACCCCCCTTAAAAATAATTTCGTCCCCGAAATTGGCTAAGGGTAATGAGTAATGATTTTATTATTTCTTTTGCCTAAGTTTTATGGACTTCAAGTTTATATGCATGATAGGGTGTATACTATTAATGCTAATCTGGCTCATCTTAGTATTCAGTCCGTACCCATTGTTAGGCCTCTTCTGTAATATGAATTGGTTTAACACTTAAACCCTAATTGCTTTCCTTTAAAGACTTCATTATTGATATTCTAAGGAAGATTTAGATCTTATTTAATGACTTTACCTTACGTATAACCTGAATCAATTTCCTTCGATCCTGGGCCAGTGAGGCAGGGGTCCACCACGCTTTCGCTACGCCACTTTGATCCAATGGATGTATAAACTAACTTAACTAGATTAGGCTCGTAATGTTCTACCCCCCTTAAAAAAATATTTTCACCCTCAAGGCTTAAGGATCTATGTCCTGATCCGTATGTTGAAACAAGGTGTAATTTAGGACCTATCCTTGACATGAAATGGGAAATACATTGGTCTGGCTTTCATCGATGATGTGTACTATGGCATTGATACCTATGGTTATAGAAAGGAGCTAAAAATAATGGATGTTAAGGTTGATTCCTAGCGACAGGTGTGAGTTTGTGACAAGATGCCTAATTTTAACAAAGAATGACTTTTACTACGGTCCCGACTTACCCTCTTTAATCATGTCTAGCTTAACAGGCAGGCTATCTTTCTAAGTTCATATGCACAATATTGTAAAGCCCTGAAAATCGGGGGTCGAGCATAAGCTCAGCTCCCGAGTTACAACGCATCACTTATGCAACATAGATAATGATGATTGGATGTTGTCCATATTAGTGCATTAAACATGAATGGGATTATACCAAAATAAAATATCATACTCCAGAGACAGTTAACTTACGCAAGCGGAAGACTGTGATAGATCTATAAAATATATAAACTGTTGCAAGTCCTAGAGTGTGAACATGTTACCAGGTTAAATGTATATATGTATACTCCAAAAATGAACAAAATGAATATACATGGGTGTTCCAAAAGTGCAAAATAACAAGTAAAATGGCATCTAATCAGCATCCCTGTAACCCTGTCGATCAGAACCTGATCTACATAGACCTGCCTGATAGCTGTATATAAGAGAATCCCTCCTCATCATCATATAAGTCCAGCTCCGCTTCGCAAGCATCGCCATCATCTGAAACTACAATAGGGTCTGGTTGGTGTTTAAAACACCGTTCCGTAACGTGGGAGTGAGTGATCAACTCATTGGAATAATAAAACAAAGGTTAACATGTTATCAACTCAGTCAAGCAGTAATGATAAAGCAGACATATCAGACATTCCTAGATACTCTTATTAATGCAAGGATGAAATGTATTCATGATGCATGCCCTCACCTACACTCCCTCGTGTGACACCATCTTACGGTCGTGGCATGCTTTCTTCCCTCTGTGCTCTTCAACCCAGGGCACATGCAGTGCGATGTTATGAGCGTAATTACCAAGTTTTTATTAGTCCTTTTCATACAGCAGGATTGGAAAACTAAGGTACCTCCCTTATATCAATACCCAATAATGATCCATTATAGGGTCGTCAGTCCTAGTAAATCTCATACGAAGTTGTCGTTCTAGGTCACTACAAAAGGCTCGTTGCCTCGATGCAGTGTAGGCCTAGTTTATACTCTAGTTGCTACAGAAAAGCTAGTCGCCTTAATGCAGGCTCAGAGTATGCTCGAGGTCACTACAAAGGGCTCGTCACCTTATCAGTGTAGGCCGACAGCTCGAATACAGTGTCCCATACCACCGTATTCGGCTCACGAGGCAGTGTTGCTCACTGGTCACTACGGGTGGACTCGTCGCCCCGGCGTAGGCCGACAGGTCTACCACAGTGTCCCATACCACCATGTCCGTCTTATGAGTCTTAGCGGATCGAGGTACTAAGGTTAACGGGGTTTTCACTGGTGAGTTTGGTACCTTAGTTTCAAGCAGTAGCGTCCATACATGGTGACCATACATCGGGTCAATTGGGTTACTTGACGAGCTAGACTATTACGAGCGCACCTGAAGTTGATCGACATGAAGTGCGAAAACACTCCGTGTGCCCTAACCACTGCCGACAACTCTAGTACGGCTCAGGTTCGTCAAACACGTCTTACATGGCGAATGAATCTCAGCCACGAACTCACAGCTTGTTACCGATTGCCTGGACCATAGCATAGCCCCATACACATCCAACCTTAACCAATAAGCATGTGAAGTAGTCAGAATAGGAGTAACCAAGTAATCCAATTATACTGTCGAGCATGTTATAAGGTGCAACATAAACATGAATTCATACACATGCCTTTCACAAGTAAAACGAAGAAACTAAACAACTTGCATGGAGGAAATCATACACATCCCTAAGGTAGGTGAGAATCCTATCCCAACACCCACCCAAAGCACTATTTACTAAGTACTTACTTATACAAGCATTTTTACAAATACTTAGACTACACATATTAACATACATAACGTATGTTGGCCAAAACAAGTATTAGGGCGAATCCTTTCGCCGAAGAGTTATTACACATATAACTAGCATATACACACAATAGTTAATCATGGCAAACACACTTTCATATTTCGTATGTATACGGTATTTTCTACAAATACACAAAATACGCTAAACTCCACAAATTTCATATATAACTGAAACGCAAAACAAACATCGTATTTTGCATGTGAAATAACATCCACATCAAGAATCTATCATTATCCGACATTGAAAGCTTTGAAAACCATAACCTATACGTCTATAGTTCGCACCTTACACCGACAAACGCGTAACGGAGTCGTTTTAAACGTTAAGTATTTGTCAATGGCGGATTTGCAACATATAACATGAGTTAGGTTAGCCATTTCATAACTAGCACTATCAGAAACCCTAAGTCAAATTAGGGTTAGGTTTCCTTACCCAAGTGTAACGTCAAAATCGCGGGAATAGCGATGCAGGTAGGGTAGCTAAGTGCATGAAACGACGGGATCGAGTCCCAGGAAGAATCCCCACTTCTCTCTCTCTCTCTCTTTCTCTCTCTTTTCTTTCTTCTCTTTCTTAGGGTTTAGAAAATTCATGTGAAGTGAGAGGGAGAGGGTTTAAGGTCCTTATATAGACCTAGAACTGATGGAATGACCCCATGGCCAAGGTATACTTGGGTTATGTCCAAAGAGCATCTGTTTCAGCTCAACGGAGCACTTTCAGAACCCTCCCTTGAGCTTAAAGTCGGACTTAAGCTTCCTTATGTTGGATCTAGGTCAAGCTGAGTTTTCGGTCCGATCGAATTTACAGATCGACCGTGGCGGACCAGTTTCAATTCAACGGTCACCGATACTCGATCTAGGCCACAAGTGCACTGACATGTGTGGGAAATTTCTCCTGATCTGAGGGTGTATTTGGGTCAGATTCTGACGGTCTGAATCCTTATATTTGGCCCGCAAGTGACACGACTCAGATTACTTAAATTCGGATTTCATTTCTAAATATATTCACGTTTCTCACACACTTCGCTCTGGGCTCAAGTTGTCTGATTCTGGATATTATCTGGATTTAATTTTCGAGATGGTTGTCAAGCCCAACAAGGCGGTCATAATTGTTTAGTTTAGCAGTAATCGGACTTTCGATGTGCGGTCTAGGTCTGATACGGAGTTTCATGATGCTCCCGAGAGCAACTGGGTAATGAGATTGATCCTAGATTATAGGATAATGTAGCGTCGATGATTCTGCAAGTTTTGGGTCTTGCAGTTCGTATTTAAAGTGGTTCAAGCGATTTTCATAGCCAACCTAGTTTAACACTTAGTTAGTTTCGTCTAATTTGTAAAGGATTTGGTCCTGAGTGATTTCTGCCTGAGGTGGTACTCGGGTCTTTGTACGGATTTTTCTGAGAGTTACAAAAGGGGATTTGAGGCTTTAGGATTGAGTTCTGAGAAGTCAATTAAGGTGTTATGATCGACTCATTGCCCAAGGACATCTAATTCCAGGTTAGCAAAAATCCGGGGTGTTACAAATATGTATGTCAACATGGCATGTGATTTGGGACCTAATTCCTAACTGTCTGTTGCCCATTTGGAAAATTCCTTGGGCCTAAAGAGCAAATCTCTATTGGCTATATGTTCTTATTATTTCTCAATGACGAAATGTGGTCGGGCCAACACGGAAGGAAAGTTGTGTAGTGGGTCTGAGTCAGATACATGGACTTTCTGTCTAGGTAGGACAGAAAATTTGTCATATCAGTTCTTAATCCGAGTTGATCCCGATCTTCTGCTTGATCAGAGCATTGAGTTCATTGGTAACTACCAGGATTTAGAATTCAATTCAAACCATGAACATTTCGCTTATATATGGTTTCTCTACTCCGTGTTCTTGATTGTTATAAGTTGTAACGCCCTGAAATTCGGGGGTCGAGTATGAACTCAACTCCCGAGTTCCAACGCATCACTTATGCAACATAATTAATGATGGTTAAATTTTGTCTGAGTTAGAGCAATAAACATGAGTGAGATTATACCAAAACAACAACTCATACTCCAGTTCAATTGTATAAAGGCAAGCGGAAGACTGAAATTGTATATATAAAGTATGTAAAGAAACAAAATTTTTACGAACATCAGAGTATGATCACTAACTGAGTACCCATATACATGTACTGTTTCTGAGTCAAAAATCAAAATACAATCTAAAAGATGAGTCCTGAAATCCCCGCGATGCAGTCGGCCTAAGCAAAGCCGTCAGAGTACTGCATAAATGAGAACTCATCCTGGTCCTCGTCGAATTCGGGCTCCGGCTCCTGAACCGACGCGCCGTCTATACCTGTGACAGAGTCTGGTTGGTGTGTACAACACCGTCCCGTAACGTGGGAGTGAGTAGCTAACTCAGTGGAACAATAAAGCATAGGTTAACATGTTATCAATTCAATCAAGCAATAATGATAAAGCAGTACAATTAAACAAGTTTAACTACTCTTATTAAATGCAAGTATGAAATGACATGATGATGTATGCCCTTGCCAAACCACCCTCATGCGACATCATCTTACGTTCGCGAATGCATACCTCCCTCAGTGCTCCACATCTACTAGGCACATGTGGTGCGATGATGAGCATGATTACCGAGTTATTATTAGTCCATTTCAGATAGCGGTATTGGGAAACTAAGGTACCTCCCTTGTATCATTCCCAAACATGATCCATTCTAGGGTCGTCAGTCCCAGTTAATCTCATACGATATTGTGGTTTGAGAGGCATAGCGAAGGCATCGCAAAAGGATTGTCACCCGTCAGCACGGATACAGGTCTCACCGTATGCGGCTCAATTGCTGACCGTCAGCTCAAGTACAGGTCTCACCGTACTCGGCTCAATCGCTGGCCGTCAGCTCGAATTCAGGTCTCACCGTACTCGGCTCAACTCATACTCTAGTTGCTGTGAAGGGCTCGTCGCCAATCACAGACCTTGGAGTATACTCGAAGATACTACAGAGGACTCGTCGCCCGTCAGCACGAGTACAGGTCTCACCGTACTCGGCTCTCGCCGTAAGTATCGACAGCTCGAATACAGTGTCCCATACCACCGTATTCGGCTCACGAGTTTGGGTTACTCAATGGTCACTACGGGGAGGCACGTAGCCCCAGCATAGGCCGACAGCTCGGCCACGGTGTCCCATACCACCATGTCCAGCTCATGAGTCTTAACGGATCGAGGTACCATGGTTAACGGGATTGTCACTGGTAAGTTTGGTACCCTAGGTTCAAACAGTAATGACCAAACATGGTGAACACAGATTCGACATATCGGGTTACTTGACGAGCCTGACTAGCTCGAGCGCACAACAAGTTGGGCGATATGAAGCACAAAAGCACTCCGTGTGACCAACCACTATCGCCAACCGAAGTACGACTCGGGTTCGTCAGACACATCCCTTGTGGCGACATGAATCTCAGCCACAATCTCAAGTCTGGTACCGAATGCCTGGACTATAGACATAGTCCCAAACTCAATCAATTCTCATCAATAGCATGTGGAGTTAAGCATGATAAACAAAGTAATACAAGCACGCTAGTAGGCATGTCATAAGGCATGTTATAAAGCATGATATAAAGCATGTTGTAAAGCATGTTATAGAGCGCTATACAGATAGGGGTACAAATACATATACATCATAAGTGAGTGGTTGAAGTAAACAACCACATGGAGGGAATCATACATGTATCTAAGATAGTTGAGAATTTCATCTCAGCACCGACCTACGGTACTAACACCTAAGCGTTTACTCTCACAAGCATTTACACCAACACTTGGAGTACACTATTTCAACATACATGACGTATGTTAGCAAAATATGTATTAGGGCTATCCTTTCGCCAAGCGGGTATTTTATCCATGTATATCATAATCATACGGTAATTAATCATGTCAATTGCATTTCCAAAATTTATACATATACGGTATTTCTAGAATACACAATTTCAACATACATAGTGTTTATAAGCAAACATGTATTACGGCGATTCCTTTCGCCAAACAAGTATTTTATCCATATATCCCATAACCATACATTAAATAAACATGTCAAACACTTTTCCAAAAAAAAATACGTATACGGTATTTCTACGTATACCTAGAGTATGTGAAATTCCATATTCTACAACTTTAATCGAAACAGAAAACGGAAAGCACTTTGTACATGTGCAATTGCATGCAGATCATGAATCTATCATTATCTGACATTGAAAGCGTTGAAAACCGTAACCTATATACCTAAAGTCCTCACCTTGCTCCTTGGAATCTCAACGGATCAGCAAGGTTTGATGAGCTTCCGTATTCGAGAGTTTTCTAGCCTAAAGAGTGAAATCGGTTAGCTATTTCATAACCTATAGCCTATACACCTCAAAACAGATCTAGGGTTAGGGTTTCTCACCTTAAGACGGAGTTGGTATTGCCGGGAAAGTGTCTGGAAAGGGGCGGTGCAGCCCGTGTTATGATTGAAAGCAGCAGGAGGAAGGTGCTCCCACAAATCCCAAGCTTTCTCTCCCTTTTCTCTCTCTCTCTCTCTAGGGTTTTATCCCAAATTCGTATGGCTGTGAGAGGGGCTGTTCTAAGGCCCTTATATAGCCTAAAACCTCTCCGAAATAGACTCCTGTTCAAGGGGTATGTCTATTATAAGCATTTCGGCGTTGTTCCAGCTCAAAAGAGGGTTTCTGGCGGCCCTCCTTGAACCAAACGTCAGACTTAAGCTCATAACTCATGGATCTACGTGAGATTACGTTTTCGTCTCTGTCGGATTCCCAGATCACACGTGGCGGACCATTTTCAGTTCAACGGTCAGTGGGCCACGATCCGAAATTCCAAGTACATGTAAATGTTCCTGAAATTTTTCCTGATCCGAGGGTGTAATTTGGTCTGATTCTGACGGTCTGGTTGATTAATACTGATCCGCAAGCGAATGGTGCCAGATCACTATTCCAGATATTTATTTTGTAAAGGAAATAGTGGTTTTCACACTCCCTCGCTCCGGGCTCAAGCGAATGGCCGTGGGACATCGTTTGGACTTGATTTCCGAGATGGTTGTCAAGCCCAGTGAGGCGGTCCTAGTTCCTTAACTTCGTGTTAATCGGACTTCCGATGTGCGGTCTAGACCTGATACGAAGTTTCAATTCATTCCTGAGAGCAGTCGGGAAATGAGTTTGGTTCTAAACTTTAGGGTAACCTAGAGTCAATGATTTTACAAGTTTTGGGTCTTGCATATCGTATTTAAAGCGATTCCAACGGATTTCATGGCTAATCGAGTTTAGCACTTAGTTAACTTTGTCACATTTCAAAGGATTTAATCCTAATTGATTTCTGGTCGAGGTGGTACTCGATATGGTACGGAAATTTACGGGTCGTTACAATCTACCCCCCTTAAACAAAAAAATTCGTCCTCGAAATTTATACCTTTTCGTATTCCTCGAGAATCTGAGGGTAGTTCTTCCTGACCTCAGCCTCAGTCTCCCAAGTAGCTTCCTCCTCGGAATGATGTGTCCATAGTACCTTCACAAGTGGAATGACCTTGCTACGCAGTACCTGCTCCTTCCTGTCGAGGATACGCGTCGGGCGCAACTCATACGTAGCATCCTTACTCAGCTGTACCTGCTCCCATCTGATGATATGTGAAGGGTCAGGAACGTACTTCTTCAGCATAAATACATGAAATACGTTGTGTACAGATGCCAGTGGTGTGGGCAAAGCGAGACGATACACCACATCACCCACTCGATCCGGTATCTGAAATGGACTGATAAACCTCGGTGTAAGTTTCCCCTTCTTCCCAAACCGAAGGACTCCCTTCATAGGGGAAACTCGGAGGAATACATGATCCCCGACTTCGAACTCAAGCGGTCGCCGTCTCGTATCGGCGTAACTCTTCTGCCTGCTCTGTGCTGTAAGTAGTCGACGCCTGATAATGTCGACCTTCTCTGTAGTCGCCTGTACCAACTCCGGGCCAATCAGACTACTCTCGCCAACCTCAGCCCAACAATGCGGTGCTCTACAAGGACGACCATATAGGGCCTCATATGGCGCCATGCCAATAGTCGCCTGGAAGCTGTTGTTGTAGGCGAACTCTGCGTACGGAAGACAGTCATCCCAGCTGTCCTTGAAGTCTAACACACATGCCTACAACATATCCTCCAGAATCTGGTTCACCCCCTCTGTCTGCCCATCAGTCTGAGGATGAAATGCCGTACTGAACTTCAACTTCACACCCATCGCCTCCTGGATACGAGTTTAGAAGATAGATGTGAACCGAGTGTCTCTGTCCGACACGATCTCTAAAGGAACTCCATGCAGACGGACGATCTCTCTGATGTACAATCTAGCCAGCTCGTCTGCAGAGTTCGTAACTCTGATAGGGAGGAAATAGGCCGATTTAGTCAACTGGTCCACAATCACCCAAATGGAATCGTGTCCCTTCCTCGTCTTCGGCAGCCCTGATATGAAATCCATGGAGATGAAGTCCCACTTCCACTCTGCTATGGGCATGGGCTGAAGCAGTCCAGGAGGTCGGCGATGTTCTGCCTTGACCTGCTGGCACGTAAGACATCGTGACACATATTCAGCGATGTGGGCCTTCATGTTATCCCACCAATACGTCCGTCTCATATCCCAGTACATCTTCGTGCTACCAGGATGCATCGCAAGCTTCGAGTTATGGGCAGACTCGAAAAGCTCGCGTCTCAAGTCGGACACATCAGGAACGCATAGGCGGCCACGAAATCGTAGACCCCCATAAGAACCAACTCTCCACTCGGAGTCCTCGGCGTCGCTAGCTTGCTCTCGAAGCTCAGACAGCCGCATATCGCCCTCCTGGGCCTCAATAATCCTGTTATCAATAAGTGGTCATACCCGAACGTGTGCAACACACTCAAATGGCTCCTCCACAGTGAGTCTCTGCTCGAAGTCCCGTACGAACTCAACCATGTCCCACTCAGCTATCATCAACGGTGCCGCAAAAGCTATCGCCTTCTTGTGACTCAACGCGTCTGCCACAAGGTTCGCCTTGCCAGGATGGTAGGAAACCTCGAACTTGAAGTCCTTCAAGGTCTCCATCCATCGGCGTTGTCTCATATTCAAGTCTCGCTGTGTGAATTTGTACTTAAGGCTCTTGTGGTCGCAGAAAAGCTCGAACTCCTCTCCGTAGAGGTAATGTCTCCAGAGCTTCAATGCAAAGATGACAGCTGCCAACTCCAGGTCGTGTGTAGGGTAATTATCCTCGTGCTTCATTAATTATCTTGAGGCATACGAAATCACCCTATCTTTCTGCATCAGAACACAACCCAAACCAACGCGAGACGCGTCAGTATATATCGTGTATTTCTCCCCTTGCTCTGGCAATACTAGCATAGGGGCGGACGTCAACTTGTCCTTCAGCTCCTTAAAAGCTGCCTCCGCCTTCTCATTCTAGGCGAACTTCAGGTCCTTCCGAGTCAACTGAGACAATGGTCTGGCAATCTTCGAGAAGTCCCGAATGAAGCGCCTGTAATACCCAGCCAGACCAAGGAAACTCCTCACCTCGGTAACCGAGCCAGGCTGCTGCCGATCCTGAACCGCGGCTACCTTAGCAAGGTCCACTGCTATCCCATCCTTGGACACTACATGTCCGAGGAACTTGACTTCCTCCTGCCAGAAGTCGCACTTCTTGTACTGTGCGAACAACTGGTTCTTCTCCAGTGTACCCAACACCGCTCTCAAGTGCTCCTCGTGCTCCTCCCGACTCGTAGAGTATATCAAAATGTCATCAATAAAGACGATGACGAATCGGTACAAGAAGGGCCGAAATACCCGGTTCATCAGATCCATGAACACGGCTGGTGCGTTCGTAAGGCTGAACGACATCACTAGGAACTCATAGTGCTCAAAGTACGTCCTGAAGGCTATCTTCTGCACGTCCTCATCTCTCACGCGCAACTGGTGGTACCCCGACTGAAGATCAATCTTCGAGAAATACTTCGCCCCCCTCAACTGATCAAACAAATCATCTATCCTGGGCAAAGGATACTTGTTCTTCACTGTGACCTAGTTCAACCTACGGTAATCAATACATAACCGTAGTGACCCGTCCTTCTTCTTCACAAATAGCACAGGTGCTCCCCAAGGAGACACACTAGGTCGTATAAAACCCTTCTCTACAAGCTCGTCAATCTGTCTTTGCAGCTCCTCCATCTCACATGGAGGCATACGATAAGTCGGCAATGAGATGGGCGTCGCACCAGGCGTAAGATCAATCGTAAAATTAATCTCGCGCCGAGGAGGTAAACCAGGAATAGTCTTAAACACACCTACAAATTTCTGAACCACCGGTGTACCCTTCAATGTCGGACCATCAATCGGCACTAGTAAAGCAGCATAACAATCAACACGGCAGGACCAACTGACCTGCACTGGAAACGTGAAAGCTGTGCTGTCAGCTCCATAGGCTGTCACGATCCGAGTATCGCAATCTATCTCTGCCCTCACCTTAGCGAGCCAGTCCATATCAAGGATAACGTCGTAGTGCCATAGTGGAGCAACAATGAGGTCGACGAGCACTGTGCTGCTACCCAAAACTATCGAGCAACCCTCGCATAACCGTGTGACATCCGAACAGGTCCCAGTGGCCGTAATAAGTCTCAGTCCCTTAGTGGGAATAGTATGCAAGGATAGACGTTTAACTGCCCCACAAGAAATAATAGAAGTAGTGGACCCAGTGTCCACCAACAAGGAAACAGAAGTACTATGAATATAAGCCGTACCCTCAAAAGCCGTCGGGGCCGAAATCGATGTCTCAGGTGCCTTGGCAACAAGCGTGTGTACGCGAGCCTGCTGCTGACGGTTCGGCTGAGGAGCCACGGATCGCTGTGGCGGCCTAAAGCGCGATACAGGAGGTCGGAAGGAAGGATGTGCAGGAGCAGTCTGTAGAGGTGGAGCTGATATGGCCTGCGGGTAAGGGCGATCCAACCGCTGCGGTGGTGAAAATCCGCTAGCCCTCATACGCGAAAAACAACTCTCAGCAGGATGTCCCGGTTTCCCGTAATACGTGCAGGTCACAATCGGGCGTCTCACAGGAACTACTGGTGCCGCGGCCCTGGGAGGCGAATCAGCACGAGACCTCTTGCCTAGAATAGGCCTGCTCTGTAACTCCTGTCGTGGCCTCGCAACCATAGCACCACGTGATCGGGCCAACCGGTCCACATCCTTCTCGGCCGTCATAGACATGTGGACCAGTGCCGCGTAGGTAGGTATACTGAGGCAGCATATCTTCGACCGTATGTCGGGTCGTAAGCCTCCAGAGAAGCGACGCATCCGCATCTGCTCATTGACGAGGATAGTTGGGACAAAACGGCCCAACTCAGTGAAGCGGTGCTCATACTCCGTAACCGTCATGCCTCCCTGCCTGAGGCGTAGGAACTCATCCTCCCGCTCATATCGATAAGTCTACGGGTAGTATTTCTCGTGGAACCGGAACTCGAAAGCCTCCCAGGTCCACACGTAATCCTTTGCGACCGTCCGCAGCACACTATCCCACCATAAACTGGCCTCCCTCTCAAACATGAAAGAGGCCAACTCGACCTGCTCTGCCTCTGTACAGTGCAGCATCCGTATCATCTTGGAGATGCGGTCAAGCCAGAACTCTGCCTCCTCGGGTCTGTGAGAACCCATAAATGAGGGAGGCCTCAAGCGCTGAAATCGCTCGAGTAAACCGCGTGAACCAACATCTCCAGTAGGAGGTGCGACGGATGTGGGCAGAGGCACATCCTCAAACCGAGCAGGAGGCTCAGAATGCTCAGCAGGATGTGCGGACGTCGTAGGTGGAGTCGCACTACCACCATGGGATAAGGCCTCAGCAATAGTGGCCATAAGCTGCTGGTGCTGCTGCTGCTGTATCTGCTACTGCTGCATCTGCTGCTGATGCATCATCAACATCAGCTGCTCGATCCTATTAGTCGGCGGAGCAGCCTGGGAGTCATGCTGCGCAGATGAAGACGGCCGGTACTACTCACGAACCGGGGGCGTGTAAGGTGGCAGTCCACCGGTAGGACCAGCAGGAGGCTGATCAGAACCTAACCCTCGGTCCGCAGGACCGCCACTACCAGAAGGAGTCTGGTCCATAGAGCCAGTCAGACGGAGATGTGCTGTGCTACGCGTGTACTGTCGTGGCATGCCCTATACAACATAGGGTACAACATTTGTGAGATAAAGCATAACACGCATCATAAAGCACTTTAAGCATTCCACACATCATCATAACAAAGAGGCTACATGCCTTTCATTTACCCAAAATTGTCATAATACATGGAATATAGAGTTACATGAATCATGACAGAAATCACATGATAGCCAATACATCCACAACATCAAACACTTAAAACATGCTACTATCTACTACATCATCTACATGAAAACATAAACCGCCTATCGCGGTAACCAAAACAAACAACCACACACAACAACGTGGATGCCTAGGCATCCGAGTCAGGCGATGGAGGAGGAGCATTCTTGTCCTGCAGACAACACAGGATGGCCTTCAAGGTACGAGACACCTTGCCAAGCTTGGTTCGGACTCGCTCGACTTCCTGTTGGAGGACGGCTTGACCCTCCTCCAGACGGGCTAAACGTGCATCAATGGCATGTTGATCACGCCTTGCTCCTGAGCCGCAGGAGGTGAACTCTCCTCAGTGTCCTGAGCCTTAGGTTCCTCTTCCTCTTCTTCCGCTTCACTTCCATCTTCACTCGTGTCTTCATCGCTCTCAATCTCATCCTCACTCTCCCCCTGTCGGGCCCGTTGTCGCTGTGCCCCAAGCTTCATCTGTTTGAGAGTATTCTCATCAATCTGGTGGACCGGTACTGGCATTTCTGCCCCCAGACTATAGCCATACTCCCGTGCAATCCTGCATATGAGTCGGCCGAAAGGAAGGGAATCAGAGCTCCTGGTGGAGCGTGCAACACTCACGATCTGTCGCAACACGAAAGTGGGTACACACAAGTTCGCCCGCTGCCCACTTGGTACAGAAAATCAACCATAAGGCGGGTGCACTCGCTGTGATTACTGTATCTGGGGTAGAGGTTGTATGTGAAGATGTGATGTAGTAGGCGGAAGTCTTCAGACATGTGGGACGCTAACAGGCTTTTGTTGGGCTGCCATTCAGCTAGTCGGCCACCACAAAGGTATCGGGTGCGACGATTCCTTTCACGAGCAGTCGCCAAATTCAGCTCGCTAGCATGTACGTCACCAAGGGGCATATTCATAAGCCGCGCGATCATCCTCACATCAACGGTGACGAACAGATCCACCCCAACTATGAGCCGGAATTGCAAAGGGTCTAGTGAAGGCTCGCGAATGTTGGCGTAGAAGGCTCTGACAGTGCCGGAATTCGCGCGACCCCTGACCTCAAATAACGGACCCCAGAGGGCCGCCTCCACTTGCTCAAACAAATAATACTCCCCAAATAGCCGACCGTCCACCTGGGCTTCGAAAAGAACTCTGCGGTCCTCATAGACTCCATGAGGTGGCGCCGCCAACTGCACCCGTTCGGCAGGGATCTGGGGATCAAGGTCCCGCTTCGTGCGAAACTCCCAGGCAAAGCTCGAGCTAGCGGCGGTGCCTCGCGACCGCCTTGATCGTGTAGGGCGACTAGGCCCGGCCTCATCAGCGACACTCTTTCTCTTGCCCATCAGAGAGAGGATGGTGGAGATGGAAAAAATGGCCGCCACAACACCAAAAAGAGCCATGGAAAAATGACGAAATAGGGGAAGAGGGGCTGATTCTCCAAGTTCTCCACGATCAGCTGACCCAACAGACGTGGGAGGGTGAAAAATGTAGGGAAATGAAGAAAGGAAATGGGAAGGACAATTGGGGAGATAGCTCCCACGATTTTGGGACCTCCAACAACGTGTAGGGGGTCCAAAAGAGTGAAATGAAGAGGAAATGGGGAAGGGGGCAGCGCACCACGATGGAGGAAGGTGGGATGTGGTCGAAATTGATAGAGAAGAGAGGTGGAGAGGCGATTTGCAAGAGAGGGCAGCAAGGTAAGAGGGAAAAACGTCCAAGGGAGGGGGTTTGTGAAGGAAGGGGGATTTTTTGAAATGGATTTAGGACGGGAGCTAGGGCAGGGGGTTATAGGGACCCCCAAAGTCGACCGGCCCAGGCCGCGGGCCCGGCCCAACCCAAAAGTCGGTGAGGCCTCGCCAAAAAAAATTTGCATTTTCAAAAAGGGGCTCCATGGCCCTGTTCGTACAGCTCCCTGGGCCCCAAAAATATGTGGGTCCCACCTTGGGTACCCCTGGATCAGCGTGGGTAGGCCTCCGACCCCGATTTGCTCTATTTCGGGCACTTTCGGGTACTTCCGAACACACGTTGACTTTTATAGGTTTTTGACTGCCTGAGTAAGGTGTATTGTGATCTAGACACGTCAATAGACGGTCTAGAAGCGGTCTGGGATCCATACGTGCGGTCGGGATCGAGTACGAACTCGATCAGAATGTCCATTTTCAATGAACTTCACCGAACGGCGAAATCGGGAGACCCTAAGACTGTTTCTATATTTTTGTGCACCCTCCTAAGTTGTAATGCGTCAGTGGACATCGTGGGAACATAACTCAGGTCCGGTTTAATCAAAATCATGCTCTGATACCAACTTGTAACGCCCTGAAATTCGGGGGTCGAGTATGAACTCAACTCCCGAGTTCCGACGCATCACTTATGCAACATAATTAATGATGGTTAAATGTTGTCTAAGTTAGAGCAATAAACATGAGTGAGATTATACCAAAACAGCAACTCATACTCCAGTTCAATTGTATAAAGGCAAGCGGAAGACTGAAATTGTATATATAAAGTATGTAAAGAAACAAAATTTTTATGAACATCAGAGTATGATCACTAACTGAGTACCCATATACATGTACTGTTTCTGAGTCAAAAATCAAAATACAATCTAAAAGATGAGTCCTGAAATCCCCGCGATGCAGTCGGCCTAAGCAAATCCGTCAGAGTACTGCATAAATGAGAACTCATCCTGGTCCTCGTCGAAATCGGGCTCCGGCTCCTGAACCAACGCGCTGTGTATACCTGTGACAGAGTCTGGTTGGTGTGTACAACACCGTCCTGTAACGTGAGAGTGAGTAGCTAACTCAATGGAACAATAAAGCATAGGTTAACATGTTATCAATTCAATCAAGCAATAATGATAAAGTAGTATAATTAAACAAGTTTAACTACTCTTATTAAATGCAAGTATGAAATGACATGATGATGTATGCCCTTGCCAAACCACCCTCATGCGACATCATCTTACGTTCGTGAATGCATACCTCCCTCAGTGCTCCACATCTACTAGGCACATGCGGTGCGATGATGAGCATGATTACCGAGTTATTATTAGTCCATTTCAGACAGCAGTATTGGGAAACTAAGGTACCTCCCTTGTATCATTCCCAAACATGATCCATTCTAGGGACGTTAGTCCCAGTTAATCTCATACGATATTGTGGTTTGAGAGGCATAGCGAAGGCATCGCAAAGGGCTCATCACCCGTCAGCACGGATACAGGTCTCACCGTATGCGGCTCAATTGCTGACCGTCAGCTCGAGTACAAGTCTCACCGTACTCGGCTCAATCGCTGGCCGTCAGCTCGAATTCAGGTCTCACCGTACTCGGCTCAACTCATACTCTAGTTGCTGTGAAGGGCTCGTCGCCAATCACAGACCTTGGAGTATACTCGAAGATACTACAGAGGACTCGTCGCCCGTCAGCACGAGTACAGGTCTCACCGTACTCGGCTCTCGCCGTAAGTATCGACAGCTCGAATACAGTGTCCCATACCACCGTATTCGGCTCACGAGTTTGGGTTGCTCAATGGTCACTACGGGGAGGGACGTAGCCCCAGCATAGGCCGACAGCTCGGCCACGGTGTCCCATACCACCATGTCCAGCTCATGAGTCTTAACGGATCGAGGTACCATGGTTAACGGGATTGTCACTGGTAAGTTTGGTACCCTAGGTTCAAACAGTAATGACCAAACATGGTGAACACACATTCGACATATCGGGTTACTTGACGAGCCTGACTAGCTCGAGCGCACAACAAGTTGGGCGATATGAAGTGCAAAAGCACTCCGTGTGGCCAACCACTATTGTCAACGGAAGTACGACTCGGGTTCGTCAGACACATCCCTTGTGGCGACATGAATCTCAGCCACAATCTCAAGTCTGGTACCGAATGCTTGGACTATAGACATAGTCCCAAACTCAATCAATTCTCATCAATAGCATGTGGAGTTAAGCATGATAAACAAAGTAATACAAGCACGCTAGTAGGCATGTCATAAGGCATGTTATAAAGCATGATATAAAGCATGTTGTAAAGCATGTTATAGAGCGCTATACAGATAGGGGTACAAATATATATACATCATAAGTGAGTGGTTGAAGTAAACAACCACATGGAGGGAATCATACATGTATCTAAGGTAGTTGAGAATTTCATCTCAGCACCGACCTACGGTACTAACACCTAAGCGTTTACTCTCACAAGCATTTACACCAACACTTGGAGTACACTATTTCAACATACATGACGTATGTTAGCAAAATATGTATTAGGGCTATCCTTTCGCCAAGCGGGTATTTTATCCATGTATATCATAATCATACGGCAATTAATCATGTCAATTGCATTTCCAAAATTTATACATATACGGTATTTCTAGAATACACAATTTCAACATACATAGTGTTTATAAGCAAACATGTATTACGGCGATTCCTTTCGCCAAACAAGTATTTTATCCATATATCGCATAACCATACATTAAATAAACATGTCAAACACGTTTCCAAAAAAAATACATATACGGTATTTCTACGTATACCTAGAGTATGTGAAATTCCATATTCTACAACTTTAATCGAAACAGAAAACGGAAAGCACTTTGTATATGTGCAATTGCATGCAGATCATGAATCTATCATTATCTGACATTGAAAGCGTTGAAAACCGTAACCTATATACCTAAAGTCCTCACCTTGCTCCTTGGAATCTCAACGGATCAGCAAGGTTTGATGAGCTTCCGTATTCGGGAGTTTTCTAGCCTAAAGAGTGAAATCAGTTAGCTATTTCATAACCTATAGCCTATACACCTCAAAACAGATATAGGGTTAGGGTTTCTCACCTTAAGACAGAGTTGGTATCGCCGGAAAAGTGTCTGGAATGGGGCGGTGCAGCCCGTGTGATGATTAAAAGCAGTAGGAGGAAGGTGCTCCCACAAATCCCAAGCTTTCTCTCCCTTTTCTCTCTCTCTCTCTAGGGTTTTATCCCAAATTCGTATGGCTGTGAGAGGGGCTGTTCTAAGGCCCTTATATAGCCTAAAACCTCTCCGAAATAGACTCCTGTTCAAGGGGTACGTCTATTATAAGCATTTCGGCGTTGTTCCAGCTCAAAAGAGGGTTTCTGGCGGCCCTCCTTGAGCCAAACATCAGACTTAAGCTCATAACTCATGGATCTACATGGGATTACATTTTCATCTCGGTCGGATTCCCAGATCACACGTGGCAGACCATTTTCAATTCAACGGTCAGTGGGCCACGATCCGAAATTCCAAGTACATGTAAATGTTCCTGAAATTTTTCTTGATCCGAGGGTGTAATTTGGTCTGATTCTGACAGTCTGGTTGATTAATACTGATCCGCAAGCGAATGGTGCCAGATCACTATTCCAGATATTTATTTTGTAAAGGAAATAGTGGTTTTCATACTCCCTCGCTCCGGGCTCAAGCGAATGGCCGTGGGACATCGTTTGGACTTGATTTCCGAGATGGTTGTCAAGCCCAGTGAGGCGGTCCTAGTTCCTTAACTTCGTGTTAATCGACTTCCGATGTGCGGTCTAGACCTGATATGGAGTTTCAATTCATTCCCGAGAGCAGTCGGGAAATGAGTTTGGTTCTAAACTTTAGGGTAACCTAGAGTCAATGATTTTGCAAGTTTTGGGTCTTGCAGATCGTATTTAAAGCGATTCCAACGATTTCATGGCTAATCGAGTTTAGCACTTAGTTAACTTTGTTACATTTCTAAAGGATTTAATCCTAATTGATTTCTGGTCGAGGTGGTACTCGATCCATGGTACGGAAATTTACGGGTCGTTACATAAGTCCTTGAAAAGGCAATTCGAAGTGGTGTATTGATTTGACCTAATGTTCAATCCGAGGGATATATGAGTTTTCTCTGAACGTAACATTACTAGTTACTAATCAAAACAACCTTCCTAAGAGTTATTAAAGAAGCCTATAGGTACTGAGGGGATCCAACGAAGGAATGAGGTCTCACTCCAACCTAATCAAGCCAACTAATTAAGTCTATCTTTTAATTAGCTTAACATAATCAGTCATTTACATTCCTTAGTATAACCAGTAGCCTAGTCTCAACTTATGAGTAGCGGTAATCCACTAGTTATAATCCAAAGTCTATGCTTATACACTAGATGATTTTATACCATTTCTAATATAAGAAATTTTTTTTATTGCTTAGGGTCAAAAATTGTCTGATTGGAATTGAGTTGCCCGAACTTAAATTTAACTGCGCTCAAGCACTTCACACATGACCATACCAGCTAAGGAGGTCCTAGGGTTCATGGTATCAATTTTATTGGATTTTCCATACTGTCAGGTCGTTCGAAATCTAGGAGAACCACTCTAGGTCCAAAACTCTGTGGGCCTATTTGGCCAGTGGTCTTAAGTTGTATTAAATGGGACTGCATTGCTAATCCCACCTCAGGATTGGGAATGACATGTTTGGAAGGAGGGTGGGATGGGATTAAAATTAATTTTATAGGCTTTGGAAAATGAGCCTTGTGTTGGAAAGTGTGAGATGGGATTTCCAAATCCCATGATAATGAATTTCCAAGTGTAATTTGAAAGAAAATCCCAAGATTTACTTTTAATTGCATACATTCCAAACATGATGTTGGAAACCATGGGATGCACCCAATCTAGGGACCATACCTTACACATACATTTTTGTTACTTTTACAATTTCATCCACCTTAATCTCACCGAATGCAACATTTGGAGGTTGTGAAGGTTATGGGACACAAAACTGTGGGTTTTGTGCTTAAATGAAAGGAAAGGAAGAAGGTGAACAACTATGAGAGAGAGGTTTGAAAGGGTGGCGTGAGTGGTGACGAAGATGGAAGAAGAAGCACTTGGAGGGGCGATTTGAGTGAAGAATCTGGAGTTTTTGTAAAAAAAGAGAGCTTGGGGTAGTAGTTTGTGAAGGAGAGGCAACATAGGAGGGGTTTTAATCAAACCCCCATCCGTCAGTGGGCCACACAACACCCAGGAAGCATCGGCCAGAGCCGGCCCGCCCGATCTGGCCCGTTGGTCGGCGAGGCCTCGCCAAACCGGCGAGGTCCTCGCTGGTCTCTGGACCTTCTGGCGAGGGCTTGCCCTTTGGGCCAGCTCCTCCTGCCCCCTGGACTCTAAAAATATGTGGGGTCCACTCTGGGTTCCCCCTAGAAGTGCCCCGTTTGGCCCCCGACTCTGTTTTGATTCGTTTCGGGTCCTTTCGGGTATGTTTCTAATGTATAGCTGCACAAAGAGATTTATGAAGGCTGGGATGGGGTCAATCATGGTAGTGATCTGGGATCGACTCATGCGATCACGGATGGGTACAGACCCGAACAAAGCAATCGATTTCGGTGAACTTCGCCCATTTAGCAAAATCGGGGAAACCTAAGCTTGTTTTTACATTTCTCTCACACCCAACTATGTCGAAAAGCATTAGCGTACGTCGTGTGACCATAACCCAGGTCCGGTTTAATCCAAATCATGCTCTGATACCATCTTGTAACGCCTTGAAAATCGGGGGTCGAGCAAAGCTCAGCTCCCGAGTTCCAACGCATCACTTATGCAACAGAGATAATGATGATTATGATGTGTGCATTGTAACATGAGTGTGATTATACCAAAACAACATATCATACTCCAGAGACAGTTAAATGTCACAGGCGGAAGACTGTGATAGATATATAAAATATATAAACTGTTGTAAGTTTCCAAAGTGTGAACATGTTACCAGGTTAAATATATACACGTATACTCCAAAAATGAACAAAATGAATATACATGGGTGGTCCAAAAGTGTAAAATAACAAGTGTAAAGGCATCTTATCAACATCCCTGTAACCCCGTCGATCAGAACATGGTCTACTTAGACCCACCTAATAGCAGCATATAGGAGAAACCCTCCTCGTCATCACAAAAGTCAGGCTCCGCCTCAAGAGTCATGTCACCATCTGCAATCAAGACAGAGTCTGGTTGGTGTTTAAAACACCATCCCGTAACATGGGAGTGAGTGATCAACTCAGTGGAACAATTAAGCAAAGGTTAACATGTTCTCAATTCAGTCAAGCAGTAATAATAAAGCAGTACAATCAAACATTCTTAGATACTCTTATTAATGCAAGGATGAAATGTATTCATGATGCATGCCCTCGCCTACACTCCCTCGTGCGACACCATCTTATAGTCATGGCATGCTTTCTTCCCTCTGTGCTCTTCAACCCGGGGCACATGCAGTGCGATGTTATTTTCGAAGGCTCGTCGCCAACCCGACTGGAGACCACAGCCAGGTTGCACCAATGGAGGCCGATAGCTTGAATACAGTGTCCCATGCCACCGTATTCGGCTCCCGAGTTTGGGTTGCTCACTGGTCACTACGGGGAGGCTCGTCGCATCAGTGTAGGTTGACAGATCGACCACGGTGTCCCAAACCACCATGTCTGGCTCATGAGTCTTATCGGATCGAGGTACCAAGGTTAACGGGGTTTTCATTGGTGAGTTTGGTACCTTAGGTTCAAGCAGTAACGTCCAAACATGGTGAACACACAATATGCCAATAGGGTTACTTAACAAGCTCGACTGGTACGAGCGTACACTGAAGTAGCCGACAAGGTACCACTGTCGACAACCATCGTACGACTCGGATTCATCGAACCTGTTGTATGTGGCGAAATGACCTCAGCCACATAATCAAGTCCTGTTACCGATTGCCTAGACTATATAATAGCCCCAACGACATTCAATTACAACAAGTAATCACATGAGATAATCAAAGTAGTAATGAACAAGTGATTCAAATCCAATGACTATTTGAGCTTTTTCTTAAGTACAATATAAACATGAATCCACACATATGCATTCCATAAGTAAAACAATTAATATAAAACAAATTTCAAGGAGGAAATCATACACATTGTTAAAGCTGTTGAGAATCCTATCTCAACACCCGCCTAAAGCACTATCTCCTAAGCACTTACTTATACAAGCATTTTCACAAACACCTAGACTACACTTATTAGCCTACATAGCATAAGTTGGCCAAAACATATATTAGGGCGAATCCTTTTGCCACGGAGTTGTTACGCACATAACTAGTATATACACACGACAATTAATCATAGCAAACACACTTAAAAAATTTCATACGTATACGGTACTTTCTACAAATACAAAGAATACGCTAAACTCCACATAGTTCATATGTAACTGAAACGTAGAACAGACATCGCATTTTGCATATGAAATAGCATCCACGTCAGGAATCTATCATTAACTGACATTGAAAGCTTTGAAAACCATAACCTTTACGTCTATAGTCCACACCTTGCGCTGGTAAACGTGTATTGGACTCGTTTTAGACACTTAGTCTTTGTCAACGGCGGATTGGCAAACTATAGCATGAATGAGGTTAGCTATTTCATAACTTACACTAGTTGGAATCCTAAAACAGATTATGGTTAGGTTTTCTTACCCAAGTACGTTGTCGGAAACGCTGGATTTGTGATACAGATAGGATGGTTAAGTGCATGGAGCAACGGGATCAAATCCCAAGATGAATCTCCAACTCTCTCTCTCTCTCTTTCCTTCTCTTTTCTCTCTTCTCTCTCCTAGGGGTTTCTCAAATTCGTATGGGATGAGAGAGTAAGGGTTTAAGGCCCTTCTATAGGCCCAGAACTGATAGAAATGGCCCCAGGGCCAAGGTGTACTTAGGTTATAGCCAAAACCCATTTGTTTCGGCTCAACGGAGCACTTCTGGAGGCCCCCTTTCTACGTGCGGTCAGACTTAAGCTCCCTGGCATTGGATCTAAGTCGAACTAAGTTTTTGGTCCGATCGGATTTACAGATCGACCGTGGCGGACCAGTTTCAATTCAACGGTCACCGGTACTCGATCAAGTCCACAAGTGTACTGACATGTGTGGGAAATTTCTCCTGATCTGAGGGTGTATTTGGGTCAAATTCTAACGGTCTGAATCCTTATATTTGGCCTGCAAGCGACACATCTCAGATTACTTAAGTTCGGATTTCATCTCTAAATATATTCACGTTTCTCACACACTTCCTCCCGGCTCAAGTTGTGCATTGCTGGACACAGTCAGGACTTGATTTCTAAGATGGTTGTCAAGCCCATCAAGGCGGTCATATTCGTTTAGTTTCGCGGTAATCAGACTTTCAACGTGCGGTCCAGGTCCGATACGGAGTTTCGGTGTGCTCCCGAGAGCAACTGGGTAATGAGATTGATCCTAAATTTCAAGGTAATGTAGCGTTGATGATTCTGTAAGTTTTAGATCTTGCTGTTTGTATTTAAAGTGATTAGGGCCCATTGCATAGAGAATCTAGTTTAGCGCTAAATTAATTCTCGTTTAGTTTCTAAAGGATTTGGTCCTATTTGATTTCTGCCTGAGGTGGTACTTGGGTTTTTGTAGTTTGTATAGAAAGTGATCCAAGCTATTAATACTTAACTAAATTACACCCTAATTACAATAGAATAAGGTCCTAGGGTAGTTCTACGTCCAAGAACGTCCATTGCCAACTTAGGAAAAAATTCGAGATGTTACATCGGGTCTTCGTACGGATTTTTTTGAGACGTTACAAAAGGGATTTGAGGCTTTAGGATTGAGTTCTGAGAAGTCAATTAAGGTGTTATGATCGACTCATTGCCCAAGGACGTCTAATTGCAGGTTGGCAAAAATTCGGGGTGTTACAGCACCGACCACCAGCCATTGGCTGGTGGTAGGGGGAGTAGCCAATTTGTTTCCCTTACTTGCATATTAAGCAAGATTAGATGGGACGTGGTCCTACGTAATCCGTGCGGACAGGGCTCACTGTGCTGTAAGTGTTTTATCCACGTTGTTAATCATTTTTTTCAGATCATTTTAATATATTAGGCAAAAATTGAGGCAGTTTCAAGGCTTAAGTGGAACACAAAGTGGGGATTGAGTTTCCACCATTAAAAACTTATTGGGAGCTGGAGAAGTTTCGGATCAAACTGATATTTGTTTTTTCACTTCATCCAAATCTAAATGACCTTATAAATAGGTTGGATGGTAAAAAACATGATGGTGGCACTTAGAAAGGTTTCAACAGTGGGTATTATTATCACTGCAGCTTCCTTTGGTGTGGTCCACTAGAACTGTGTACCTGCTTCATTTTTAGGATGATTCCTTAAAATGATCTGGGAAAAGCGATGAACGGCATGGATAAAACACTTACATCATGGTGAGCCCCACAGAGCCCTGCCCGGACGGATTACTGTCCGGGCGGGGGTAGGACGAAATCCACGTCCTTGGACACGGATTTACTGCGAAAGCCTTTCGCATGTAGTTCCTGCGCAAGGATCTTAGGTGGGCCCACCGAAATGTTTTTGAGAAATCCGCTCCGTCTATGAGATCATTTTAGGATGTGAGACCAAAAATGAGGTGTATCAAACACTCACGTGGGCCATACAAGAGGAAAAAGTTGGTATTCAATGAGCATCATTGAAGCATTTTTATGGCCATAAAAGTTTTGTATCAGGCTATAATTTTGGTTTTTTCACTTCATTCCATTGTGAATGACCTTGTAAAAGGTTTTGATATCCTATCAACATTAAGGTGAAACCCCCTGGGCCCAATTTTTACTTTGATCCAAAACTTTGGGCCATGAAAAATGAAAATGGTTTCCTCCCTTGATTTGTATTTCTCTTTGTTATGGACCATCAAAGTTTTAAATCAGGGTGAAATTTTTTCCCTTAGGGTTTTATGATTCCAAATCACATGGACCGTAAGGATTAGACTCCCACGACATGTGTGCAAAGGTGCACAGGTGAGCATGACTCTATATGCCGAATGCTTATCTACGCACCAGTTTCTGCGGATACCTAAATGATATTGGAATACGATGATTCCAATCAGGAATGAAAGGCACTAAAAGACCTTTTAAATGACGAAAAATCGACCCAATCCGACATCAAACGATGGAGTTATGAGCATCTTCGTTGGATCGCGCGATTTGGAAAGATTTACACTCCATATTGAGAAAAGATGATCGAAGAGTACCAACATGCTTTTAGGATATCGAACGGTCTCCAAATTATGCAATTCTGGTCTCATCTGGAAGCTTGTTAAGTTACCATTACAATGACCTCAAAATAGTCTGAATTCGACCTCAGAAGAGTGAGTTATGTGGGTTACTATTAGAAAAGGAAATGAAGGAAAAATTTAGGACCGACAACTATGATCCCACATATGGATCCCATATGGTCTCAGAATATGACAATTCCAGTCAGGAATGAAAGAGCACTAAAGCATCTTTCAAATGACTAGAAATCGACCCAATCCGACATCAAACGATGGAGTTATGAGCATCTCCATTAGATCGCGCGATTTGGAAAGATTTAGACTCCATATTGAAAAAAGACGATCGAAGAGTACCAACATGCTTTTAGGATATCGAACGGTCTCTGAATTAGGCAATTCTGGTCTCATCTGGAAGCTTGTCAAGTTACCATTCCAATGACCTCAAAATAGTCTGAATTCAACCTCTGAAGAGAGAGTTACGAGGGTTACTATAGGACAACGAGATGAAGGAAAAATTCAGGACTGACGACTGCGATCCCACATATGGATCCCAAATGGTCTCGAAATACGACGACTCCAGTCAAGAATGAAAGAACACTAATGTACCTTTCAGATGACAAAAAATTGACCCAATCTGACAACAAACAATGGATTTATGAGCATCTCCGTTGGATCGCTCGATTTGGAAAGATTTAGACTCCATATTGAAAAAGGACGATCGAAGAGTACCAACATACTTTTAGGATATCGAATGGTCTCCGAATTACGCAATTCTGGTCTCATCTAGAAGCTTGTCTAGTTACCATTACAATGACCTCAAAATAGTCTGAATTCGACCTCGGAAGTGTAAGTTATGAGGGTTACTATTGGAAAAGGAGATGAAGGAAAAATTCAAGACCGACGATTGCGATCCCACTTATGTATGCCCAAATGGTCTCGGAATACGATGATTCCAGTCAGGAATGAAAGAGCACTAAGTAACTTTCAGATGACAAAAATTTGACCCAATCCGACATCGAACGATGGAGTTATTAGCATCTCCGTTGGTTCACGCGATTTGGAAAGATTTACGCTCCATATTGAAAAAAAGATGATCGAAGAGTACCAACATGCTTTCAGGATATCGAACGGTCTCCAAATTAGGCAATCTAGTCTCATCTGGAAGCTTGTCAAGTTTCCATTCTAATGACCTCAAAATAGTCTGAATTTGACCTCTGAAGAGAGAGTTACGGGGGATACTATAGGACAACGAGATGACGGAAAAATTCAGGACCGACTTCTGCGATCCCACATATGGATCCCAAATGGTCTCGGAATATGACGATTCCAGTCAGGAATGAAAGAACACTAAAGTACCTTTCAGATGACAAAAAATTGACCCTATCCAACAACAAATGGAGTTATGAGCATCTCCATTGGATTGCGCGATTTGGCAATATTTAGACTCCATATTAAAAAAAGACGATCAAAGAGTACCAATATGCTTTTAGGATATCGAATGGTCTCCGAATTAGGTAATTCTGATCTCATCTAGAATCTTGTCAAGTTAACATTCCAATGACCTCAAAATAGTCTGAATTCGACCTCTGAAGAGAGAGTTATGAGGGTTACTATAGGACAATGAGATGAAGGAAAAATTCAGGGCCGACAACTGCGATCCCACCTATGGATGCCCAAATGGTCTCGGAATACGACGATTCCAATTAGAAAGGAAAGGCACTAAAGGACCTTTCAGATGACTAAAAATTGACCCAATCCGACATCAAACGATGGAGTTATGAGCATCTCCGATGGATCACACAATTTGGAAAGATTTATCTCCATATTCAAAAAAGACGATCAAAGAGTACCAACATGCTTTTATGATATCGAACGGTCTCCGAATTATGCAATTCTAGTCTCATTTGGAAGCTTGTTAAGTTACCATTCCAATGACCTCAGAATAGTCTGAATTCAACCTCTGAAGAAAGACTTGCGAGGGTTACTATAGGATAATGAGATGAAGGAAAAATTTTGGACTGATGACTGCGATCCCACATATGGATCCCAAATGGTCTCGGAATACGACGATTCCAGTCAGCAATGAAAGAACACTAAAGTACCTTTCAGATGACAAAAAATTGACCCAATCCGATAATAAACGATGGAGTTATGAGCATCTCCGTTGGATCGCGTGACTTTAGGATTGACCCACCCAATCCGACTCCATATTGAAAAAAAATTGACCCAATCCAATTTTAGGATTGACCCAATCCGACTCCATATTGAAAAAAAATTCAGAAGACAAAAAATTGACCCAATCCGACTCCATATTGAAAAAAGGCGATCGAAGAGTACCAACATGCTTTTAGGATTTTGAACAGTCTCTAAATTTGGCAATTCTGGTCTCATCTGGAAGCTTGTCAAGCTACCATTACAATGATCTCAAAATAGTCTGCATTCGATCTCAGAAGAGTGAGTTATGAGGATTACTATTGGGAAAGGAGATGGAGGAAAAATTCAGGACTGACGACTGCAATCCTACTTATGTATGCCCAAATGGTCTCGGAATACGACGATTCCAGTTAGAATGAAAGAGTAGTAAAGTACCTTTCAGATGACAAAAAATTGACAATCCGACATCAAAAGATGGAGTTATTTGCATCTCTGTAGGTTCGTGCGATTTGGAAAGATTTATAATCCATATTGAAAAAAGTCGATCGAAGAGTACCAACATACTTTTAGGATATCGAACGGTCTCCGAATTAGGCAATTCTGATCTCATCTAGAATCATGTCAAGTTTCCATTCCAATGACCTCAAAATAGTCTGAATTCGACCTCAAAAGAGAGAGTTACGAGGGTTACTATAGGACAATGAGATGAAGGAAAAATTCAGGACTGACGATTGCGATCCTACCTATGGATGCCCAAATGGTCTCGGAATACGATAATTCCAATCAGGAATGAAAGGCACTAAAGGACATTTCAGATGACTAGAAATTGACCCAATCTGACATCAAACGATGTAGTTATGAGCATCTCCGTTGGATCGCGCGATTTGGAAAGATTTACACTACATATTGAAGAAAGACGATCGAAGAGTACCAACATGCTTTTAGGATATCGAATGGTTTCCGAATTACACAATTCTGGTCTTCTCTGGAAGCTTGTCAAGTTACCATTACAATGACCTCAAAATAGTCTGAATTCGACCTCGAAAGAGTGAGTTATGAGGGTTACTATTGGAAAAGGAGATGAAGGAAAATTTCAGGACCGATCACTGCAATCCCACTTATGTATGCCCAAATGGTCTCGGAATACGATGATTCCAGTCATGAATGAAAGAGCACTAAAGTACCTTTCTGATGACAAAAAATTGACCCAATCCGACATCAAATGATGAAGTTATTAGCATCGTTGTTGGTTCGTGCGATTTGGAAAGATTTACACTCCATATTGAAAAAAGACGATCAAAGAGTACCAACATGCTTTTAGGATATCGAACGGTCTCCGAATTAGGCAATTCTGGTCTCATCTGAAAGCTTGTCAAGTTACCATTCCAATGACATCAAAATAGTCTAAATTCGACCTCTGAAGAGAGAGTTACGAGGGTTACTATAGGACAACGAGATGAAGGAAAAATTCAAGACCGACGACTGGGATCCCACCTATGGATGCCCAAATGGTCTCGGAATATGATGATTCCAGTCAGGAATGAAAGGCACTAAAAGGACCTTTCAGATGACTAAAAATTGACCTAATCCGACATCAAATGATGGAGCTATGAGCATCTCCGTTAGATCGCGCGATTTGAAAAGATTTACACTCTAAATTGAGAAAAGACAATCAAAGAGTACCAACAAGCTTTTAGGATATCGAATGGTCTCCGAATTATGCAAGTCTGGTCTCATCTCGAAGCTTGTCAAGTTACAATTACAATGACCTCAAAATAGTCTGAATTCGACCTTGGAAGAGTGTGTTATGAGGGTTACTATTGGAAAAGGAGATGAAGGAAAAATTCAGGATCGACGACTGTGATCCCACTTATGGATCCCAAATGGTCTCGGAATACGACGATTCTAGTCAGGAATAAATGAGCACTAAAGGACCTTTCAGATGACTAGAAATTAACCCAACCCGACATCAAACGATGTAGTTATGAGCATCTCCGTTGGATCGTGCGATTTAGAAAGATTTGGACTCCATATTGAAAAAGGACGATCGAAGAGTATCAACATGCTTTTAGGATATCGAACGGTCTCCGAATTAGGTAATTCTTGTCTCATCTGGAAGCTTGTCAAGTTACCATTACAATGACCTCAAAATAGTCTGAATTCGACCTCGAAAGAGTGAGTTATGGGGTTACTATTGGAAAAGGAGATGAAGGAAAAATTCAAGACTGACGACTCTGATCCCACTTATAATGCACAAATGGTCTCGGAATACGACGATTCCAGTCAGGAATGAAAGAGCACTAAAGTACCTTTCAAAGGACAAAAAATTGACCAAATTTGACATCAAACGATGGAGTTATTAGCATCTCCGTTGGTTCATGCGATTTAGAGTGATTTACACTCCATATTGAAAAAAGACGATCGAAGAGTACCAACATGCTTTTTGGATATCGAACGGTCTCCGAATTACACAATTTTGGTCTCATCTGGAAGCTTGTCAAGTTACCATTACAATAACCTCAAAATAGTTTGAATTCTACCTCGGAAGAGTGAGTTATGAGGGTTACTATTGGAAACGGATATGAAGAAAAAATTCAGGACCGACGAATGCGATCCCACTTATGTATGCCCAAATGGTCTCGGAATACGACGATTCCAGTCAGGAATGAAAGAGCACTAAAGTACCTTTCTGATGGCAAAAAATTGACCCAATTCGACATAAAACGATGGAGTTATTAGCATCTCCGTTGGTTCGCATGATTTGGAAAGATTTACACTCCATATTGAAAAAAGACGACCGAAGAGTACCAACATGCTTTTAGGATATCGAACGGTCTCTAAATTACGTAATTCTGGTCTCATCTGGAAGCTTGTCAAGTCACCATTCCAAGGACCTCAAAATAGTCTGAATTCGACCTCTGAAGAGAGACTTACGAGGGTTACTATAGGATAACGAGATGAAGGAAAAATTCAGGACCGCCGATTGCAGTCCCACATATGGATCCCAAATGGTCTTGGAATACGACGATTCCAGTCAACAATGAAAGAACACTAAAGTACCTTTCAAATGACAAAAAATTGACCCAATCCGACAACAAACGATGGAGTTATGGGCATCTCCATTTTATCGCGCGATTTGGAAAGATTTAGAGTCCATATTGAAAAAAGACGATCGAAGAGTACCAACATGCTTTTAGGATATCAAACGGTCTCCGAATTAGACAATTCTTGTCTCATCAGGAAGCTTGTCAAGTTACCATTACAATGACCACAAAATAGTCTGAATTCGACCTCAAAAGAGTGAGTTATGAGGGTTACTATTGGAAAAGAGATGAAGGAAAAATTCAGGACTGACGACTGCGATCCCACTTACAATAGGTTCACCTCAAACCGGAGGTTTTAAATCAGCTTCACCTCTAAATAGTACAACCTACACTTAGGCTGACACATCATGTCTATATGACACAGTTAATGCTCCCATGAGCAAGGGTCGACACATAACACCCGACTTTTAGGCCACATAGGCCAAGGATCCACACAAGGAACCTCACTAGTTTTTGCTCCCATGAGCAAGGGTCAACACAAAGCACCCAAGTTTTAGACCACACAGGTCAAGGACCTTCACAAGGACCTAAGAGTTTATGTTGTCCACAGAGCAAGGGTCAACATAAAGCACCCACCACGTACACTCCCGTCAAAGGCCTCCTGCGAGGGCTTGAAAGGGGTGATAAACACCTTAGACCCAATCCTACAGAAGGAATGATCAAAAGGGTCCTCTGGACTCTAATGACTTACAGATAAGTAGATGAGCCCCATTCAGCACGTTGTCGAAGATCTCCTCCTTTGATGACGAAGAATCTTCAGCTTCCTTGAACCGCAACTCAGAAGATGTACCAATACATGGCGATGGGTTGGGTCAAGGTTATGATAGAATCTTACTCTATTAAATATTTTCCTATAAGGGAGATAGAGCGATTTCAATCATCTATGGATTCAAGGCATCCTAACTTAATGATTTGCCATTAAGGTAGTAGCTGCATGATCCTTAAATGTGGAAGTTCATTCCCCAATCCACTCTATTGAATGTCAATGATGCGGGTGGATTGGAGGATGAACTCCCATGAGAGAAAAGGCTTTAGGTATATGATATAAGGTTAAACACTCAAAAGCACTCTCTATTTTCTCTACCAACAACCAAGGGCATGCTCTCATTAAATAGGCAAAATGTTCCAATGGATATAAAACAATCACATTTATGACAGAGTTCGATGTCATCGAGCAGGGTCGATATCATCGAGCATATATTCTTGATCGCATTGACTGGCCGCTCGATGACACAAACATAACTGTCAAACGCTTTTGAAAACTTTTGCCAATTGGTTGAGGAGATCGAGCATGCGTCAATGTCATCGGATTTTGAACTCCGATTTCATCGACACGAGGTTCGATTCCTCGACATTTGAAAATGAGAGAGCACTTGCCTTTTTAAAATTTAAAGTATGATATGATCGAACATCACTCGATATCATCGGAATTTGAATATCGATGATATCGAGGGCAGTGTCAATTCATCGATAATTCCAAGGAATTTTCCTTTAAGCTTGTTGGACAGTTTTTGTCCACTTTCGATGAAATTGACCATGCCTCGATATGATCGATATTTGAATATCGATTTTATCGAGTAACCCTCGATCCGAGAAAAACAACCTGAAAATTTTGTTGGATAAATATGTGTCCCAAACCGATATTATTGAAGGTCTACCGATATCATTGAGATTTGAATTCCGAGGATATCGAGGAGCCCTTCGATATATTGAGATTTACATGATTTTCCTTAACAGCTTTTAGGACACAAACAGACTAAATGTCGATTGCATTGAGTCAGTTCGATGGACTCGAGATTCAAACTTCGATGATAACGATGAGTCATTGATTCATCGATAATTCAGTCCAGATATCTTTGTAGTTGCTGGACATCTTGGGTCCTCATTTCGATACGACCGAGTCAGCTTCGAGGACATCGACAATAGTGTTCGATTTCATCGAACCACTGGTCGATAAATCGACCAAGGTAGAAAACTTAAAGATTTTCCTATTCTGTTTAGAAAGTTTTCTAACAAAAAACCTAGAGTTGTTCTATTCTGTTTAAAGGGATTTAAATACCTAGTGTTTTGGGACATGAGATGTGAGGCTATGTTTTACCTGTGGCGAGTTCGGACACAGATCCAATTGAGGCAGATGCTTGATCAGTCTTCCTGTTGGGCTCCTCTATCTATTTGACTCAATGCTCACGCTAATTGGCAAAACAAAGCACTTTCAATCTCTCCCTTTGTCAATTACGTGACAAAACACCAAAACACCCTAGAACAACTTCTATACTGACACCCTAAATTGTGTGTGAATGAACTTTAACAATTGTACAATGCTATCTAGATCACATACGCAAACATTCAGTAGCTGCTCCCCCTAACAGCAATCTCCCCCTTTCTTCTTGCAGCTACTCCCCCTAACAGCAATCTCCCCCTTTCTTCTTGCAGCTACTCCCCCTAACACCTGCACCACCATCCACAAACAGATACACACAATTTTCCTCCTTCGGGGTGTGGAATTGTTCTTCCCCTTTTTGTCAGTCATTGGCAAAAGATAACATAACAGTGAATATTGACTAAAGTTGCAGCATATGGGAGAACCAAAAGGCAGGGAGCATACTCATAATAGAGAGATGTGCAAGAACATCTCATTTCAGAAAACATGTATGCATATTAGGGAAAAGAAGAGCAGTGTAGTAAGAAGATAGTATGGAGATAAAGTTCAAGCCTCACACGCATCACACCCCACAGTTGATATAAACCAGATAAAACAGGGGAGAGAAAAATATAAACATGGCAGTAAATAGATACATATTATAACCAGCCATAACGCAAAAGATCCAAAATATATATTGCCCAAGGTTGACAGCAGTATAACAAAAAAAACTAACCCATCCATGGGCACCCAGAAACAACCACAAGTATCAAGCCCATCCATGGGCATATAAATATCCAAAAAAAAAAAAAAAAACTTGTCAGACTTTGCAAGTTAGTAATCCATCACATACACTCATGTGAGCATAGGGCATTACAAAAATATACCAATGCCCATACGTAGAGATGAGAGTAGAGTGTATGTGACAGCTCCCGGATGACAGCACTATGGCGGAGGAGTGGAGGAAGATGGTGTTGTGTCATCATGACGGCAGGTGATCAAATCGACCAATTATTATACAGACTACTGCACGCTAGACATCATCCTCTCCATTGCTAAGAACCTCGCATCATATCCCCTTAGCTTATCTTCTATCCGAGCTAAACCCCGCTGCGTGGCACCAACCCTATCTTGGTGAAACTTGACACGTTGGGTTGGAGTCGAACCACTTAGATCAGGAGCATGTTCTGGCTCTACAGGATCTACACCAGTTGGTGCAGTGCCTTCTCCTGTTTCTCCACCTTCATGAATAGCCTCCTCAGAACCCTCTTCCACATAGTCATGAAATTTAAGGTCCAATTTTTGTATATTGACCTTGTTAAAGTGTTGAAGAGGACGCTCAGGATCATTTGTTTGAGGAATACCAATTATATCACAAACTACATGAATCATGTGGGGAAAAGGCAAATATACTGCTCGGGACTGGTGGATGACACTTGCTATTTGGTGAAGGATCAAGGTAGGCAAACAGAGTTTGACTCCAGTGGCAACACAGTACATAATTATGGTCATGAACCCGGTACGATCAGCGCGATTGGGTTCACGAGGATAAGCATTGGAGCAGAATATCCCATGCAAGATACGGTATTGAGGGTGCATATATTTTGCTTTTAAGGCATTCCCTTGATACCATGGGATATCGCGACCCTGACATAGGAATTTTGTAATTGTAGACCGAGTGATAGGATTTTCAAGATCAAGGTCAGACAATCCAACTGGAGACAAAGTTAAATCAAAGATGTTAGCGATGGATTCTACAGTAATCTCAACACTATCATCTTCAACTGTGACGGTAAAGGATGGTGGTTCTAGTGTTAGAGAATGACAGTATGCAAAGAAGTGATAGGTCCTCTCAATATGACATGCTCCCCGAATCAAGAAGAGGAAGCTAGTCGATTGCTTCTAACAGAGCTTCTATGTTATAGAATTTTATGCATTCCCTGTCAACCTTACGCTCATACACCAAGTGCCTCCCTGAGTACATTTCCAGTATGTGTGGAGGAGGACCCACAGCAGTATGTGGTGGTGCTGGTGCTTCAGTCGGAGCTTCTCTAAGAGATGACTGTCGAGTAGAGGAGCTCTATGGGTGTGCAAGGGATCGTTGAGACTGGGCCCTTCCCCTTTCTCTTGAAGCAACAACTTTCTTTCTAATAGGCCGAGATGACTCACCGATGGTAGGGGACTTTCCTTTCTCTTTACTTATTAGAAAAACTCAGAAGGAAATGTCAAAAGAAAGAAGAGTCAAAGGACCTTGAGAACCGACCCAAAATTTCCAACTAGAAGGACCTCAATACAACAAAGTATACTTTGAGGAATCAAGAGTATGTGTTAGACATTACCTGATTTAAGACACCTTAGATGGCATATGGTTGACAAACGATGAGAGCCACGGAAGAAAAGAAAAAAAATGATTGAGCAGGGAAGCAAAAATGAATTTTTTTTCCCGCTCGTCAGCTATTTATCAGGTGGTGAGCTTCAATATCCTCGAACATGGTTTCGATGATATCGATGTACCCAGTTCGATGTTATCGAAGTTGTCCTTGATAACATTCTCGATCATGTGACTTTTTAAATTCCAAAGAGGTGTCGATGATATCGATTCTTGGTCGATTTAATCGAGATTCCACATGAGTTATCGACAAACATATCAAAGGTGTGTATTTTTCATCTTCTCCCAGCATTTCGACAACCTTTCATGTATAATATAGTATATCTTTGTATCACTCAGTAACACAACAAAAATTTGTACAAGCATTGTACACTCTAAAATTATAAACATCAGAATGTTTATATACAAAAAGATTAAGGTGAGGGACATCAGATGTATCATTAAGAGTTTAACAAAATTGCATCTTTTTAGTAACTATCCAGATCTAGATGCATGACCTGGACATGCTTTTCCATGCTCACAATATTTCTAAGCATATGGATCAGCCCTTCCTTTGCCTTTAATGACATAGCAGTGATTATTTGTACGACAACCCTTCATTACTGATTTACCTGATAGGTTTAGGATTTTGCATTCTTGTTTGCTGAATGTAACCACATGCTCATTGTCACATATTTGAGAAATGCTCAGAAGATTATGTGTCAATCCTTTTATGCAAAAGGCATTCTCATTTTTGAGCGAATTTATTCCTTTGATAATTCCTTGTCTAATTACCTTAGCAGTGCTTCCGTCTCCATAGGTGACTATCCCATCATTAAGATTTGAATAATTTGAAAGAAGGGATTTGTCACCTGTGACATGTCTTGAGCAACCACTATCCAGGTACCACTTAGTATCATTGCCTGTTATATGATTTGAGTGAGTAACTAGACAAATTTTCTTTTCTTTCAGTACTCATTTTGTGACAGGATTTTTAACTGTGGTAGTTTTAGTCTCTTTAATCAAGTTGGGCAACTGAATCGTGTTTCCTTGTCTTACAAATTCATTAGTTTTCTTGTTTAATTCAGCAACTTGATCCAATAACTCCTTCATCCTGTTAGTCATTATGGGTGGTGACGGATGTGTATTTCTTCTATCCATATTCCTAGGTGGACACCAGACATCTTGTTTTCTGGTTGGTCTGAACTTACTTTCATGCTTTTGACCAGAATTGGGTTGTGTCTTCCCAGGAAATATGCATTCAAACTAAAATGACCAGAGTCACCACACAAATGACAAACAGAAGTAAGCTTAGGTTTACTTCCTGAAACAACAAATTTTTCAGCTATTGATGCTATATTTACCGATTTTGTTTTAGACTTATCATATCCTAAGCCACTCTTGTCTTTTCATTGTCTTCCCATCCCTAACAGTTTTCTAACTTCTCACCACTCTGGGAAAATTTATAGTTTATTTCAAAAGATTTTCTGAATTTCTCTAAGTCAAACTGGAGTGTGTGATTTTCATTTTTAAGAAGCCTATTTTTTTCTTTCAATAGCTCAACCTATTTGTTTAGTTTCTCAGACTTGGATTTAAGGAAGATATTGATCTTTCTAGTCTATCATTATCTGAGTGGTATTGCTGTAAATCATCAATTAAGTGTGTATTGATTTCCAATATTTTATCCAAATCTTTTTGCAGCAATTTGTTTTTGTTTTCAGTTATTTCGAGTCTCTTAAGTATGTTGATGCTATGAATGTAGAGTTGATTGTAAGCATCCTGTAGTTTATCCTTTTCTTCTTCTTCTTTCTTAGTCTCCTCATTATTAGATGGAAATGATTCAGTGGCCTGTGGTTGTTCAACGTTCTCAATTTCGATGGAAGTGATTAAGGCAATAGAGACCATAAGAATTTTCAGAGATTTCTGGTCTCTAACGCTCTCTGAGTCGCTACACTCTGAGTTTGACTCTTCCATGTCATCCCATGTGGCTGCCATTGCTTTTCCCTTGGTTTTTCGATTTGGGCATTCAGTGGACAGGTGTCCAAACTTACAAAAGGTATAACATTGTGGTTCCTTTGTCTTTCTACCAGATCTACCTATAGAGTGTTTGTTGTCCACCTGTCTTCCTTTAAATGGCCGACCACGATTTTTCTGAAAGAACTTTCTGAACTGTTGTGCCAACAAGGCCACTTCCTCATCTTCATTTTCTCTTTCACTTTCAATATCCTCTGTTGTTGTATTCTTTGAAGTTTTGAGGACAATAGTTTTGGATTTAGGGATTTGTTTGAAGTGTAGTTCAAATGTTTGTAGGGAACCAACTAGTTCTTCTACTTTCATCTCATCTATGTTTCTACACTCTTCAATGGTTATTACTTTAGGATTAAACCATTCTGGTAATGATCTTAGAATTTTCCTACAAATTTTTTGGACCGGAACTTTTCACTTAATCCACCCATGGAGTTGCAAATGATGTTTAGTTTTGTGAAAAACTCCATGAAGGTCTCATGCTCTTCCATTCTGAGACTTTCAAACTGTGATGTTAGGAGTTACGGTTTGGATCTCTTCACAGTGCTTGTTCCTTCATAGGTTGTTCCCAACAAATCCCATGCTTCTTTGGTTGTCCCACACATACTGATTTGATTGAAGACTTCTTGGGACATAACAATAGATAACATTCATGGCTTTAACCTCAAAGGTTTGGTTTTCTTTATCAAATGTTGTCTATTTTTCTTTGGCTCTTGGTTTAGTCATAGTTGAGCCATTTTCAAGTACTATTTGATTAGTTGGTGGCACATATCCTCTTTCAACAATATCCCAAACATCATGATCCAAAGATCTCAGAAAGTAATGCATTCTAGCCTTCCAGTATGCATAATTTGATCTATCAAACACTGGAGGTCTAGTGACCGATGAGCCCTCTCCTTTGGCCATATTACCAACTTCAGTCAAGATCACTCTCTAATCGGTGAAGCCCTTAAGAGAGACCCCCTTTGATACCAAATGAAATTACAGTAATGACTGCTTTAGTTGAAGTGGGAATATGCCAATATGTCCTAGAGGGGGGTGAATAGGACTTTTTAATATTTTATGGTTATTTAAAATCCTATCAATCTAATCCTTAGTAAATATGCATGTATCAGGAATTCTTTAGAGTAACTCTAATGGCTTCCAAGCCAAATAGAGAATCTAATCATAAAACTACTTGAAAGATAAACAAGATGCAAATCATAGTTTACGATGGATGTGACTATGTGTGGATGTGATCTCAGATAATCAAATATGGAAGCATTTAAGGAAATCACATAAGTAATGAAAGACAATAGCAATCCCAAACACAGTCATTTTTATAGTGGGTCGACTACTTGTCTACTCCACTTCCGGCGGACGCACTCAACCCTTGAGTGTACCGAATCTCACTAAAGGAGGTTTCACAACAGGTTCACCTCAAACCGGAGGTTTTAAATCAGGTTCACCTCTAACCAGTATAACCTACACTTAGGCTGACACATCATGTCTACATGACACAGTTTATGCTCCCATGAGTAAGGGTCGACACACAACACCCGACTTTTAGTCCACACAGGCCAAGGATCCACACAAGGAACCTCACCAATTTATGCTCCCATGAGCAAGGGTCAACACAAAGCACCCAGTTTTAGACCACACAGGTCAAGGACCTTCACAAGGACCTAAGAGTTTATGTTGTCCACAAAGCAAGGGTCAACACAAAACACTCACCATGTACACTCTCGTCGGAGGTCTCCTACGAGGGCTTGAAAGGGGTGAGAAACACCTTTAGACCCAATCTTATAGAAGGAATAATCACAAGGGTCCTCTGGACTCTAATGACTTACAGCTAAGTAGATAAGCCCCATTCAGCGCATTATCGAAGATCTCCTCCTTTGATGACAAAGAATCTTCAGCTTCCTTAAACCGGAACTCAAAAGATGTACCAATACATGGCGATGGGTTGGGTCAAGGTTATGATGGAATCTTACTCTATTAAATGTTTTCCTATAAGGGAGATAGAGTGATTCCAATCATCTATGCATTCAAGGTATCCCAACTTAATGATTTGTCATTAAGGTAGTAGCTGCAGGATCCTTGAATGTAGAAGTTATTCCCCAATCCACTCTATTGAATGTCAATGATGAGGGTGGATTGGAGGATGAACTCCCATGAGAGAAAAGGCATTGGGTATATGATATAAGGTTAAACACTCAAAAGCACTCTCTATTTTCTCTACCAACAACCAAGGGCAAGCTCTCATTAAATAGGCAAAAGGTTCCAATGGATATAAAATGATCACATTTATGACAGAGTTCGATGTCATCGAGTAGGGTCGATATCATCGAGCGTATACTCTCGATCGCATCGACTGACTGCTCGATGACACGAACATAACTGTCAAATGCTTTTGAAAACGTTTACCAACTAGTCGAGGAGATCAAGCGTGCGTCGATGTCATCGGATTTCGAACTCCAATTTCATCGACACGAGGTTCGATTCCTCGACATTTGAAAATGAGAGAGCACTTGCCTTTGAAAAAATTTTAGATATGATATGATCGAACATCACCGATATCATCGAATTTGAATATCGATGATATCGAGGGCAGTGTCGATTCATCAATAATTCCAAGGAATTTTCCTTTAAGCTTGCTGGAAAGTTTTTGTCCACTTTCGATGAAATCGACCATGCCTCAATATGATCGATATTTGAATATCGATTTTATCGAGTAACCCTCGATCCGAGAAAAATAACCTGAAAAATTTGCTTGATAGATATGTGTCCCAAACCGATATCATCGAAGGTCTACCGATATCATCGAGATTTGAATTTTGAGGATATCGAGGAGCCCTTCAATATATCAAGATTTACATGATTTTCCTTAGCAGCTTTTAGGACACAAATAGACTAAATGTCGATTGTATCGAGTCAGTTCGATGGACTTAAGATTTAAACTTCGATAATATCGATATGTCATCGATTCATCGATAAATCAGTCCAGATATCTTTTTGGCTGCTGGACATCTTGGGTCCTCATTTCGATATGGTTGAGTCAGCTTCGAGGACATTGACAACATTGTTCGATTTCATCGAACCACTTGTCGATAAATCGACAAAGGTAGAAAACTTAAAGATTTTCATGTTCTGTTTAGAAAGTTTTCTAACCAGAAACCTAGAGTTGTTCTATTCTGTTTAAAGGGACTTAAATACTTGGTGTTTTGGGACATGGGATGTGAGGCTAAGTTTTACTTGTGGCGATTTCAGACACACATCCAGTTGAGGCAGATGCTTAATCAGTCTTCCTTCGGGGCTCCTCTGTCTAACTGACTCAACGCTCACGTTAATTGGCAAAATAGGGCACTTTCAAGCTATCCACCCTTCAAGAGTATTGTCAAGCTTCTTCTCACGGATAGGTTCATCTATAGATATCTTGACACAGTGATGGCCAGCAAAAGGGGCATGATTGGTCTCCGTTATGAAACCTACTCCCTCTTCAATTGTGTAACCCTTGAGCCTCGGAGGTGGAAGCCATAAGGGCTTAGTTACTGGCAAACCTTTCCTTACCAGATATGATTGGTGAACCCACCATCTCATATGGTTATATGAAGCCCTAGGAGTACAATTGTAACCTGGGATGATAAAAGAAGAATTAGCTCGGCGTAACAGTTGCTTCCAAACCATTGCCCAATTAAATGGGCCAATGTCGTAGCTCTGCATTCTTGGGGTAACAAGTCCACAATCCTCTGGAACTGCCTGATCAAAGCTGAATTGACGGGTAAAATGGCTAGGATAGTATGGTTCTCTCCAGAATTTTGTACCCTCCTTTGATGGAAGACTGCATGACCTGATCGACAGAAAGAATCCCCTTTCTCCTGTAGTGAGTGATTCTGTGTCTGATTTGTCTGTGTCTGTTGTGTAATGGGGCATACACAAATGAAAGTAATTAATCTTGTCGTCAGAGGAGATAGCATCTTTGGCCTAGTCATAAGATCTCTTTGCCATGGCTGTCTTTTGAAAGAACCAAAGAGGGACATGAAAAGGATGGACGTAGGCTTTTTCTGGCACTTCAAAACTCCAAGGGAAATAGACATCAAGCCAGCCAAGAAAGTAATACCATGGCATGTAAGTAGAAGCAAAGCCGACAGAGGGGCTTTTTACGTGGGAAGCAATCTCTCCAAAACCTCTGTAAATCGAGCATAGAGCGGGAGGAGTAAGGGAATATTTGACTCCCTCGGCCATGGCACCAGCTACTACAAATAACTAATGGCGGATGGCGTCTGCTGACTTAGGCTTGGGAAGACCACTACGCTTAGCTAGTAAGCAATGAATGTTGCAAGCTCCTCATAGACAGAATACTCAGCACGATCTTTCATACCTTTACCAAGACATTCAAGCTCTCGTGAATGGTTACTATTAAACCTGGAAGAAAAAGAGAGAAGCAAGTGAAATCGAGATTAGGTATCAGGATGCAATAGAGGTGTTAGTTTGAGAAGAAGGAAAATTACCGAAGAGCTCTGCTGAAGTGAGCCAGCCATTGCATAGGCTGAATCTTGCGGATGTTCGGAAATTTGGACATTTCCCTAAAAAGTTCGGTGGTTGATTCTGAGATGGAGGGGATGCGGTCAGGCGAAGAAACAAAGGCTAGTTCCTCATTGGTGAGGACAAATTCATCAAAGAATTTTTCGGTTATCGGTAGACCGGTGATCCTATGAATGTCCCAGAGCGTAATGCTCATTTCGCCTTCAGGGAGATGGAAAGAATCGGTATAAGGGCACTAGTAGTTGAGAAAAGCCTTCAAAATGGAAGATTCCTTGTAAAAAGGATGTGACATTGCTTCAATCGTAGTAAAAATGTCAATCTTTGACAAAGTCCCCGCATGTTTCGCTAGAACTGTTGTGGCCCATTATGAATAATAATTGCGAGGAGTCAGGAGACCTCATGTTCTAAATTCTTTTGGGCTATAGATGAGGTGACGATTACTGAAACGTTGCTGAAGTGTTTCATAAAAACAAGTTGGGAACATGATGTGAAGATTATAGGATGGGATAAGGAAAATCATAGAGTGAATGCCACCAATCTGTTGTCTTGGTTTTGGTGGCTGCAGAATGCCTTCCAATAATCTTGGTTCCCTGAACGACCAAGACTTTATGTAAGCTAATCTTTCTATGTTCAGATAATCCTTAGGCTCACAAATCAACATGGATTGGTGGCGATGGATGCTGACTGAGATCACTACAATACCCTGCTTGTAGGGGTTGTTAAATTTTATGACATCCTCAATTGCACGGATCGATTCCCAGGAGTTGTGGAGTTTCTTCCTATTGTGTTCCTTGATTTTCTCTTGAAACTCCTGAGCCTTGTTTCGACGATTCTTCTTTGGTCTAGAGGGGGGAGGAGTATCTTCTCTGGCAAGAGGCTTTTGGCTGATTGTTTGATGATGCGCTATCGTCTTCAGCCATTCTTCCTAGTCATATTCACGACCGTGTTTTGAGGGTCTTTCGAGATCGCCCATTGCAATGGCTCTGTGGATAAGAGATGGTAGTGTTTCAATGCGTTGAGTGAAATCAAAGGTGGGGAGTACTGGCTCTTTTATATAGGCGGGGCGCGTAGCGGTTGTTTTAAATTGCTTCCGTGAGGGTTGGACTGGAGATGAAGGGGATTCTGTTGCTTGAGATTCTACTACTTAAAAAGATGTAGTAGGGTTTGGTAATTCTTGATGGGAAGGCTGATCGGTGGAAGGATTGACAAGGACATAGGTTCTTTTCGTACGGGCCATGCTGAAATGAAGAAGTCTTAAAATTAGGCTAAGTCTGCAAGATTAGCCAAAGTGTCGGTTGCGCGGGTCGCGCAACGGATTTCAAGTTGCGCGTGCTGCACAACACACAAATTCCTTGCGCGAACGAAAAGTCGTTGCACGAATCGCGCAACTGGTATTGGTTACGCGAGGTGGAATCAGAGAAGCAGGGTCTCGCCGCAGAGTAATAAAGTTAAGAAAAGAAAATTCAACCGACTATTTATAGAGGACAAGGTCGAGTACCAAACTCGGGCGCCCGTTGCGCGGGTCGCGTAACGACTTCAAGGAGTTCAGAAAAATGGAGGAGATTTGTAACGCCCTGAAAATCGGGGATCGAGTAGTAACTCAACACCCGAGTTCCAAAACATCACTTATGCAACATAAATGCTTATGATTGAATGTTGTTTGTGTTAGTGCATTAATCATGAGTGGGATATACCAAAACAGTAATTCATACTCCAAATCAAGTTATAAAACGCAAGCAGAAGACTGAAAGATGTATATAAATGTATATAAAGCCAGAAACGGTCACAATCGGTCTCCAGAGTATGAACACCTTACTGAGTCATCATATACATGTATTATTTTCAAAATCAAAATGCCAAAAAATGGTACAATTATAATGGTAAACCCTGTAGCCCCGTCATCTGAATGGCCTAAGCAAAGCCTCCAGAGAACTACATGTAGGAGAACTCGTCCTGATCATCGTCGTAATCAGGCACAGCCTCCTGCGTCTCGTCGATACCTGCATCTAAGACAGTCTGGTGGGTGTCCAAAGCACCGTCCCGTAACATGGGAGTGAGTAGCTAACTCAGTGGAATGATAAAGCATAGGTTAACATGTTATCAATTCAGTCAAGCAGTAATGATAAAGTAGTACAATCAAACACTCCTAAATACTCTTATTAATGTAAGTATGGAATGCAGTCATGATGTATGCCCTTGCCAATGCTCCCTCGTGCGACACCATCTTACGTCCGCGGCAAGTGTTCATCCCTCAGTGCTCCACAACGCCAGACACATGCAATGCTACGTTATGAACGTGATTACCGAGTTGTTATTAGTCCTTTTCATACTGCAGTATTGGGAAACTAAGGTACCTCCCTTATATCATTCACAAACGATGATCCATTCTAGGGTCGTCAGTCCTAGATAATCTCATACGATGATGTGGTTCTACGTCGCTGTAAAGGGTTGTCAAGGCTGTTGCACGCACTCGTTGCACCGCTCCCCCATCACCTTATCAATACAGTCCTAGTTTATACTCTGTTTACTATAGGAAGACTTATCGCCTCACCGCAGATTTAAAGTATACTCGAGGTCACTACAAAGGGCTGTCAGGGCTGTTACACGCAATCGTTACACCACTCCCCCATCACCTTATCAGTGTAGGCCGACAGCTCGAATACAGTGTCCCATACCACCATATTCGGCTCACGAGTCTGGGTTGCTCACTGGTCACTACGGGGAGGCTCGTGTCCGGAGCGTAGGCTAACAGCTCGACCATGGTGTCCCATACCACCATGCTCGGCTCATGAGTCTTAGCGGATCGAGGTACCAAGGTTAACGGAGTTACACTGGTAAGTTTGGTACCTTAGGTTCAAGCAGTAGCGTCCAAACATGGTGAACATACATTAAACAGATCGAGTTAGTTGATGAGCTCGACTAGCACGAGCGCCAACAAGTTAAACGACATGAAGTGCATAAGCCCTTTGCGTGGCCTAACCACTGTCGCCAACCGAAGTACGGCTCGGGTTTGTCAAATACGTCTTACGTGGTGAATGAATCTCAGCCACGAATTCAATCCCGTTACCGACTGCCTAGACTAAATCATAGTCCCAACTTTATTTTATTTCATCGAAAATCATATTAGATAGCTAAAACAGGAATAAACCGGTAATTCAATTCTTACAATCAAAGAAGCATGTTATGAAATACAACACAAACAAGATTTCACACACATTCACTTCATGAAATAAAATAGACATTACGATGTAACGTACATGTAGAAAATCATACACATAATTGAGGTAACCGAGATTCGTATCTCGATCCTCCTACAAAGTATTCTAGGTGATCACTAGCACATTCAGACATTTTCACAAACACATAGACTACATACATCACCTTACATGATGTATGAGGATTACACATGTGTTAGGCCAAATCCTTTCACTAGAGAATTGCCCTGCATACCACGTGTATATACCCATGACGGATAACCATGGTGTGCATGAATCTGAGCTCCATGTTCATTCAAACATTTCTACAAACACTTGGGCTACACACTTAGTCACATATAACGTATATTTGTTGTGACATGATTTTGGGCAAGTCCTTTTGCTGAGGAGTTGTCGCACATGTATTAGGCATATATTCATGACAAATAAACATGTTAAGCACAAATCCAAATTCCAAACATATTCAAACATTCCAACATATGCATAGAATACACTATATTCTACATAGTTCATGTAAACTCGTATAACGAAACAGACGACGCATTTTGCATATGTAATAGCACCCTTGTCAGTTATAAATCATTAACCGACATTGAAAGCCTTGAAAACCATAACCTATACGTCTATCGTCCTCACCTTACACTGTAGAAGCGTAAAGAACTCGATAGAATCATTAAGCCTTTGATTACGGTGGAATGGCAACCTACGAAATGAAATAGGTTATCTATTTCATCACTTGTAGCAATCATAACCCTAAAACGGATTAGGATTAGAGTTCCTTACCTAAGAACGAAGCCGGAATCGCTGGAAAAGCGATTAGATCGTGATGGTTAAGCATGTATGGTAGCAGGGTAGAGTATCAGGAAGAATCTCTCACTCTTCTCACACTTTCTCTCTCTTTTCTTTCTTCTCTCTCCTAGGTTTTCTCAAATTCGTATGGGATGAGAGAGTGAGGCTTTAAGGTCCTTGTATAGGCTTAAAACTCACTAAATTAGACCTAGGGTCATGGTATACCTAGGTTATAGCCAAAGTGAGGTTCTTTCGTCTCAACGGAGAACTTCTGGAGCCCCCCCCCCCCCTTGAGTCAAAGGTCGGACTTAAGCTCACTGACCTTGGATCTAGGTCGAGTTAAGTTTTCGTTCCAGTCGAGTTCCTAGATCACCAGTTTCAGTTCAACGGTCACTGAAACTCGATCAGGGTTACAAGTACACGGACATGTATGGGAAATGTTCCCTGATCCGAGGGTGTATTTGGGTCAAATTCCGACGTTCTGATTGCTTATATTTGGCCTGCAAGCGATAAGTCTCAGATTACTTAAATTAGATTTAATTTCTAAAGAAAACCATGTTTTCTCACACTCCTCGCTCTGGGCTCAAGCGAATAGCCCTGGGACACTATCTGGTTTTGATTTTCGAGATGGTTGTCAAGCCCAGCAAGGCGGTCCTAATTTTATAACCTCGTATTATTCGGACTTTCGATGTGCAGTCCAGATCCGATACGGAATTTCGTAATGCTCCCGAGAGCATTCGGGTAATAAGATTGATCCTAGATTTTTGGGTAATGTAGCGTCAACGATTCCACAAGTTTTGGGTCTTACAGATCGTATTTAAAGTGATTAGCGCGGATTTCGTATGTAATCTAGTTTAACACTAGTTAATCCTCGTCTAATTTCTAAAGGATTTGGTCCTGAGTGATTTCTGCCTGAGGTGGTACTCGGGCCTTTGTACGGGATTTTTCGAGTCGTTACAATCTACCCCCCTTAAAGAAAAATTTCATCCTCAAAATTAGTACATTTTCATACTCCTCGAGAAGATGAGGGTAGTTCTTTCTGACCTCGGCTTCTGTCTCCCAAGTAGCATCCTCCTCTGTATGATGCGTCCATAGTACCTTCACAAGTGGGATGACCTTGCTACGCAACACCTGCTCTTTCCTGTCTAGGATACTCGTCGGATGCAGTATATATGTAGCATCCTAGCTTAACTGCACCTGCTCCCAATGGATGATGTGTGAAGGATCAAGGATGTTTTTCTTCAGCATAGATACATGAAATACGTTGTACACGCCCGCGAGTGGTGTGGGCAAAGCGAGACGATATGCCACCGCTCTCACTCGATCAAGTATCTGAAATGGGCCAATGAACCGCGGCATAAGCTTCCCCTTCTTCCCAAGCCGAATGACTCCCTTCATAGGGAAAACTCTGAAGAATACATGACTCCAACCTCAAACTCAAGTGATCGCTGCCTCATATCGGTGTAACTCTTCTGTCTGCTATGTGTTGTAAGAAGTCGACGCCTGATAATGTCGATCTTCTCTGAGGTCGCCTGTACTAATTCTGGGCCAACCAAACTGCACTCGCCAACCTCTGCCCAACAATGCGGTGCTCTACAAGGGCGCCCATACAAGGCCTCGTAAGGAGCCATGCCAATACTTGCCTGAAAACTGTTGTTGTAGGCGAACTCTGCATACGGGAGACAGTCATCCCAACCGTCTTTGAAGTCCAAAACACAAGCCCGCAGCATATCTTCTAAAATCTGATTCACCCGCTCTTCTTCCTATCGGTCTGAGGGTGAAACGCGGTACTGAACTTCAACTTCACACCCATCGCTTCCTGGATACGAGTCCAGAAGATAAACATGAATCGCGTGTCGCGGTCTGACACGATCTCCAAGCGAACTCCATGCAGATGCACTATTTCTTTGATGAGCCAAGTCGTCTGCAGAGTTCGTCACTCTGATAGGGAGAAAATGAGCCGATTTAGTCAACCGGTCCGCAATCACCCAAATAGAGTCATAACCCTTTCTCGTCTTCAGTAGCCCCGAGATGAAGTCCATAGAGATGAAGTCCAACTTCCATTCAGCTATGGGCATGGGCTGAAGGAGTCCAGGAGGTTGGCGATGCTCGGCCTTGACCTGCTGACACGTGAGACAACGGGAAACTTACACTGTTATATGAACCTTTATATTGTCCCACCAATACGACCGCTTCATATCCTGATACATTTTCATGCTACCAGGATGCATCGCAAGCTTCGATCTGTCGGCAGTCTCGAGAAGCTTCTGTCTCAAGTCCTGAATATCTGGGACGCATAGGCGGCCACGGTATCGTAGGCCCCCATCTGTGCCAACTCTCCACTCGGAGTCCACATCATCGCTAGCTTGCTCTCGAAGCTCAGACAACTGCTCGTCGCCCTTCTGGGCTTCGATAATCCGGTCATCAATAAGTGGCCGCAACCGAACGTGTGCGACACTCTCGAATGGCTCCTCCACTGTGAGTTTCTGCTCGAAGTCCCGCACGAACTCCAACATATCCCACTATTCTATCATCAGCGGAGCCGCAAATGCTATAGCCTTCTTGCGACTCAACACGTCTGCCACAAGGTTGGCCTTGCCAGGATGGTAGGAAACCTCGAACTTGAAGTCTTCAAGGTCTCCATCCATCGGTGCTGCCTCATATTCAAGTCCGGCTGAGTGAATATATACTTAAGGCTCTTCTGGTCGCAGAAAAGCTCGAAATCCTCTCCATAGAGGTAATGTCTCTAGAGCTTCAATACGAATATGACCGCTGCTAACTTAAGGTCGTGCGTAGGATAATTCTCCTCGTGCTTCCTTAATTGTCTCGAGACATACGCAATCACCTTGTCCTTCTGCATAAGGACACAGCCCAACCAATGCGAGAAGCGTCAATGTATATAGTGTACTTAACCCCTTGTTCTGGCAATACTAGCACAGGGGTGGACGTCAGTCTGTCCTTCAGCTCCTGAAAAGCTGCTTCTGCCTTCTCATTCCAGGTGAACTTCAGATCCTTCCAGGTCAACTGAGACAACGGTTTGGCTATCTTCGAGAAGTCTCGAATGAATCGTCGGTAATTGATCAGGGTCGAATATTGCATATCAGACCCCAGTAATTACTTGATTTTACATACATGATAATATTTAATTCCAGATTTTACTCGCGTTTTTGTTACAGGAGGAAATTAGGAGCGTGTATAGCAAAATGATGTTAAAAGCATAGACTTGACGCTCCAAAATTACCAGAGCACGAGATGTACTCCAGAAAACCAATGGTGAAGAATATACATGCCTGGGATCTGAGGAAAGCACGATAAAGAGGCCTGAAATTGGTGCAAAATGCAAGATCACATATTTCCCGCCATCCGATCAACTCGAAACTTTATACAGGGGATTAGGGACATTAATTAACCGTACATTTCAAATTTCAGTCCTGGATCTCTACAGAGTTGGGCCAACAGACAAATCAGCCCATAGATCAGTGAATTGGGGCCCACCTGTAATCTGAGCAAGCTTCAATTTTATTCCTAACTGCTAAAATAATACGAGAGAAGATATGGAAGGAACAGATAGCTGGGAGCAGGAATTGAAGGCACGGAGGAGATCCAGCGCTAGAAAAAAGGAAGGAAAGAAAGTAAGAAAGAGAGAAAGAGAAAGAAAGAAAAAGAAGGAAAATGGATCTGTTATTTCAAACTTATGTTTTTATTTTCCTATCTAGATTTATGGATTTCTAAACTCTTTATCTAGGGCTGAGATAAAGCCCCTAATTCGAATAATCCTTGTTCTCATATGTTGATTTTACTTTAATCAGATTGGTTGTTTCTTTCTCTAGTGTGCTTGATTGGTTTAAATTCTATATTTCTCCATCTATGAACTTTTGAGTCTATGGATGGATGTGGTCTGGATGCTTATTCTAGGTGCTTGTATCTGATCATGAACAGGTTCCTGTAGAGGAAGAAACAGGGTGCTTACTGAACTGCATATTCCATATGCCCGATTTGGACATGGGATATGTTATTCATGGCATTGCTTAAAGGAATTAGACAATCTGTATGCCCGATTAAGGACACAGATTGTGCTTTTTCTAGATAAGTGGATCAATCTAATTTAAGGTGAATTAACAGACAAAACAAGGGTTAGGATAATTAGGGGTGGATTCGAAAGTCCTAGTGCTCTTTCTCTGATTAAATTTTCTTCCCTATTTTCAATAGTTATTTTCCATAAATTTGTGTTAGCAATTTGATCCTTTATTTGTTGAATTAGTTAAGGAGAATCGTGAATTTGAATTGTGACGACCAGTCCCCGTGGATTCGACCTCGATCTTACTGAGTTATTACTACATCACAACCCTATACTTGGGGAGTGAACAAGTTTTTGGCGCCGTTGCCGGGGATTGTTTCGATCCAAATTGGATTTAAGATTCTCTCTTATCATAATTCATAGTCTTAGGATCTTACTAATTTTAGATTAGAGTTTTTGTTTAGAAACTAACCTGTTTCCTGTTTTGTAGGGTCCTGAAATAAACTTCTAATTTGGTAATCCCTTTCTAAATTCTTTATTTTTTCTAATTTTTATTTTTAGAATTAGGATTTTACTTTTTAGGAATTTTCTAATTCTGGAATTTCTTTTTTTGAATTTTTGAATTTTCTATTTTTTAGATTTAGATTCTTCTTTTAAGTAACTTTCTATTTTTAGAAATTTCTTTTTAGAAACCTACTTAGCTTTTTATTTTTAGTAACTTTCTAATTCTAGGATTTCTTTCCTTTTTAGAAACTAACTCTTCTTTTTTTGTTCTTTAGGAAGTTTCTAATTTTAGATTTTCTGTTTAGAAACTAACTTGTTTTGTTTTCTTTTGCAGGATTCTAACATAGATCTCCAAATTAGTAACATCTTTCTAAATTCTCCAGTCTTCTCTACTTTCTATTTTGAGAATTAGGTTTTTGAGGAATTTTTTATTTTCTAACTTTGGATTTAGAAACTTTCTATTTTTAGTTTTAGAAACTTTCTTTTTAGAAATTAACCGTTGCTTAGGATTTTTCTATCATTATTTTAGGAAACTTGATTTGTTTTTGTTTTTATTTACAGGAATTGAGGAAGGAAGCTACTAAGTGAAGGAGGAGCTTCTGAAATCTTCTGACATCAATCATCTCCTTTCCTGGGTTCTTTCTTCCCATTCTTGTTGACATAGTTTTAACTTGTTTTAGAATCTCATAGTTTCTAGTTCTAGTTTTATTTCTCTTAGGTTGCTTTTTAGTTTAGTTTCCTTTCTTACATTGCAATAACATAGTTTATGCTAGGACGTAGATCTCTAAATATAGAACTAGCACCTTTTGATCCTGAAATAGAAAGAACTTTTCGTAAAAGATTTAGAAACATCCTATTTGAAATGGCAGAAGAGAATGGAACTAAAGCTCTTAGAGATTATTCAGCTCCTGTCCAATTCAATGCGCCTTCATGCATAGTGTTGCCCACCACCACGGCAGCACACTTTGAGCTTAAGACTGGGGTCATACAGTTGTTGCCTTCCTTTTATGGGTTAGACAAGGAGGACCCATATCATCATGTGAAAGAATTCCTAGACATTTGCTCTACCTTTAGGTTTCAAAACTTTTCAGACGATTCGATCCGTTTGCGCCTTTTTCCTTTTTCTTTGAAGGATAAGGCGAAAGCATGGTTGAATTCTCTAGGAGTTGGGTTATCACTACATGGGACCAATTGTCTAGGAAGTTCTTAAACAAGTTCTTCCCTGTTCACAAAACAAATGCTCTCCGTAGAGAAATCACTAATTTCACACAAAAAGAGGGAGAGCACTTTCATGAATGTTGGGAAAGATGGAAGGACTTACTTCTTAAATGTCCACACCATGGTTTTGAAAAGTGGCAACAGGTTCAATACTTTTATGACGGTTTGACACCCCAAAACCGTCGCATGGTTGATGCCACCAGTGGAGGGTCATTCATGACCAAAAGTGATGTTGAAGCATGGAACTTCTTTGAAACCTTGTGTGAAAATTCCCAGCAATGGGACTATTCAAATAGAGATGACAGAAGTTCCCAACCACAAAAGAGAGGTGGTATATATGAGATAGGAGTCACGCCAGATCTCCATGCCAAGATTGATGGCCTGACTAAGAAGGTTGATGCTCTGATGTTGTATAATGGACCCCCACAAACAACTCAAGCCGAGGCTTGTGGCATATGCTCTAGTCCTGCCCATCCTATGCAGTCTTGTCCATCTGGTGCAGCATCCCCCGAACTTCTCTCTGAACAAGTACATGCTATGAATACTTTTCAAAAACCTGGGAATGATCCTTACTCAAACACATACAACCCAGGGTGGGCTAGACATCCAAATTTTTCTTGGGCAAAGGGACCACAACAAGGAGGACCATCTGGAAATCCTCCTATGCAACCTCAGCAGTTTCCACAATATCAACAAATGCCTGCACAATCAAGGAAACCATCTCTTGAGGATACACTCCATCTTTTTATGCAGAGTTCTCTCCAATTCCAAAAAGACACCCAACAAACCTTACTAGCCAACCAGCAAAGCTTACATGCAAATGCGCAATCCATTGCCAAGCTGGAAGTACAAATGGGTCAACTAGCTGCCACATTGAGTGAGAGAGAGAAGGGTAAGTTCCCTAGCCAACCTGTGGCTAATCCAAAGGGACAGTATGAGATTGGCTCTAATTCCAACCAAGGGCAATATCATGAGCAAGCCAAATGATCATTACCCTTAGGTCAGGCAAACAGATTGACAACAAAATAGAGATACCTAGGGATGAATCAAATCAAGGTGAAGCAGAGAAACACACCAATGCATCCAAAGTCCAAAAACTCTCTGACTCTCCAAGAGCCGCTGACGTGCCCAAAGCACCCTTTCCTCAACGTCTGGCACCAATGAAGAAAAGAAACAACTTTGATGAAATCTTGGATGTGTTTAAAAAAGTGCAAGTCAACATCCCGTTGCTTGACGCTATCAAGCAAGTCCCTCCTTACGCTAAGTTTCTTAAAGATTTATGCACTCAAAAGCGTAAGCAGAATGTTCGTAAGAAAGTCTTCCTTGCAGAGCAGCTTAGCTCCATGATTCAACATAACACTCCTAAATTTAGGGATCCAGGAGCTCCCACCATTTCTTGCGGCATAGGAGATCATAAGATAGGGAAGGCATTGCTTGATTTAGGGGCGAGCGTCAATTTGTTACCATATTCGGTTTATGAGCAGCTAGGACTTGGCGAATTGAAACCGACTAAAATAACATTACAACTAGCTGATAGATCTGTCAAGGTGCCCCGTGGTGTTATTGAAGATGTGCTAATCCAGGTTGACAAATTTTATTTCCCAGTGGATTTCATAGTTATAGATACTCAGCCTGTTCAGAATCCTCATAGTCAGATCCCAGTCATTTTGGGTCGTCCATTTTTTGCCACATCTAATGCTATTATAAATTGCCGAAATGGAGTTATGAAGTTGTCCTTTGGTAACATGAATATTAAACTTAATGTTTTTAATGCAGGACAACAATCCGCAGATTTGGATGACATATTTGAAGTGGACATGATCGAGAGCCTTGTGCAGGACTCCTTCCATACATCTTTTGAAGATCCTCTTGAGACCTGCTTAGCACAATCGGGCATGGATTTTGACATCGATAGTCCCATCCATGAAGTTAATGCACTGCTCGACTCTACTCCTATATTGGAGACTGAAAAATGGAGAGCGAAAGTGGAACCTCTTCATCCCTCTGAGACTCTTCCTGACAGCACAGTTTCTAACTCTGAGAAGGCAAAAGAGAACAGGTTGCTTAATGTTCTTCGAACATATAAGGCAACAATTGAACAGAAGATAGAAGAAATACAAGGAGTGTGCCCCACTGTATGTAAGGATCATGCTGTGGAAATGTCACGTAAAATGCAATGGAAGCATGATCCTAACATGAAAGAAGTTGTTCGAGCAGAAGTCCTTAACTTATTTGACGACAGTGTCAGTTACCTCATTGCAGATAGCACAGCTCATGGGAACTCACATCACTTGTCTGGGATTGGTTAACCACAGTGTTGAGGTAAGTTCTTTGGTGGACCCTGGTCTTAAAGATTAATGAATTCATGGTCCGTTTTTGGTCTGGCTGAAGACGTTAAACTTAGTTCTCCTGGGAGGCAACCCAGCATTTCTTTGATTTCTTTGTTAGTTAGTTCAATGTTTGTGGGTAACATTACTGCAAACCCTCACGAGACTACAACTCGTCCACTAGGGGTAACCTAGGGGTTTAAAGGCTTGTTGCATGCGCTAAATGCAATCGAGAGCACCTGCGAAAGTGGTATAGGTAGGATCTTCTTTTATTTTTCTTTTATTTTTACTTCTGTTGATCTCTCTCTTGTGCTAACTTGCTTTTATGATGAAATTTTTTGAGAAAGCTTCTTGATTCTCCATCAAGGTACTATCTTTCCATCACTCATCTTTTATTCTCGCTGTCCCATGTGCATTGCATGCTTATTTCTTTTACATTGAGGACAATGTAGATTTTAGGTTGGGGGTGGGAGATTAGGGTACCTAATCAGTATTTTTTTGGTCTTGAGCAAAATTTGTAAAATTTTTAAAATTTTTTCTGGAATTTCTATTGAATTCAAAGTGATTTTGAAGGATAGTTGTGATTTTAACATTATAAGATATGTGATGTTGGTAACTTATGACTCTTGGATTCGGCCATCTACTTGACTTCACAGTCAATTTTGAATTGATAATCCATGATTAGAAATTGTAAACATTGATTGAGCCATGATTTCACATATCACATCTCGCTTACACATTAAGTTTTCAGTTCGATAACTGAATGATTAACTTGGTAAAAAGAAGAATTAAAAGGCTAAGTCACATAATCGTCATCATAGGTTTGCTCCCTACAGATGAAGATTCGATTCCTCATAATTGACAAAAAAAAAAAGTTAGGCGACAAGTTTTCGCCAAAGGTTTGCTCCCTATAGGTGAGAATTTGATTCCCGTCATTTGTGTTACTGCTCATAAATAAAAAAATCAAAGGTTGATAAAATGAAAAGTTAATCTGTGAGATAAGTGTTGGTTTCAAGCTTGGCAACTTACCAAAGATATCATGAAATTGACAATTGGATCTCTTAATGATTGTACGTCGAGAATATACTATACACTCGTAGAACTCAATGTTTAGGAATGTTCAAATTAATGGATTAATATTTTAAACTTGATTATGAAATCTGCTGAGAGCTTGATTCCAAGAGAAAAATTCCACACACCAATCATGAATCTTAGAATTTTCACATCTCAAGCTATCTGTTCACAAGTCACTTGAGTTTACAGGAATTGTCTTTTATTTCTGAAATTATTTTTCGCATGTTTTGCTCGGGACTAGCAAAATGCTGGTTGGGGGTTGTGATCAGGGTCGAATATTGCATATCAGACCCCAGTAATTACTTGATTTTACATACATGATAATATTTAATGCCAGATTTTACTCGTGTTTTTGTTACAGGAGGAAATTAGGAGCGTGTATAGCAAAATGATGTTAAAAGCATAGACTTGACGCTCCAAAATTACCAGAGCACGAGATGTACTCCAGAAAACCAATGGTGAAGAATATACATGCCTGGGATCTGAGGAAAGCACGATAAAGAGGCCTGAAATTGGTGCAAAATGCAAGATCACATATTTCCCGCCATCCGATCAACTCGAAACTTTATACAGGGGATTAGGGACATTAATTAACCGTACATTTCAAATTTCAGTCCTGGATCTCTACAGAGTTGGGCCAACAGACAAATCAGCCCATAGATCAGTGAATTGGGGCCCACCTGTAATCTGAGCAAGCTTCAATTTTAGTCCTAACTGCTAAAATAATACGAGAGAAGATATGGAAGGAACGGATAGCTGGGAGCAGGAATTGAAGGCACGGAGGAGATCCAGCGCTAGAAAAAAAGAAGGAAAGAAAGTAAGAAAGAGAGAAAGAGAAAGAAAGAAAAAGAAGGAAAATGGATCTGTTATTTCAAACTTATGTTTTTATTTTCCTATCTAGATTTATGGATTTCTAAACTCTTTATCTAGGGCTGAGATGAAGCCCCTAATTCGAATAATCCTTGTTCTCATATGTTGATTTTACTTTAATCAGATTGGTTGTTTCTTTCTCTAGTGTGCTTGATTGGTTTAAATTCTATATTTCTCCATCTATGAACTTTTGAGTCTATGGATGGATGTGGTCTGGATGCTTATTCTAGGTGCTTGTATCTGATCATGAACAGGTTCCTGTAGAGGAAGAAACAGGGTGCTTACTGAACTGCATATTCCATATGCCCGATTTGGACATGGGATATGTTATTCATGGCATTGCTTAAAGGAATTAGACAATCTGTATGCCCGATTAAGGACACAGATTGTGCCTTTTCTAGATAAGTGGATCAATCTAATTTAAGGTGAATTAACAGACAAAACAAGGGTTAGGATAATTAGGGGTGGATTCGAAAGTCCTAGTGCTCTTTCTCTGATTAAATTTTCTTCCCTATTTTCAATAGTTATTTTCCATAAATTTGTGTTAGCAATTTGATCCTTTATTTGTTGAATTAGTTAAGGAGAATCGTGAATTTGAATTGTGACGACCAGTCCCTGTGGATTCGACCTCGATCTTACCGAGTTATTACTACATCACAACCCTATACTTGGGGAGTGAACAGTAATAACCTTCCAGGCCCAGAAAACTCCTCACCACAGTAACCGAGGAGGCAAACCAGGAATTGACTCAAACATGTCCGCAAAAGCCTGAACTGTAGGCGTATCCACAAGCGTCGGAACATCAGTATCCTTCAATGAAGAAGCGAAACACCTCAACCGAGAAGCGTGACTAACCTGAACAGGGAAAGTAAAAGTCGTGCCCTCTGGTCTGTGGGTTGTAACCACCCTAGTCTGACAATCTATCTCTGCTCGCATCCCAATGAGCCAGTCCATACCGAAAATAACGTCATAATGAAATAGGGGGACGACAATCAGATCGACTAGTATCGTCCTGCCCCCCCAAGTCTATCGGGCAGCCCTCACACATACTAGTAACATCAGAGAAAGTCCCAGTGGCAGTGATAACCCTCATTCCCTTCGTAGGAACAGTATCCAAACCCAGTCGCTTGACTGCCGTGCATGAGATCATAGAGGTAGTGGACCCTATGTCCACTAATAAGAAGACGGGAATACCTTGGACGTGTGTAGTGACCTCGAAGGCCACAGGTGCTGAAGGTGCTGTCTCTGGCTCTTTCGTTGTGAGTGCATGAATGCGTGCCTGCTGTTGACAGTTCGGCTGCGGAACCATGGGCCGTTGAGGCGGCCTGAAATGGGATACAGGAGGTCTGAATGAAGGATGTGCAGGTGCTGTCTGTAGGGGTGGAGCCGATAAAGCCTGAGGGAGAGAACAATCAATCCTCTGCGGTGGTGAAAACCAGCTGTCTCTCATCCGTGCAAAGCAACTCTCTGCAGGGTGACCCGGTTTCCCGCAGTAAGAACAGGTCACACCTGGACGCCTCATCGAAACTACTGGCACCGCAATCCTGAGAGGAGAGTCAATATAAGGCCTCTTATCGAGGAATGGCCTGCTCTGGATATCTGGTCGTGGCCTAGTAACCATAGGGCCACGAGAGTGTGTCAGTCACTCTACATCCTGCTCTGCCCGCATAGACATATGTACCAGTTCGGCATAGGAGGGTATGCTGACACAGCACATCTTCGACCGAATGTCAGGTCGCAAGCCCACAGAAAAATGTCGTATCCGCATCTGCTCGTCAGCAAGTATCGTAGGGACGTATCTGCCCAACTCAGTAAATCGATGCTCGTACTCGGTAACTGTCATGCCTCCCTACCTGAGGCGCAAGAACTCATTCTCCCTCTCATGTCGGTAGGTCTGAGGGTAGTAATTTTTGTGGAAACAAAAATCAAAAGCTGCCCAAGTCCATACGTAGCCAACTGCGACTGTCCGTAAGACACTATCCCACCACATACTGGCCACCTTCTCAAACATAAAGGTGGCCAACTCAACCTGCTCTGACTCGTTACAATGCAGCATCTGTAGCATCTTGGAGATAAGGTCTAGCCAATATTCAGCCTCCTCGGGTCGGTGAGAACCCGTAAAAGTAGGAGGCCTCAAGCACTGGAATCGCTCGAGAAGGCCACCAGTACCCAAATTGCCCGTAGGGTATGCAGTAGGTGCAGGCGGAGGCACATCATCAGCCTGAGTAGAAGGCTCTGCAGTCTCAGCAGGACGTACAAATGGTGAAGGTGGAGTCGCACTCCCACCCTGAGATAAGGCCCCTGCAATAGTGGCCAAGAGCTGTTGGTGCTGCTGCTGCATCAACATCATCATCTGCTTGGTAGGTGGGGCAGGCCGAGGCACGTACTGCGTCGAGGAAGACGCACGGTTCTGCTCACGAACCGGTGGTGTATAAGGTGGTAGTCCAGTTGTAGGGCCAGTGGAAGGCTGAGACGCAGGTATAGTCTCACGATCCGGGCCCAAACCAGGGTCCGTACGACCATCTTTGTGGGAAGGAGTCTGGTCCATCGTATCAGTGAGTGTGAGGTGTGCCGTGCTCCGCGTATATTTTTGTAGCATGCCCTATACAACATAGGGTGTAACGCATGTAAGATGAAACATAGTAACACAATACACAATCACTTAAGCATTCCACACACTTCATAGTAAAAGAGGCTGCACGCATTTCATTTACCAAAATTGTCACAATACATGGAATATAGAGTTACATGAATCATGACAGAAGATGCATGTGAGCTAATACAACTAAAGCCTCAAACACTTAAAACATGTTACCACTACTGCACTACTAGGCCTATCAACATGAAAACACAAACATATCATAAAGCAGTAACCAAAACGAGCTGCAAGACGCCGGCATGGATGACTAAGCATCCGAGTCTGGCGATGGAGGAGGGGCACCCTTATCCTGCAAGCAGCACATGATAGTCTTCAAAGTGCTAGTCACTTTCTTAAACTTGTGTTTCAAGAGGCCCCGAAGATCCATAATATCCTGTCATAGGACAGCCTGACCCTGTCATAGGGCAGCATGATCCTCCTCCAGTCAAGCTATACGAGCTTCCCTAGCAACCCGATCAGCGTCCTGCTCTGCTGCCGTAGGCGGTGAGCTCTCCTCTGTATCCTGGGCCTCTTCTTCCTTTTCTTCTTCTTCCTGTTCCTCCTCTTCTATCTCAGCTCCATCTTCTTCCTCACTCTCTTCTTCCCCGCTCTCCGTCACATCATTGCTCTCCTCAAGTCAAGCTTGGCGTTGCCGTGGCCCGATCTCCATCTAGTTGAGGGTAGTCTCGTCAATGTGATGAACCAGCGCCGGCATCTCCGCCCCAAGACTGTAGCTAAACTCATGTGCAATCTTGCATTTGAGTCGGCCGAAGGGGAGCGAATCAGTCCTTCTAGCGGAGCGTGCAGTATTAATTATCTGTCGCAACACGAATGTAGGCACGCACAGGTTCGCTTTCTTCCCCACTTAATACAGGAAATCTACCATGAGGCGCGTACACTCACTGCGATTGCTCCACCTAGGGTAGATGTTGAACGTGAAGATGTGATGGAGTAAACCGAAGTCGTCAGACATATTGGTCGCTAGAAGACTTTTGTTCGGCTGCCACTGGACCAGTTGGCCACAAAGGAAACGTGTGCGGCGATCTCTTTCACGTGCACTCCTCAGATTCAGCTCGCTAGCATGCACCTCGCCAAGGGGCACATTCAGAAGCCGAGATATCAATCTGATATCAACTGTGGCCAACTGATCCCTTTCACATGGGATCTGGAACTGCAAGGGTTCAGCGTAGGCTCGTGAATGTTGGTATAGAAAGCTCGAACAGTGCTCGCATTAGCGCGAGACCCACCATCAAATAGTGGACCCCAATGGGCCCCTTCTAGGAACTCGAACAACAGATATTCTCCAAAGAGCCGCCCATCCACCTGAGCTTCAAAAAGGGACAGCTCCGCCAACATAGCTCTTTCAGCAGGAACCTGGGGATCAAGATCCCGCTTCGTCCGAAACTCCCGATTGGCGCTTGTGCTCGTGGCGGCGCCTCTCAGACTCCTTGAACGCGTAGGGCGACTAGGCCTAGCCTCGTCCACGACCCCCTTTCTCTTTCCCATGAGAGAAAGGACGGTGGAAATTGAGAAAATGGCCATAATGAACTTAAAGAAGGCTATGGAAAGTGAAGATAAGGGGGAATGGGGGCTGGAGCTTTTGATTCTCCATGGATTTGAGCCTCAACAGAGGTTATAAAGGCCCAAATGACAGGAATTAAAGAAGGGAAGTGAAGAGATGAGATGGATTAGAGAGCTTAAACGATTTTGAGCCATGAATGGGAGATGTAAGGGCTCAAATGAGAGAGAATGGAGAGGGTAGGCAGTAATGGAGGAGGGTTTACAGCAAGGTGATGGAGAGGATGCACGAAAATGGGAGAGGGATCGATTGGTGGGGCAGTTTTCGTCAAAAATCAGGAACTTTGAAGAGAAAAGAGAGCTTGGGGTGTGGTTTGTGAAGGAGGTAGGTGTTTGGGAGGGTTTTAAGCCACGACCCACACCTCAAGGGGGACACCCTAGGTCCCAAAGACCATCGGCCTGAGCGGCCCACCCGCTCGGGCCCATTAACCGGCGAGGCCTCGCCAACTCGGCAAGGGCCTCGCCACTCTCTGGATAAACTGGCGAGGCCTCGCCATTTGGGCGAGGACCTCCTGCCCCCTAGGCCCCAAAAAGGTCTGGGTCCCACCCTGGGTCCCTCTGGATTAGCGTGGGTAGGCCCACAACTCCGTTTTGAGTCATTTCAGGTCGTTTTGGGAAGTTTCTGATACATACTTGCCGACTTTTGACGGTTAGGATGGGGTGAGTTGTGATCTAAGCCTGTTGTTTGACGGTCTAGAAGTAGTTTGGGGTCGACTCATGCAATCATGGATGAATATGGACCCGATCTCGGTGACCGTGTTCAGTGAACTTCGTCAATTGGCGAAATCGGGATACCTATGATGGTTTCTACGTTTTTCTCGCACCCACCTAAGTCGAAGGGCGACAGCGTACGTCGTGTGACCATAACCCAGGTCCAGTTTAATCCAAATCATGCTCTGATACCAACTTGTAACGCCCTGAAAATCGGGGGTCGAGTAGCAACTCAACACCCAAGTTCCAAAACATCACTTATGCAACATAAATGCTTATGATTGAATGTTGTCTGTGTTAGTGCATTAATCATGAGTGGGATTATACCAAAATAGTAATTCATACTCCAAATCAAGTTATAAAACGCAAGCGGAAGACTGAAAGATGTATATAAATGTATATAAAGCTAGAAACGGTCACAATTGGTCTCCAGAGTATGAACACCTTACTGAGTCATCATATACATGTATTGTTTTAAAATCAAAATGCCAAAAAATGGTACAACTATAATGGTAAACCCTGTAGCCCCGTCATCTGAATGGCCTAAGCAAAGCCTCTAGAGAACTGCATGTAGGAGAACTCGTCCTGATCATCGTAGTAATCAGGCACAGCCTCCTGCGTCTCGTCGATACCTGCATCTAAGACAGTCTGGTGGGTGTCCAAAACACCGTCCCGTAACATGGGAGTGAGTAGCTAACTCAGTGGAATGATAAAGCATAGGTTAACATGTTATCAATTCAGTCAAGCAGTAATGATAAAGTAGTACAATCAAACACTCCTAAATACTCTTATTAATGCAGGTATGGAATGCAGTCATGATGCATGCCCTCACCAATGCTCCCTCGTGTGACACCATCTTACGTCCACGGCATGCATTCATTCCTCAGTGCTCCACAATGCCAGGCACATGCAGTGCTACGTTCTGAACGTGATTACCGAGTTGTTATTAGTCCTTTTCATATAGCAGTATTAGGAAACTAAGTTACCTCCCTTATATCATTCCCAAACGATGATCCATTCTAGGGTTGTCAGTCCTAGATAATCTCATACGATGATGCGGTTCTAGGTCATTGTAAAGGGCTGCCAGGGCTGTTGCACATACTCGTTGCACCACTCCCCCATCACCTTATCAATACAGGCCTAGTTTATACTCTGTTTACTACGGGAAGACTCGTCACCTCACCGCAGATTTAAACAATGCACGAGGTCACTACAAAGGGCTGTCAGGGCTGTTACACGCAATCGTTACACCACTCCCCCATCACCTTATTAGTGTAGGCCGACCGCTCGAATACAGTGTCCCATACCACCATATTCAGCTCACGAGTCAGGTTGCTCATTGGTCACTACGGGGAGGCTCGTGGCCCCAGTGAAGGCTGATAGCTCCACCATGGTGTCCCATACCACCATGCCCGGCTCATGAGTCTTAGCGGATCGAGGTACCAAGGTTAACGGGGTTACACTGGTAAGTTTGGTACCTTAGGTTCAAGCAGTAGCGTCCAAACATGGTGAACATACATTAGACAGATCGGGTTACTTGACGAGCTCGACTAGCACGAGCGCACGACTAGTTGAACGACATGAAGTGCATAAGCCCTTCGCGTGGCCTAACCACTGCCGCCAACCGAAATACTGCTCCGGTTTGTCAAACACGTCTTACGTGGCGAATGAATCTCAGCCACGAATTCAATCCTGTTACCGACTGCCTGGACTAAATCATAGTCCCAACTTCATTTTATTTCTTCAAGAATCATATGAGATAACTAAAGCAGGAATAAACCAGTAATTCAATTCTTACAATCAAAGAAGCATGTTATGAAATACAACACAAACAAGATTTCACACACATTCACTTCATAAAATAAAACAGACATTACAATGTAACGTACATGTAGAAAATCATACACATAATTGAGGTAACCGAGATTCGTATCTCGATCCTCCTACAAAGTATTCTAGGTGATCACTAGCACATTCAGACATTTTCACAAACACATAGACTACATACATCACCTTACATGATGTATGAGGATTACACATGTGTTAGGCCAAATCCTTTCACTAGAGAATTGCCCTGCATACCACGTGTATATACCCATGACGGATAACCATGGTGTGCATGAATCCGAGCTCCATGTTCATTCAAACATTTCTACAAACACTTGGGCTACACACTTAGTCACATATAACGTATATTTGTGGTGACATGATTTTGGGCAAGTCCTTTTGCTGAGGAGTTGTCGCACATGTATTAGGCATATATTCATGACAAATAAACATGTTAAGCACAAATCCAAATTCCAAACATATTCAAACATTCCAACATATGCATAGAATACACTATATTCTACATAGTTCATGTAAACTCGTATAACGAAACAGACGACGCATTTTGCATGTGTAATAGCACCCTTGTCAGTTATAAATCATTAACTGACATTGAAAGCCTTGAAAACCATAACCTATACGTCTATAGTCCGCACCTTACACCGTAGAAGCGTAAAGAACTCGATAGAATCGTTAAGCCTTTGACTACGGTGGAATGACAACCTTCGAAATGAAATAGGTTAGCTATTTCATCACTTGTAACAATCATAACCCTAGAACGGATTAGGGTTAGAGTTCCTTACTTAAGAACGAAGCCGGAATCGCTGGAAAAGCGATTAGATTGTGATGGTTAAGCACGTATGGTAGCAGGGTAGAGTATCAGGAAGAATCTCTCACTCTTCTCACACTTTCTCTCTCTTTTCTCTCTTCTCTCTCCTAGGTTTTCTCAAATTCGTATGGGATGAGAGAGTGAGGGTTTAAGGTCCTTATATTGGCTTAAAACTCACTAAATTAGACCCAGGGTCATGGTATACTTAGGTTATAGCCAAAGTGAGGTTGTTTCGTCTCAACGAAGCACTTCTGAAGCCCCCCCTTGAGCCAAAGGTCGGACTTAAGCTCACTGACCTTGAATCTAGGTCGAGTTAAGTTTTCGTTCCAGTCGAGTTCCCAAATCACACGTGGCGGACCAGTTTCAGTTCAACGGTCACTGAAACTCGATCAGGGTTACAAGTACACGGACATGTATGGGAAACGTTCCCTGATCCGAGGGTGTATTTGGGTCAGATTCCGACGGTCTGATTGCTTATATTTGGCTCGCGAGCGACAAGTCTCAGATTACTTAAATTAGATTTAATTTCTAAAGAAAACCATGTTTTCTCACACTCCTCGCTCCGGGTTCAAGCGAATAGCCCTGGGACACTATCTGGTTTTCATTTCCGAGATGGTTGTCAAGCCCAGCAAGGCGGTCCTAATTCTATAACCTCGTATTATTCGGACTTTTGACGTGCGGTCCAAATCTGATACAGAGCTTCGTAATGCTCCCGAGAGCATCCGGGTAATGAGATTGATCCTAGATTTTTGGGTAATGTAGCGTCAACGATTCCACAAGTTTTGGGTCTTGCAGATCGTATTTAAAGTGATTAGCACAGATTTTGTATGTAATCTAGTTTAACACTAGTTAATCCTCGTCTAATTTCTAAAGGATTTGGTCCTGAGTGATTTCTGCCTGAGGTGGTACTCGGGCCTTTGTACGGGATTTTCCGAGTCGTTATAAGATTGATCCTGATTTTTGATTCAAGGGAACAAAGAACGGATCAAGGGGGCATCTGTTGGAGCATAAAAATTATGAAGAAAGATTGAAAATCAGAAAATTAAAAATGGAGTAAAGAAATAGAAAAGAAGAAGATCAAGTGTTTTATTTTGCGGTTGCGCGGGTCGCATAACCGTTAGTAGTTGCGCGGGTCGCGCAATTTACCTAATGTGTCATTTAGTCTGCGCAAAAGATTTCATCTATCACGTGGATCGCGCAACTGATTTCACCGTTACGCGGATCGCGCAACCAACTTCTCCAATACGCAGGTCGCGCAATCAAGAGCAGATAATAATTGAGATGAACGGTCGGATCTGATGCAAAGTAGGCCCCATGGCACAAAGCTCAAGGGTTCGCACGTGTAGAGGCCTATAAATACCCCACTCTCCCTCTCATTTGAGAGAGAAGAAGTTTGGAAGAGGAGTAGAGCTCTGAGAGAAGACTAAAGGTGAGAAGGAAAGTAAGAAAGTGGTTGCGCGGGTCGCGCAACAAACAAGTCATTGCACGGACCGTGCAACCAATGACTTAATGCACAGGTTGCTCAACTAGGTCATTATATGACCAGTTTAAAAGGGGTCGAGATGCTGCTAGAATTGTCCAGTTCGACCTTCATTGTTCTAAGCTCTCCTTTACATAAGGGACAAGCTTAATAGGGGAGAAGTTGAATGATCAAATCGACACAACATTCCTCCTAAGGAGATGACTAAAGCGGCTGTCGAAATGCTGCCGAATTCAAGATTCGACATTTGAACTTTGTTAATTTCAATTTATGTATTTCAAATGATTTATCTTAGAATCAAGGGATACTAAAGGGATGTTGAACTTAGTATTAATAATACGATGATTGTTCTATGTATATATTCTCTTTGTTATATTCAAATAAAATAATTTCCCCCAAATCAAGATGCATTTGTTTCTTGTTCAAAACAACACTAAATAGTTGTGCTTATCGGGTTCTTAATAAAAGAACTGAGGTGATTCAGGAATCTATAAATGTAGTGATTGATGATCAATAAATCACACCCACTCCTGATCAAGATGATGAAGAAGTCAATATAATTGATATACCTGAGTCTTCATCTAAATCAGTCAGTAATGAGACAGGATTAGTCAAAGACCATCCGACTGATCAAATTCTTAGTAACCCTCATATTGGTGTACAGACAAGAAGACAATTAGAAAATATTTGTAATTATGTCTGCTTCACTTCCCAAATTGAACCGGCTAATGCAAATGAAACATTAGCTAATGAAAGTTGGATAATTGTCATGCAAGAAGAATTAAATCAATTTGTTAGAAATGATGTATGGTACTTGGTTTCTAAATCTTCTAATAAACATGTAATTGAAACTAAATGGATTTTTAAGAATAAAACTGATGAATTAGTAATATTATCAAAAATAAGGCTCGACTGCTTATACAAGGGTACACTCAAATAGAAGGAATTGATTACAATGAAACTTTTGCACCAGTTGCATGCTTTGAATCCATAAGAGTTATTTATTTCGATTGCATGTCATAAGAAATTCAAAATATATCAAATAGATGTCAAAATTTCTTTTCTAAATGGTGATTTACATGAGGAGGTATATGTCGAACAACCAAAGGGTTTTGAAGACCCAAATCTCCTTATCATGTATATTGTCCTAAAAACGCACTTTATGGGTTGAAACAAGCTCCTAGGGCATAGTATGAAAAACTGACTAAATTTTTGCTTAGTCACAACTGTATTATGAGCAGTGTTGATAAAACTTTATTCGTCAAAAAATATAACGATCACATACTGATACTTCAAATCTATGTTGACGATATCATTTATGGATCTTGTCATGCCCCAAACTCGGAGAACGGGCTCACAAAATTTTCGATCGCGGAATACGGCACCGACAGCCTCCGTAGTGCCCCATTCTCCGATTCTGGCACTCACATGCCAGATTCCGATCCTAGGATCCTACAAGGAGGATTTTCAGTATGATTTTTTTTTTTTTTTTGTAATGGAGCATAACCACAAGTATACCCAAATCATAAAGGTAACATCATCATCACATATCCACTAATATAATCATTTGAATACAATACTGAAAGGGAAATACATATATCGAAATCAAAGCTCCAGAGGGCAGCTACATGCTCCAAGCTCAATGCTACTGCAACCTAACGCCACCTGCACGCATCTATCGTGTATAAGCTTACAAAAGCTTAGAGGGTGGTGAAAGTGTGTGCACAAGATAAATGTCAAGTATACCATAAAGCCCATAAATCATACATCATCAGAATAAGTGGAAATACTAACAAGATCATGAATCATACGATATCAGAGTAAGAGAAAATATACTGGTAAGTCCATGAGTGCTATCAGTCATACCAAGGCTATGCGATGCAAAACATAATAAGATAATAACAGATGCTGAGAATGCAATGCAATATACAAATCCTGACGAACCACGATGTAACGCCCTGAAAATTGGGGGTCGAACATAAACTCAACTCCCGAGTTCCAGAACATCACTTATGCAACAAAATGAATGATGATTGAATGTTGACTGTATTCGTGCATTGAACATGAGTGAGATTAAGCCAAAACAGCATATCATACTCCAGAGACATTTAAATTTGCAAGCGGAAGACTGTGATAGATAGATAAAATATATAACTTATGATGAGTCTCCAGAGTGTGATAACATTACCAGGTTAAATAAATACAAGTGCAGTTCTAAAATGTACCAAATGTGAGGAAGTGTAATGCCTCCTATCCCATGTACCATAGCCCTGTCAATACAATATCAGGTCTTCATTGACCTGCCAGAGAGATACAGATAGGAGAATTCCTCCTATCATCATAGAAGTAGTCCGGCTCTGCTTCACAAGCATCGCCACCACCTGAAACTCAACGAATCTGGTTGGTGTGTACAACACCGTCCCGTAACGTGGGAGTGAGTGATCAACTCAGTGGAACAGTAAAGCATAGGTTAACATGTTATCAATTCAATCAAGCAGTAATGATAAAGCAGTACAAATCAAACATTTCTAACTACTCTTGTTAAGTGCGAAAATGAAATGACATGATGCTGTATGCCCTTGCCAAACCACCCTCAAGCGACATCATCTTACGTTCGCGAATGCTTAACTCCCTCAGTGCGCCACATCTACAAAGCACATGCGGTGCGATGATGCTCATGATTACCAAGTTATTATTAGTCCATTTCAACCAGCAGTATTGGGAAACTAAGGTACCTCCCTTGTATCATTCCCAAACATGATCCATTCTAGGGTCGTCAATCCTAGTTAATCTCATACGATATTATGGTTTGAGAAACATAGTGAAGGCATCGCAAAGGGCTCGTCACCCGTCAGCGCGGATACAGATCTCACCGTATGCGGCTCAATTGCTGGCCGTCAGCTCGAGTACAGGTCTCACCGTACTCGGCTCAATCACTAGTCGTCAGCTCGAGTACAGGTCTCACTGTACTCGGCTCAACTCATACTCTAGTTGCTGTGAAAGACTCGTCGCCAATCACAGACCCTTGGAGTATACTCGAAGATACTACGAAGGACTCGTCGCCCGTCAGCACGAGCACAGGTCTCACCGTACTCGGCTCTCGCCGTAAGTATCGACAGCTCGAATACAGTGTCCCATACCACCGTATTCGTCTCACGAGTTTGGTTGCGCAATGGTCACTACGGGAAGGCACATGGCCCCAGCGTAGGCCGACAGCTCGTCCACGGTGTCCCATACCACCATGCCCGGCTCATGCGTCTTAGCGGATCGAGGTACCATGGTTAAAAGGGGGTTTCACTGGTAAGTTTGGTACCCTAGGTTCAAGCAGTAGCGTCCAAACAGGGTGAACATGCATAAGACAGATCGGGTTACTTGACGAGCTCGACTAGCACGATCGCCCGTTGAGCTGCACGACATGAAGTGCATAAACAACTTCGTGTGGCCTAGCCACTACCGACAGGCAATGCACGACTCGAGTTCGTCGAACACATCCCACGTGGCAAATGAATCTCAGCCACAAGTTCAATCCCGTTACCGATTGCCTGGGCCATAATCATAGCCCCAAACACAATCAATTGCAGATAGATAAAGCAGTAATGGATTAAGATTCAACTCATACAGTCAAGGTCTGGTATTATCCGTTTAGGGCTGCCAGGGCTGTTGCACGCACTCGTTGCTCCGCTCCCCCATCACCCATGACGGATCATACAACGTAAATGTAAATTTAAACATATGCATTACATAGTTAAAATCATAAAGCAGTTGAGCATGTTATGAATCACAACACAAGCATGCGTTTGTACATGTTCAATTCCTAATCACACAACTATCAAAGGAGATCATACACATAGTTAAAAGAGGTTGAGAATCATATCTCAACACCCTTATACTTTACAATTTGCTAACTACTACTCATTCAGACATTTCAAGAAACACTTAAACAAACATACATCAACATACACGACATATGTCGATCACATAGGCATTAGGCCAAATCCTTTCACTAGGGAGTTGCCCCAATCATAACACGCGTACACCCACGACGGATAGTCATGGCAAGCAGGAATCCAAGTTCCATATCCATTCAGTCATTTCCACAAACACTTGGGCCACACATTTTAGCATATATAGTGTATATTGGTCGTGGCGTGACTTAGGGCAAATCCTTTCGTCAAAGGGGGTATCGCCAATACATCAATCATGAATCCATGACAATTAGTCATGGCGAGCACGAATGAGAATTCTATACTCATTCAGCCATTTCCACAAACACTTAGAATACACTATTACAACATACATGGTGTATGTTAGTAAAACATGTATTAGGGTTATCCTTTAGCCAAACGAGTATTTTATCCATGTATACCATAATCATACAACAAATAATCATGACAATTACATTTCCAAAACTTACACATATACGGTATTTCTAGAATACACAATTTCAACATACTTACCATTTACAAGTGAACATGTATTACGGCGATTCCTTTCGCCAAACTAGTATTTTATCCATATATAGTATAATCATACATTAAATAAACATGTCAAACATTTCTCCAAAAAAAAATACGTATACGGTATTTCTACGTATACCTAGAGTATGTGAAATTCCATATTCTACAACGTTAATCGAAACAGGAAACGGAAAGCACTTTGTACATGTGCAATTGCATGCAGATCATGAATCTATCATTATCTGACATTGAAAGCGTTGAAAACCCTAACCTATACACCTAAAGTCCGCACCTTTTGTCGTAGAATCGTAACGGAGTTGATAGGTTTGCTAAGCTTCCGTATTCGGCAGTTTGGCAACCTATAGAACGAAATAGGTTAGCTATTTCATAACCTACAACCACCCAAGCCCCAAATCAGATTAGGGTTAGGGTTTCTTACCTAGAAACGGGGCTGAAATCGCCGGGAAAGCGGTGAGAACGATGCAGTGGAGCATGGATAGCAGGGAAGGACGGCAGGAGATTCTCCCACATCTCCCACACTTTCTCTCTCTTTTCCCTCTCTCAAATCCAAATTCGTATGGCTGCCATGAGAGAGGGTTTAAGGTCCTTATATAGTCTCAAAACTCACCGAAATAGACTCCTGTTCAAGGGTTACTGCTAATATAGGTATTTCGTCACTTTTCCAGCTCAAAAGATAGGTTCTGGTGGCCCTCCTTGAGTCAAACGTCAGACTTAAGCTCACCACACATGGATATATGTGGGATTACGTTTTCGACTCGATCGGATTCTGAGATCGCACGTGGCGGACCACTTTCAGTTCAACGGTCAGTGGGCCACGATCCGAAATTCCAAGTACATGTAAATGTTCCTGAAATTTTTCCTGATCCAAGGGTGTAATTTGGTCTGATTCTGACGGTCTGGTTGCTTAATACTGATGCGCAAGCGAATGGTGCCAGATCACTATTCCTGATATTTATTTTGGAATGGGAATAGTGTTTTTCACACTCCCTCACTCCGGATCCAAACGAATGGCCGTGGGACATCGGCTGGACCTGATTTTTGAGATGGTTGTCAAGCCCAGCGAGGCGGTCCTAGTTCCTTAACTTCGTGTTAATCGGGCTTCCGACGTGCAGTCCAGATCCGATACGGAGTTTCGAGATGCTCCCGAGGGCAGCTAGGTAATGAGATTGATCCTAAATTATAGGGTACTGTAGCATCGATGATTCTACAAGTTTTGGGTCTTGCAGATCATATTTAAAGCGATTGGTGCTAATTTCACAGGTACTTTAGTTTAGCACTAGTTAATTCTTGCCTAATTTCTAAAGGATTTAGTCCTGTATGATTTCTGTCTGAGGTGGTACCTGGGTCTTTGTAGTTTGTATATAAAGTGATCCAAGTTATACTACTTAGCTAGTTTAGGGTAGTGTCTAGGATGAAAGTGCTTAGAAGAATTGAAAAAAATAAGGTAGTGAAGGGTGAGATTTGTGAAGGAAATGGTTTAAGACGGGATTTGAGGCTTTGAATTGAGCGTTTGAAAAGTTAATTAGGTGTTAAGATTGACCTAATGCCTAAGGATGTCTAATCCCAGGTTGGCAAAAATCCGGGATTTACAATCTACCCCCCTTAAAACAAAATTTCGTCCCCGAAATTGGCTAAGGGTAATAAGGGAAGATTTCTATTATTTCATTCGCCTAAGACTTATTGATTCCAAGCTTCTACGCGTGGTAGGGTATATACCAGCAGGTTCATTTTAGTCTACCCCCCTTAAAACTTAATTCTTTATCCATTTCTCATACCCTGATGGTTTGCTACCATTTATTTCTTTACCTATTTGGAGGCTTGACGATAATTCCCACAATTTAGAGTAAGATAGTTGTTTTCATTGTTTGACCAACACGGAGAGACGATAATAGTGGGCTCGATCCCGATACATCGATCATCTACCTGACCAGGGTAGAAGGCTCATCGTATCCCTTCCCAGTCCTGGTAGATCCTGGTCTTCTGCTCGGTCAAGCAGGGAGTCCGCTGGTAGTCACCCAGGATTGAGAATTGGGTCAAGCCGCGAATGTTTCGCAGTTGTATATTTCAGTAACTCCGTAGTCCGATCACTCTCTAAGAGTAGGGAATGTCCATCATTGAAAGGCTCAAATTATTTATTCTAAGGTTGCCCTTTAGGTCTTAGTCTAAAAGAGTCCTCGATATTATCTATGTCCAAGGAAAGGGTGAATCAAATCTTACTAAATCATCCTAAAACGGGTTCTCATAGTAGAACTTGCTAGGGCTTCTATAATGTTCGTATTCATTGAGCACCGATTTGATCCTGGACCAGTGGGGTAGGGTCCACCACGTTTCCGCTGCACCACCCAGATCAAAGAGGTGTATTAGGTGACCTAACTAGCTTGGGCTCATAATGTTCTACCCCCCTTAAAATTTTATTTTCACCCTCAAGGCTCAAGAGCTATGTCCTGATCCGTAAGTCGGATCAAGGTGTAATTTATAACCTATCCTTGACATGAAATGGGAAATACATTGGTCTGCCTTTCATCGACGATGTGTACTATGACATTGATACCTATGGGTATCGAGAGGATTCAACAAAGGAACGGGGTCTCGTTCCAACCTATTCAAGCCAACTAACTACGTCCATCACTCAATTATCTTAGTATTGTTAGTCGTTTATATTTCTTAGTCTAGTCAGCAGCCTAGGCTCAACGTATGCGTAGCGGTAATCCACTAGTTGTGATTCAAAGTCTATGCCTCTACGCTAGATGATTTCACTTCATTCCTAATACAAGGAAGGGTTTTGTCACTTAGGGTCAAAGTTGTCTAATTGGAACTGAGTTGCCTATAGTTGAATTTAACTACGCCCGAGCATTTCACATATGCTCATACCAGCTAAGAGGATCCTAAGGTTCACATTATTAATTTGTTGGATTTCCTCTACGGTCAGGTCTGTCGAAATCTAGGAGCACTGCTCTAGGTCCGAAGCTCTAAGGGTCATATTTGTCAAACAACCATTTACTCTAAAAGCTTAAGCTGTCAGAGTGTGGTGGGTTAAGGTATATCAAGGGACTTTATCACTTCAACACTACTTGGCAAGTGGTCTTAAGTTGTATTAAATGTGACCGCATTACTAATCCTACCTCGGGGGTGGGAGTGACATGGCTGGTAGGAGGGTGGGTGGGGATCAAAATTATTGGTATAGGCTTTGGAAAATGAGCCTGGTGTCGGAAAGTGTGAGATGGGATTTCCAAATCCCAGGAAGCAGAATTACTAAGTGTTATTTGAAAGAAAATCTCGGAATTTACTTTTAATTGCACACACTCCAAACATGGTATTGGAAAACATGGGATACACCAATCTAGGAACCATACTTTACACATACATTTATTATTACTTTTACAATTCAATCCACCTTACCCACCTAATGCAGTTTGGCCGAACGGGCCCTAAACGTCCTCACACATCTAGAACATCGTACCAACTACTACACCCATCAATCATGAAAGTATAAACATCCAAAGACGGTAACCCATGCAAACTTCAAACAATAGTGTTGATAGTTAGAAATCCGTGAAGGTGGCCGAACTAAGCTCGGATAGAGCCATGGAAAAAGTGAATGAAAAGTGATGGAGAGAGAGAAAAGGGCTGGAGGTTTGGTTCTCCACAGATGTGAGCCTCAACAGATGTTGTAAAGGCCCCAGAGACAGCGAATGGAGAAGGAAAATGAAAAAGTAGGATGGCTTAGGGAGCTTGCACTATTTTAGAGCTTCAAGGGGGCGTGTAGGCGTCCAAATGAGAGAAACGAAGAGGGTAGAAGGTAGGTGTGGCTGTAAACGATGGAAGGGAGTGGGTGATGACCAAAAATGGAAAATGAGACGATTGGAGTGGCGATTTGAAGAGAAAACAACAAGAATAGGAGGAAAAGAGAGATTGGAGGGGCGTTTGAGAGAGAGGGGGGCTCCAGACCTAAAAATTCCAACCCCCAGCCAAAACCGCACGTGCCAAGGGGTAGGGGAGGTCGGGCCGACCAACCCCAGCCCCGGCCCCACACCAGGTGGGCCACCGGACCGCGGTCCACCGCCGGAACCGCGGCTCCGCCGCGGTCCGCCTTAGCCGGCGCCGCGCCGCCGGGGTAGGACCTTATTCTCTATGGTCCCAAGGTGTCAAATGCACCCTGGTTCGACCCTGGGTCCCATCAGAGTTAAGTGGAGAGGCCCCCGACTCCAATTCGCTCTCTTTCGGGTAGTTTCGGGACAATCGGACGTAACTTACAATCCGGAATGAGTTATCTGACATAAAATATATGAATTTGGGGTAGAACGAGCTAATGAAGCCAACCAACCTTGCTATGCTGGGTTGCGCAGCCCAAAATTGCGAGAAAACCCCCCGATTGACGGTCATTTCCCCGTTTCAATTTCGTTTTGCTAAAAATGGTAGTTTTAGTTTAATTACTCTTCATCTGTTGGGCTTTAGGAGTTGCGCTCATCGTGTAAAGAGCTTAGAATAATTAGGAGAACGGTTTGGTGAAGTCAAATAGGACACTTACTATTTTTGGCTGAAAGCCTTGCGCACTTAGTAGACATCACCACCCTATAGTAAGTCGCGAATTCTAGGAGTTTTAGTTGTAGTTTGTTTCTGATTTCATTCTCATTACTTGGTACCCCTATTTAAAGGGTTGTGAACTCATTTTTAAATATTCATTAATCAATTACGAATGTATTAGAATTTATTTATATTGTCTGCTTTCTTTCCTCATGGATTCGGGAAGTCTCGGTGAGGAGTCCAGAGAAGCTCCGAGGTTTCGGAGTAGTTATCATCATCACTCTTAACAGTTGGGATGAGGTGGATTGTGATCTAAACTCATTACTAAACGGCCTAGAAAAGTTTTAAGATTGACCCGAGCGACCATGGTTGAATACAGACTCGATTTCGGCGTTCGTTTTCAGTGAACTAGCCGTTGGACGGAACAGGGATGCCTAAGACTGTTTCTACATTCCGTCGCTCCCTCCTAAGTCAGAGTGCGTCAGTGTGCGTCATGTGACCATAACTCAGGTCCGGTTTAATCCAAATCATGCTCTGATACCATCTTGTAATGCCCTGAAAATCGGGGGTCGAACATAAACTCAACTCCCGAGTTCCAGAACATCACTTATGCAACAAAATGAATGATGATTGAATGTTGACTGTATTCGTGCATTGAACATGAGTGAGATTAAGTCAAAACAGCATATCATACTCCAGAGACATTTAAATTTGCAAGTGAAAGACTGTGATAGATAGATAAAATATATAACTTATGATGAGTCTCCATAGTGTGATAACATTACCAGGTTAAATAAATACAAGTGCAGTTTTAAAATGTACCAAATGTGAGGAAGTGTAATGCCTCCTATCCCATGTACCATAGCCCCGTCAATACAATATCAGGTCTTCATTGACCTGCCAGAGAGATACAGATAAGAGAATTCCTCCTATCATCATAGAAGTAGTCCGGCTCTGCTTCACAAGCATCGCCACCACCTGAAACTCAACAAATCTGGTTGGTGTGTACAACACCGTCCCGTAACGTGGGAGTGAGTGATCAACTCAGTGGATTAGGTTAACATGTTATCAATTCAATCAAGCAGTAATGATAAAGCAGTACAAATCAAACATTTCTAACTACTCTTGTTAAGTGCGAAAATGAAATGACATGATGCTGTATGCCCTTGCCAAACCACCCTCAAGCGACATCATCTTACGTTCGCGAATGCTTAACTCCCTCAGTGCGCCACATCTACAAAGCACATGCGGTGCGATGATGCTCATGATTACCAAGTTATTATTAGTCCATTTCAACCAGCAGTATTGGAAAACTAAGGTATCTCCCTTATATCATTCCCAAACATGATCCATTCTAGGGTCGTCAATCCTAGTTAATCTCATACGATATTATGGTTTGAGAAATATAGTGAAGGCATCGCAAAGGGCTCGTCACCCGTCAGCGCGGATACAGATCTCACCGTATGCGGCTCAATTGCTGGCCGTAGCTCGAGTACAGGTCTCACCGTACTCGGCTCAATCACTAGCCGTCAGCTCGAGTACAGGTCTCACCGTACTCGGCTCAACTCATACTCTAGTTGCTGTGAAAGACTCGTCGCCAATCACAGACCCTTGGAGTATACTCGAAGATACTACGGAGGACTCGTCGCCCGTCAGCACGAGCACAGGTCTCACCGTACTCGGCTCTCGCCGTAAGTATCGACAGCTCGAATACAGTGTCCCATACCACCGTATTCGTCTCACAAGTTTGGTTGCGCAATGGTCACTACGGGGAGGCACATGGCCCCAGCGTAGGCCGACAGCTCGTCCACGGTGTCCCATACCACCATGCCCGGCTCATGCGTCTTAGCGGATCGAGGTACCATGGTTAAAAGGGGGTTTCACTGGTAAGTTTGGTACCCTAGGTTCAAGCAGTAGCGTCCAAACAGGGTGAACATGCATAAGACAGATTGGGTTACTTGACGAGCTCGACTAGCACGATCGCCCGTTGAGCTGCAAGACATGAAGTGCATAAACAACTTCGTGTGGCCTAGCCACTGCCGACAGGCAACGCACGACTCGAGTTCGTCGAACACATCCCACGTGGCAAATGAATCTCAGCCACGAGTTCAATCCTGTTACCGATTGCCTGGGCCATAATCATAGCCCCAAACACAATCAATTGCAGATAGATAAAGCAGTAATGGATTAAGATTCAACTCATACAGTCAAGGTCTGGTATTATCCGTTTAGGGCTGCCAGGGCTGTTGCACGCACTCGTTGCTCAGCTCCCCCATCACCCATGACGGATCATACAACGTAAATATAAATTTAAACATATGCATTACATAGTTAAAATCATAAAGCAGTTGAGCATGTTATGAATCACAACACAAGCATGCGTTTGTACATGTTCAATTCCTAATCACACAACTATCAAAGGAGATCATACACATAGTTAAAAGAGGTTGAGAATCATATCTCAACACCCTTATACTTTACAATTTGCTAACTACTACTCATTCAGACATTTCAAGAAACACTTAAACAAACATACATCAACATACACGACATATGTCGATCACATAGGCATTAGGCCAAATCCTTTCACTAGGGAGTTGCCCCAATCATAACACGCGTACACCCACGACGGATAGTCATGGCAAGCAGGAATCCAAGTTCCATATCCATTCAGTCATTTCCACAAACACTTGGGCCACACATTTTAGCATATATAGTGTATATTGGTCGTGGCGTGACTTAGGGCAAATCCTTTCGTCAAAGGGGGTATCGCCAATACATCAATCATGAATCCATGACAATTAGTCATGGCGAGCACGAATGAGAATTCTATACTCATTCAGTCATTTCCACAAACACTTAGAATACACTATTACAACATACATGGTGTATGTTAGTAAAACATGTATTAGGGTTATCCTTTAGCCAAACGAGTATTTTATCCATGTATACCATAATCATACAACAAATAATCATGACAATTACATTTCCAAAACTTACACATATACGGTATTTCTAGAATACACAATTTCAACATACTTACCATTTACAAGTGAACATGTATTACGGCGATTCCTTTCGCCAAACTAGTATTTTATCCATATATAGTATAATCATGCATTAAATAAACATGTCAAACATTTCTTCAAAAAAAAAATACGTATACGGTATTTCTACGTATACCTAGAGTATGTGAAATTCCATATTCTACAACGTTAATCGAAACAGGAAACGGAAAGCACTTTGTACATGTGCAATTGCATGCAGATCATGAATCTATCATTATCTGACATTGAAAGCGTTGAAAACCCTAACCTATACACCTAAAGTCCGCACCTTTTGTCGTAGAATCGTAACGGAGTTGATAGGTTTGCTAAGCTTCCGTATTCGGCAGTTTGGCAACCTATAGAACGAAATATGTTAGCTATTTCATAACCTACAACCACCCAAGCCCCAAATCAGATTAGGGTTAGGGTTTCTTACCTAGAAACGGGGCTGGAATCGTCGGGAAAGCTGTGAGAACGATGCAGTGGAGCATGGATAGCAGGGAAGGACGGCAGGGAGATTCTCCCACATTTCCCACACTTTCTCTCTCTTTTCCCTCTCTCAAATCCCAAATTCGTATGACTGCCATGAGAGAGGGTTTAAGGTCCTTATATAGTCTCAAAACTCACCGAAATAGACTCCTGTTCAAGGGTTACTGCTAATATAGGTATTTCGTCACTTTTCCAGCTCAAAAGATAGGTTCTGGTGGCCCTCCTTGAGTCAAACGTCAGACTTAAGCTCACCACACATGGATCTATGTGGGATTACGTTTTCGACTCGATCGGATTCCGAGATCGCACGTGGCGGACCACTTTCAGTTCAACGGTCAGTGGGCCACGATCCAAAATTTCAAGTACATGTAAATGTTCCTGAAATTTTTTCTGATCCGAGGGTGTAATTTGGTCTGATTCTGACGGTCTAGTTGCTTAATACTGATGCGCAAGCGAATGGTGCCAGATCACTATTCCTGATATTTATTTTGGAATGGGAATAGTGTTTTTCACACTCCCTCGCTCCGGATCCAAACGAATGGTCGTGGGACATCGGCTGGACCTGATTTTTGAGATGGTTGTCAAGCCCAGCGAGGCGGTCCTAGTTCCTTAACTTCGTGTTAATCGGGCTTCCGACGTGCGGTCCAGATCCGATACGGAGTTTCGAGATGCTCCCGAGGGCAGCTGGGTAATGAGATTGATCCTAGATTATAGGGTACTGTAGCATCGATGATTCTACAAGTTTTGGGTCTTGCAGATCATATTTAAAGCGATTGGTGCTAATTTCACAGGTACTTTAGTTTAGCACTAGCTAATTCTTTCCTAATTTCTAAAGGATTTAGTCCTGTATGATTTCTGTCTGAGGTGGTACCTGGGCCTTTGTAGTTTGTATATAAAGTGATCCAAGTTATACTACTTAGCTAGTTTAGGGTAGTGTCTAGGATGAAAGTACTTAGAAGAATTGAAAAAAATAAGGTAGTGAAGGGTGAGATTTGTGAAGGAAATGGTTTAAGACGGGATTTGAGGCTTTGAATTGAGCGTTTGAAAAGTTAATCAGGTGTTAAGATTGACCCAATGCCTAAGGATGTCTAATCCCAGGTTGGCAAAAATCCGGGATGTTACACACGAATACCATCAACCTCATCTAGGCCATATAAGAGCAAAAACATAATAACCCAAAATGCTAAGTACTGTGGATGCAGTGTGATATGCGATGCGAATGAAATGACTATGTTGGAATGTGAAGTCGGGATGATAGTACGAAGTATCACAGGCTATGGGGTCCATCACATGGGATTTCTATCCAAACCAGTCTCATACCTAAATTTGGATAGTCAGACACAATGTGGTAAACTCCTGATCTCAGGTTAGTCGCGCGCCCAACCGAAATCCTTGCCATGCGATGGTACACGTAACAAATAGTTACACACCACCAGCCCGAGTGGATAGTGAATGAATGAATGAATGGATATGCAATTCCTGCTCAATACGTCCACATATCAGTACGGTTGCTCTCTGTGAAAATCACCGGGGTCTATTACACTCCACTCCGACTGCCTCCTCCCTAGCTGCACAGCCCAGTGGGTGGAAGAGACCTCACTATCCGCCTAGCCAGCAGTCTGCCAATACCTACTCGGCTCGTCGATAGCGGACCCATTTACGAGCTGGTCATACTCAGCCTAGCTTATAGCCCCCTCACTCTGGCGGATAAGGCCACACCCCCTCCCAACCTACCAGACATAATGGGAGATGTGGCCTACTGGTATTAGGCACTCGGGCGCTCATGTTCCACTCAGTCTAGACGTTGGGGCTACTCCTAACCACGAAGGTTCTGGGATTTTTACCCAAGGACATCCTAAGTGCCCATAGTGCTAGAACCAAATATTTTCGGTGTCCCATCTACCCATCCATGATGTGCCTGTAGAGGCCACGACCCTGATGTCGCTAAGGCGTACAATGATCAAGTCACATATATGTGAGATGCATGAGTCACACTATCTAGTCATGCAGCAATCCTGCGCGTACAGCGTGATAATGTGGGCACTCCATCTCATAAGGAGTCCCATAAATAGTCTGCCCAATGGCATATGCAATGATCAGTCACTACTCATGTCAAGCATACATATGATGCAGATGGGCCTAATCCCATCTGCATCATATGTATGCTTGACATGAGTCATGGAATTATACTAAGCATGTTATAAAGTAATGAACTATCCTTACAATGCAGATGGGCGTAAATGGCCTATACTCAATAAGTATGGGCCTATCAATGGGCCCTAAGGAGAGTTATAATGCAGACATTTAATAAACATTATTCTTACAATATGGACGTCAAACCAACATTCCTCCTAAGGCATGGCCTGCCATAAATGTCATTACATAACCCATGGTAGAATCACATTACAACGTGCCTTATGTACATCCCATTGGGCCTCGACCCATGGGCTTCCAATACATCAAATGGGCCTTATAAATATTAAGGTGGGCCTCAACAACAGGCCCCAAATACATCAAGGTGGGCCTCCTCAAATGGGCCTTAACCCATGGGCCCTAAATACATGATAGGTGGGCCCCACTCATGGGTCAAAGATACATATTTATAGTCACATGTGTATCAAAGTGGGCCCCCCGATTGGGCCACAAAAATGCATCGAAGTGGGCCTGACGGATGGGCCACAAAGAACATTAAGGTGGGCCTCACAAATGGCCACAAAACACATCAAAGGTGGGCCTCATGGATGAGCCATAAACACATCAAAGTGGGCTTCAACAATGGGCCTCATGCACATCAAGGTGGACCTTACAGATGGTCATATCACGGAGTGGCCCATCGTGATGTGTTTGAGATCCAACCAATTCATAAGTTAACATAGAGCTAGATGAAGTGAAAATAAAATATAAGCTTAATTGGAAGCTATTGTGGCTCCTAAGAAGTTTGAATGGTGGAGGTCACTGTCTACATTATTTCCAATGGTGGGGTCCACTTGAACCATTGATCTGACTCATTCTTAGTCTCAAGCCATAAAATGATCTTCCAAAATAGATAGACGGTTTGGATGCAACATATGCATCATGGTGGACCCCATATAGATAGACAGCATGAATAAAGCACACACGTGCTGGGGGGTTTACACCGTCCGCCTGGACGGTGTGAAGAAAACACATACATCATAGTGGGCTCCACCGTCCGCCTGGATGGTGGGAGACAAACACATACATCATTGTGACTCCCATGTGGGGCCCGCCATTATGTTTATATGCAATCCAACCCGTTAATAAGGTCACACGGACCCTGACTGAATAGGAAAACAAATTTCATAATCATCCAAAACTTCTGTGGCCCAGAAAAGGGTTTTAAAGGTAGCCATTCAATCTCACTATTTCCTATGATGCGGGCCACCAGAGCCTCAGATACAGCTGATTTTCGGGGTGGTCCGCTGCCCTAAGGGGCCCACCCAAATGCATGGTGTTGATGTGTAACACACATCATGGTGGGGCCCACGGTGGGACCCGTGGTCCCTGCCTCCAGCATCCATGACAACAGGACGCTGCCGAGCGCCCTTTGTCAGTGGCAGTAGCAGCGGCTGCTGCTGTTAAATTTTTATTTTTATTTTTTGAAAACCTAAAATTCCGAGGTTTTTCGTGTGTGCAGCCCGCATCAAGTGAATCCACCCCAGCCACTGACTCCCATGGCTCAAGACAAGCCAAACGAGCCCAATATTCATTATGTTTTGGCATATAAAACCATCAGGTGGCTTTTCAACGGTAAACATCATAGTTTGTTACGTTATGGACCACCAGAAATTCGGATCAGCTTCATTTTTTGGCTCAACGCCTAAAATGTTCGGGAGAATAGAATGGACGACATGGATTAAACTCATTCATCAAGGTGGGGCCTGTATAAGTGACCCACCAAAAAGCTTTAAAAATCCTTTTTTTAGCTTGTCAGTACACCCACTGACTGATCACACTTTACTTTGACATCCAACGTCCCTGGATGCTGGATGGTTTTGGATACCACAAATTAAGGTGGACCCCACCTTCAGACGTGTTGTCCAGGTGGACCACCATAGGCACGAATGGTGTGGATAAGAAATACACCAAGGTGGGGTCCATCCGAGTGGGCCACAGAGCCACATCATCTCACACACAAAAATATATGAAAAAGAGAGGGGAAGAGAGAGAGGAAGAGAGTGGGACACATGAGATGGAGGGCTCCGCCACTATGAGCCCTCCCTTGTAAGTACCCATACATCAAGTGGGTCCCATTTAACGTGGGCCCATTAAATCGGAAATCAACGGTGGAGATCCTTTCTCCACCAAAGGTAAGGTCTAGATGACCCTATCCATACAAGGAAAATAAACATCATGATGTGGTCCATGGTGAATGGCTCCATCACGGGATGATCATGAGGATCAAGGTGGGCCATCGGCCACACGTGGGGCCCAAAGTGAGATCCATACCATCAATCGGTAGGCCTCACTTGGCCCTTCATCTAAAAATGAAATTAAGCCTCTAGAAGCACCCACCGTTCAATCTTCTCGGTTCGTTGGAACACCGGTCTCCTTGTGCTTCACTTTAATGGAGAGGATGAGAAATGAAGGGCTAGGATGATGGATTTTTTTGGGATGGAAAGTGGGCCACACACATGCACTTGCTCTCTTGGAAACCATGGACGTCCACTCCTCTCTCTTTGCTTGGAATTGTTGCTTGGAAAATGTGAAAGGAAATGAGAGGGAGAGATGGGATGTAAGGAGAGTGTAACGACTCGAAAATTTCCGTACAATGGCCCGAGTACCACCTCAGGCAGAAATCGCTTAGGATCAAATCCTTTAGAAATTTGACAAAGTTAACTAAGTGCTAAACTAGATTAGCCATGAAATCCATTTGAATCGCTTTAAATACAATCTGCAAGACCCAAAACTTGTAGAATCATTGACGCTAGGTTACCCTAAAGTCTAGGATCAAACTCATTACCCGACTGCTCTCAGGAGCACATTGAAACTCCGTATCAGATCTGGACCGCATATCGGGAGTCCGAATAATACGAAGTTAAGGACTTAGGACCGCCTCGCTGGGCTTGACAACCATCTCAGAAATCAAATCTAGACAGTGTCCCATGGCTGTTCGCTTGAGTCCGAAGCGAGGAGTGTGAAAATACATGTTTTTCTTTACAAATAAAATATCTCAAATAGTAATCTGGCACGTGTCGCTTGCGGACATTTTGTAAGCAATCAAACCGTCAGAATCTGACCCAAATACACTCTCGGATCAGGAAAAATTTCATAAACATATCCATGTACTTGGAATTTCTGATCGAAATTCGCTGACCGTTGAACTAAAACTGGTCCGCCACGCGTGATCTGGAAACCCTACTGGACCGAAAACTTAACTCCACCTAGATCAAAGGTTGGTGAGCTTAAGTCCGACCTTTGGCTCAAGGGGGCCCGCCAGAAGTCCTCCGTTGAGCTGGAAAAGAGTCACTTTGGTTATAACCTAAGTATACCTTGTCCATAAGTCTATTTTAGTGTGTTTTTAGGCTATATAAGGACCTTAGAACCCTCTCTCTCACAGCCATACGAATTTGAGAGAAACCCTAGAAAGAGAAGAGAGAGAAAGTGTGAGAGAAGTGGGAGAAACTCGCTACTACTTTCCCCTGCCATTCTACATGCTGAATCACTCAAGTCTAATCGCTTTCCCGGCGAATCCGACTTCGTTTCTAGGTAAGAAACCCTAACCCTAATCTGTTTTGGGGTTGTAATGGTTGTAGGTTATGAAATAGCTAACCTATTTCACTCTATAGGTTACCAAACTGCCGAATACGGAAGCTTAGCAACCCTAGCTGATTCTTTACGATTCTAAGGTGAAAGGTGAGGACTTTAGGTGTATAAGTTATGGTTTTCAACACTTTCAATGTCAGATAATGATAGATTTATGATCTGCATGCAATTGCACATATACAAAGTGCTGTCTGTTTTTCGTTTCGATTAAAGATGAAGAATATGGAATTTCACATACTCTAGGTATTTGTAGAAAGTACCGTATACGTATAAATTTTGGAAATGTGTTTGACATGATTAATTGTTGTATGAATATATTATATATGGATAAAATACTTGTTTGGCAAAAGGACTCGCCCTAATACTTATTTTTCTAATATACACTATGTATGTTGAAATAGTGTATTCTAGAAAGTACGGTATACGTATAAATTTTGGAGATGTGTTTGCCATGATTATTTGCTGTATGAGCATATTATATATGCGTAAATTACTTGTTTGACGAAAGGACTCGCCCTAATACTTGTTTTGCTAATATACACTATGTATGTTGAAATAGTGTATTCTAAGTGTTTGTGAAAATGCTTGTGAGAGTAAGTGCTTGGGTGATAGTGCCTTAGGTAGGTGTTGAGATGGGACTCTCAATTACCTTAGAGACGTGTATGATTCCTCCATGATTGGTTGTTTACTTTAACTGCTTACTTATGAAATATATGTGTTTGTATTTCCTGTTTACATAGTGCTTTATAACATGCTTTATGACATGCTTGTTATCATGCTTGAATTACTTTGTTCATCATGCTTTACTCTACATGCTCTAAATAAGAATTGATTGAGTTTGGGACTATGATTGTAGTCCAGACAATCGGTACTAGACTTGAGATCGTGGTTGAGATTCATTTCGCCACGTAGGATGTGTTTGACGAACCCGAGTCATACTTCAGTTGGCGACAGTGGTTAGGCCACGCGAAGTGCTTATGCACTTCATGTCGTTCAGTTGATTGTGCGCTCGAGCTAGTCAGGCTCGTCAAGTAACCCGATATGTCTAATGTATGTTCACCATGTTTGGACGCTACTGCTTGAACCTAGGGCACCAAACTTACAAGTGAAATCCCGTTAACTATGGTACCTCGATCCGCTAAGACTCATGAGCCGGGCATGTGGTATGGGACACCGTGGTCGAGCTGTCGGCCTACGCTGGGGCCACATGCCTCCCCATAGTGACCATCGAGCAACCAGACTCGTGAACCGAATACGGTGGTATGAGACACTGTATTCGAGCTGTCGACACCTACGGCGAGAGTCGAATACGGTGAGACTTGTATTCGTGCTGACGGGCGACGATCCCTCCGTAGTGTCTTCGAGTATACTCTAAGGTCTGTGATTGGTGATGAGCCCTTCGCAGCAGCTAGAGCATGAGTTGAGCCGGGTACGGTGAGACCTGTATTCGAGCTGACGGCCATCGATTGAGCAGAGTACGGTGAGACCTGTATTCAAGCTGATGACCAGCAATTGAGCCACATACGGTGAGATCTATATTCGTACTGACGGGTGACGAGCCCTTTGTGATGCCTTCGCGATGCCTCTCAAACCATAATATCATATGATATTAACTAGGAGTGACGACCCTAGACAGGATCCTTGTTTGGGAATGATACAAGGGAGGTACCTTAGTTTCCCAATCCTACTGTTTGAAATGGACTAATAATAACTCGGTAATCATGCTCATCATCGCATTGCATGTTCTTGAAAGATGTGGAGCACTGAGGGATGAGAGCATGTCGCGAACGTAAGATGGTTCACACGAGGGTGTGTGTGGTGAGAGCATACATCATGACTGCATTCATACTCGCATTAATAAGAGTAGTTAGGAGTGTTAGATTTTACTGCTTTATCATTACTGCTTGACTGAATTGATAACATGTTAACCTATGCTTTATTGTTCCACCGAGTTAGCTACTCACTCCCACGTTACGGGACGGTATTGTACACACCAACCAGACTCTGTCTTAGGCACAGATGAGATGACAACTCAGGAAGCTGAGCTGGACTATGACGAGGACCAGGACGAGTTCTCATTTATGCAGTATTCTGGTGGCTTCGACTAGACTGCCTGGATCGACGGGACTTACAGGGCTCACTTCCTTAGTTGTACTTTTGGTATTTTGTTCATAAAACAGATATATGTATATGGTGACTCAGATGGGTTCATACTCTGGAGATTGAGATGGTTTTGTTTCTTTTACATACATATATATACAGTTTCAGTCTTCCGCTTGCCTTTATACAATTGATCTGGAGTATGAATTACTGTTTTGGTATAATCTCACTCATGTTTATTGCTCTAACACAGATAACATTTAATCATCATTATCTATGTTGCATAAGTGATGTTTTGGAACTCGAGAGTTGAGTTGCTACTCGACCCTTGAATTTCATGGAGTTACAGAGAGAGAGTGATGGATGTGAGTGATGGGTGAGGTGATGGTGTACTTGAAATGTATGGGTGTGTAAGAGAGAGGGTGAGAAAGAGTTGACTTGGTGGTTGCTTGACTTGGAAAGAAAGAAAGCATTGATTGATTGATTGATTGATTTGAGTGATTAATTGATGGGACATGTTGTAGAGATTCTCTTGGGATTCCAAACGCGCGGTGTTTCTTCGAAATAAACACCGGCCCACATCTTCTGGTCAGAGTATCGGATCAGTGCGTAAGACGCGGCGTTGGAACCGCAGCGACAATGTGGTCGCAATGGTACAAGTCTCGGATTAAGCTGACTCAAATCTATAAGATATGACTTAGGGTCGCGCGCAAACATCGATTATCGGTCGCAGGTTGCCGGAATTCGTCGGGAAGGATCACTGGAGTCGATGGAATAGTATGGACTAAGATACGGGTCTTACAGCTCTCCCCATCTAATAAAAATTTCATCCTCGAAATTTAAATTATAACATAACCAATATAGAGCTTACCAAGGGAGGAAAACCACACCACTGTATATATAATCAGAACACAACATACCAACATAATCAAATATCTAAGGGATGGGGATAACGCCCACAAATCTTAAGCTCTAACTCCTAGGACGCCTCGTTCATGAACAATCTAGGAAGACGGTGTAGGGGCCAAGTCACACGAATTGTCGACGACTCCTTCTGATGTCTGAGGATCCTGTTGCTGCTGCTGAGGACGGGGACACTCGCTCTTACGATGTCCTAGCCCACCGCACCCAAAGCAAGCACCAGAGAATGGTCTGGGTGGCAGGGGCTGCTGAGGGTGGGGGCACTCCCAGATACGGTACCCCGTCACACCACATCTGAAGCATGCACTAGAGGACTGACGTTTAGGTGGTGTAAATGCTAGGAAGGACGAACGGTTCTTATGCCTCTGTGGTCGTCGACATCGCTGCACCTGGGAGCTACCGGAGGGGGCCTTCCTCTTCCGGTCTCCTCTCTGAAGAATGGCGGTCATTGCTTGCAACATCTATAGTAGTTGGTCCGCACTTACGGACATGGTCAGTGATACGGTAGACTCGGATGGGGGTGCAGAAGTCTCAGGTGGGGGAATAGGAATCTCAGGCGAGGAAACGAAAGTCGTTCGGGTCAGTCTCTTAGGTGTCATGTCCTACAGGAAGGAACAAGGACCTATCATCCTTGGGAACTCTCGAAAGCACACATGATAGGGAGCCATATTAGGGAGTTTCTAAGTTATTCGAACTCGGGGGTCTAACCATTCTAAGTTCTCAACAATCATAGAGTGAAGGGTAGCTATCAGCAGATATGTGATGTTATCCTCAGGTATTCCCAAGTTATGCTCTGATACTAACTTCTGTCACGCCCCAAACTAGGAGAACAGGCTCACAAAATTTCCGATCACGGAATACGGCGCCGACAGCCTCCGTAGTGCCCCATTCTCAGATTTCGACACTCACATGCCAGATTCCGATCCTGGGATCCAACACGGAGGATTTTCGGTATGATTTTTTTTTTTTTTGTAATGGAGCATAACCACAAGTATACCCAAATCATAAAGGCAACATCATCATCACATATCCACTAATATGATCATTTGAATACAATGCTGAAAGGGAAATACATATATCGAAATCAAAGCTCCAGAGGACAGCTACATGCTCTAAGCTCAACGCTGCTGCAACCTAACGCCACCTGCATGCATCTATCATGCATAAGCTTACAAAAGCTTAGAGGGTGTTGAAAGTGTGTGCACAAGATAAGTGAGAAGTATACCATAAAGCCCATAAATCATACATCATCGGAATAAGTGCAAATACTAACAAGATCATGAATCATATGATATCAGAGTAAGCGAAAATATACTGGTAAGTCCATGAGTGTTATTAGCTGTACCAAGGCTATGCGATACAAAACATAATAAGACAATAATAGATGTTGAGAATGCAATGCAATATGCAAATCCTGACGAACCACGAACACCATCAACCTCATCTAGGCCATATAAGTGTAAAAACATAATAACCCAAAATGCTAAGTACTGCGGATGCAATGTAATATGCGGTGTGAATGAAATGACTATGCTGGAATGTGAAGTCGGGATGATAGTATGAAGTATCACAGGCTATGGGGTCCATCACAAGGGACTTCTATTCAAACCAGTCCCATACCTAAATTTGGATAGTCAGACACAATATAGTAAACTCCTGATCTCAGGTTAGTCACGCGCCCAACCGAAATCCTGGTCATGCGATGGTACACGTAACAAATAGTTATGCACCACCAGCCCTAGTAGATAGTGAATGAATAAATGAATGGATATGCAATTCCTACTCAAAACGTCCACATATCAGTACGGTTGCTCTCTAGGAAAATCACCGGGGTCAATTACACTCCACTCCGACTGCCTCCTCCCTAGCTGTACAGCCCAGTGAGTGGAAGAGACCTCACTATCCGCCAAGCCAACAGTCTGTCAATACTTACCCGGCTCGTCGATAGCGGACCCATTTACCAGCTGGTCATACTTAGCCTAGCTTATAGCCCCCTCACTCGGGCGGATAAGGTCACACCCCCTCCCAACCGACCACGACACAGTGGGAGAAGCGGCCTACTGGTATTCGGCACTCGGGCGCTCATGTTCCACTCGGTCGCTCATGTTCCACTCAGTCTAGACATTGGGGCTACTCCTGGCGTTGGAGGTTCTGGGATTTTCACCCAATGACATCCTAAGTGCCCATAATGATAGAACCAAATATTTCTGGTGTCCCATTTAGCCATCCACGATGTGTCTGTGGAGGCCACGACCCTGATGTCGTTAAGGCGTACAATGATCAAGTCACATATATGCGAGATGCATGAGTCACACTATCTAGTCATGCAGCAATCCTGTGCATACAGCGTGATAATGTGGGCACTCCATCTCATAAGGAGTCCCATAAATAGTTTGCGCAATGGCGTATGCAATGATCAGTCACTACTCATGTCAAGCATACATATGATGCGTATGGCATGAGTCATGAAATTATACTAAGCATGTTATAAAGTAATGAAGTATCCTTACAATGCAGATGGGCCTAAATGGCCTATACTCAATAAGTATGGGCCTATCAATGGACCCTAAGGAGAGTGATAATGCGGACATTTAACCAACATTATTCTTACAATGTGGACGTAAAACCAACATTGCTCCCAAGGCATGGCCCGCCATAAATGTCATTACATAACCCATGGTGGAATCACATTACAACGGGCCTTATGTACATCCCATTGGGCTTCGACCCATGGGCCTCCAATACATCAAATGGGCCTCATAAATATCAAGGTGGGCCTCAACAACAGGCCCCAAATACATCAAGGTGGGCCTCCTCAAATGGGCCTTAACCCATGGGCCCTAAATACATGACAGGTGGGCCCCGTACTTGGGCCTCAAATGCGGAATAGGTGGGCCCCGCTCATAGGTCAAAGATACATCCTGATGAGTCACATGTGTATCAAAGTGGGCCCCTCGATTGGGCCACAAAAATACATCGAAGTGGGCCTGACGGATGGGCCACATAGAACATCAAGGTGGGCCTCACAGATAGCCACAAAACACATCAAAGGTGGGCCTCATGGATGGGCCATTAACACATCAAAGTGGTCTTCAACAATGGGCCTCATGCACATCAAGGTGGACCATACAGATGGTCATATCACGGAGTGGCCCATCGTGATGTGTTTGAGATCCAACCAATTCATAAGTTAACATAGAGCTAGATGAAGTGAAAATAAAATATAAGCTTAATTGGAAGCTGCTGTGGCTCCTACGAAGTTTGAATGGTGGAGGTCACTGTCCACATTATTTCCAATGGTGGGGTCCACTTGAACCTTTGATCTGACTCATTCTTAGTCTCAAGCCATAAAATGATCTTCCAAAATAGATAGACGGTATGGATGCAACATATGCATCATGGTGGACCCCATATAGATGGACAACATAAATAAAGCACACACGTGTTGGGGGGTTTCCACCATCCGCTTGGACGGTGTGAAGAAAAACATACATCATAGTGGGCTCCATCGTCCGCCTGGACGGTGGGAGACAGACACATACATCACTGTGGCTCCCATGTGGGGCCCACCATTATGTTTATATGCAATCCAACCCGTTAATAAGGTTACACAGACCCTGACTGAATAGGAAAAACAAATTTCATAATCATCCAAAACTTCTGTCGCCCAGAAAAGGGTTTTAAAGGTAGCCATTCAATCTCACTATTTCCTATGATATGGGCCACCTGAACCTCAGATACAGCTGATTTTTGGCGTGGCCTGCTGCCCTAAGGGGCCCACCCAAATGCACGGTGTTGATGTGTAACACACATCATGGTGGGGCCCACGGTGGGACCCATGGTCCCTGCCTCCAGTGTCCACGACACAGGACGCTACCGGGCGCCCTTTGTCAACGGCAGCAGCAGTGGCTGCTGCTGTTTATATATATATATATATATATATATATATATATATATATATATATATATATATTTGAAAACCAGAAATTCTGAGGTTTTTCATGTGTGCGGCGGCCTGCATCAAGTGAATCCACCCCAGCCACTGACTCCCATGGCTCAAGACAAGCCAAACAAGCCCAATATCCATTATGTTTTGGCATATAAAACCATCAGGTGGCTTTTCAACGGTAAACATCATAGGTTGTTATGCTATGGACCACCGAAAATTCGGATCAGCTTCATTTTTTGGCTCAACGCCTAAAATGTTTGGGAGAATAGAATGGACGGCATGGATTAAACTCATTCATCAAGGTGGGGCCTATATAAGTGGCCCACCAAAAAGCTTTAAAAATCTTTTTTTTTTTTTGCTTGTCAGTACACCCACTGACTGATCACACTTCACTTTGACGTCCAGCGTCCAAGGACGCTGGACGGTTTTGGATACCACAAATTAAGGTGGGCCCCACCTTAAGACGTGTTGTCTAGGTGGACCACCATAGGCCCGGATGGTGTGGATAAGACTTACACCAAGGTGGGGTCCATCCGAGTGGGACACACGGCCACATCATCTCACACACAAAAATATATGAAAAAGAGAGGGGAAGAGAGAGAGGAAGAGAGTGGGACACGTGAGATGGAGGGCTCCGCCACTATGAGCCCTCCCTTGCAAGTACTCAAACATTAAGTGGGTCCCATTAAACGTGGGCCCATTAAATCGAAAATCAATGGTGGAGAACCTTTCTCCACCAAAGGTATGGTTTAGATGACCCTATCCATACAAGGAAAATAAACATCATGATGGGGTCCATGGTGAATGGCCCCATCATGTGATGATCATGAGGATCAAGGTGGGCCATCGGCCACACGTGGGGCCCAAAGTGAGATCTATACCATCAATCGATAGGCCTCACTTGACCCTTCGTCTAAAAATGAAATCTAAGCCTATAGAAGCACCCACCATTCGATCTTCTCGGTTCGTTGGAACGCCGGTCTCCTTGTGCTTCACTTTGATGGAGAGGATGAGAAATAAAGGGCTAGGATGATGGATTTTTTTGGGATGGAAAGTGGACCACACACATGCACTTGCTCTCTTGGAAACCATGGACGTCCACTCCTCTCTCTTTACTTGGAATTGTTGCTTGGAAAATGTGAAAGGAAATGAGAGGGAGAGATGGGATGTAAGGAGAGAGAGTGATAGATGTGAGTGATGGGTGAGGTGATGGTGTACTTGACATGTATGGGTGTGTAAGAGAGAGGATGAGAAAGAGTTGACTTGGTGGTTGCTTGACTTGGGAAGAAAGAAAGCATTGATTGATTGATTGATTGATTTGAGTGATTGATTGATGGGACATGTTGTAGAGATTCTCTTGGGATTGCAAATGCGGGGTGTTTCTTCGAAATAAACACCGCCCGCATCTTCTGGTCAGGGTATCGGATCGGTGCATAAGACGTGGCGTCGAAACCGCGGCGACGGTGCGGTCGCAATGGTACAAGTCTCAGATTAAGCCAACTCAAATCTACAAGATACGACTTAGGGTCGTGCGCAAATATCGATTATCGGTTGCAGGTTGCCGAAATTTGGCGGAAAGGATCGTGGGAGTCGATGGAATAGTACGGACTAGGATACGGGTCTTACAGATCTACATGCACTAACTTATTTATTGAGTTTGTAGATCTGATGAAATCCAAGTTTGAAATGAGTAAGGTTGGCGAATTAAACTACTTTTTTGGATTATAAGTAACTTGAAGATGGTATATTCATCTCACAAACCAAATATGCCTTGAACCTTGTAAAATGGTTTGGGTTTGAGAATGGAAAGAATTTTGAAACTCCAATGAGTACAACTCTTAATCTCTCAAAGGATGAATCAGGTAAAAGTGTAAACTCTTGTCTATATCGAAGTATGATTGGTAGTCTTCTATACTTAACTGCTAGTAGACCTGATATTGTTTTTAATGTTAAAATATATGCTAGATATCAATCTAATCCTAAGGAATCACATCTTATTGGTATTAAACAGATAATCAGATATGCCACAAGTTCTGCTAACTTAGGACTTTGGTATCTGCATGATACATCCATAAAAATTGCCAGGTATACTGATGCAGACTAGGCAGGAAATATTGACGATAGAAAATCTACCAGTGGTGGTTGTTTCTATGTAGGGAACTGTTTAGTTTCGTGGCTCAGTAAGAAACAAAATTTTGTATGTCACTCTACAGATGAAGTTGAATATATTACAGCTGGAAATGCTTGCACTTAGCTTATTTGGATGAAAAGAATGTTAGCCGATTATAGTATTGCGCAAGATACAATGACACTATACTGTGATAATTCGAGCGCAATTAATATTTCAAAAAATACAATCCAATATTCTCGTACAAAGCATATCGATATTCGATACCATTATATTTGACAATTAATTGAAGACAAGAGTATCATGCTTGAATATATTCAAACTGAGAAGCAGCTTGCAGACATACTAACCAAACGGCTCGACAGAAATAGATTTTCCAACTTAAAGCGTGATATTAGTTTGTGTATTATTAATTAATTATCTTTCTTATACATTTATTTTTATTATATGTTTATATTGTTTAAATACATATCTTGATTATAAATAAAATAATAATAATAATAATAATAATAACAAAAATCAAATTTTTTGAGGCATCTTCGACTAGTCGTGTACACACTCGACCGGCCGAACCTTCGACCAGTCGAGTGCATTCTTGACGGGCCGAGGACTATGCGATTTCACTCTAAAAAGGGAAAAAACACATTTTTCAATTCATTTTCCACCTTCTTCCTCGACTAGCCGATGCCTCTCTTGACCACTCCAACTTCCAATCTTGGTTGTGAGTGTTTATTTTTCAATTTCCTTCAAGTTTTGAGTACATCTTTGCGAGTTAATCTAATATTTGGGCTGTATTTGTGATTTTAAACCCTCTTTGTAGTGGGTTTTTAGTTCAAATCTAATCTAGCTTCAATCCACTCCCTCTCTTTGGTTTCTTTATTGTGTTATACTTAATGGAGCATCGTTCAAAGAGAACGACAACACGAAAGAGCCGCGGTAGCTTTTCTTTTAGATCCACTCCAGTAGGTGTAAGAACCCTATGGGCTACTAATGAGGATTCGGAGCACGTCAAGGATTTTCGCACTAGAGACATAATCATAAAGAGATCAGTCAATATTGATCACATAGCGCCCTTTGGTCTTGTTCCAATTTTGACCGAAATCGGTTGGGAGCCCATCTTTGATTGGGGTGGAACGGTTTACTGTTCCATAGCACAAGGAACGTACGCTTCCATTTATGACGTGCCTCTTGAGGATCTTACATTCACGATTAAATTCGTGGAAGGGCCTTCACAGTAAATCGATATACTATTTTGGCATTGACTGAGACTGCTGTTGCAGAAGATGCAATTCCTTGCAAATCTGACTGATAAAATTACTAATTTTGAGCGACAAGTAATTACACGTAAATTGTGTAACTTTAATGCCAAATGGAAATCAGGTAATGGCCTTCTAGTTAAACAAATGTTTCCCAAATATCGTGTTCTTCATAGGATTTTCACTTCCAATGTCTATCCTAAGTCAGGGAATAAGTCTGAACTTACTCCTTTTATGACTCGAGTTCTTCATTCTGTAGTGTCTGGTATTCAAGTCTGTCTTCCTTCGTTAATATGTTACATCATTATTCAGTTTCGTTTACATCCTAGTCATGGATCGATTCCATTTGCTTATCTCATGACTTGCATTGCTTTACATTGTAATGTCACCATTCCTACGTCTAAGGCACCAGAATTTGCACTACCATTTAACAATACCAACTTGAATAAGATGAATCTGAAGCCTCTTCCTTGCCACCGAAGAAGAGGAGGGAGCACAGGCTCCTACTGATACTACTATGGAAGATATTTTTGCTGAGCTAGATGAGTCTGATGATCCAAAAGATCCAGACTATATACCTTCTCAAGTAGATGGTCATCTTAAATCTTTAGAGGAGAAGGTTGAGGCACTGCGGGTCTCACAGGACAATGTGGTTCAAATCCAAAAATCTACAATGAAATACATGAATAAGTACTTCCATCGGATCAACCAGAGTTTAAATAAGCTTGATCGTTCTATGTCTGCTCCTTCATCATCTGGATCTGATTGAGTTCATTTCTTTTTTAAGAACTTGTGTTTCAGTGATGTAAAACTTAAACTTTACTTGTTTTCTTAGATGATTTCTTAACACTCTCTCTTAACCTCTTTAATGTTATTTCCCTAACATTTAAACTTTTATATGCTGATTTTTTCCTCTCCTTATTACATATGCTTACTTATTCTTCTATCGAGTTTAATTACTGATACTTTACTTGCCTATCTATCTTATTTGATTGTTATCTACTTCTTCCTTTGTCAACTTGTGACAAAAAGGGGGAGACTTAGTTAATATTTGGAATGCATAATATTACTTGTATATGGAGAATGAGAATGATGGGCATGAATAATGATGGGCTTGATTGCATATTAATTATATATGGAGAATGGGAATGATGGGCATGAATGTAAATGCATGAACACTTAATTAGGCTATATATGCTATGGAATGTGTTTTATGTTATGAATGATATAGGGGAAGTACTAATTGAGGGGGAGTGGAAAATATTTTAAAATCTTCAACAATCTTCTATAACATGAGTACAAGAGTACAAGGCTTCATTCTTATAATTATAATATTATGTGTTTTGTCACGAAATTGACAAAGGGGAAGATTGTAAGTGCTATAATGTTTAAAGAACACTTTGTTTGTAATATTTCATTTACTCAAAACATATTATCAAGTGATCTTCAGGTATGGTTAAAGATCAAGGTTCAAGCCAAGCCCAAGTTCTAGTAGAAGATTAAGCTTAAAAGACAAAGTTAAGATCAAATGATGTTCTAGTAGAAGATCAAGCTCCATAAAGAAGTTCAAGTCTTTAATCTACTTCAAGATAAAGAAGTTCAATCATTTCAGTTATTATAAACCTTAGAAAGACCTTAGGTTTAGTTACTTTCAAAAACTATTTAAAATCAGGTTTTTATGCTTGTGTCTGGTTAAGTTTTGACCGACCTAAGGTTTGGCTCGACTAGCCTAAGCTTTACTCAGCCAGTCCTAGAACAAACCGAAGCAAAATAGAAAGTATGTTGTATTTTCAGCCAGTCGAGTGGCCTGCTTGACCAGTCGAAGGGCAATCTTGGACCAACCCTAGCTTTCTCAGCTCGAACTCCAACAACTGAATTAATTCAGATTTTGGCATCTTGGCCAGTCGAAGACCACCTTCGACCAGTCGAAGCCCACCCTCGACCAGTCGAACAGGGCCTTCGACTAGTCGAAGATTTGTTATATCTTATCTCGCTCAAATCTGAAAATCTGTTGGAACAGAATCCGATGCTTGGGCCAGTCAAAGAACCAACTTCTTTGCCTATAAATTGAGGTTCTCTCTCAATCCAAAAATTCATTCAAGACTATTCAAATCCTTCTGCTAGTGAGAGAGAAGCTCCATTTATATTCAAGTTATTGAACGGTATTTATAAATTACCTTTTTATAGCTTTTTTTTTAATTCCTTAATCTCATATACTCTATCATTCTAATTCTAAAAGGACCCTGGACCTTTTCTATCGAACTGAACATTGAACATTCGACATTCGAGAAAAGTAGTTCTTTGGCTACAACTTCTTCTACGATGAAGATAAGTATACATTTGGTTATTTTTTGTATTTGGTTTTTCCAATATAGCCAAAAAATCTCAGTGTTGGTTGATAAGCTAGAAAATCTCTGTGAGGGTTTTTGTTTGTGATAGCCCGGTAAAATAACAACTATATCGTTGACTTCATTGGCCCAAACCCAACAATCTACAATAAAGTACATGAAAAAGTACTTCCATCATATCAACCGAAGTTTGCGGTTTAATGATCCTTTAATGCCTGCACCATCTTCTTCTGGGTCGGACTGAGCTTGATTAGTTTTCTTCTTCTTTACTTATGATGGTTTTGTACTAAACTAACTCTATGGTTTGGTTAAATACTTTGGATAATTTTGATATTTTGGATGATGTATTTGATGACATTTGGATTTTTTTTTATCATATCTTTTAGATATTTCATGTGATCTCCCTTTTTTTTATTTTGTTTTTTTGTTTTGTTTTTTTTTTTTTTTTTTTTTTTTTTTGAGTTAGCTTGTTAGTACACAACTTTGTCAGTACACACACTCCATTAGCCACCCCCGCTAGGGATCGATACCAAGACCTCAAGTGTTGAAACGAGGTATCTCCACTCACTCTGCCAATTGAGTTATGGACCTGGGTGTATTTCATGTGATCTCCCTGATTTACTAATTCTTTATTTTGCTATTCATGTTATTCTTCATTTATCAACTTGCGACAAAAGGAGGGAGAGTTCTATATATATATATATATATATATATATATATATATATATATATATATTTGTGTTTGGAATGAATACTTTGAATGCATGTTAGTATGAAATAATGAATTGTATATACTAATGGATAAAAAATGCTAGTAAAATGCTAGAATGTTATATATGTATTTCTTAGAGGGAGTGTCAGTTGAGCATCATTAGTTGTGAGCTACGAAGATTATAAGGCAGCTTCAAGATTATTAAAGATGTGTATGGTTGATCTGTGTATGGCTGATCTTATTAATGAATGAGTATTTATGTAATGTTTTGTCACGAAATTGACAAATGGGGAGATTGTAAGTGCTATGATGTTGAGCACACATAGATTGTCAAATTTTGTATGACAAAAGCACTTCAAGGTAGAACCTGAAGATCAACTCAAGATCGGTGAAAACCTAGGCATCCATCGGATTGAATGTTAGGTCCTGTCAACACGCCCCTTAGAACGGTTTCCTTAAGGACTTACTATAATTGGGAACACGGAATGGCGGAACTATAGATGAGCGAAGTATTCGCGGTTTGAATCAAACTCTAAATCATAGTAGATATCAATGGACTCAATGCTTTACCGAGAAGAAGACCGAGCAAGGTTGGGATATGATAAATGAACCATTTGTACAGGCCAGGCAGAGGATCTATGTATCAGGCTCAGACCCATTACAACCATCCTTCGGTGTTAACCAGCCCCTGAAAACCAAGAGTTTATTACCTCACCCCTTCGGAATCCCTAACAATTCCTAAGGTAGTTGATAAACTTAGAAACTATGCTTAAAATCATGGAGGATAAGGCGCCCACCTAATTGTCCCTAAGTCACAATCTTAATATAACATAGGGGTTTAGGCCCAAGAAAGTTTTCTAATGGGCACTAGATAGTTAGGAACTTAGGCCCCAAATCACAACCCATTCTGGCATACAGTAGGTGCAACAGAAGTGTGGTGGGCTCATGACCCACTAGCCCAGGATCAAAGGAAATTGATCCAGGTTATACATAAGGTTAGATCACTAAATAGGATCTGAATTGTCCCTAGAACGTTAGTAATACACTCATTAAAGGGAAGGAGATAGGATTTAAACACTAGGCCAAGTCATATATGTAGATTAGATCACTAAAGAATAGGCCCAACAACAGGTACGAGCTTAATTACAATAGGTAAGGTCAGTGTATACACAAATGTGTTCTTTGACAATGAACCTAATAGAAGCCTTAGCCAATTTCAGGGACGAAATTATTTTTAAGGGGGGTAGATTGTAACGCCCTGGATTTTTGCTAGTTAGGAATTGGATGTCCTTGGGCAGTACCTTTGATTTATTGACTTGAGTGCATATCCGTGTGTATATTTGTACGTGTTTAGGACCAAAATGAGTGACCTTGGATCCACAAAAACTGCCCGATTGAGTGAAATTTGAGAATTTTGAAGAATATGGATAGTAAGTTTCGGTTGCACCGAGCAAACTGGGGCAATTGGGGCAGCTCTGCTCGGTTGCATTGAGTAAACCTCAAGCAACCGAGCAAATCTGGATAGCAAGGTTCGGTTGACTCGGTTTCATTGAGTAACTCTATTCGGCAATATTCTGCACGTTCGGATTTTGACAGTTTCAGTGTATTGACTTCAAAAAGTCATATCTATTTTTCTATAACTCCGATTGAGGTGATTCGAAAACCAGATTAAAGCTTGATGAGTTTAGTTTCATAGAAAAAAATCCTAAAGGAGGCTAAATTTAGAACTTTTTGAAAACTGTACCAAAATCATTACTTTTAGGCAGCTGATTCTCTTAGAAATTTTAGAATTTTTTTATACCTCGAAATGTAATGAATTTTGGTAGAGATAAAGTAGACTTGATGATGAACTACTAAAAAAATAATTAAAATAATCTAATAATTAAAAGTACCAAAATTATTGTATGAAATAGACCTATTGAAACTGAAAATTTCTGCAAGTACACGTTGTCCATGAACCGCGCATATCATTTTAATCTTTAAGTTTTTGTATTTGAAGTCTTCTTAGGAATTGTTTCTAATCATACTAGGAATCATCTTATTTAATTGAATTAATATTTTCTATTTTTTGGGTATATTTTACTAATTCGGATAACTTTGATTATAGTTGAATTATGGTCCTTGATTAGAGCGATTAGAGCCGAATCACCATTTTCGCTAATTGCAAACATGTCACACTATGAATTTAGCTAATCCAAACCCCATTCATCTTGTATGAGAAATCTCGTTGCCCAATCCATCCTGAAAATGGCCTGATTATCCAAATAAGTTCTAGACCGCTCATTAGTGGGCCACTATACTTAAAACTATAGAATAATGACCGTCTTACCGGGCTTGACGTCCATCGTGGATGTTGATCCGAGATAGTGTCTAGAATCGCTCAACTTGGGTCGAAGGCCGGGTGCATGGGATGTGCAAATGCCTTAGGCAGAAACTTAAAATTTAAGTGAATTGAACTCTCTGCTCTTTTACAAAGTTGTGAATTTTTGACCATTGGGTTTCAACGAAAATTGATGTATGAGTTAAGGATATTTCCCGACATATATCCGTATAGTCGCGGCACCGATCGATCATCGATGACTGTCCATCGCAAGTGGGGCCCTCACGGCTAATCGAAGTGTCTGATTTCCACCCGGTTGTGTCCGAACATATATCCTATACTGAGGTACCTTTCCCCTGATATGGATGAGCCAATGGGCCCCTGGAAGGACCCTGTAAATTGAAAACAAACCCCTCCAGAGTTAGTATAATGAATAAAGGGCCATAGAGGCCATTTTCATCAATTTTAGCTCTATAAAAGAACCCCATTTGTACTCTCCCTCTCCCCATACAAATTTTTGCAAAGCCAAGGAGAGAAAGAGGAGGAGAAGAAAAGAGGAAGAGAGGGAAGGGAGAAATGACAAAGCCCGGTGTCGGATCATACCTTCCGATCCCCATACTCATCGAATTTTGTAAGATCTATCATCTACGCTCAATTTCACATCTTTTACGGTCGAAACTCGACAATTTTGGGTCAGATTCTTCACCCCTTCGCTAGGTAAGAGGTTTTCTACTTGTCTGTCCATTTATTTCTTTCATTTCTTACATTTTGAGTCATTAAGGTTAGAAACCCCTTTCATTTCCTTCGATTCTCCCAAACCCTAATGTTAGGGTTGAGTGTGTTAGGATTTTGAGTCACAATTATCGATTAAAGTGGTCCATAATCTTGAGGGAGCCGTAATCGAGCCCCCTTTCATTACAGTTTTGGTTGTGCACCAATTACGAGTCCCGATTCGTCAAACCAAATTAATGGATCAATCATATTGAGTTAGTTAAGCCATAATTCATTGTTTAATATTTAATGAGGACTAAATCCATGTCATTAATGATAGTCTTATACTTTAATTTAGGTTTGGAGCGTTTACCCCAAATTCTCGACGCGAGGGCCACATCCAAGTCGAGGATTTTGACTCTAAGGTGAAGATCTACCCCCAAGCTTCTACTTGGCATTTTAGAATAAGTAAATGCATTTATTTTCTATTTGATTGATAACATGCTTGACAAAATGCTTGAATGACATGAAACTCTTAATATTATAAAATTCTTGGATGTTGAATGCTTAGAAACACTAGGATTATTGAATTATGTGTTGCAGTTGATCGAGCTTCGTAAATTATTTGAATATGCAGATAACCCGATCTAGGGAGGCTATCCCAGGCTTATACGGCTGACTGGAGTTGAACATGGATGATTGGCAGTAGTTGGATCTACACGGGATGCTTTGCACCCAATGCAAGTTTGTCCGGGGTCCTCCGTAGTCGATCACATCAGTATAATGCAAGCTCAATCATTCTGTGCTTGGTGATTGTATAATATTTAATAGAATCTTAGATACCACCATTACCATTGATTTAGTTTACTCATAACCATTAGTGCATTATGATCCCCAAAGACTCATGAGCCGAGCATGGTAGTATGGGACACATGTTTGAGTTGTCGACTTATGCTGGGGTGACGAGCCTCCCCATAATGTCCATTGAGCACTGATAGAGGTGATAGTATGTTGTTCGAATGGCCCTCGTCAAATTACCAAGCCAATGGTTCTGTGCCAAAGTACCGTTCGAACGACTGGGCATGAATGAAATTGGGTGACGAGCCCTTTCCTTTGTATTGATTTAATTTTGAGTGACAAGCCCGCACCTCTAAATTAATGGTTTATACTTGGTATTGGATGTCGACCCATACCTTGTTGATGCCATAATTTGGATCAAGGGACACTGGTGAGGAGTCGCCACATGCCACAATGAACCACATGATCTGGATAATGACTCGTGATATCATAGCATTATCCTAGCTTCACCAACCTGCTGTATGAACTGTGACTAACAATCACTTGGCTAATCATGAATATCTTAGGATATGTTGCGTGTTGGGGTATAAAATTTGGTTAAAGGGAGAAGCTTCAAGGATGAAAAATTAGTGAAAGAAATGAAGGATAAAAGTGAAAGGCAGGTGAGTTACGCGAGATCTAAGTTGCGCGGGTCACGCAACTCGTCTATAGTTGTATTGGGCCATGCAACTCTCACCAGAGAAATAATGGATTAGGAATGCAAAGTGGGGTCCACGGCACAGGAATCAAGGGCTCACATGTGCAGGAGCATATAAATACCCCCTTACCCCATCATTTGAGGCATCGGATGTTAAGAAGACCAGTGTCTCTGACAGGTATTAGAGACAGAGAGAAGGAGATGGAGTGTGGAGTGTTGATGGAGCGGGCCGCGCTACTCCTAGCGAGTTGCACTGGCCCACGCAACTCCTCGGCCGGTGCAATTCCCATGAGTTGCGCGGATACTTTTTGAGGAAGCTGCTATGTTGAAATTTTCTAGATCCTCAGGCTATTCTAAATGTATCAAAGGGATTCAAGCACTCTTTTATCATGCCAATAAGGGATAGAATGCATAGGAAGCTCTCACAACTCATCTCCCCTGGAGGTATGATCAATATGAGCCAAAATACTGCCGAAATTCATATTTCGAATTTACTTAGCTTTGTATTGCTAGCATTTCTAAGGGATTCTATCTTGGAATCAAAGGACTAAAAGGATGTAAATGAACTCAGAATGAATAAAATTGATGCTCATTCTCTTAGTTCCATCTTTTGTTAATATTAAGTGAGATATTCCCCAAATCAAATGCTTTTCATTTCTGGTCGAAACAAAATGGTGACTCTGCTGCGGATCTTTTATCTTGCTTAGTATTGACTTAAGAATGACTTGGAGAATTTCATCATTGTCTGGTGTCCGATAAGGCGCTAAAATGGTGACTCTCAGTGGGAACATCCTTCCTTTCATCTCTGGGATAAAATATGTCTGTGAATAAAAACTAATTAATAATATTGCATATGAGTTTTAGATTTCATGAGATATGGTGATCTTAGAGAGAGACGATTTTCTACTTCATACCGACGGGATTTGTAGTTGAGTATGCCTTTGACCAGCCTCGGGCCCAACAGGAACAACCTGTATTGAGTAGGAAAAACAAATGTCCAGTCATTGTTGGGGTCGTAACAGCCTCCTTTATAGCGCAAGAAAATGAGAACGATTGGATAGTGGTGACGCGCCAGAGATCAAGAGTCACAGCCAAGATGAGCCCATTAATGCCAAGAATTAGGGGACCCGTTACATGAAACGCGACAAAGAAAAACCCTGAACTCGCTCCCCCAGCAATACATCCAGGAAAATCCTCATCTTCGCCCTCGCAACGAGAATTCCCAGCCCTACTTGCTGCAAGTATTCGATTGACTAAAAACCAGAAAGGTAAGTCGCATATGGAGGGTTCGTTAGTTAACGTATCACCTCAAAATCCATCGCCTCGCATTGTATCGTAGTCAGTTGAATCTTATGAAAGCACGAAGGGATCAAACAAAACTCCTTTTCCAGCAAGTCCCGTCACACCGACCTATTCTTGTCCTACCCCGATGACCGCCTCATTAGGAAATAAAGAAGTTGTGGTATGCATGGCCGAAACAAGTAAAGACCCCCCACCCACCACTGAAGACAGATTAGTTGAAATGGCTCAGGCACAAAAAACGCTAATGGATGAGTGCAGGAATATTTGAGAAGCCCTAGCCACCCTCACACATAATGCATCCCAGATAGTATCACCCCCAATGATGGCTACTATGAATGAGCAGGAACAACAGCCAGAAGGTTCTCAACCGCCTAGAGTGGGATCACATAAATCTGTCCCTGTGACAAGAGTCATAACTAAGGAGGAAGTAGGGCAGGTGGTAGCAAAAGCTATTCGAATGGAAAGGGAACGTGACAGTAAAGGAAGGTTCTGGTATCGAACGTCGTATCCAAGGAAAGTAGAAGATGTACCTTTCCCTGCCAATTTCAAACACCCTGAGTTTCAAAATTTTAGTGGAGACGAATCCCCCGATGAACATCTAATGTATTTCATCACGTCTATGGGAAATTTCTCCACTGTTCCCCAATATTGCCTATGGCTATTTGGGTCTTCTTTAATGGGTAAGGTGTTTCGGTGGTATTCCAGCCTGTCTCCGGAATCAATACAGACCTAGGAACAGATGCAGGATGCGTTTATGTCAAATTTCTTTTCGTCAGACCGTGATGTTAGCATTGCAGAATTAGCATCTGTAAGAGAAAGGGAAAATGAGTCTATGGAGAAATTCATTAGCATGTGGAAAACCTTAGGGGTATCATGCCGCCAATTACCTGAAGAGAGGGTGCAAGTAAAAATGTGTCTAAGCTCCATGGACATAGGGATTGCATTTGGACTCACTAGTGCCAACATAAGGACTTTTCAACATTTGGCGACCAAAGCGCATGCGTTGAAGCTGATGACTAAAAAGATGTCAGCCTTCCAAGCTAGAACAGAAAGAAGAGGACTGAACAGGGTAGTAGTAAATGTTATTGATCAGGAGAAAAGGAGAAACACCTTCCGCGACAAGAGGAAAATGAAAGGAAGAGAAGACTCAGACCGGCGAAGGGACTATAAGAACGACAAGCGACCGCGGCCATATGACTCGCACAAAGAGTATTCATTCGAGAAAGAGGATGTGTTGCCAATGATGGAGTAGTTATTGGCTGCCGGAACCATTAGGTTGCCCTCACCAAGATATCCAGAAGAAGCTACAATGACGAAAGAAAAGAATTATTGTCATTATCGTCGCTGTTTGAGGCATTAAACAGAAGATTGCTTCACATTAAAAAATATACTACAAAGAATGATAAGACAAGGAGAAATAGTTTTGAAAAAGGATGATGAACAATGACAGAAGGCAACAACGAATCTGACGTCCGTAAAAGGATCATCAGTAACATTGGCTAGAGAAATTGATTCAGGAGATCTGTCTTCTGTTGACTGCCAAAACAATGAACTGGTGGGACAGTTCATCAGCCGAAAGAAAATTCTGGGGGCATCAGCATTCGAAGATGGCCGATAATAGACAAAACCGAGGTATCGTAGCTTAAATACCCTGATAAAAGAGACGAACGAGGAGAAAGATATGGAATTGCAACATGAAGCATTTTCTATCAACACACTTATATTCGGTTTATCGACAATAAGCCAATCTGAGGAGCGACAGTAATTTTGGTTTCAAAAGGTATGGCCACCATACCTTCAAAACCAAAAGGGGGCATGATAGGTAATAAGAAAAATCATCATACAATGTATTCCCTTTCTATATGAATGAAATCCAGGTTTTCAGGTATGCCAATGATTATCGCCCATGATTATTGCTAAATGACCATTACTGAAGAGTCAATGATTATTGCTAGAGTTGCTGCAAAAGTTGTTATTACTATTATCATGATATTGATACGAGGCCATTTATTATTTAAATTTATCGAAATTAATAACATCGCCAAGCTGATATACCATTTTAACCATAAGATTTTGTTGACTATTATTAGAAAGCGCGATATATTAATTCCGATTCATTATCCCAGCGAGGCTAGTTCATCATTTGCTGCAGTAGAATGAGCTTATAAAGTGAATGCAAGGGTCGCTATAGTAATGACGATTTATCACGCATGACAGCGAGAAAGACGTCGCTATGAAGCCGAATACGCATAAGGCTTATCATTGTTGGCGATGACGATATAGCAAACTATATTGGTATAGTGTCACCTATGGCCTTAAAAAGTCCAGAAAGAGCATCACGTGCACCCATGTGGGTAGTGACCTATGTCATCTGTACGCTTCGGGCAGTGTCACGTGGGCGGCCAGAGATCGCCCCCTCGTGAATGGCTCTGACCTTACAGATGAAGGAAAAGTGAGTCTCTGAAGTAAGATGACTCCCCAGATCCCTGGTTTGATTTCAGTAGTAACGCATGAGGGAAAGTCTCTGAAGCAAGATGACAAGTCTCTAAAGCAAGAGACTCCTCATTGATGGACTGGCGGCCTTGGATTTGGTACCCGACAGTAGCCTTATGCGCCCTGTGAACTCTAGAGAGTTACTGTTGCCAACCCTGTGCGTAAATCCTATTAAGTTCACGACCCCGGTAGCTTCACTGGGCCCCTTTAATGGATCGCGGTTTGTGAACTCCCCGGCTGCGATAAGCCCCATGAACTCTAGAGAGTTATAGCGACCATTCATGTAAGACCAACTCCAACTACTTATGAGTTTAAATTGTGATTGCTCCAACTACTTATGAGGCTAAACTGTGTGTGCTATTGACTGAAACCGGAACTTAGCACCGCCCATACGAGATAACACCATATAGGCAACATTATCTGTTAAAAACAAAAATGCCAATACAAAAAGTAATGCTAACACAAAAATATAATTGAAAGAATTGACTAATTAGGCATGATGTTTATTCATGATGTTCATTCATTCATAGCATTCATCATTCATGATATTCATTCATTCATAGCATTCATGATTCATCAAAGTTCGTTTGCGATATCAAAAGAAAAAGTAACAAATGCGAAAACAAGCCATGATAAATATCAAAAGAAAATTCATGTCCTCTGAAATTCCTAGAGCAAGCATATATCGGAGCAGGTCGTCTCTTAGTTGAACCTCAGCGGTCGCGTTCTCAACTTCAGAGTCAATAATAAGCCTGGCCTGGTTCGGAGTGTCGATTAGCTCTTGCTCCAAGGAAATTATTGTTTCCTCCCCCTTTGAGACCTCCAGTTGTTCCAGATTTGCTATCCACCTATTGATCTTGATATCAGCCTCGAGTTGGCTAGTTCTTGAATTAGTTCGCACTGCTGATCCTCTAAGTCCAAAATTTGCTACTTGAGGTTTGCAATCTTCTCTGTTATAGTCATCGAGCAATGCTTAGTAGCCTTTACTTGTTCCTCTAAGGAATGAAATTCCTTATCATAACTAGAAACAATCGTTATTGCCTTGGAAACTTTCTCTTTAAGCTGCAATAATTCTTGTTGTCGAGCAAGAATTTCAGGTGCGACGACCATGTTTCGGGCATCTCCCAGTTTTCGAAAAGTCCCACAGAAATGGGATAAAGACTCGCGCAGAGGGGATATATTAATCTTGGCAATTCGTGCTGCATTCTCCAGAAAAGACAACATTATCTCCAAATCGGACCATTGGGATGGATCTTTAAAGATGTAGATGGTTACTGATACTGAACTCTGCAATAGGGATAGCGCAGGAGGAGAGATCTTTTCTAGGGATATGATATTCGACATAGTGGCGACAGAATTTGAACTTGCAGAGCCACTAGAGATAGCGTAGACTGTGAAATGAAAATAAAATACATAAGTTAAAGTTGGATTGCAGGTAAATTAGTATAAAGCAAGGAAATAAAGTAAAGTGTACCTGCACCTACCGAAGGTGACGGAGCAAGAATTGCTGCTTCTGCAGATTGCCTCTCTTCTAAGGGAGAAGATGGTCTGGGTAAATCTAGAACCATATTGGCGAAAGACAGCGCTCTGATCTCAGTGCTTGATGCCACGGTAGTTGGAGTCGTGACATCAGCAGACTTTGTTTGGAAAATTATTCCACGAGCTACTCCGTTAGTCTTAGTAGGAAGTTTAAGGGGCTCCCTCACTTTCTTAGCAGAATGCTTACCGAAAGCAGAAGCCGAAAGGGCAGTTTGAATCACTTTTGTGGGAGCCGTCGCCGTCGTCGCGATTCCGATGCCGCGTCTCGAGCATCGAGGCGATACCCAGGCCAGGAGATGTAGGTCCGCATTCAGTTTGAGGAAAATGCCGCGTGTTGCAATCCTGAGAATCCATCACATCAATCCCATCAATCAAGTACACATCACTCACCCATCCCCAAGTACAATCCCCATCCCTAAAGTCAACTCTCCCATCACTCACCCCATCACTCATCCCATCACTCTCTCTTTCAATCCCTCTCTCTCATCTCTCTCTCTTTCATTCTCTCTCTCATTTTCCTCCCAAGTAACTCACGTCCAATGCTCCATGAGAGAGCTAGGTGTGGCCCACCTTCCTACCTACCATCTCTACCATCCAAGTTCAATATCAACCATTGAAGTCTATCCATTGGAGCTTTAGATCGCATCGTGTAACATCCCGGATTTTTGCCAACCTGGAATTAGACGTCCTTAGGCGATGGGTCAATCCTAACACAGGTTTAACTTCCCAAACGCTCAATTAAAGCCTCAAATCCCTTTTCAAACCATTTCCTTCACAAATCCCACCCTTCACTACCTTGTGCTTTCAATTTTTCAAAACACTTTCGCCCTAGACACTATCTTAAACTAGCTAAGTAGTAAAACTTGGATCACTTTATATACAAACTGCAAAGGCCTAAGTACCATCTCAACCAGAAAACAATTAGGATTAAATCCTTTAGAAATTTAACAAAGTTAACTAAGTGCAAAACTCGATTAGCCATGAAATCCGTTGGGATCGCTTTAAATACGATCTGCAAGACCCAAAACTTGCAAAATCAGTGACTCTAGGTTTCCCTAAAGTTTAGAACCAAACTCATTTCCCGTCTGCTCTCGGGAATGAAACGAAACTTCGTATTAGGTCTAGACCGCACATCGGGAGTTCGATTAACACGAAGCTAAAGAACTAGGACCGCCTCACTGGGCTTGACAATCATCTTGAAAATCAGGTCCAGCCGATGTCCCACGGCCATTCGTTTGGATCCGGAGCGAGGGAGTGTGAAAAACACTATTCCCATTCCAAAATAAATATCAGGAATAGTGATCTGGCACCATTCGCTTGCGCATCAGTATTAAGCAACCAGACCGTCAGAATCAGACCAAATTACACCCTCGGATCAGGAAAAATTTCAGGAACATTTACATGTACTTGGAATTTCGAATCGTGGCCCATTGACCGTTGAACTGAAAGTGGTCCGCCATGTGCGATCTGGGAATCCGATCGAGTCGAAAACGTAATCTCACATAGATCCATGTGTGGTGAGCTTAAGTCTGACGTTTGACTCAAGGAGGGCCACCAGAACCTCTCTTTTGAGCTGGAAAAGTGACGAAATACCTATATTAGTAGTAACCCTTGAACAGGAGTCTATTTCGGTGAGTTTTGAGACTATATAAGGACCTTAAACCCTCTCTCATGGCAGCCATACGAATTTGGGATTTGAGAGAGGGAAAAGAGAGAGAAAGTGAGGGAGAAGTGGGAGAATCTCCCTGCCGTCCTTCCCTGCTGCTATCCATGCTCCACTGCATCGTTCTCATCGCTTTCCCGGCTATTCCAGCCCCGTTTATAGGTAAGAAACCCTAACCCTAATCTGATTTGGGGCTTGGGTGGTTGTAGGTTATGAAATAGCTAACCTATTTCGTTCTATAGGTTGCCAAACTGCCGAATACGGAAGCTTAGCAAACCTATCGATTCCGTTGCGATTCTACGACAAAAGGTGCAGACTTTAGGTGTATAGGTTAGGGTTTTCAACGCTTTCAATGTCAGATAATGATAGATTCATGATCTGCATGCAATTGCACATGTACAAAGTGCTTTCCGTTTCCTGTTTCGATTAATGTTGTAGAATATGGAATTTCACATACTCTAGGTATACGTAGAAATACCGTATACGTAATTTTTTTGGAGAAATGTTTGACATGTTTATTTAATGTATAATTATACTATATATGTATAAAATACTAGTTTGGCGAAAGGAATCGCCGTAATACATGTTCACTTGTAAATGCTACGTATGTTGAAATTGTGTATTCTAGAAATACCGTATATGTGTAAGTTTTGGAAATGTAATTGTCATGATTATTTGTTTTATGATTATGGTATACATGGATAAAATACTCGTTTGGCTAAAGGATAACCCTAATACATGTTTTACTAACATACACCATGTATGTTGTAATAGTGTATTCTAAGTGTTTGTGGAAATGACTGAATGAGTATAGAATTCTCATTCGTGCTCGCCATGACTAATTGTCATGGATTCATGATTGATGTATTGGCGATACCCCCTTTGACGAAAGGATTTGCCCTACGTCACGCCACGGCCAATATACACTATATATGCTAAAATGTGTGGCCCAAGTGTTTGTGGAAATGACTGAATGGATATGGAACTTGGATTCCTGCTTGCCATGACTATCCATCGAGGGTGTACGCGTGTTATGATTGGGGCAACTCCCTAGTGAAAGGATTTGGCCTAATGCCTATGTGATCGACATATGTCGTGTATGTTGATGTATGTTTGTTTAAGTGTTTCTTGAAATGTCTGAATGAGTAGTAGTTAGCAAATTGTAAAGTATAAGGGTGTTGAGATACGATTCTCAACCTCTTTTAACTATGTGTATGATCTCCTTTGATAGTTGTGTGATTAGGAATTGAACATGTACAAACGCATGCTTGTGTTGTGATTCATAACATGCTCAACTGCTTTATGATTTTAACTATGTAATGCATATGTTTAAATTTATATTTACGTTGTATGATCCGTCATGGGTGATGGGGGAGCGGAGCAACGAGTGCGTGCAACAGCCCTGGCAGCCCTAAACGGATAATACCAGACCTTGACTGTACGAGTTGAATCTTGATCCATTACTGCTTTGTCTATCTGCAACTGATTGTGTTTGGGGCTATGATTATGGCCCAGGCAATCGGTAACGAGATTGAACTCGTGGCTGAGATTCATTTGCCACGTGGGATGTGTTCGACGAACTCAAGTCGTGCGTTGCCTGTCGGCAGTGGCTAGGCCACACGAAGTTGTTTATGCACTTCATGTCGTGCAGCTCAACGGGCGATCGTGCTAGTCGAGCTCGTCAAGTAACCCGATCTGCCTTATGCATGTTCACCCTGTTTGGACTCTACTGCTTGAACCTAGGGTACCAAACTTACCAGTGAAACCCCCTTTTAACCATGGTACCTCGATCCGCTAAGACGCATGAGCCGGGCATGGTGGTATGGGACACCGTGGTCGAGCTGTCGGCCTACGCTGGGGCCATGTGCCTCCCCGTAGTGACCATTGCGCAACCAACTCGTGAGCCGAATATGGTGGTATGGGACACTGTATTCGAGTTGTCGATACTTACGGCGAGAGCCGAGTACGGTGAGACCTGTACTCGTGCTGACGGGCGACGAGTCCTCCGTAGTATCTTCGAGTATACTCCAAGGGTCTGTGATTGGCGACGAGTCTTTCACAGCAACTAGAGTATGAGTGGAGCCGAGTACGGTGAGACCTGTACTCGAGCTGACGGCTAGTGATTGAGCCGAGTACGGTGAGACCTGTACTCGAGCTGATGGTCAGCAATTGAGCCGCATACGGTGAGATCTGTATCCGTGCTGACGGGTGACGAGCCCTTTGTGATGCCTTCGCTAAGCCTCTCAAACCATAATGTCGTATGAGATTAACTAGGATTGACGACCCTAGAATGGATCATGTTTGGGAATGATACAAGGGAGGTACCTTAGTTTCCCAATACTGCTGTTTGAAATGGACTAATAAAAACTTGGTAATCATGAGCATCATCGCACCGCATGTGCTTTGTAGATGTGGCGCATTGAGGGAGTAAGCATTCGCGAACGTAAGATGATGTCGCTTGAGGGTGGTTTGGCAAGGGCATACAGCATCATGTCATTTCATTCTCGCATTTAATAAGAGTAGTTAAACTTGTTTGATTTGTACTGCTTTATCATTACTGCTTGATTGAATTGATAACATGTTAACCTATGCTTTACTGTTCCACTGAGTTGATCACTCACTCCCACGTTACGGGACGGTGTTGTACACACCAACCAGATTTGTTGAGTTTCAGGTGATGGCGATGTTTGTGAAGCAGAGCCGCACTACTTCTATGATGATAGGAGGAGTTCTCCTATCTGTATCTCTCTGACAGGTCAATGAAGACCTGATAGTGTATTGACGGGGCTATGGTACTTGGGATAAGAGACATTACACTTCCTCACAATTGGTATATTTTAGAACTGCACTTGTATTTATTTAACCTGGTAATGTTATCACACTCTAGAGACTCATCATAGTTTATATATTTTATCTATCTATCACAGTCTTCCGCTTGCAAATTTAACTGTCTCTGGAGTATGATATGCTGTTTTGGCTTAATCTCACTCATGTTCAATGCACGAATATAGTCAACATTCAATCATCATTCATTTTGTTGCATAAGTGATGTTCTGGAACTCGGGAGTTGAGTTTATGCTCGACTCCCGATTTTCAGGGAGTTACACATCGGTGGAAGGAAGAGTTCGAGATCTTGAGGTGGGTGCTTCTCTTTCTCTCTTTCCCTTTCTTTTGTGATGAATGACCCACCAGATGATGCATGTAATATCCTTACCGTCCATCCAGGGGGATTGACCCACCTTGCTGCCCACCATCCAACAGCCACACTACCTGATTTTGGGCTGCCTTGGCTATAGAGAAACACATACTAACTTGCTGTAGATTGTGTGGCCCACTACATGGCCATCACCATGATGTATTCCTTGTGTCCCCACTGTCCCTATGGTGGGACCACTCCAGCCTTAGGCCAGATGGGCCGGGCGCACCGTCCAGCCCTCTTTCCAGCAGTAAGCCTGGACATAGGCGAAACACAAATATCAGTTTGATTTTAAGGTGGGTGGGCCAACTATGTGGACCCCGCCGTGATGTATGTAGTGTATCCACACCGTCCACTCCTTTTCCCTGCTCATTTTAGATGTTGATCTAAAAAATGGAGCCCGGCCGAATCTCTGGCGGGCCATAATGCGGAAACTAGTGGTTTTGGGTGATATTAATTGTTTGGACCCACTATGATGTTTCTACACATGAAACCTATTCGATATGGGACTTGTTAGACCTGTTCTGAGTCCAGGAATTCAACCAACGGAGTGGATTTTCTTGATGTGGTCCCCACCTATGATAAACCGTATGAAATCAAATAAAAATAAAATAATATATATACAGTGGAGGGACTGGACGTCCCTTGCTGCTGACGTCCAGAGTCCAGAGGACGCTGCAGCACCCTGCTGCTGGACGTGGCTTGGGACGGTGGGCCCCACCACAGGCCCCACCATGATGTGTGTTGACCATCTACACTGTGCACTTGATGGGTCCCCTTTTTGTATGGGGTGCACCCAAAAAATTAGCCATAAACGGAACTCAGGTAGCCCATACCACCAAAAGCAGTAGGGGATTGACCGTCTACCATTGAAACCTTATTTGTGTCACAGAAGTTTCGGATCTATATGGAATTTATTTTTCACCTTAATCCATGTCATCCACCCATGTGAGACCCACACGTGAGTATATCCATGTCGTTTATGGCCTGGACGGTGGAGGCCACCTTGATATATATGTTTACATCCAGGTCGTCCGTCCAGGCTTGGATTTGGATGTCTGGACGTTATTCTTTTCAAAAAGGAAGAAAGGTAATATTATATATTATATAATATAATATTCATATTAGGTATATATGGGATGGTGGCCCCACGTGGAAACCACCTTGCTGTATATATATATATATATATATATATATATATATACACACACATGATATATATTATTATATAATATAATATGGTATGGGTCTGGCATGCCAGGTACGGCTCACCATGGTGCGTGTGTTGTATCCCTACCGTCCATCTATGTGTGGACATGGGGCCACTGTGATGTTTGGGTTTTTGTCACACCCGTCCCACCGTCTGATGGATGTGTTGCATCCAGCCGTCCATCCATTTGGCTAGCTTGTCTCAAGCTTGAGACTGGAGGAGACAGATCCAGTTATCAAGTGGACCACACTACAGACAATAGTGGTGTTGAACGTCTGCCATTGGGACCCTATTTTTAGGTCATAGAAGTTTTGGATTAATATGATATTTGTTTCTTGCCCCTGTCCAGGTCTCTGTGACCTTGTGAACTGACCGGATGGAAAATAAACGCTATGGTGGGCCCCTCTAAATTTTAACAGTGGCAATCATTATCACCATTGTTATTTGTGGTATGGTCGAGATGATCTTTTGATCTGATTTATTGTTTGGATAATGCTCTAAAATGATCGCTATAGGTTGGATGAATGGCGCGGCCCAAGCAGTGCAGCCTACTTGTTGTATTTAAGAGGCCTTATATGATGTATTTGAGGCCCATGGGATAGGGCCCATTATGATGAATTGCGGCCCAGATAGAAAGGCCCATTGTGATGTATATTGGGCCCGTGAGTGAGGCCCGATGTGATGTATACAAGGCCCATATGCAGGGCCCACCCATGATGTATATTAGGCCCATGTATAAGGCCCACCTATTACGTATTTGAAGCCCATGAGTTGTAGTCCATTGTGATGTATTCGAGAACCATGGGCAAGGCCTGATGTGATGTGTTTATGGCCCACATGATGAGGCCCATTGAGATGTATTTCCGGCCCATGTGATGTGTGTTAGGCCCATGTGATGCGACCCACTTGATATATGAGATCCTTATGTGAGACCATGGGCCCACTATATGTTTGGCTCTACGTGGGCCACTCCTTGGGAACAATGTTGGTTAAACGTCCACATTTGATGGGCAATGATGGTTAAATGTCCATATGGTGACCTTCCCTTGAGCCTGGTTAGGCCCATTCTCATTATTCTCTAGTGGGCTAACCCAAACGAATGAGCCTCATTAATATTGCTTGGACCACCATCGGTCGTCCATCTATGGACCACGCCTTATGTTGAGATCAATTACCGATTTTCGATTTCGATTATCGGGGTCGAGGCCGATTGCTGATTACCGATTGACGTGACCGATTTGCTGACTCTGATTATCGATCGATCCGATTCTCGTGACCTATTTGCCGATTCTGATTATCGATCGAATCCAATTGTCGTGACCGATTTGTCGATTCTGATTATCAATCGATCCGATCGATGTGACCGATTTGCCGATTCTAGTTATCGATCGATCCCAATTGTCTTGGCCGATTGCCGATTGTCGATTGACGTGACCGATTTGCCGACTATGATTATCGATCGATCCGATTGTCGTGACCGATTTGCTGATCCTGATTATCGATCGACCCAATTGTTGTGACCGATTTTCTGATTCTGATTATCGATCGATCCGATTGTCATGACCGATTTGCCGATTCTGATTATCGATCAATCTCGATTATCTTGGCCGATTGTCGATTAACGTGACCGATTTACCGACTCTGATTATCGATCGATCCAATTATCGGCCGATTTGCCAATTCTGATTATCGATCGATCCGATCGACATGACTGATTTGGCGATTCTAGTTATTGATCGATCCCGATTATCTTGGCCGATTGCCAATTGTCGATTGACGTGACCGATTTTCTGACTTTGATTATCGATCGATCCGATTGTCGTGACCGATTTGCCGATTCTGATTATCGATCGATCCAATTGTTGTGACCGATTTGCCGATTCTGATTATCGATCGATCTAATTGTCGTGACCGATTTGCCGATTCTGATTATCGATCAATCCCGATTGTCTTGGCCGATTGCCGATTAACGTGACCGATTTACCGACTTTGATTATCGATCGATCCGATTGTCGTGACCGATTTGCCGATTCTGATTATCGATCAATCCCGATTGTCTTGGCCGATTGCCGATTGACGTGACCGATTTACCGAATCTGATTATCGATCGATCCGATTGTCGTGACCGATTTGCCGATTCTGATTATCGATTATCATGACCGATTTGCCGATTCTGATTATCGATTGATCCCGATTGTCGTGGCCGATTGCCGGTTCCGATTGACGTGACCGATTTGCCGATTCTGATTATCAATCGATCCCGATTGTCGAGGCTAAGTATCGAGGCCGAGTCTGAGTGTTGATTTCGATTGTCGAGACCTATATGATGTATATGGGACCCATAGTTGAGGCCCATTGGGATACATATTAGGCCCATGATGCATGGCCTATTTGATGTATTCGAGACCCATGTGTAGGGCCCACATGACATGTATTTGAGGCCCATGAGCAAGGCCCACCTATTGTGTATATGTGACCCTTAAGTAAGGCCCATGATGTTTGTATATCAGTCCCTTTGTGAGGCCATGGGTCCACTATATGTTAGGCTCTATGTGGGTCACTCCTTGGGGGTAATGTTGGTTAAATGTCCACATTGTCGAGGTCGAGTGTCGACGCCGATTGTCGGTGCCAGTTATTGATACTGATTATGAGTATGTGACAGCATAGCATCACGATACATGTACATACGCATCATCTGCATGTTTGTTATGAGATGTGACTGACCATTGCATGTGAAATTGGGCATGTTGTATGAGATTCCCTGATAGGCGAAGATTGTCTCACATGAGTACACGGTATGTGCAGGATTGATGCATGACTGGATTGCTTGACTCATGCATCTTGCATTGTGTGTTATGATTACTGTATGCCCTAGCGACATCAGGATCGTAGCCTCCACAGGTATTTCGTGGATGGCCAGATGGGATACCGAAAATCTTGTTCTACATGGGGTGCTATAGATATCCCTGGGTGAAAGTCCCTAAACCCTTATGGTACCAAGAGGTTGCTCCAACATCTAGACCGAGTGGGTGCATGAGCGTCGAGGGCCGATTACCAGGAGGCCGCGTCTCCCACTTGTCGTGGTCGGTTGGAAGGGGTTACGGCCTTACCTGCCCGAGAGGAGGGGGCAATGCTAGGCTGAGTCTAACCAGCTCGAGGAATGGGTCCGCTATCGACGAGCAGGGCCCGATATTAGCAGGCGGATAGTGAGGTCTCTTCCACTCACCTTGTTGCACGTGATGGGGGGGCAATCTGGTTTGGAGTGTAATAGACCCCGGTGATTTCCCAGAGAGGAACCGTATTGATATGTGGACTTATTGAGTACGAGTTGCATACCCACGCATTCATTTCATTCACTATCCACTCGAGTTGGTGGTGCACAACTAATTGTTGTATACCTTCGCATGGCCAGGATTTCGGTTGGGGCGCGCGATTAACCTGAGATCAAGAGTTTACTACATTGAGTATGACTATCCAAATTTAGGTATGAGACTGGTTTGGATAGAAGTCACTTGTGATGGACCCCGTAGCCTGCGATACTACGTACTATCATCCCGACTTCACACTCTAGCTTGGTCATTTCATTCGCATCACATATTACATTGCATCCTTAGCACATTGTATTTGGCTTATTGTCTTTACATTGCATAGCTGATCTACATTGCTTCCTCAGTATTTGATATTGGTTTATTATAATTTTGCATCACATAGCTTGGATAAGGCTGATGGTATTCATGGGCCGATCAACATGTCTTCGCATTACTCTGATTTTGTATGATTTATGAACTTGTCAGTATTTCAGATATTGTATGATTAATGGGCTTGTTAGCATTTTCGCTTATTCTGATTACTCGAGTATTGCTTACTTGACACTTACCTTATGCACACACTTTCATCACCCACTAAGCTTTCTATAAGCTTATGCACGAAAGATGCGTGCAGGTGGCGTTAGGTCGCAGCAGCGCTAAGGCAGGAGCGCAGAGCAGATCACTTTGAGAGCTTTTTGTCTATCATCATTGTATTTCCCTTTATGCTCATTGTACTTGTAAAGTTTTTTATCATAGTGGAAATGTGATTGAGTTTTTGGTTGTTGTTTGTGGGTTATGCCTTTGGTTATGCTTACTACGAATCAAACTGATGTTGAAAATCCTCCTTGTAGCATCCCAGGATCAGAACCTGGTGGATGGGTACTGGGAGCCAAGAATGGGGTTCTACGGAGGCTGTCGGCGCCGGATTTGGTGATCGGGAATTTTGTGAGCCCGGTTTCCGAGTTTGGGGCGTGACAGTAAGAGTCTCTGGAGATGCTACAACGTTGGTCGGGGAATTTGGAGGCGCCGCACGCGGGAGGGGAGAATAGTTGCTGCTAAATGATAAAGTCAAGTCGGCCCCAACTATATCATCATACTCCCCATAGTCCAAAGGTCTTCTTCTCCATCAGTGCCCAGGATGACGTTTTCTTGGGGGATTTCTTCATTGATTTTAGTAACTACGCCAACTCCATCATCTTTGCCTATGTCCACTTCTAACTCCGCTTCTCCTTCTTCTGTTATTTCCTTTTCTTCAGTTTCTCCTTCATCTGCAATCAGCTCACCTTCTTCTTCTGAGTCACTAGAGGATGACCCCCGATTAGTGGAAGCAGAGTTTCCAGAAGAGGATTCTTCGTCTCCCCCTTCAGTAGATGAAGAAGATGATGATGATTCCAGAGAAGATTTTCGATAACCACTTGCTTTCCTTTCCATATTGATCGCTTCTTCCCTGTAGAAGCAGGGTCTTCTGCAGTAGTGATCATTGGGGATATGGAAGATCTCGCCTGTGTCTGTGATCTAGTCACAGGCGATGAAGAATCTCTGCGAGGAGGAGGTGGTGGAAAAGATGAAAGCGCTTCTTGATGTTCTGAAGGCCCGACGACTGGAGTGGGGGTAGGGTCTGTAGAAGCAGGAATATGGGGTTCTTCGGTGGCATCTGCAGGAGCAGTTTCTCTGATTGAAGGCTTCCTTTGGGATTTAAGGTGTGTTAATGGAAACCCGTGGGCGATCAAACCTTTAAGAGTGTTGGTGGATTTGACTTCACGAATGTGTTCCTCCACAGAAATTCTTATGAAAGCTTCGCCAGGGGCAGGAGTGCGGTCGCGTTCGACAGTGTAGCCTATCCCTTCCATCATATCGTGTTTTCTGACTCGAGGAGAGGGAATCCATATTGATGAATCTACTGGCAGACGTCGATGGATGAGAAATGCTTGGTGCGCCTAATATCCCATCCATGGGTAAGTCATGTGGATAAAACAGCCAAAGCCTGGAATAATGAATTTCGAATTGATTCAGGCCGCAAGTAGTTGCCTCCAGATCAAGCCTTAGTTGTAGGGCCCAACACCGTAACTTCGCATGCTGTGAGTCACTTCTTCGGAATGCTCGGGAATAGTCTGGTCATATCCGAACTATCCCGCAAACCCATTGGGGTAGTATGGGTCCCTCCAAAACTCACTACCCACTCGCAGAGGCAAGCTGTTGGACCGTACTGATATGAAGAAGGCTCGCTTAGATGGAGGAAGGTTGTCATCATCAACAGCTGCATGATCTACATTGTATTGGGCAAACGAGAACTAGTAGGAGTCAATAGCATTTGTTGATTCAATAGTATCAACCACCCATTCGTACATTTGTTTCGGCATTATCCTCCGCTGGTAATGACATAACGAGAGTCATGAGGGATGTATGTAGGCTTTTTCTGGATCGTCGTATGTCCATGGGAAGTATATGCCCAGCCATCTCGAAAAATAATTCCATGGGGCGAATGCTGAACTAGCACTGACAGATGGATTTTGACAGTGTGTAGCAGCATCTCCAAAGGCCTGATATAATGAACAAAGTACGGGAGGTGCTAGTGAATATTTTTGCCCTTCTGCCAATCCTCCTGTAACGACGAATACGGATGGTCTGATAGCATCCGCCCACTTAGAACTTGTTAACACAACTACAGTCAGCTAATATACCAGGAAGGCCGCTAACTCTCTTTTGGATGAGAATTCTAATGGGTTCCTTACCCTGCGACGGGCTTTTTCCAATTCATCTAAATGGTTATTCTTAAACCTGTCAAAGGAAGAAGGGTATGAATGAGAACAATGTTAGTAAATGCATAAGATTACGATGTAAGGAAAGAGAATGTACCGTAGCTCTTGAGAGAAATGAGCCAACCAAAGGAGATGTGGAATCTTTTCGATATTGGGAAATTTGGACATTTCCCTGAAGAGTTCAACGGAAGCATCCAACACCAATGCTTGTCTTTTAGAAGAAGAAAAGTGTGACAATTCCTCATTAGTGGGAATGTACACGTCGTAGAAGCGACCTGTTATGGGAAGGTCTGTCATCCTATGAAGGTCCCACAGGGTGATGCTAACTTCACCAAGGGGTAGATGAAAAGAATTCGTGGTAGGACACCAGTAACTAAGAAACCCCTTATAGACCATATAATCTTTGTAGAAGTATTCAAAAGTAGCCTCAATTACCCCATAAAGGCCAACCTCCATCAGTGTCACAGAATGTTTGGCGAGAATGGCCTTGGCCCAGTCCGTATAATACTTGCGAGGTGTTAGAAAGCCGTGCGTGCGAAATTCTTCAGTCCCCCATAATGACCTTCTCTCTCTGAAGTGTTAACGTATTGTCTCGTGGAAAACTGTAGAAAACAGTGCATGAGGATTGTAGCAAGGAATCAGAAATTGCGTTCGATGCACTTCGCCAACTTGTTGCTTTGATCCTCTCTCTGAAAGAATACCCTCCAACATTTTGGGTTCTTGTATCAACCAATTGGGAGTATACATCATGCGAATTTGTGTTGCTCGATCCTTTGGCTCACTTCGAAGAATAGATTGATGTCACTAAATGTTCAATGGGATCGTTATTAATTCATTCCTGAGAGAGTTGTTGAATTTTATGTAGTCGTCTTGAGCCTTCACAGTGTCCCAAGTATTTGGGAGTATCTTCTCTTGTCGGGGATCGGACGATATCAGTACGCAAATTGGTTGTTAACTTCAGCCAGGCTTCCTAGTCAACCTCCCGGCCTTACTTTGGAGGTCCTGTTATTTCGCCAGAAATGATCGCTGACAAATTAGCCAAGATAATATTTTCATTCTGCTAGAGAAGTCAAGAATAGGCAAGTTTGGTTCCTTTATAAATGCAGGCTATTTTTTTTTTGTTACTTTGACTCGTTTTCGTTGAGGCTCTTCACGTGCTGGAGGGGGAGAAGTGGTTACTTGGGTTGTAGGTGAAGGTTCAGGGGCTTGAGAAGAGTTAAGGAGATTTGCATGGGAAGGTTGATCTGTCGACGCTTCTATAAGGCGAAAGGTCCTCTTGGTACGGGCCATGGTTGAAGAATTTGGAGAATTGGCTAAGTACGAAAAAAGTTAGAAATTTCGGCAGAGTTTCAGAACAGAAGTTTTTAGCACTAGGTGCTGAAGACTTGCGCGGACGAGTTGCGCACACAAGTTGCACGGAATAATTGCACGCAAGAGGGGTTCGTCAAGAGATAGAAAATTCTTGAAGTGAAGAATGATTAGGTGGGCTGATATTTATAGGCCAATGGCGCGGACAACGAGTTACTCGGTTGGGAGTTGCGCAGACCCTCGCAACTTAAGCTCTGTAAGAGGTTGTTGATCCTTCAAGTTGACTTAGAGAGAAGTCAATTTTCGAATCAAGGGGGCATCTGTTGGGGTATAAATTTTGGTTAAAGGGAGAAGCTTCAAGGAGGAAAAATTAGTGAAAGAAATGAAGGATAAAAGTGAAAGGCAGGTGAGTTGCGCTGGAGTCATGTTACGCGAGATCTGACTTGCACGGGTTCGCGCAACTCATCTATCGTCATATTGGGCCGCGTAACTCTCACCAGAGAAAAAATGGATTGGGAATACGAAGTGGGGTCCTCAACATAGGAATCGAGGACTCACACGTGCGGGAGCTTATAAATACCCCCTACCCCCTCATTTAAGGCATCGGATTTTCAGAAGACTAGGGCCTCTGATAGGTATTGGAGACAGAGAGAAGGAGAGGGACTGTGGAGTGTTGAAGGCATGGGCCGCACTACTCCTAGCGAGTTGCGCGGGCCCACGCAATTCTTTTGCCCGCACGATTCCCATAAGTTACGCGGATACTCTTTGAGGCAGCTGCTATATTGAACAGATGTGTCAAAGGGATCCAAGCACTCCTTTATCATGCCAATAAGGGATGGAATGTATAGGAAGCTCGTACAACTCATCTCCCCTGGAGGTATGATCAATATGAGCCGAAATGTTGCCGAAATTCATATTTCGAATTTACTTAGCTTTTGTATTTCCGGCATTTCTAAGATATTCTATCTTGGAATCAAAGGACTAAAAGGATGTAAATGAACTCAGAATGAATAAAATTGATGATCATTCTCTTATTTCTATCTTTCGTTAATATTAAGTGAGATATTCCCCGAATCAAATGCTTTTCGTTTCTGGTCGAAACATTGCGATTTAGTGTTGGAGTCGCTTGTGAGGGAGTGTTGACATTTGCGAAATAGGCATGTAAGTCGCTTGTGAGGGAGTGTTGGATTGTGAGGAGCATGCATCATTTCATCATTGCATTAATATACTTACGAAATAGATTAGGAAACTGTTTGTTTATTGTGCTATCATTACCTGTGCCCTATTGTGTTGGTAACATGTGTAACTTGTTTAGTAATTGTGCGTTAAAAATAACATGCTTGAGTGAATAATATGTATTTGTTGTGAACCTTCTAATCACTAAAATGTCTCAAGTAACAATCTTAGGGATATTTCTTAACTACGTTGGTGTTGACGCCTCCTATTTAACATATGCAGATAACTCAGAAATAGGACCAGTCGGTGGTGTGCTCGAGGCGAGTAGATCCCTAGCTTCTTCCCTCCTGGTAGTTGTTCCTTTGTTCCTATTGTAATATTTGTGATTTGTATAATTCTTACATGGATGGTCACCACTTTTGGAACTGTAACTTCTAGGTGTTAGCCCTATATTGTTAGATCTTGCTATCTCTACCTCGCTTTAGTCGCCAAATTGAAATGCGTTACTCTGATTATTTGTGTAATATGAATGTGAATCTGAATTATGGCACATGTGCATTTTTTATAAGGTTAACACCCGAAAACTCGAGATTAGAGTCTATGTACTCGGGTGCCGATTTTTGAGGTGTTACACCCATATCCAAGACAAAGTACAGTCAAAGTGACTCAAATATTTGATATATCTCAGGTGGTATAACCCTATAAAGACCTTAGGATTATGTGCTTTCAAAAATTCTTTATCATAATTTTTTTTATAAGTGTTTTTGTTATAGAACTCTGCCAGCCTAACTTCTGGTTCCGCTAGCCTAAGCTTCCTCAGCCTGAGCAAAATAACAACTTCTGTTGAAAATTCGGCAAGCCCGAGTTTTGGTTCAGCTAGCCCAAGCTTGAAATTTGGCCAGCCTAAGAAAGTTCAGGTGAAATTCTAGCAACATAAACTTTTTGAATTTGCAAGAATTCAACCAGCTGAATTGTGATGTTCGGTCAGCCGAATTTTGGATAATTCTTATCCCATGTAATCCAAAATCTGTTGAATAGAATCCGGTGAACTCGTGGTAGTCGAAGCCTATCTTAGGCTAGCCGAAGTTCTAACTCTTTACCATAAATTGAATATTTCTCTCATTCCAAAGTACACGAAAATTTGATATAATTCTTAAGCAAGTGAGAGAGAAGCTCTAAGTCCTCAACAAGCTATTTGTTGGTATTTATACATTTTATTTTAATAGTTTATTCAATTCCTTTTTTCTTAAGATCATTTTAGTCTTAAGCTAATAGAGTAAACTATACTCTACTTTGAAATATAAGAGAAATGAATCAAGTAGCATTTGGGTTTTCCATTATTAAAATCTATAGAACCATAGACTCATTCTGTTTGATTGAACACTGCGCCATCTACATTTACGAAAGAAGTCCTTCTGCTACGTCTGAAAAGGCCGAGCTAAGAGTCCTCGGGGGGGGGGGGGGGGGGTGAATAGGACTATGCCAAATTAAAAATAATAATAATAAAAATTGTTGAATTAAATAAAGATATCCCTTAAACAATCCAGAATGCGGAAATGTAAAACAACCTCAAAAATCTAGTATTGAGAGGTTGATACAAACTTTGTTCTAAGGACAATCTGACACCAAAAACCAAAAGTTTATGGCAAGACAACCGTACTAGAACATAGGTGAGTATCAAAAACTCAAACTGAAGAGGATATAAAATAAAGAAATAGCAAAGGAAATAACTAAGCTATTACAACATTCCCACACTTGCATAAAAGAAATTACAACATTCTCCACAAATGCAAAAAGGGAAATTACAACATCCACAAAATGAAATATTCAATCAATCACCACAAGATCAGAAATTATAGTGGTTCGCTTGTGTGTACATCAACTGTTTTAAAAAATAGATTTTATGCAAGTGTGTACTCCACTCCTAATATCCTCACACAGTGGATATTAGCGTTCACTATGAAAATAGATTTTTCGAGGTTCACCTAAAACCCTCACAATTGTGTCTTTCGAGTGGGCTAAAACAATTCAAAAAACCCCACACTCTGAGTTTTTTGGATCGCCTCAGACAAACCAAAATAAAGAGATTTTTTTGGCACAATCTCAATGAAACCAAAATAAAGAATTTACAAAACTGTAAAATACTTATCTGGATATTCTCCTTTTGTTGCAGCTCGGAAGAACCAATTCGGAGTAGAAGTTCAACTTAGATGTTCAATGTTCACTCACATATGAATAGGTCCTAAATTCTAAATTGATTTTAAATTAAATCACCTTAGGGTAGCTTGATTTAATTTTGATTCCAAGAAATGAGAATATATCAATCCCTCTTTCAAATAAAATTGGAATGCAGAATACAAAATCAAATGCAAAAAAGCTAATTAAAGATAATATAAAATGAGCACTAAATAGCTTAAGAATATCACTAACTTATCTCTCAGAGCAGTGTATTGATTTAGCTTAAATTGGATAGCAAACTCTGAAATTTGTGTTCTATTTATAATTGCAGAAATCGCATCTTCGATTGGTCCTGAGGTTACCACAACTGGTCATAGGACCAACAGATTTTTGAAATTTTGAGCCCGATAAGATCAGACCGTTCCACGACAGGTCGAAGGACCTGCTCGACCGGTCGAGTACTGTCCACGACTGGTCGTGTGGGACTCAATTTAGTTGCTGGACTTTAAGTCGAGCCTGTAGGACTGGTCGAGCACTGTTCATACGACCAGTCGAGCAGTCTCCAGGACTGGTCGAGGCTCTAACAAAAAATTCTGAAAATTATAAACAAACTTAGGACTGGTCGGGGATTTCCTGGACTGGTCGAGCTAGTGCTAGGACTAGTCGAACATAGCCTAGGACTAGTCGAAAAACAGACTATGCACTTATAAAATGAGCTAATTAAATTATGTATTCAAAATGACCTACCCTATGATCAATCTAGGGTCTTTCATACCTTGTTAGTGATGTATGAACATTGAGTCTTCTTTTTTGCTTCAGTTGACAGTCGTTCTTTGAAGTTCACGAAGCTTGAGATCTTAACATATGATGAAGCTTGAACTTGAGACGTTTGAAGCTTGAATATAACTAACATTGAAGCTTGAGCTTGTAATTCAAAGTAAAGAACTTTGTCTCGACTTGGATGAAGCTTTGAATACTTGAACTGTTGAAGCTTGAAAGATTGAATTCACACTTAGTGTTGAGCTTGAACATGAACATGTGATCTTGTAAACATGTAATCTTGTACTAGAAGTTCTTGAAGTAATGACCATTGTTCTTGTACATGAGAAGCATAGTCTTGAATATGTAGATGCGCTACACAAGACACAGATTCCAAGAGGTTTTGGCATTATAAAATTTGACAATCATATAAACTAGAAAACATAGCACTTACAATCTCCCCCTTTGTCAAATTAGTGACAAAACACACTTCATTAAGAATAAGCATATTAAGAATAATAAAGAATCATGCATCGGTTATCAATATAAACCAGTTACAACCTGATCAAAGAATCATGCACCAGTTATAAACCGGTCAAAACAATTCGTATTAATCTGCACATCAACTCTCCCAACAATACTCCCCCTTTCTTACTCCCCCTTTCAAAAAAAAATGAAAGACTATAATGAAAGACTACTACTTATCCACCATCCATCCACAATCCACATATCACAAGCATGATAAAATTCTCCCCCTTTTTGTCACAATATGACAAAGGAAAGAACTAATAAATGGAACAGGAAGTAGATCAATAAGGAAGAATAAGAAGAGTAATGAGGAAGAAAAAAAATATATGATCTAGATAATCAAGTTAACTAAAGTCATAAGCAAGTTAGAACATAACCAAAATACATGTTCAACCATGTTCAACCAAGTTCAATCCAAAAAAAAAAAAATCCAAGTATCATAAGAGTTATTACAAATCACATAAACAAAAACTAATCAGAACCCGACGAAGGAGCAGGTATCGAAGGATCAAACTGATGAAGTCCTTGTCAATGTGCTTCAGATACTTGCGCATATATTTGAATTGCATATAATGGGACACATTCATATTTTCTACCTTCTCCTTTAGTGAGCATAAACGCGCATCAAAGTCAGATGGCTGATAGTCAGGATCATCTGCTGAATCAGATTAGATCTCATCAAAAATGTCATCCATATTGATGTCATCAGGAGTTAAATCACCTTCATCTGCATTTGCGGCATCAGCTCCACCGGCACCCACATTGACTTGGCCTGGTGCCAACTTCAAATTCATCTTATTAATATTTGAGTTGTTGAATGGTAGGTGGTGAATTGGAGCTTCCCTAACAGGCATTGCCACTAAACTATGGGTGGCCAACACAGTCATAAGATAGGCGAAAGGGATGTCATTGTATCCTGGATGGAAACGGAATTGAATGATATAATGACAAATCAATGAAGGAATACATACGGATGTACCAGAGATCACCAAATGAAGAATACAAACCATAAACGTAGTGAGTTCTGTTTTGTTACCAGAACGAGATAGACATTCGAAATGAATATCCTGTGAAGGACTCCGTATCCGGGTAACAAATACTTTGAGGCAAGTGCATTTCCATTAGTATTCCATTCCGCATCTATATGGCATAAATCTCTAGTAAGCATACGTTTCTTAGTTTAAGATGGTTTATATACTAAAGTGCTAATGGGAATACCTTAATCATTGAAAGGTAAATCCATTAAGCCAGAAATAAGATGCTTATCTACATCTATTGGACCTTCTCTAGATGAGATAGTAAATGTTAGATTTTCAGTCGAAAAATCGATAATACATGTATACATAGCTTGCGCAATGGAGCGGTATGCCGGCCCACCCCAATGCAGTATATTATCCCATCCTACAGACTGAAGGAGGGGAAGGATATCAAATGGAGCTAGATGATCAACGTTGACATGTCATTCAACAATAACATTGTGCAACCTAATATCCCATACATAGGAGGGATCATCTTCGGGTGACCGAAGGTGGCGCACTATTATAGGAGCCGAACGGGATGTAGAGGGACCAAGACCCTTTCTTTTTGGTTCTACCTTCCATTTGTATCAAAGAAAACAAGGAACCAAGAGATAACGAAAGAAGTAGAGAGGGTTTTCACTAGATCATATTTTTAAGAAGAAAACCCCAAAAACAACTATGAATCACGAAATAAACAACACCTATGATGAAAAGGGAGTGCTATGAACTTGAATCTACAAGGAAAATGAAAACAAAACACTAACTTTAAAGAAATAAGAGATGGGTTCGACCGGTCGACCTAGGAGCCATTGGAGAAGAAGCCCAAAATGAGAAAAAAGTAATTTTTTCCCAAATAAAGCATCAACCCGCGCTACACGGCTGGTTGAGTACATGCTCGACCGGTTGTGCCACGACTGGTCGAGTATGTACTCGACTGGTCGTGCACAGTCCAAAATATGCATTTTTCATAAAATTTGAAATTTTAACCATTTAAAATAACAAATATATACATCATGATATAGAAGTGCATGAATAATCAATTTAAATTACACATACCAAGATCAAATTTCAATTTAGAAAACCTGCTTTTGTCAAGCGGTTTTGTGAATATGTCAGCAAGTTGAGTCTCGGTCGGAATGTATTCTAAAGAAATTGTTTTGTCTTCCACTAATTCATGAATGTAGTGATATTTAATGTCAATATGCTTGGTTTGTGAATGTTGGATTGGATTTTTAAAGATATTAATTGCGCTTAAATTATCACAATATAAAACCATAGTATCTTGCGCAATTCCGTAATCGCTTAACATTCTTTTCATCCACACAAGCTGTGAGTACATGCATTGCCTGCTGTAATATATTCAGCCTCAGCAGTTGAGAGCGATACAGAACTTTGTTTCTTACTTAACCAAGAAACTACACAGTTCCCTACATAGAAACAACCACCACTGGTTGATTTTCTATAATCAATGTTACCAGCCCAATTAGCATCTGTGTAACTAGCTAATTGCACACTAGTATCATGTGGATACCAAAGACCCAGATTTGCTGAACTTGGGACATATCGCATAATCCGTTTAATAGCAATTAAATGTGACTCTTTAGGGTCAGATTGATATCTAGCGCAAATTCCTACGCTAAATGCAATATCAAGTTGGCTTGTAGTTAATTAAAGCAAACTACCTATCATACTGCGATACAATTTAGGATCAACACTCTTACTTGTAGAGTCCTTTGAGAGTTTTAAGGAAGTACTCATAGGAGTATCAAAAAATTTTTCATTCTCAAATCCAAACTTTTTAACTAAGTTCAAAGCATATTTGGTTTGAGAGATAAAGAAACCATCAGGTTGCTGTTTTACTTGCAACCCTAGGAAATAATTCAATTCCCCAACCATGCTCATTTCGAACTTAGACTTCATAAGATCTACAAACTCAACAGTCATGTTAGCACAGGTAGATCCATAAATAATATCATCAACATAAATTTACACTATTAAAATGTGATCATTATGTTTCTTTATAAATAATGTCTTATCAACACTTCCCATTATAAAGTTATGACTTAGTAAAAACTTAGTCAACTTTTTGTACCATGCCCTGGCAGCTTGTTTCAAACCATAGAGTGCCTTTTTTTAGGCGGTAGACATGATTAGCATCTTAGGGTATTTAAAACCCATTGGTTGTTCAACATACACTTCTTCATGCAAATCGCCATTTAAGAAAGCACTCTTTACATCCATTTGGTATATTTTGAACTTTCTAAAACATGCAATGGATATAAACAGTCTAATTGATTCAAGACGAACTATTGGGGCAAAGGTTTCATCATAATCGATGCCTTCAATTTGAGTGTACCCCTATATAACCAACCTAGCCTTGTTCCTAATAATATTACCAAATTCATTAGACTTATTTTTGAAAATTCATTTTGTTCCAATAATGTGTTTATCTTTAGGTCTAAGAACTAAGTATCAAACATCATTTCTAACAAATTGATTAAGCTCTTCTTGCATCGCAACAATCCAATTTTTATCAGTAAGAGCTTCTTTTACGTTAGCCGGTTCTATCTGAGATGTAAAACACACATAATTACACATATCTTCTAGTTGTTTATGAGTGCGCACACCAGTGAGAGGGTTTCCAAGAATCTGATTAGTTGGATGGTCTTTACCTGTCCTCTGTTCAGTGTTCTGTTGACTTGATGAAGAGTCTGGTTTATCAATTAGAAGAACTTCATCATTTTCTGAACTTGAGACAAGTGTATTCAAGTGATCGTCAATAACCACATTAATAGACTCTTGAATAACATCGGTTTTCTTATTAAGAACACGATACGCTCGACTATTTAGAGCATACCCTAAAAATATCCCTTCATCACTTTTAGTGTCAAACTCACCCAGATTTTCTCAGTCACGTAAAATGTAGCACTTGCTGCCAAAAACTCGAAAGTATTTGAATGTAGGCTTCTTATCAAACCATATTTCATAAGCCATTTTACCATTTTATTTTCTAGTATAAACGCGGTTAATTATATAACAAGCAGTATTTACAGCTTCGGCCCAAAGATTTTTAGGGAGCTTCATACTATTTAACATTACATTTTCCATTTCTTGAAGCACTCTATTTTTTCTTTCTACTATACCATTTTGTTGATGTGATTTGGGCGCTGATAATTCATGCGATATTCCCTGATCATTACAAAAATTTTCAAAACTGCTATTCTTAAATTTTGATCCATGCTCACTATAGATTTTACAGACTTGAGATCCTTTTTCCGTTTGAATACGTTTAAGGATCCTTTTTACTTCATCGAGAGTTTCTACATTGTCCCTTAAAAAGACTACCCATGTATATCTGGTAAAGTCATCAACAATTACCAGTATGTACTTCTTGCCACCTTGACTCTCCATTTTGGTTGGTCCAATAAAGTCCATGTGGAGAAGTTCGAGCAGTTTAGATGTGGCATTGGAGTTCACCTTTTTGTGAGTACTCCTGGTTTGTTTGCCAATCTGACATTCACCACATATCTTATCTATTTTCTGTATTTTGGGTAAACCTCTTACTAACTCTCTTTTTCTCAATTTATACGAGTTGCGGTAGTGTACATGTCCAAGGCGTTTATGTCATAACTCAGTCTCATCGGTATGGACCATGTTGCACGATAGATTAGATGAGCTAGAACACTTACAATGTAGTAGTTTTCAGAAGTTCTATGACTAGTTAATATTACAGAACCATTTTTATTTAAGATTTCACATCCTTGATTAGTAAATTGTACACTATGATTATTATCGCATATTTGAGAGATGCTAAATAAGTTGTGTTTTAACCCTTCTACATATAAAACATTCTCAAATAAAGGGAGGTTAAAGAGTTGAATCGTACCTTAGCCAACAATCCTACAGTTGCTACCATCACCGAATGTGATTGAACCATCAATCATATCTTTAAGATTGGTGAACAGACCTTTGTCGCCTATCATGTGTCTGGAGCATCCACTGTCTAGGTACCATTTTGAATGACTTGTAGCTTTGAAAGCAGTGTGGGCAACCAAGTAAGTAACCTTAGGAACCCATTTCATTACCATCTTGGGTTTAGGAGTATAGTTGGTCTTCTTATGTTTGTAGTTGTTATAAGACCGACCCATTGAGTTAGATTTTAAGAGCACCTTAAGTAAATCAACAATTTTCTCAGCTAAAGGATTATGATTCTGATTTTTGTAGTTGATATGGTTACTTCTAGGTTTTAAGGTTTGAAAAGACTTAGCATTTTTAAAATGATTTTGATTCAGGCTTTCCCCTTTTGAGTTTGAAGACTCACCTTTCAAAAATCTGGGTGGAGTATTCTTATGTTTAGGAGGAATACTTTTGTCGTAGCCCAATCCAAATCGATCGCCACATTTTCTGGATCCGGATAAGAGTTTTTCTAACTTAGGATTTCCTTGGGCATACTTCTATGTGTCTTTTAAACTCAAAAGTGAAGAGACTTCAAGTTTTAGTTTTTCATTTTCAAATTTTAAGTTTTCAACTTGGAAATTTTTGAAATCTAAGTCGCACTTAGTTTTTTCTAAACAATTTGAAATGTGAGATTTTTCTAAAACAAGATTATCAAAATTTTCTTTAAGTTTTGAAAACTTTTCTTTCTGAAGTTTTAGTTTTACCGCAATTTTACAACTTTCCTTGTATAGGGCATTATAAGCATCTTGAAGGTCTTCTTCACTTTCATGATCACTATTCAGATTTTCTTCACTAGTTGAATCATCATTATCTGAAAAGGAGAACTTGGCTAGAGTCGACTCAGTTTCAGAATCTTCTGCTCAGAAAAGGCTTCAGAGCAGGAAGATTCATCCCAAGTAGCCAGCATACCTTTCTTTTTCGATTTGTCCTTTTTAGGACACTTGTTTGCTAGATGCCCATATTCATGGCAGTTGTAACATTGACTGTCTTTTAAAGATTTCCATGTTTTAGATTTAGATCTTTTCTTATCATTAGATTTTTGAAAATCAACCCTCTTTTTACTTTTAAAAATCTTATAAAACTTTTTAGCTAAAAGGGCCATATCATCTTTAGAATTTTCTAAATCAGAATTACTACTATTTTCTTGAGAAAAACATTTAAAAGATTTAAGGGCGATTGATTTACCTTTAGGAGCTTTAAAAGTTAACTCATAAGTCTGTAATGAGCCAACTAATTCTTCTACCCTCATATTATCCGTATCACGAAGTTCCTGGATCATAGTCACCTTTGAATTGAACCGTTCAGGTAGTGAGCGTAGTATCTTTGCATAGACTTTACTTTCTAGGATTTTATCACTGAGACCCCACATAGAGTTGACAATGTCATTCAATCTAGTACAAAAGTTAATGAAAGTTTCACTTTGTTCCATATGTATTTCCTCAAATTTGGTTGTGAGGATTTGAACTTTAGATTTCTTAACAATTGTTGTACCCTCATGTGTCATTTCTAAAATATCTCAGGCTTGCTTTGCAGTATCACAGGATATAATTCTTTTGAATTCATCCGGTGATAGTGCGCAAGTGATTGCATTTAGTGCTTTTGCATTAGCACTACTCTCACTTTTCTGAAGAGTGGTCTAAGAAAAATAAGGTGTGACTTTCATAGTTTTAGATCCGTCGGTACCAGTCACTTCAGTGGTAGGAGGGTCCCAATAAGTCACTATGGCTTGCCACACGCTCTCATCCATGGATTTTAAGAAAATTCTCATCCCGGCTTTCCAATAGGTATAATTGGAGCCATCAAATGGTGGAGGCCTAGTGACAGAAAGGCTATCAAAATTTGACATCTTACAAAGCTCAGATCGATTAGCTCAGGAAATTTGTAACGCCCCAGATTTTTGACAACCTGGAGTTAGATGTCTTTAGGTAAGGGGTTGATCCTAACCCCTTATTAACTTCTCAAACCTCAAATCCTTTAGAAATTAAACGAAAATTACTTAAGTGCTAAACTATAGTACCTGTGAAATTGGCACTAAGCACTTTAAATACGATCTGCAAGACCCAAAACTTGTAGAATCAGTGACGCTAGGATACCCTAAAATCTAAGATCAATCTCATTACCCAGTTGCTCTCGGGAGCGCATTGAAACTCCGTATCGGATCTGGACCGCACGTCGAAAGTCCGATGACCACGAGACTAAACGCGTAGGACCGCCTTGCTGGGCTTGATAACCATCTCGGAAATCAACTCCAGATAGTGTCCGAGGCTATTCGCTTAAACCCGGAGCGAAGAGTGTGAGAAAACGTGGTTTACTTTAGAAATTAAGTCTAAATTAAATAATCTGAGACTTGTCGCTTGTGGGCCAGGTATAAGCAATCAGACCGTCGGAATCTGACCCAAATACATCCTCTGATCAGGGAACATTTCCCATACATGTCCGTGTACTTGTAACCCTGATCGAGTTTCGGTGACCGGTGAATTGAAACTGGTCCGCCACGTGTGATCTGGGAACCCGACTGGAACGAAAACTTAACTCAACCTAGATCCAAGATCAGTGAGCTTAAGTTCGTCCTTTGGCTCAAGGGGGGCTCCAGAAGTTCTCCGTTGAGCTGAAACAGATTATAACATCCCGGATTTTTGCCAACCTGGGATTAGACGTCCTTAGGCAATGGGTCGCTCCTAACACCGTATTAACCTATCAGAACTCAATCCCAAAGTCTAAAACCGCTCTTGAACCCATTTCCTTCACAAATCCCACCCTTCACCACCTTGTTCTTTCAATTTTTCTAAGTACTTTCACCCTAGACACCATCTTACGTTCGCTACATGCGTTCATCCCTCAGTGCTCCACATCTACCAGGCACATGCAATGCGATGATGAGCATGATTACCGAGTAGTTATTAGTCCTTTCAAACAGCAGGATTGGGAAACTAAGGTACCTCCCTTGTATCATTCCCAAACATGATCCATTCTAGGGTCGTCAATCCTAGATAATCTCATACGACAGTATATTTCTAGGTCACTGCAAAGGCTGTCAGGGCTGTTACATGCAACCATTACACCACTCCTCCATCACCTTTTTAACGGTTCATCACTAAATTGATACAGGCCTATTTCATACTCTATTTACTGCGGCAAAACTCGTCGCCTCACCGGAGATTTAGAGTATGCTCGCGGTCACTACAAAGGGCTGTCAGGGCTGTTGCTCTCAATTGTTGCACCACTCCCCCATCACATTATCGATGTAGGCCGACAGCACGAATATAGTGTCCCATACCACCATAATCGGCTCACGAGTCTGGTTGCTCACTGGTCACTACGGGGAGGCACGTGGCCCTAGCGTAGGCCAACAGCTCGACCACGGTGTCTCATACCACCATGCCCGGCTCATGAGTCTTAGCGGATCGAGGTACCATGGTTAACGGGATTTCACTGGTAAGTTTGGTACCCTAGGTTCAAGCAGTAGCGTCCAAACATGGTGAACATACATAAGACAGATCGAGTTGCTTGACGAGTCAGACTAGCACGAGCGCACAATCAACTGAACGACATGAAGTGCATAAGCACTTCGCGTGGCCTAACCACTGTCGCTAACCGAAGTACGACTCCGGTTCATCAAACACATCCTACATGGCGAATGAATCTCAGCCACGAATTCAATCCCGTTACCGATTACCTGGACTATAATCATAGCCCCAAACACAAACAATCCATGACCAGAATCATGTAGAGTAAAGCAGAATAAACAAAGTGATTCAAGCAAGTTAACAAGCATGTTATAAAGCACCATGTAAACAAGAAATACAAACACATATATTTCATAAGCGATTAAGTTAAACAATCAACATGGAGGAAATCGTATACGTCTCTAAGTTAGTTGAGAATCCTATCTCAACACCCTATTAAACTTAGTTCGTCACACAATTTCTCACACAGGCATTTTAGCAAACACTTCTACAACACTCCAACATACATGACGTATGTTGATTTCAACATATAATAGGACAAATCCTTATAGTAAGGAGTTGTCGCATACTCATCAATCATGTTCTTACATTCAATACATTTGGCAGGCATAAATCATAAATCCATATTTATTTAGTCATTTCAGCAAACACTTTAAACTACATACATCAACATACATGACGTATGTTGATCACATAGGTATAAGGCCAAATCCTTTCACTAGGAAGTTGCCCCAATAATAACACGCGTGCACCCACGACGGATAATCATGGCAAGCATGAATCCAAGTTCCATATTCACTGGAACATTTTCACAAACACTTGGGCTACACAATTTATCAACTATAGTGTATATTGGCCGTGGTGTGATTTAGGGCAAATCCTTTCGTCAAAGGGGTATCGCCTATACAACAATCATATATCCATGACAATTAGTCATGGCGAGCATGAATGAGAATTCCATACTCATTCGGTCATTTTCCCAAACACTTAGAATATACTATTTTAACATACATAGTGTATATTAACAAAAACATGTATTAGGGCGAGTCCTTTCACCAAATCCATATTTTATCCATACATAATATATTCATACAACAAATAATCATGACAAACACATTTCCAAAATTTATACGTATATGGTACTTTCTACAAATACCTAGTATGTAAAATTTCATATTTTTCATATTTAATCGAAACAGAAAACAGACAGCACTTTGTACATGTGCAATTGCATGCAGATCATGAATCTATCATTATCTGACATTGAAAGCGTTGAAAACCATAACTTATACACCTAAAGTCCGCACCTTTTGTCTTAGAATCGTAACGAATCAGCTAGGTTTGCTAAGCTTCCGTATTCGGCAGTTTGGTAACCTATAGAATGAAATAGGTTAGCTATTTTATAACCTACAACTATTAAAACCCCAAAACAGATTAGGGTTAGGGTTTCTTACCTAGAAACGGAGACGGAATCGCTGGAAAAGCGATTAGAACGAAGTGGTGGAGCTTGGATACGGCAGGGAAGAACGGCAGGAAGAATCTCCCACACTTTCTCACTCTTTTCTCTCTTCTCTCCTAGGGTTTTTCTAAAATTCGTATGGCTGAAATGAGAGAGGGTTTAAGGTCCTTATATAGCCTAAAATGTTACCAAAATAGACTTCAGGTCAAGGTATACTTAGGTTATAACCAAAACGGGTCAGTTTCAGCTCAACGAAGGACTTCTGGAGGGCCTCCTTGAGCCAAAGGTCGGACTTAAGCTCACTAACACTGGATTTACGTTTGGCTAAGTTTTCGTTTCAGTCAGATTCCTAGATCACGCGTGGCGGACCAGTTTCAGTTCAACGGTCAGTGGATCTCGATCGGAGATTCCGAGTACATGGACATGTGTATGAAATTTTCCCTGATCCGAGGGTGTAATTTGGTCTGATTCTGACGGTCTGGTTGCTTAATACTGATCCACAAACGAGAGGTGCCAGATTTCATAAATTTCTATTATATTTTGAATTAATTTCACATTTCTCACACTCTTCACTCCGGGCTCAAGCGAAGTACACTGGGACACTATCTGGATTTGATTTCCGAGATGGTTGTCAAGCCCAGCAAGGCGGTCCTAATTCCTTAACTTCGTGTTAATCGGACTTTCGACGTGCAGTTCAGATCTGATACGAAGTTTCAATGTGCTCCCGAGAGCAACTGGGTAATGAGATTGATCCTAGATTTTAGGGTAACCTAGCGTTAATGATTCTACAAGGTTTGGGTCTTGCAGATCATATTTAAAGTGATTGGTGCTAATTTCACAGGTATTCTAGGTTAACACTGGCTAATTCTTGCCTAATTTCTAAAGGATTTAGTCCTGAGTAATTTCTGTCTGAGGTGGTACCTGGGCCTTTGTAGTTTGTATATAAAGTGATCCAAGTTATAATACTTAGCTAGTTTAAGATAGTGTCTAGGGTGAAAGTACTTAGAAAAATTGAAAGAACAAGGTGGTGAAAGGTGGGATTTGTGAAGGAAATGGGTTTAAGAGCGGTTTTAGACTTTGGGATTGAGTTCTGACAGGTTAATAAGGTGTTAGGAGCGACCCATTGCCTAAGGACGTCTAATCCCAGGTTGGCAAAAATCTGGGATGTTACAATCTACCCCCCTTAAAACAAAATTTCGTTCCCGAAATTACCTAAGGGTAATAAAGAAAGATTTAATTATTTCTTTTGCCTAAGTTTTATTTTACTCTAAATAGCTTGGTTCATTTTAGTCTACCCCCCTTAAAACTTATTTCTTTATCCATTTCTCATACCCTGATGGTTTGCTACAATTTATTTCTTTACCTATTTGGAGTCTTGACGACGATTCCCAAAAATTTAGAGTAAGATGGCTGTTTTCATTGTTTGACCAACACGGAGAGACGGTTATAGTGGGTTTGATCCCGATACATTGATCATCTACCGGGCCAGGGTAGAAAGCTCATCGTATCCCTTCCGAATCCTGGTAGATCCTGGTCGTCTGCTCGTCAGCAGAGAGTCCATTGGTAGTCGCCCAGGATTGGGAATTGGGTCAAGCCGCGAATGCTTTGCAGTTATATATTTCAGTAACTCCGTAGACCGATCACTCTAAAAACTTAGGGAATGCCCATCATTGAAAGGCTCAAATGTCATATTTCTCGGGTTGCCCTTTAGGTCTTGGTCTAAGAGAGTCCTTGTTATTATCTATGTCCAAGGAAATGGTGAATCAAATCTTACTAGATCATCCTAAAACGGTTTCTCATAGTAGAACAGGCTAGGGCTTCTATTATGTTCGTATTCAACGAGCACAGTTGTAGATGCGTTGACCTTGGCTATTGTAAGTCGGTTCGTACCCATTGGTAGGCCTATTCTGTAATACGAAATTATTTCACACTTGAACCATAATTGCTTTTACATTCTAAGGAAGATTTAGATCCTATTTAATGACCTAACTTTGCGTATAGTCTGGATCAACTCCATTCGATCCTGGGCCAGTGGGGCAAGGGTCCACCACGCTTTCGCTGCACCACCCAGATCAAAGAGGTGTATTAGTCGACCTAACTAGATTGGGCTCATAATGTTCTACCCCCCTTAAAAATTTATTTACACCCTCAAGGTTCAAGATCTGTCCTGATCCGTATGTCGGATCAAGGTGTAGTTTAGGACCTATCCTTGACATGAAATGGGATACGATCCCCCTAATACAGTGGTCTTCCTTCCATCGATGATGTGTACTATGGCGTTGGTACCTATGATTATAGAAAGGAGCTAAAGATGATGGGTATTGTGGTTGATTCAGGGACAGGTGTGAGTTTGTGGCAAGATGCCTACTTCTACCAAGGAATTTTGTCACGGTCCAGACTTATCCTATTTAATCATGTCTGGCTTAACAGGCAGGCTATCTTTTTAAGTCCATATGCACCATATGTATGCCGACATGGCATGTGATTTGGGACTTAATTCCTAACTGTCTGTTGCCCATTTGGAAAATTCCTGGGGCCTCAAAAGAAAATCTCTATTGGCTATATGTTTTTAACACTCCTCGAAGACGAAATCATAAACTTTGGGTGTAAATGGTAGGGCCAATACGGAAGGAAAGTTGTGTAGTAGGTCTGAGCCGGATACATAGACTTTCTGCCTCGCGAGGACAGAAAATGTGTCGTATCAATCCTTAATCCTAGTCGATCCCGACCTTCTGCTTGATCAGAGCATAGAGTTCATTGGGAACTACCAGAATTGAGAGTTCAATTCAAACAGCGAATACCTCGCTTATATATAATTCTCTATTCCGTGTTCCCGCTTGTAATAAGTCTTTGGGAAGACAATTTCTAAGGAGTGTATTGATTTGACCTAGCATTAAATCTAAGGGACATATAAGTTTTCTCTGAACGTGAATAGTTCCTACGTCAAACAAGCTTCCTAAGAGTCACTAAAGAAGCCTAAAGTATTAAAGGGATTCAACGAAAGAATGAGATTTCACTCCAACCTAATCAAGTCAACTAACCAACTCTATCTTTCAATGGTCTTAGCGAAATCAGTGTTTTACATTCCTTAGTTTAACCAACCACTAGTTGTAATCCAAAGTCTATGCTTATACATTAGATGATTTTATACCCTTTCTAATATAATAAATGGTTTATCGCTTAGGGTTAAAGTTGTCTGATCGGAATTGAGTTGTCCAAACTAGAATGTAACTACGCTCGAGCACTCCACACATGACCATACCAACTAAGGAGGTCCTAGGGTTCATGTTATCAATCTATTGGATTTCCCCTACTGTTAGGTCGTTCGTATCAAGGAACACCACTCTAGGTCCAAAATTCCAAGGGCCTATTTAGCCAGTGTTCTTAAGTTGTATTAAATGGGCTTGCATTGCTAATCCCTTATCGGAATTGGGAATGACATGTTTGGGAATGATACAAGGGAGGTACCGTAGTTTCCTAATCCTGCTGTTTGAAAGGATTAATAACTACTCGGTAATCATGCTCATCATCGCACTGCATGTGCCTGGTAGATGTGGAGCACTGATGGATGAACGCATGTCACGAACGTAAGATGGTGTCGCATGAGGGTGGTTTGGCAAGGGCATTCATCATGTCATTCATACTTGTATAATAAGAGTAGTTAGGAGTGTTTGATTATACTGCTTTATCATTACTGCTTGCTGCATGATAACATGTTAACCTATGCTTTATTGTTCCATAAGTTGATCACTCACTCCCACGTTACAGGACGGTGTTAAAGTTGTCTGATCGGAATTGAGTTGTCCGAACTAGAATGTAACTACGCTCGAGCACTCCACACATGACCATACCAACTAAGGAGGTCCTAGGGTTCATGTTATCAATCTATTGGATTTCCCCTACTGTTAGGTCGTTCGTATCAAGGAACACCACTCTAGGTCCAAAATTCCAAGGGCCTATTTAGCCAGTGTTCTTAAGTTGTATTAAATGGGCTTGCATTGCTAATCCCTTATCGGAATTGGGAATGACATGTTTGGGAATGATACAAGGGAGGTACCGTAGTTTCCCAATCCTGCTGTTTGAAAGGATTAATAACTACTCGGTAATCATGCTCATCATCGCACTGCATGTGCCTGGTAGATGTGGAGCACTGAGGGATGAACGCATGTCACGAACGTAAGATGGTGTCGCATGAGGGTGGTTTGGCAAGGGCATTCATCATGTCATTCATACTTGCATTAATAAGAGTAGTTAGGAGTGTTTGATTATACTGCTTTATCATTACTGCTTGACTGCATTGATAACATGTTAACCTATGCTTTATTGTTCCACTAAGTTGATCACTCACTCCCACGTTACGGGACGGTGTTGTACACACCAACCAGATTTGTTGAGTTTCAGGTAATGGCGATGCTTATGAAGCAGAGCCGGACTACTACTATGATGTTGAGGAGTTCTCCTACATGTAATTCTCTGACAGGTCTATGAAGACCTGGTATTGTATTGACGGGGCTATGGTACTTGGGATAGAAGACATTACACTTGCACACTTGGTATAATTTGAAATTGTACTTGTAATTATTTAACCTGGTAACATTATCACACTCTGGACATTATATATTTATTTATACATAGTCACCATAGTTATATATGTTATTTATCTATCACAGTCTTCCACTTGCAATTTAACTGTCTCTGGAGTATGATATGCTGTTTTGGTTTAATCTCACTCATGTTCAATGCACTAATAACATTCAATCATCATTCATTTTGTTGCATAAGTGATGCGTTGGAACTCGGGAATGCTTGTTATCATTATATAAAAAAGGTAGTGCATGTTTTCAATGATCCAATTAATATGGTAGTGCTTATTTTGAATGATCTAATGGCTAATATTGATTAGGAACATTTTCACCCATACGCATATTTGATATGGTTGGGCCATTCTAAGTGATTCAAATCGTTCATTTGATTAGGCCTATTTTAAAAAAGAAAAAAGAATACAAATTGAAATGAGTCGTAGCTAAAAGAAAAATCTAAACAAAAGATGGTTCCTGAGCAAGATTTCCAAGTAGGTGAAAATTAAATAATGCCCCAATTTATTTATTTTTTTGTTAAAATGACATTTTATCAATCGATGAAACTCCATATACATATTTATTTCCCGATCTACAAAAAAAGTAGATTAATTGAAAATACCATTTATGAATGGAATTTTTGTTCGAGGTAAACTAATCTTTATGCTCAGTGTCTTTCCTGTTTTAGAATACTCTTGATCTTAAGGTTTGATAGTTTACGCATAATTAATTACACCCTAAGTGCACAATACACAACTTCACTAAATGATGAATATCATTCACCTCCAATATAAGTATAGTCAAATCCATACCCAAGGATGAGCCCACCCCGATCATTTTTTCTCCTTTTACTAGGATCTAAGGATACGAAAGATGTGAAGTTTAACTCCCTAAAACCCATCACAAGTTTGTGTGAACAGTTTTGGTCATGGGTTTGGTCCCCATAGACATGAGTTCGATTCCCCACCCTGTGGATTACCTATCACAAGTTTGGACGAATGACTTTGGTCATGTGTTTTCTCCCCCATAAACATGGTAGGCCCCATATGCTGCCGTGTGGGTGGGAAGCCACAACGTCAACAGTAGGCCCCTCTTGGACCACTTTTGGAGATGATAAAAAAGAGAATATCCCAAGGCAGAGCACCCACGCGATCTTTTAGAGAAAACCCAGGGCAGAGCACCCACATCTTTTAGGAAAAACTTTGGGCAAAGCACCTGTACTGATCTTTTAGGAAAAACGCAGGGTAGAGCACCTGTACCGATCTTTTAGGGAAAACCCGGGGTATAGCAACCACAATTCCAATTATCATTTCACCTCCAAATATAACAGATGAATAACATAAACAAAATTGCACCACCACAAAATCTATAATCGATTCCCCATAACTAAAGCATGTAAATAGGAGAAGGATCACATTCGACCCTGATTGAAAATAATGGCAATTTTTTTTATTTTTATTTTTTATTTTTAAATGGTAATTCAAGATTCAATGAAAGGGATCAACATACTATGGTATAAATCAAATCAACCTTAATCATAAGGGAAAAATTGAAACTAATGCAGAATGTTAAAATAAACCTGGAATTTACAAAGAATAGAAAGATCACCCACATGATGACAGAGTGATAGATCTGATGTAATGTTGGACTTTTCGCGGCTAATCAATCAACTCTGATTCGCCTTGACTCGGTTAGGCCCAAAACAACTATGTACGACTCGGTGAAGTTTCCGTCCAACAGTGGGTCTTGCTGTGGTTATAATGTGCAACGATGGAACTCTTTGTATGAAATCACATTTACTAGTCTGGGACCACATATGCTAGGGTTTATAATATTCTGGCTTAGATTCAACTAGTCTGTTATAGGGTTATAATGTGCAACGATGGAACTCTGTATGAAATCACATTTACTAGTCTGTTACCACATATGCTAGGGTTTATGATATTCTGGCTTGGATTCAACTAGTCTGTTATAGCAATTCTGAGCAGTGGTATGTTGTATCCAACTAAGATGGATCCGGATAAGAAGATTCTAGCCACCAATCATGGCAGTTCTTTTCCAGTCATGGGCCATCCTTGTATTTCCCTAACCATCTCCTTGAACAATTTTCATCTTTCCATTTAAAACGCCAAATACAATGGTCCACATTAAAGTGAGAAAAAGGCCCTATCCACCCAATTTGGCAGATCTTTGAAGGCATGCTCCATCCATGGTGGGGTTCCTAGAGCAATGTTCTAGATTTACTGAACCATGAGTCTCACTAACCAAAGTTAAAAGTGTGTAATACTACTCAAAAGATGCGGGCCACATAATATACAATTCCTCCTTCTCATGTCCTTGACAAGAGAGGAATTGCAGGATAGGGGACCAAGGTTTGGCACATCATATGTATGCGCGTTTTCAGCTCTGATGTGACGACCCTCCCTCCCTCCTCCCAATTATGTACCATGACCGAAAAATCTCCAAGATCAGAAGATCACAGCAACCAATCATTGGGTTTTTCTCAGTTGAATGTGGACCGCTCTCCTCCACCCTACCAAGGATGGGGCCATGCCAAAACATGACACCAGTCAGATCCAATCAATTAGAGGACCTTTTCCACTGAACGCCATTCATCATCTGGTGGTTGGACATTTATTTTCCTAATTGCATATTCGTGATCCTCAAGAATCCTGCAATCAGTGGCCAGGATCGCCTGCACAGAAGGACCAAATGGATGAAAGGTCCTGTTCTGGAACTAAAAAGAAAAGCATTTGATCCTTTCTCTACTAACTAATAATGAAAATAAAACAGAAGATTCAACCTCAAAAGGCTCCCCCAGAAAATTTTAGCATCCACATACTGATGTATCCATCCAAAATGCAATGCTTCTGAAACAAGAAACTGTCTGGAAATTATCAATAAGAAAATACGAGTGGGACAACCAAGAAACACGCCGGCCAAATTGTGAGAGTGAGCTAGCATGAGTTGGATTCTGATGTGGTTGGTGAAAGCACAAAGGAAACTGGGCAGTGGTCACTTCCATAAAATCCTGCACAATTGTTCAAGAGAGATGATAGAGGAAGAAAGAAATAACGGAGAAATAAAAATCCCGAATGGAATGCAACACCTCAAAAGCATTTTATAAACAGATCGACAGGTTGAGTTCATGGTGTGCCATAACAGTATACAAGTTTTTTAAGTGTTTTTTTTTTTTTTTTAAATAAAAATAAAAAAGAGACTGTAATGGCTGTTAGAAGCCATCTGGTAAAGGTAACGGTGGTGGCCGTTACTATCACCATTACCTTTACGGAACAACTTGGTTGAGTTTGTCTGTCACCCATATAACATTGCACAAATACTAATATTTTAAACTCGGGTACCGTTTAGATCTATGATGGTCGAGTCCTTCAAACTAGAGTACACACGTTGAATACTCGCTTACCGGGCAGGATAACAGTAAGGATAAGGGATCCCTCTTAATAAGTTCTTGACATCTAAAATTGCAGGGATTTTAACTCTAGATTTACCATTTATTTAGAATTTGTAGTTAATGACGCCAACTGGAAAACAAATTCACTATTGATGCTGTCTAGTTAGTTGAAGGAATGTTGCAACATGCATAGGTATTTTGGGCCACTTCCACCACATTTGGGCCCAAGATGGGTTGCCACCCTCGGGCATGCGCTTGTCGGCCACCTGAAAATTTTCGTGACATACCCTTAAGGGTAATCTCAAAATATCAGTCTTTTAGGCTAAAGAGGAACCTTATGAATTAGGGTATTTAGGTTTGGGAAATTGAGGAATTAGATGATAGGGTTTTGCAGATTCATTGGAATGTTTAAGGAGACGCAAGTTTTTAGAATTGTGTTTAACCATTAAAAAAAATTGATGTGTGTGTATATGTGCATGGTGTGGGGCCCACTATGGCGTATATATGGCATCCAACCAATCTAACATGGTTGTGCATAATGAAATGGGATGCCTCAAAAATCATGTCGATCCAACCATCAAGTGGACCGCAATGTGAATTTCAAAGTTGTTGGGCGATTCTCCATTATTTTATATTCTTTGGCTCACGTGATTTGATGCAGTTCTAGATGGGGGGCCTTGTAAAACAACAAACAAATAAAAATGGGAAAAAAGAAAAAAACAGAAATAGTAAATATTCAAGATATGACTCACCGAGAGATTAGAAGAAATATTACACGCTCGAGCATACGAAGATTCAAAAATTTCAAGTTTTCATATGAAACTCTTATTATGATTTTTTTTTAAAAAAAAGTTACCCTAAGAGTTAACCTATATAGCAAGCATTTAACACAAAATAAACCCTTCACACCAAGAGATGCCCTACTTTCTCATACTACACAAATACCCCTCCCAACAAAACTAACACTGAAATAACTCTTAAACTACTAATCCAAATTAGAAAATAAAAATGAATCTTGTATGTATATTTCAAGGCCTACCAAATGAGATTAATATTTCCCATATGATGGCTGTTGTGAAAAACAGTATAGAATTGTGTTTTCTGTAAATAATTAAACCGAAAAATATCAGGACAGGCTGAAGCACATAAGATTACGATGTCCTTAAAGCGTTATTTGCCCCTTCTCAATCAGATTGAGAATGCTAAAACGTTTCAGGCAAACAACTTCTAAGATACGACGAGCCTGGGTGTGAATCTGCGTTCAGCAAATACGAAGACCCACGAATGGAACTCACTACAGAAATTTCTGGTAGATAAAGAAAATGAAAAAAATCCCAGTATCGGAAAGAGGAGAGAATTGTAGACCACTGCACTGGTCTGTTCCTTGAGTTCTTCAAGCTAAGGTTCGTATGAACCTTGCTGACTTGCTATGAGTACGCTGTATACTCTTCTTGTTGGTTCGTATGTGAGTATGGTTCGAGTGTTTGTGAGAGATTGAGAACCATCCAGGCACTGTTTATATAGGCTAGGGGGGTGGCTGACTGTTTTGGTCTAGGGCCATTAACCCATGTGACCGTTTTCTAGCTGTTGGTGAGAAACTAGCCGTTATTGGCAGTTTCTGACCATTGTGCATGTGAATAAAAGCTGTTGCATGCTAGCCATTTATAGCAGTTGGGCTAGCCACATGCATCAGTATCTGCATGGTCAGAATTTATGTGCATGAGGAGTTACATCTCACTCCAACTAGTTTTTTCAGCCTCTATAAAAGTCACACAGGTCTCATTTAGACCACTAGTTCTCATCCCAGCCACCTGACCTATTTCTCTATCGCACCGGTTCGCGTAAGGTCGCGAAGGAGCGACCCCTCTGCGACACTATGCGCACGTGCGAAGTGCAAAGCGTGCAACTAGCGCCTCTACAGTCACACTGTCTCACATGCCCACACCCTCGCACCGAGCCCGTGACCGAGCACACAGACCAAACGAATAAATATTATTGTACTCCACCTTTCTCATATAAACTCAATTTTTTTCCTTCCTCTTTTCCAATGTGGGACTATTCCCAAAAACCCCAAAACATGGATTTTTGCAAAATTATTTATATTTATATATATGTTTTTTGTTAAAATATTTTTAATCAACATTTTTACATCAATCCCCCACTTGATTGAAAATATATTTTGAAAAAAAAAAAATCTACCAGAATATAAACATCTTAAATGCATAAAGAAAGATATCTTTCGATTTTAATATTTCCTATTGAAATTACTGGTGGCCGCAACGTTGAACCAGTTATTCCTAGATAAAAGAACGGAGAGAAACTACACACATATTCACTTTCGTGATTATTAGAGTTCCCACAATCTTGCTCAGCACAATTAATGGTCATGTGCTCATCCTATTTTATGAACGATCCCGAGAGAAACTTCAACTCTCGGATGGCACCATCTCTACGTCTACATAGGTGAAATCCTTCCAGTGTCTTCGTTACTATTAAGACACCTGTCCTTTAGACCGGATTTCATTAAGAGTTCTAAGACTCGACCTCTTTTGTAACGCTTAGCACTTATCTATTATAGATGAAGTTGTATATAATTTTAGTGCTGAAACTTTCCACATATAAGTAACTCGTTTGTACCCAGTGAACCCGAAATTAAAGATTTTCTTATTTTAGGTTAGGTTACCATCACTGGTGGAACTTTGGTTGAAGAGTTTCAACCCCATCCCTCTAGATGTTGCCTTTATTACCTCTCTCATTAGAGGTTTAGTAAAATGGTCAGCTAAGTTATTGCTTGATTTCACATAGGAAATTGCAATGATTCCATCTTAAATCAATATCTCACATAACTATGTCGTAGACTTGTATGTCTATAGACTTTCGATTATAAGTGCCACTAAATGATCTAGCTAATGTGTAGACTTCACTATCACAATGTAGTGACTAACAGCCATCGGTATAGGCTTCTATACTAAAAGATCGCTATTACTTCCTAACCTTGCCATATAGAACTACAGGCTTATACAAAAAGGGATTTCTAATAAAAGATCGCTTAGCCACTCAGCCTCTTGCCCGTTGCAGCTAAAGCTATAAACCCAAACTCCATAGTCGAGTGAGTTATGCAGGTTTGTTTCTTGGATCCCCGAGATATATCTGCACCTCCTAGGTTGAATACCCACCCTATAGTGGACTTGTTGTCCCCTACACTCGATATCCAGCTCGCATCGGTATATCCTTCCAACACGGAAGGAAACTCTGAGTAAAATAGCCCTAAGTATTTGGTTGATTTTAAGTAACCAAGGACTCTACTGATTGCGTTCCAGTGTTCCACACTGGGGTTACCAGTAAACCTACTGAGTTTACTCACAGCATATGCGATATTTGGTCTAGTGCATTGCATAACATACATAAGACTGCCTATAGCACTCGCATACTTTAGTTGTGCAATTACTCTTCCGTTATTTTCTTATTTTAGGTTGGCTTACCATCACTGGAGGAGCTTTGGTTGAAGAGTATCAACCCCGTCCCTCTAGACGTTGCCTTTACTACCTCTCTCATTAGAGGTTTAGTACAATGGTCAGCTAAGTTATTGCTTGATTTCACATAGGAAATTGCAATAATTCCATCTCGAATCCAATAATGTCTCTCACATAGCAATATGTCGTAGACTTGATAGTATTTGTCGATAGACTTGTATGTCTAGATTTTCTCATATAAGTGCTGTATAGGCTCTAGCTAATGTGGCTTCACTATCACAATATAGTGACACAGCCGGTATAGGCTTTATACAAAAAGAGATTTCTAATAAAAGATCCCTTAGCCACTCAGCCTCTTTGTCCGTTGCAGCTAAAGTTATAAACCCAAACTCCATAGTCGAGTGAGTTATGCGGGGCTGTTTCTTGGATCCCCAAGATATAGCTGCACCTCCTAGGTAGAATACCCACCCTGTAGTGGGCTTGTTGTCCCCTGCACTCGATATCCAGCTCGCATCGGTATATCCTTCCAACACGGCAGGAACTCTGAGTAAAATAGCCCTAAGTATTGGTTGATTTTAAGTAACCAAGGATTACTGATTGCGTTCCAGTGTTCCACACTGGGGTTACTAGTAAACCTACTGAGTTTACTCACAACATATGCGATATTTGGTCTAGTGCATTGCATAGCATACATAAGACTGCCTATAACACTCGCACAGTGTTCAAATTGTTGGCGAAAAGTTGATAATATCGACGATATTATCGGTGTCGCCAGCCTTGCGACATTGAAAACCCCTTTTTTCGTTTCTCTCGGCGAAATATCGGCAATTTTTTGATATGGGTGATATTATCGGGGCTGCGTGAATAAATCGGAAGAAAAATCAGAATATCGGGGCTGAAATTGCGTGAATACGTAAAAATTGGGGAAAAAAAATTCAAAGTGATTTACGTACCTGGTTACTCGGAAGTTGGAACAGGAGGAGCTACTCGAATCTCGATAGATAAAACCTGTACAGATTTAGGGATTTGAAATCTCCCGCAAAACCCTTCGTATCTCACCATCTCCCCGCAAAACCCTCTTTAGGGTTTTTTTTTTTTTTTTTGGTTTTTTCCCTCCAGCGAAAAACCCTCTCGCAGTTGCACAGGCCTTTTCTAAGGTTTTCGTGGGAAATCGGTTACCGAGTACGCTCTTATCGTACCGACTAAACTCAGTTGGGCCCACCTTGAATGTATGTGGTCTATCTACGCCGTCCATCTGTTTTTCCATCCAATTTGGGTTGAGCCCAAAATTGAAGCAAGTCCAAAGATCGAGAGGGATACATTGAAAGTCCAAAGAACAGTGGATCATACCATACGAACGGTGGATCATACCATACGAAATGGTATGATCCCAAAATTGAAGCAAGTCCAAAGAACAGTGGATCATACCATACGAAATGGTGGGTATAATGATTTCAAAGAACAGTGGATCATACCATACGAAATGGTGGGTATAATGATTTCAAAGAACAGTGGATCATACCATACGAAATGGTATGATCCCAAAATTGAAGTAAGTCCAAAGAACAGTGGATCATACCATACGAAATGGTGGGTATAATGATTTCAACCATTGAAACCTTTCTAGGCCCCACCATGATGTAGTATTTATCCATTCTGTTCTTCCATTTTTACGAATGTTCTATATCTATAAAAAGATATAGATGAAAGGAAAACACAAATATCATCTTGATGTAAAACTTAAAATGAATGGACGGTGCGGATAAATTTCATACATCACGGTGGCCAACGGATCCTCCGCGCGCGTGGGATACAGTGAGATCCCGGACTCGGATGAAATCGGATTGGGGTTACTGAGTTACTCAGTACCCTCTTATGGTACTAAGTAACTCTGTTGGGCCCACTGTGAATTCATGTGTTTATCCACACCATCCTACATTTTACAGATCATTTTCATGCTTGAGGCCAAAATTGAAGTATATCAAAAGCTCAAAGTAGACCATGCCACAGGAAACAGTGGAAGTATTGATTTCCACCGTTGAAACCTTTCTAAGGCTCCCAATGATGTTTATTTTTCATCCAAACTGTTAATAACATAAAAAAGATATAGATGAAAGGAAAACACAAATATCATCTTGATGTAAAACTTATGTCGCCACCAAGAACTTTTCAATGGTAGAATTCAATTCACACTGTTTCCAATGGTGTGTTCCACTTGAGATTTGGATATTCTTAATATTTGGTTTAAAGATATAAATTTATATGATAAAACGGATGGACGGAGTTGATACCGTGCATGAATGATGGTGGGCCCCACAGAGTTTATTCAGTACGCCTAGCGTACTGAGTTACTTGGTACGCAATCCGCTTCCAAAGTGGATTGGCTGGTGTACCACAAACTAGTGTATTGATGTCACCAAGTTCCGTGGGTCCCATCATGAGGTATGAGTTATATCCAAACCGTCCTTCCACTTGTTGAGCTCTTTGTAAGTCTTGATCCGAAAAATAAGACAGATCTAAAAATCAAGTGGACCACACTGTAAAAAGCAGTGGACGATTGAATGCCCTGCCATTGAAACCTTTTCGGGGTTCACATAAATTTTGATGTGGGAGAGTTTTGGTGCATGAAGCATCGGTGTTGAGGCCCATCATATAAACAGTTTGGATTATCGAATCATGGGACACCATACAATTACAAACTGAAAGAAAAATAAAATAAAATTTGAAAAGTGGTCAAAAGTACAAATTCAATGGCAAAATCAAACAGTTAAGATCAACTGGATCTATGCACTTCCATCTATAATTTGTGTACATTAAGGAGTTCAAATGTCACTATATGTACCAGCATGGCAAATTGAGACGAGATCCAATCCATCAATCATGTGGTCTACTTGAGCTTTGGACATCCTTTTGGCTCCTATTAAATGGAAACTTATTATTTAATGCATTCTTTTTGTAATTTTTTTATTCCTCAATATGTAAATGTGTATTCAGGCATGTCCCGAAGTTTCACTGAAAAATTCCACCATTTTCTCCATGTTTCCCCCATTTTCCCTGCATTTCCGGTTATCGGCGATATTATCGGCGATAACGATATTATATCTTTATCTTTGCCCAGCGAAACTTGTAGCGATACCGACAACTTGAACACTGCACTCGCATACTCTAGTTGTGCAATCACTCTTCCGTTATTTTCTTATTTTAAGTTGGGTTACCATCACTGGTGGAACTTTGGTTGAAGAGTTTCAACTTCATTCCTCTAGATGTTGCCTTTACTACCTCTTTCATTAGAGGTTTAGTACAATGGTCAGCTAAGTTATTGCTTGATTTCACATAGGAAATTGCAATAATTCCATCTCGAATCAATTGTCTCACATAACCATGTCGTAGACTTGTATGTCTAGACTTTCCATTATAAGTGCCGCTATAGGCTCTAGCTAATGGGGCTTCATTATCACAATGTAATGACACAGCCGGTATAGGCTTTATACAAAAAGAGATTTCTAATAAAAGATCTCTTAGCCACTCAAGCCTCTTGGCCCGTTGCAGCTAAAGCTATAAACCCAAACTCCATAGTCGAGTGAGTTATGCAGGTCAGTTTCGTGGATCCTCAAGATATAGCTGCACCTCCTAGGTTGAATACCCATCCTGTAGTGGACTTGTTGTCCCTTGCACTCGATATCCAGCTCGCATCGGTATATCCTTCCAACACGGCGGGAAACTCTGAGTAAAATAGCCTCATGTCTTTGATTGATTTTAAGTAACCAAGGACTCTACTGATTGCATTCCAGTATTCCACACTGGGGTTACCAGTAAACCTACTGAGTTTACTCACAGCATATACGATATCTGGTCTAGTGCATTACATAGCATACATAAGACTGCCTATAGCACTCGCATACTCTAGTTGTGCAATTGCTCTTCCGTTATTCTCTTTCAGCTTCATACTTGGATCAAATGGGGTTTTTGCTTCTTTTATATTGAGATGGTTAAACTTATTCAGTATCTTCTCAATGTAATGAGATTGACACAAAGCGTAACCCCCACTATGTTTTTTTTTTATTTTATTTTATTTTTTTTATTTTATTTTATTTATTTATTTTTTACTTTGATACTTAGGATGACATCCACATCTCCAAGATCCTTCATTTTAAATATGGAAGACAAAAACTTCTTTGTTTCAGTTACACCTTCCATTTTATTACTAATCATTAACATGTCATCTACATATAGATAAATAATAATTATACTGCTATCATCAACTTTAGAATATATGCATTTATCAGCTACATTATGCATGAAACCACGAGATAGTATTTTTGAATCAAACTTCTCATGCCACTGTTTTGGTACTTGTATTAATCCATACAAAGATTTAATTAATCTACAAACTTTATTTTCATTTCCCGGTATAACGAATCCTTCGAGTTGTTCCATGTATACCTCCTCATTGAGGTCACCATCAGGAAAACAATCTTTACATCTACTTGGTGGATGTGAAGATGATGTATGGAAGCTAGCGCAAATAAAATCCTAATGGATGTTATCCTAGCTACAGGAGAATGTGTCAAAATAATAGATCCCTTCTTTTTGTCTAAAACCCTTAACCACTAATCTAGCTTTAAAAGTTTGGATAGTCCCATCAGTATGATATTTCTTCCTAAATACCCACTTACAACCTATGGGTCTAGAACCTAGAGGTAAGTTAACTAGTTCTCATGTTTAATTTGACACTATAGATTCCATTTCATCATTGATAGCTTCTTTCCAGAAAGTTGAGTCTCTAGAAGACAGCCTCATTATATGTTTTAGGGTCATCTTATATAGTCATTATTATAGGGACTTCTTATAACATTTTCTCTATCTCCTTCAACAAGATGAAAAAAGATACGCTAAGAATCTATATGATCATTGTCAAGACTCTTCTTTATTCTTATCCTTTGACTCCTAAGAGGTTCGCTTGGAGCTTCCACTACTTGTGGAGTTATACTCACTAGTTCTCTATTAGGAGTTTGGATTTCAATATCCCTTGACTCCGAGGATAGTGAGTTCTCAAAGAACTCAACGTCTCTTGATTCTATTATGTTGTTAGACTCTAGATCTAGGAGTATATACGCTTTACTATTTTATGCATACCTTACGAAGGCGCACTTAATAGCTCTGGGTCCTAACTTGGTTCTTTTGGGATCAGGAGTCCTGCAATATGCAAGACACCCCCACACTTTAAGATATCCTAGATTAGGTTTTCAACCTTTCTATATTTCATATGGTGATGTTTTATGTTTCTTAGAGGGAATTCTATTTAGTATGTGACATGCTGCAAGTAGTGCCTCACCCCATAGATTGAGTGACAACTTTGCTTTTATTAACATTGAGTTGACCATCTCTGCCAACATCCTATTCTTCCTTTCTGCTATACCATTCTGTTGCAGTGTATATGGCGCAATGCATTGATCTATTAATCCATGTTCTTCACAGAAGTTAGTGAATTCATTTGAAAAATATTCTCCCCCTCTATCACTGCGGAGAATCTTTATATTCTTATTTACTTGATTTTCTACTTCTGCTTTATATACTTTAAACATGTTTAATACTTCATCTTTGTTCTTTAATAGGTATACATACACATATCTAGAGCAATTGTTAATAAAGGTTATAAAATACCTTCTACCTCCACGAGTAAGAATGCCGTTTAACTCACAGATATCGCTGTGCACAAGATCCAATACTTGAGATGATCTCTTGACACTAGGAAATAATTTCTTTATCATCTTGGATCGTATGCATACTTCATGTTTATCGTTTTCATTATCTGTGTATGAGATTAAACCATTCTTAGTCATGAATTTTAAGGTACTATATCCTATATGTGCTAGTCTATCATGCCATAGTCCAACAAATTCAACCATATACTCAGAAGTGCTACTTTCATTCAATGAAAACTTTATCATACCGTTACAAGCATATCCCTTTCTGACAAAATTCTCATTCTTAGACAGAATCAGTTTTCTTGACTCGTACACAACCCTTATTCCAGGTTTACCCAGAAATCCCCAGAAATTAGGTTTCGCCTCATGTCTGGGATGTGCAGTACATTTGTCAGAATCACTTTCTTACTAGAAGTAAACACCAGTTCAACGGTTCTTTTGCTGACAACCTTCGATTGGACTTCATTACTCATTTGGACTTCTTGACCAATGGTCAATTCCTCATAGGTTTTTGAAGGCTGATCTATCATAGCAAACATGTACGGTAACAGCAGTATCGTACACCAACCAGGAACTTTTCCTTAGATTGTGTTCACTTCAGTGATCATTGCCACTATATCGCCTTCTACTGCGCTAGCTTCTTTTTTCGATTTGCGATATCGGCAAACTCGAGCATAATGTCTGGTTTTCCACAGACATGGCAAGGGCCTTTGAATTTTCCGTTCTTCTAAGTTTTCTTGAATTTCCCTTTATTGGGTTTCAGGAAATCATCCTTCTCGGGATTCTTGTTATTAGTATTCTCTACTATGTGTACTTTGGACAAGGAATTCCTATTTTTAGTCTTTTTATCGCGGTTGCGGGATTCTTCCTCAATTCGAAGATATTTCTAGATTTGTTCTAGTGTGTAGTCCTCGATCTTATGTAGCAACTTCTTTCTATAGTCTTTCCACATCGGGGGCAACTTTAAAATAGCAGCCCCGACTTGGAATGACTTAGGAAGATCAATTTTAATGGCCTTGATTTTATTCACTATTAGCTGCAATTCTTAAATTTGAGGCAGCAGTGGTTTATTAGCTACAATGTTATAGTCGAAGTACTTGGCTATTACGAACTTGTTGGTACCTTCTTCTTCATCTTTGTATTTAAACTCCATGGCGGTCCAAATTTCTTTTGCAGACGACGTTTGCGTGTACAGATCGTACAGACAGTCGGAGAGTGCATTCAGTATGTGTCCTCGGTATAGAAGTTCATCTTCAGCTCGTTTGTTGCAGGCAGCAATCACTTTAGGTGTGTCCTCGTCAGTAGCTTCAGGCAACGGTTGCAAATTTGGATCTAAAATATAATAGAACTTTAATGCCGTCAGAAGAAATTTGATCTTGTCTTGTCACCTAGTAAAGTTGGTTCCGTCGAACCGATCGAGACGAATCAAATCCTGATTCATCAATTTGACGGATGATACATTTTCGGTTTCCATCTAATAATGCTTTAAGATTGTTGTGAAAAACAATACCGAATTGTATTTTCTGTGAATAATTAAACTGAAAAATATCAGGACAGGCTGAAGCACGTAAGAGTACGATGTCCTTAAAGCGTTATTTGACCCTTCTCAATAAGATTGAGAATGCTGAAAGGTTTCAGGCAAACAACTTCTAGGATACAACGAGCCTGGGTGTGGATCTACGTTCAGCAAATACGAAGACCCACGAATGGAACTCAGTACACAAATTTCTAGCAGATAAAGAAAATGAAAAAAATCCCAATATTAGAAAGAGAAAGGAGAATTGTAGACCACTGCACTGGTCTGTTCCTTGAGTTCTTTAGGCTAAGGTTCGTATGAACTTTGTTGACTTACTATGAGTACGCTGTATGCTCTTCTTGTTGGTTCGTATGTGAGTTTGGTTCGAGTGTTTGTGATAGATTGAGAACCATCCAGGCACTGTTTATATAGGCCAGGGGGGTGGCTGACCGTTTTGGTCCAGTGCCATTAACCCGTGTGACCGTTTTCTAGCTGTTGGTGAGAAACTAGCAGTTATTGGCAGTTTCTGACCGTTGTGCATGTGAATAAAAGCTGCTGCATGCTAGCTGTTTAGACACAATGGCTAGCCATTTATAGCTGTTGGGCTGGCCACATGCATCTGCGTGGTCAAAATTTATGTGCATGAGGAGTTACACCTCACTCCAACGCTAGTTTTTCCAGCCTCTATAAAAGTCACACAGGTCTCATTCAGACCACTAGTTCTCCCAGCCACTTGACCTATTTCTCTGTCGCACCGGTTCGCGTAAGGTCGCGAAGGAGCGACCCCTCTGCGACATGTGCGAAGTGCAAAGTGCGCCTTTACAGCCACATTGCCTCACACCGGGACCGAGCCCGAGCGCAGGTGTTCCAGTGCTTCGCAATGGAACATGCAAGCCCCAATACTCCACAGACCAAACAAATAAACATTATGGTACTCCACCTTTCTCATATAAACTCAATTTTTTCCTCTTTTTCCAATGTGGGACTATTCCCAAAAGCACCAAAACATGGATTTTTGCAAAATTATTTATATTTATATATATATATATATTTTTTTTTTTTTTATCAACATTTTTACAACAATGACTCGGTCAATGGTTAGTAAAAGGGCTGACTTTGACTAGAAAGTTATAGTTGTCAAACTCTCCAGATTTGTGAGATTTCTTTAGATCTTCATATTTGCAGGTGATGCTTTCTCTTAGTAGACACTTTCCAACCCTTAGTTACATCATCTCTCCCCAGCTTGAACGATCATGTCTCCAGTGAGGTAGTAGTTTGATATGCTTCATAGAGATTGGAGTTAAATTGCTACAAATCTTCCTTGGAGATCCACTTTCCATCAGTCATTGGACACCCTTTCCACTTCACCAAAAACTTGCGATATCCTCCTAGCCCTATTGAAAATATTTGATCATCGAGGATGTCTTCAACCACTTTCAGCTCTTTAGGCATATGTGGCATCCTTACGGCCTATTCTTCATATGTCTGGTCTTCATGATGGCCATGATAGAAAGTGAGATCTGCAATATTGAAAACAGGATGTATGTGAAGATTCTAAGGCAACTCAAGTACATAGGCATATTAGATCCTTAACTTCTCCTTCACTCTATATGGTCCAGCTAACTTCTCCATGCAACCTGACAACTCCATTCTTGAACTTTCCCTTAGGATACTTTTAGGTCAAAGGTGGACCATAACCATGTCTCCAACATCGAAAGACACATCGCCACTTAGCATCGGCTCTTTCTTTGTAGTTTGCATAGCTGGTAGCAATTCTTCTTCTGACCTCTTCATGCACATTATGTATGTGTAGTAAATTCTTCAACTTCTCCACTTGGCCTAGCCCCAAGTGGCAACGGAAGAAGGTCAATAGGTTGCGTCAGTTTCAGCCCTAAAACAACTTCAAATGACAGACTTCCTAGTACTCTTATTTACTGAACTGTTGTATGCAAACTCTGCTATTGGTTAAATTTGATCCCATGTTGTTACATGCTCACCAATTAAACACCTTAGTAAATTACCCAGGCTTCTACTAACTCAGTTTACCAATCAATCTAGGGATGAAAAGCACTAGAGTAGAGTATAGTAGCTTAGTGTTCATCTTCTTCCACAACGTTTCCAGAAGTAGCTCATGAACTTCACGTCGAGAACAGAAACAATTGTAATAGGGACTCCATGCAATCTGACAACTTCATTAAAGAAAAGTTTAGCTATGGAAGAGGCATCCGATGTCTTTTTGCATGGTAAAAAGTGAGCCATTTTTGAAAAGCCGTCTACTAGAAAAATAGAATCATGAACTGCGTTGGTCTTAGGAAAGACCAAGTGAAAAATCCATGCTAAGGTCTCTCCAAGGTTTATTTGGCACATGTAAAGGTGTTTATAGGCCAGTGTTTTGTTTTCTTCCTTGGAAAGTTGACAAACACAACATTGCTGAATAGTTCTTGCAACAATTTTCCGTAATCCAGGCCAATAAAATATGTATAAGAGTTGATGTCTTGTCCCTTCCAAAATGTCCTCCCAAGCCTCTAGAATGAAATTCCATACTACTTGTTCACTCACACTGGTCTTAGAAAGACATAATTTTGTTCCCTTAAATATATAGACATCATGGACAATATAGTGTGGATGCTAAGATAGCTTTCCTGTCGTAATTTCTGCATAAATAACTCCAAAATCTGGATCTTCACTATAATGTCTTTAGTTGTTCAAAACCAGTTACAACAATGAATAGGAAAGTCAACAAGTGAGCTCTTCTACTGAGTGCATCAGTCACCATATTTTCCACACTCGACATGTGCTTTATAACAAAAGTGAACTATTGGAGATAATTACTCCGCTTTGCATGTCCTAGTGCTGAGTTTCTTCTATGAAGTCAAATATTTCATTGCTTCATGATTTGAATAGAGCACAAATTGATTGCTAATTAGATAGTGCCTCTAATATTTTAAAGCTTAGACCAAGGCATAGAATTCAATGTCACATGTTGAATATTTTCTCTTAACTTCATTAAGCTTCTCACTAATGCAGGCAACGGGATGTCCCTCCTATGACAATTACTCCTCCAATTCCTAGACGTGAGGCATCACAAGCAACCTCAAATACTCTGCTAATGATTTCAAAAATCCTGGTGGCTAATTTTGTCCACTCAAATTTCCCCTTCTTCAAACATTTAGTTAGGGGGGGGGGGCTGCTATAATGACACTAAAATTTCAAATGAACTGCTTATAAAATGTCGCCAAGCCGTGAAAACAGTGAACATCAGTCATGGTTTTTGGAACTGGCCACTCCAATATCGCCTGAACCTTAGTCGGGTTTACTTCTACTCCTTCTAAAGAGACAACGGGCATAACCAACCCATGGTGTGAGGAATCGGTTACGTATCGGCCGATACGTAACGGAAACGGCGACGGCCGATACGCGTTTCGGGGTCGTATCGGCCGTTACCGTTTTTTGTATGCGTATCGGCCGATACGGGCCATAACGGTCACCCGTAACGGTCACCCGTAATGGTCACCCGTAACGGTCAGAAAACGACTCTTTTTTTTTTTCTCGTTTTAAGGACTTTTTTGCTGTTTTTTTTCCAAACTTCTTGCTTCCAAACTGTTTTTCATTCCTTCTAATAGTAATTTCGACCAACCTTGGCTGGTTATTTGGGACAAAAACATATTATATTATGGATTGGGTTGAATCAAAGCTCGGTGGGCCATTTTTCAGAAATTCATCAAAAATAGGTATTTACTTTTTTTTAATATGTTTTGTTGTTTTAATCATGCCATATGATGTGTTAATCATAGTAGAACATGATAATATGCATTTTACAGATTTGGGGTGCCATTTAATATTTTTTAAATATTTTTTTCTATTTACGCATGACTTTTGACCCTTTTTTTTCAAATTCAAAAAAACAAATTTTAATGGTTGTTTTGTTGTTTTAATCATGCCATATGATGTGTTAATCATAGTAGAACATGATGGTGTGCATTTTACAGATTTGGGGTGCCATTTCATATTTTTTAAATATTTTTTTCTATTTACGCATGAATTTTGACCCTTTTTTTTTTTTTTTTTTAATTCGAAAAATCAATTTTTAAGGGTTGTTTTGCTGTTTTAATCATGTCATATGATGTGTTAATCATAGTAGAACATGTTAATGTGTATTTTACAGATTTGGGGTGTCATTTTATATATTTTTATATTTTTTTTTCTATTTACGCATGAATTTTGACTCTTTTTTTTTTAAATTCGAAAAATCAATTTTTAAGGGTTGTTTTGCTGTTTTAATCATGTCATATGATGTGTTAATCATAGTAGAACATATTAATGTGCATTTTACAGATTTGGAGTGCCATTTAATATTCTTTTATATATTTTTTCTATTTACGCATGAATTTTGACCCTTTTTTAAAAAAAATTCGAAAAATCAATTTTTAAGGGTTGTTTTGCTGTTTTAATCATGCCATATGATGTGTTAATCATAGTAGAACATATTAATGTGCATTTTACAGATTTGGAGTGTCATTTAATATTTTTTTATATTCTTTTCTATTTATGCATGAATTTTGACCCTTTTTTTTTTAATTCGAAAAATCAATTTTTAAGGGTTGTTTTGCTGTTTTAATCATGTCATATGATGTGTTAATCATAGTAGAACATGTTAATGTGCATTTTACAGATTTGGGGTGCCATTTTTTATTTTTTTTTAATTTACGCATTTATTTTGGCTCTTTTTTTGAAAATTCAAAAGATCAATTTTTAATGGTTGTTTTGCTGTTTTAATCATGTCATATGATGTGTTAATCATAGTAGAAGTGTAGAACATGTTAATGTGCATTTTACAGATTTGTGGTGTCATTTTATAATTTTTTTTTTTGTATTTTCGAATTAGTGACTTTATATTTTTATTTGCTTATATTAGACAGGTTTTGGAGCTTCTTAGGGTTTAGTTAGAACATAAAATTATCTTCATTAACATAGGTCATACACTCATACTCATATCCTAAACCTAAAGAAATGTCTGGGTCTGGCCAACAACAAGTGAGGATATTGGATGGCAACATTGTGAGAGGGTTGGTGGTACTAGGCACCAAATGAAGTGCAAGTATTGTGATAGACTAATGACTGGTGGAATTACCCGTCTCAAACAACATTTAGCACATCGAAAGGGTCAAGTTGCGCCATGTGTCAGAGTACCGAAAGAGATAATGCTTTTAATGCAAGCTAGTCTGGATGAGTCGAAGGGTAAACGTGCTGCTGTACAAAAGAAGAAAGATGATATTTTGGATGCAGCTCGACAGGAGGTGTTTGGTCCTAAATATATGGGCGTTCGTGATGAAGATATTATTGATTCTGACGAAGATTCAGATCGGGAATTAACTATAGCTAGGAGAGAGAGCATGCGTCTAGCTCGTGAAGAGGAAGAACGGGGGGGGGGGGGGGGGGGGGGGGGGGGGGGGGGGGGAGTGGGAGTGGGACAGGGAGTGCAATTGGAAGTGCAATTGCTTCTGCAGGTGGGACTGAGGGTGGGGGGGGGGGGGGGGGGGGTTACGACGTATGTTTGGGAGCCAACGACAGACATCTTCACGTGATGCCCCTATACGTTTGGATGAAGAAGTAAATGAGCCTAGGAGACTCTCTATTGATCCAATCCTGTTTAGGAAAGAATCAACTAAACAAAAGAAGATAAAATAAATGTGGAGTAGAACTTCCGTTGAGAAATTAGGTAGAGAAACAGCAAAGTTATTTATACATGGCAACATACCTCCTAACGCGGCCAATTCTCCATATTGGCAGGTGGTAATCGATGCAGCAGCAGAAGCAGGTGAAAGAATAAAAGCTCCCACGGCTAAGGAGATTAGAGGGAAATGGACAGATGCAGAGTATGTGGATGTGAAAGCATACGTGGCTACCTTTAAACCTGTATGACAAACCAGAGGATGCACGATCATGTGTGATGGTTGGACTGGCCCAACCAAACGTAGCATGATCAACTTTATGGTGTACTGCCACTTAGGAACTATATACCACAAGTCAATTGATGCATCAGAAGCAACAAAAGATTCTCAATATATTATGGGCCTAATGGATAAAGTTGTGGATGAGATTGGAGATGAGAATATAGTACAGATTGTGACAGATAATGAAGCATCATATAAGCTTGCAGGACATATGTTGATGGATGAGAGAACATCTTTTTTGGTCACCATGTGCTGCCCATTGTATTGATCTTATATTGGAAGATATTGGGAAGAAGAAGAATGTTAAGGAAATGGTCGAAAGGATAAAGGAAGTGACGACGTTTATTTACAACCATAATCAAGTAGTCGCAATAATGAGAAAGTTCATGAAAGGACGAGAGTTGTTGAGGCCTGCGGCGACTAGATTCGCAACAAACTTTATAGCATTAGAGAGTTTATTCCAGCATAGGGGAGAGTTGAGTGAGATGTTCGCTTCCCGAGAATGACTCAACACAAAACATGGGAAGAAGACATCAGGCACACTAGTCGACGCTGCGAACACCATACGGGACAACAAATATTGGAAGAAGGTCAAGACGATCCTAAAGGTGATGGAGCCACTAATGAGGGTACTCCGTCTTGTTGAAACCGATGAAGCACCTACCATGGGCTTCCTATATGATGCCATGGATAAGGCAAAGCTTGCAATTTAACGTGATTGTAGAAGCTGAGAGATTTATTGGAAGATGATCGACATGAGATGGACAAAACAACTCCATCACGATCTTCATGCAGCAGGTTACTACCTAAATCCTAGGTATAGATATGCCCAATCATTTGTTGAGGATGATGAAGTTCGTGTCGGGCTTAAACATGTGATAAAGAGATTAGAGCCTGACTTAGATCTGCAAATAAAGGCGTTGAATGAATTAGATACATTTGAAAATCGCCTGGTAGCTTTGGAGATGCTCTTGCACAGCATGCAGTGTCTAGGTTGCAACTGGCCGAATGGTGGATTAATTTCGAAGAGAGTACAAAGGCTCTCCAAAAAATTGCAGTAAAAGTTTTGAGCCAGACAACATCTTCCTCTAGCTGCGAAAGGAATTGGAGTTGTTTTGCGCTCATTCATTCAAAGAATAAGAATAGATTGCAGACTAGAACATTAGATAGACTTGTCTTCATGCACTACAATATAAAACTAAGAATGCGACGACATCATAGGAGCATTACGGCTGCCAATGACGGAGACTACTGTCCAATAAACTTGGACAATATTTATGATGAGCATGACCCCCTTCTACCTTGGTTGGAAACAAGGGAAAAGCAAATTGAAGAGGATGGTGAAGAATTAGAAATTGATGACCCAGAAATACGCAGAGCGCAACAAGAGAGTCGTGCAGATGTGTTGGACCCAGTAAGAGGGGCAGCGTTTATGCCACGTACGGATACGGCTCAAGATCAACAAAAGAGTACAAGCAGTGGTAGCGTGACCGTGTCAGATGATGACGACCCCCCTGCCCCTGGTGCTGGCACTTCTGGTGTTGCTTACCCCCCTATACATCCGTCTACAAATCGCGATGGCGATGAACATCGACGACGTGGTACACGAGGTCGAACTTACAAGTGTACCGAGTCACGATACAGCCAGCCGAAGGAGGGTACATCTAGTGGTGCACAAGGACCGGGAGGTCTGGAACATCAGCAGGCTCATGGTCTTGGTTATTATGATGGATATTCTTATGGTCAATTGGATTATAATTATGGTGGTTATACTGAGCCTGTTCCATCACATTCATGTTGGAGTAGCCCTCCCGATCAATATCCATATGATTATAGATATCCAAATTCAAATCCAAGTTACTCATCACAGCAGACGCACTCTCAATCTCAAGATTCTCAACAGCCTGAGTATGGGCACCAGTATGGCTATTCGACGGGCACTGGTGGATATCCTTACTCGGGGTCAGGGTCGTTGCCTAGTCAGGATCAGTCATCCTCTGGTTTTGTTGATCTAGTATTTCCTTCTGGCACTGGATATTATGGATATGCAGCACCTACACCTATTGGACAGCCTCAGCCTGATGGTGACAATGATGATGATGTGGAGGTCGAGCAACCACAAAAAAACAGATTTTCATTTTGGTGGTGACTTGTGATTGTGAGTATATATTTGTATTAAGGTAAGTATTTGCAGCAGACAGCTCATAGCAGTATTGTTACAAGAAGCCATGCAGTCATGCACACACTTGACACTGCCGAACTTGTATTTAAAATAACTCCCCTGACAACTAATCAAGTAATCCTTGATCAAGTTGCAGGGGAGTATATCAGACACTACTAATTTATTTTTTAAAATATTCTTGACTTGAGGATGACAGGTTATAGACAGGAATCACAATCACGTGCACAGGTATGTTCGAGAAATTCCTCAAAAATAATTGCAAACACCTAATGTAAGATATTTTCATATTACATTCATTCTAATATATCTATCATTGATAGTAGATAGTTAGAAAATTAAATATATGAATTTTGTAGTCAAATTTAGGTTATCTGATTCATAAATTCATCAGACAATCTGATACAACTTCTCACCAAAGAGTGGACCGTTACACCACCGTAACCATGTTCCAATTTATAAATGAATGCATAGAATATTCCGGATTTAATCCATATTTTTTCATATTTTTTTGGCAAAAAAATTTTTTTGCGCCGTTACGGGCCGTTACACCCCCGTATCGCCGTTACGCCCCTGTATCCATATCGGTTTTGGAGGTCACCGTTACGCCAACCGATACCGATACGGGACACCTTGAACCAACCACTCAGATAGACCATCTTTTGTCTTAAACGTTGTCTTCCACTCATCTCTTAATCCGATTCAGATTTGGTGGTAGCCACTTCTAAGATCAATCTTGAAAAAGACAGTCAATCCGGCCAACATGTCAAGCATATTATCTGATCTAGGTATGGGAAACCAGTATTTGATGGTGATCTTGTTGATAGCTCAACTGTCAACACACATTCTCCAACTCGCATCCTTCTTAAGAGTCAAGAGACTAGGCACCGCACACTGACTTAGGCTCTTCCTAGTGAAGCCTTTCTTCAATAACTCGTTAACCTGCCTTTTGAGTTCAGTTGCTTCTGTAGGATTCATACAATATGTCGGACCCCCCCCCCCCCCCCCCCCCCCCCCCCCCCCCCCCCCATGGGAGGTAATTCATTTGGGAGCTCTTTTGGGACTGAGTCAGAAAAATCAGACAACAATTTCTGCACTTCGGGAGAATGATCTGCTTGTTGTCTGTCATGTGCAAGCCAAGATCAAATGCTACATCTTCACCCTTCAGCCTCAAACTGGCGCATAGGCAAAACTTGAGAGTATTCTTTGTTTCAGTCTTCTTTTCACCCTCTTCATCATCTTTAACTGGCACAAGTTTGGCTCTTTTCCCTTTATTCACAAACACATGTATTGGTCTTCTCATGATGAGTGATTTTCTTGTCATACAACCAAGGCCTTCCAAACAGCAAGTGGATCACTTTCATAAGGACAACATCACATAAAATGGAGTCCTCATAACTGCCTGTTTTGAAAGAAACCATACAACTCTTGGTAATGGGTATGCTTGTGTCGTTTACCCATGCTACCTTATAGGAATGTTGGTGTTTCTCCACTGGAAGCTTCAGCCTATCAACAATATCCTGTGAAACAACATTCATGCTACTCCCACTATCAATGATTACTTTGCACACATGATCCCCAACGCAGGTACAAGTACGGAAGATATTCCTTCTCAGCCCATCTTCTTTGTCTGCACCCTTATGAGTAGTCAACAAGTGGCACATCACATAAATTTCAGCACCTCTCTCTTCCTCACCAGCTTCTTCTCCATCAACTTCCTCAGCCACTACCGAAGATATTTGTTCTCAACCCATCTTTGTCTGCACCCTTATGAATAGTCAACAAGCGGGGTATCACATAAATTTCAGCAGCTCTCTCTTCCTCACTAGCTTCTTCTCCATCAACTTCCTCAGCCACTACCTCCATTTTCTTCATCTTCTGGTTCGGCCATCTAAAGAGTCTTTTTATTCGGACACTCCATAGCATAGTCTCATTTCCCTCCGCACTTAAAAGCACAAAAAATCCTTAAGTCTCTTTCTTTGGATTTGGGTTGGTGAATTTGCCTTTTGGATTAGAGGATGGCATCGGCTTACTGTTATTGGTTCTGGGTTGAGGGTAATAATTGGGCTTGGGTAGCATATTAGATTCAACAACACTCCGGTGTCCACTCTCCCCGGCTTGAGAGAAAAGCCATCTAGGGCTGTCCCTTCAACTTTTGTTCCACCTTTAGGGACAGGTGAAAGCATTTCTCCTGGCTGTCTATCCAATAAGCAGTGTTGTCAAAATCCTACGATTTATATTTAGGATTTGAGGTGAATCTTAAGCAAAATGATTTGAATCCCACCTTTGAATCCCTTTTTATATTAATCCTACGATTTGATGATTTGAATCCTACAATTTATGATTCAAATTATACATGTTCTCTTCTATTTTAAACTTCATGTGGCTTTCATTTTATGTTTTTAAATTGGCGGGGAATTTAAAATTTGTTTAGGAAAAAACCTTTTTAAAAAAGGAATCATTTAGGAAAGGTAAAATATTTTATTATGTTCTTTATAAGAGATTAAATGATATATATTCCCTTCAATGTTAAATTGTAAAGTTTTCTTTCTTTCTTTCTTTATATATATATTAATGATTTCTTATTTCTTAACTGGTCAAAACATCAAATTGATGTTTGACTTAACTGGAATGCTTTTATGGACGGTTAGGATCAATGTTCAAATTATCTCCAATATTATCTTTATCTCCAGCTCAGTGATACTAATAACACTGGTAGCGATACCGATAACGCTGGTAGTATCAGAAATTCCAGGTATTAGCAATGTATCGCTAAGTATCACCAACGTATCAATATCATTAATGTAATCGTCAATATTTTCAACTATGTAAATTCTAGGTGTTGCTTGTATTGCCAATGCATCAATATCGCCAATATTTTTGACTATGTAAATTCTAGGTAATGCTTGTATCAAAGTGTATCGACAATATTTCAATAATATTGCCAACGTATTGATATCATCAAAAGTTTGTTTATTAGAAAAAAAATTATTTCATATCTTTTTTCATGGGCACATGGTTGTATATAGTGTTCAATTTCTCATTGATAATATTGATAATGTCTTGATATTATCAATATCCCAACATGCACGATATTGAGACCACAATCTTTCATTTGCTTTCCAATTGTTGATGATTTTTTAATGAAATATCATGTGTTGTTGATATTTTGCAATATTGATGGATGTTTGGATGGAAAGTTGGATGGTTAAATAGGCCGAATGGGATGGTTGGACTGATTTCTTCCAATGACACATTCTTTTAAGGCCCCATTAAATGGAAACTTGTTCTGTATGCATTCTTTTTGTAATTTTAAAAAAAAAAAAAAAAAAAAAAAAAAAAAAAAAATTCAAAACATGCAAATATATACATTTTAACATCTCCTGAAGTTTCGCTGAAAATTCCACTGTTTTGCCTATGTTTCCCCACATTTCCAGTTATCAGTGATATTATCGGCGATATCGATATTGTTTCCGTATCCTTGGCCAGCGAAACTTGTAGCAATACCGATACTTAACACTGGTTACGATCATGTTGACTTATATGGATTGTGGAGTGATGGTTAGAAATCAAAATATCTTTTTGAAGGAAATTTTCTTGAAAGACTTAAGAATAACACTATCATGACATGGTCTTACTTGGTGCATATTGATGGCAAAAGGATGATTGCTGAGTTTTGAAGTTCTTTTCTGATTTATTTGTATTTTTCACATTTTTAAGAAGATATTAAAAAATCTTACGATTTACTATTCGAACTCTATTACGATTTGCGATACGATAACGATTTTGATAACATCACCAATAAGTGCTGATTTCAAATCAGATGTCGAATCTCAGTGCCTTTTTGAATAGGAGATGGTTTGTCTTTCATCCACCGTGAGCTGACATCTAATAGTGGCCTCATTGAATTTTTGCATGTATTCTTCCATACCAAGCCCACATTGCTTCAAAGTAAGAAGCTGGTCATACAACATACCTCTGTTGTCCATGGGTAGGTATTTTTCTTTCAACCTTGTTTTTATCTCATGCCAATGTTCTATAGAAAGTTGACCATTCACCCGTATTCTCTCTCAACACCCCTCCATATTCGAGCATGGCTTTTGAGCTTCATCTTAGCAAACCGTATCCTACTCTTGTCCTTCATACCATCCCAATCGAAATAATCTTCTATAGCAGATAACCAGTCAAGAAAGAGATATGGAATGAGATTGCCTTCAAAGTTGGAACATCTACGTTCACCTTTCACGCGATATCATTGACATGATCATGGTAACCTCAGGTCATGTAGTTGAAAACATTGTGTTCCCAATCTTACATTCCACCCCTTGGATCATATGACCATCTATTTTCATCCCTAAGAGTTGGTGATCTATTCACCCTAGAATGTATCCCCTCAAGTCGAGGACGCTCATTATTATCATGTGGACCCTGTTATTTATTTATTTATTTATTTATTCAAGTGGCTCTTTGTTAGAGAGTCAGGATTGTGCGAGGCTCCTTCATCTATTCCCTACTGTTTTGATGTGCCCAGAACTCTATATTCCACATCAGCCAATCATCCACCAATGTCATCTAGCTGTCTTGTAATCTCTAGCAACAAATTTTCCAACTAGCCCTCATCAATCTTCCTTTTGAAAGATCTCCCACTTCTAGCAATCATTGTGGAGGAAAACCTGGGCTTTGATACCAATTGATGCAGTTCCAGATGGAGCTCATGGGAAAAACCAACAAATAAAAATAGAAAAAGAAAAACAGAAATAGTAAACATTCCTCTAGGATATAACTCACCCGACAATTAGTAAGTGATATTACACACCCTTCATGTGCTGAGATATTACACACTCATGCATACGAACATTCAGAACTTCAAAGTTCTCATATAAACTTGTTATTCAGAGAAACAATTAATAATAAGCTGCCCTAAAAGTTTAATCTACAACAAGTATTTATAGACAAAATAAACTCCAGGCACCAAAAGAAGACCTACTAAACCATATTGGATAAATACACATCCCACCAAAACTAACATTAAAATACTCATTAACTATTAAACTACTAATCCAAATTAGAAAGCAGAAATGGATCTCGTAAGAATATTTCAAGGCCTACCAAATGAGACCAATATTGCCCATATGATATCTTGGTCAACAGTCAAAGGATGACTTTGAATAGAAAGTCAAAGTTGTCAAACTGTTCAGATTTGTGAGATTTCTTTAGATCTTCATCTGTAGGTGATGCTTTCTCCTAGTATACACTTTCCTGCCCTTAGTTGCATCATGCTTTGATTGTCATGATTTTTGGGCCATCCTATTTTCCTAATGGGGCAACCTTGTTGGAAGGATTATATGGTATAAATACACCATGTTGGGCCCCACATAGCAATTTGTTGGACTTCTTTTTTCATCTACAACTGGTTGTATGTGGGACACACATATAACATTTATGATATAAAATAATTTTTTTTAAAAATACACCTTCAATTTCCAATGGTGTGCCTAGGCGCTTCAGGCATTCTAGGGACACTTTGCCTAAAGTATGCTTAGGGCTTGCATTGATACCGTCAGACAACTATTTTATGATGATTATACTTATGAGTATTGACCTGTAGCCAAGTTCTTTGATTTGGGGCATCCCTTTGGAACTATGGAATAAGGATGCTTTCATAGCCATTGGTGAGTGCATAGGGGAAGTGTTGGCCATAGATGAGGGCTCTGAAGTTGGTGAGGACCTTAGCGCTACTCGCCTGAGTATCAGAAGGAGAAGGGCAATCAAGGCACCATAGTCTATCGACCTCACAGTGGGCGATGTTCGTATTCAGCAAAGGGTGGAAAAGGAAGAGTCGTGGGGCTTCCTGTGGCAGAGGGGGGAGGAATGGAAGTGGGGGAAAGCACCACGGCATCTTGGTATCGCCGAAAATGATTCTAAGGAAGGAGTTCCAGTCTCATCGTCAAGTGAAGTAGCAGAAGGTGGGGGTGCAAATGCAATGTGTACGTCGTTGATGAGATTCCCGGAGGTCGGTGGATAGATGGCATGATCTCCGCCTTTTGTAGACGCGAGTTGCTTTGTGAGAGTGACGAGCGGGTGTGCTGCGTCCTTAGTCAACTATGTGGAAACGGGAGAAGGCTCACACGGGGGGATGCTATCCATCTAGTTTGCCTAAGACTTTGGCTTGAATCTAGAGCTCATGTGCATCGTCTATGGCAATGACATGTGCCGCCCTTGAACCGTGCATTACTTCTTCAAATTCGTAGCCCGTGCCACGTCTCCTTTACATTGATAGACGTTTCTCTAGCGTCTTGAGCCAGAGATAGAAGGGTTGAGATTAGAGACTTGTGCATGGCACACGAGCCAACTGAGAATGGTCTTTTGGCAGCTGGCCTAGTTCGTGTTATGTCAAGCGCACCCGTGTCGAGCCCGTTTGGCATGCCACTTCCTGCGGAGTGTTCTTTAGCTCTTGAAAAGAGATTTTGTCTACCCTACACAAGGGGGGGTCCAAGAGCTATCCTCATGTAACATGACCTATCTCTCTTCCAGTGTTGATAGAAACTGATCGTTTTATGAGAGAACCTTTACTCCATGTCGCGACAGAGGTAAATAAGACAACTCCCTCCAAGGTTGTTGTTCAAGGGCATCTTTAGGGGAAGGGAAGGACGGCACAATGGAGGTGAATGGTTGCATTGCCGATGCTTCCAGAGCTATGTCAATTGTTCTAGTTAATCCCCTAGGCGAAAACACTTTACCATGCTCAGGTGACGACATGATGGAGACATTGGATGTTATACCATTGCGGACCTCTGTTGAAAGAGTGGCGGTCCTAGTAGTAGTGGAAGCCAAACAAATAAGGTGGCCACCTTAGGTGATAGGGACCCTGAGGGCATTGTAATATCTGAAGAGGAGCTAGATTGGACCAAGGCCATCATCAATAGGGTGGGCAGGAAGTTGAGATTGTCTTTCCAAGCACGGGATGAAGATGCTGAGGTGCTCCTTCAATTTTTTTTTAGCAGAGAAGACTTCTGGCTTCCAAAATTACTACAAGACAAACTTAGAAAGGGCAGAGGGAGCTCATGAGGCTTGAAAGCACAATTAACTACAAAACAAGAAGCAACCTCAATGGGATTCGAAGGGATAGGAGGGTGAGGTCAGTATCCCAATGAATATTCTCAGCTAGAACATTAGGGGCCTGGGCTGCAAGGCGGAAAGGTCTCAAATCAAAGTCATATGTAAGAAATTGAAAGCTCAAATCATTTCGCTTCAGGAAACCAAGATGGCCTCTTTTGATACGGTGATCATGGGCTTAATTTGGAGAAAGAAGTTGAAAGACTATCTGTCTGGATGCAGTGGGCTCATCTGGGGGAATTGTGGTGGCTTGAAACTTAGGCATTTGGAGGATGGAGGATAGCTTGGCAAGGTGATTGCTGAGGCATAAAAATTGATCAGAAGAACAAAGAAGATTCCTAAAAAGAAGTCAAAATTTACATCATTGAGTTGTGCGGCGCACAACAGAAGATGACTGAAGACTATGGTTGTGCGGCGCACAACAGAAGTTGCTGTGAGAATGTTGTTGTGCGGCGCACAACAGAAGTTGTTGTAGGAGTGTCGTTGTGCGGCGCACAACTAGTATGACCGCACAAAGGGTTAGCGCACAACGGGTTCGGTGAAGAGTTCACACATGCGGAAGGCTATAAATACCCCACTACCCCTTATAATTCATTCATTCGAGCAATACCAGGATAGCAGAGAGAGATCCGGACTTCAGAAGGAATCAGGTATTGGAGATAACCATTGTGCGGCACACAACCATGTGGGCGCACAACCCATGTGGGTGCACAACCATTTTGCGGTGCACAAACATTGTGCGGCGCACAACCAAGTGGGCACACAACAGCTCTGCTTGTATAAGGGGTCCATTGTACGGACAGTCAGCTCAAGCAATGACTATTCAGGGATCAAAAGAGACTCTAATCTGAGTTGAAAGATCAAAGTATCTTCTCAGAAGCATGGAATCAATCGGAATGGATATTATTCCAACACAACAATATCTCCATATTGGAGATCATGATGTGATTTGAAATGCTGCAGATTAATATTGAACATTTAATATTTGTATTGAATTATGTAAACGCTTTACTTTGGAATCAAAGGAGATAAAGGATGTAAATGAATTCAGATTAAACAAATATTGTGATTGTTCTCTTCATTCTTCTTTTGTTAATTATTGAGTATAATAAATTCCCCCAAATCTGCATTTGTTTTCTTGTCGAAATAGTGATGTTTCAGTCTCTGTGGTCCTCTACAAAGTTGCGTTTGTGTTCAGATGGTTTTTTACCTCAGTCTATGGCCCGTGCAAAGTAGATCAGAGAGACAAATTGTAGGAGTTGAAGACAATTCCAATGAGGTGGTTGATCCCCTGGTGCATTTGGGAGGGGGTGTCGAACAATCACTTTCTTTAAAAGCTCGAGCCATTAGAGGACAGTATATTAATGTACATCAAGGGACTTTAACACTCCCCCACATGTGTGGGTTGGAACTCCACACGAGAACATACTGGGCAAGGGTGGAGGGACACTCACTCACACCATAAACAATGGCCCCCCCATGGGAGAATATATTATGGAGGCATATTTGCCATTCTCGAGATTCAAACACATGACCTTCCGCTCTGATTCCATGTCAAACAACCATTTGCTTTAAAAGCTCGAGCCATTAGAGGATGGTATATCAATGTATATCAAGGGACTTTAATAGGGGGGACATTAATGTCACCCGGTTCACGTATGAGAAGTCGCCAAGTTATCGGCTGACCAAAAGCATGGAGGATTTCAGGGGATGGATCCAGTGTTTCGATCTAGTCGATATTCCAATGCAAGGTGCTAAGTTTACCTCGTCAAATGGGCAGGACCCTCCTATTTTGCCGCACTTGGATACGTTCTTAGCCTTGTTGGCTTGGATGGAGAAACTCCCCTTGGTTCGGCTAGTAGGTCTCCTTCGACCCCACATTGACTCATAGATCCATACTTCTTAAGGCAGATACAAGTAGTTGGGGGCCCAAATCATTTAGTTTTGAGCTAATGTGGTTGGAATCAGTGTTCATAATATTGATACTATCGGCCGATATTATCGGTATCGCGGTTCAGCAATACGAAATCCTTCGAAAGAGACCAAAAAGTACTAAAAATAATAATAGTAAAAAAAAAAAAAAACTCAAATATCATTCGGGATAGCGTCATCATCCGAAAAAATCGGGAAAAAATTAGAGGGTGGATTTCGGTACCTGTAGAAGAGATCGCCATGATCGGAAGCTTCCATTTGGTGGGCCATTCAAATCGAAGCGTCGTTCCTAGGTTACCGCAAATAAAATCTCCGATTTTGGAGAGAAATCTAGAGAAATCTTCGCCGATACGATGAGATTTGGGAGAAATTTTAGGGTTTCAGTTTCCGGAACCCTCTATGCTTTAAAAAAAGGTTGTTCGAGCCTTTTTTTTATCAAAATCGAGTACCGCACACCACCGAGCTAATTGGTGTGTTGACGTCACCAAGTTCTGTGGGTCCCATAATGAGGTGTGTTATATCCAGACCGTTCGTCCATTTGGCAAGCTCTTCGTAAGGCTTGAGCCGAAAAATAAGACAGATCCAAAGATCAACTGGACCACACTGCAAACAGCAGTGGTAGATTGAACGTCTACCATTGAAACCCTTTTGGGGGTCACAAAAGTTTTTGATCAATATGATATTTATTTTTCCTCTTCATTCATGTCTGTGTGACCTAATTAAAAGATTGGATGGAAAATAAATGTTATGGTGGGCCCTACGAATGTATTAATGGTGAGAATCAGTCCCCCACTGCTATTTGTGGCGTGGTTCACTTGAGCTTTGGATATGACTCATTTTTTGGGTTCATGATCTAAAATGATCTCTCCAAATGCATGAACGGTGTAGATATAATAAATACATTATTGTGGGGCCATGTAACTTTGAAATGTTCGTACAACTTGAGCTTGAGGAGCGTCAGCACCAGACACGGATTTCCTGCCAAAGCCTTTCGCGGGAAGTTCCTGCGCTTGAAACCTTAGTGGGGCCTACTATGATATTTGTGAGGAATCCACTCCGTCCATCCATTTTGTGAGATCGTTTTAGGACATGGGGTCAAAAATGAGTAGGATATGATACTCGAGTGTGCCAAAAATGTGAGGATTGAACATTCACACTTGAAATATTCGTGGGGCCACATAAGTTTTGAATCAGACTAATATTTGTATTTTCAATTCATCCGAGTAGGAATAACGTTATGAACGGTATGGATGGCATGTTAACATCACTGTCGACCTAGGGAGGTTTCAACGGTAGGAACTTTCCTACCCACCTTTTCCTTTAGTGTGGCCCACTTTAGTCTTGGATCTTGCTCATTTTTTCTCTCAAGTTCTAAAATGATCTCCAAAAACGAATGGACGGGGTGGATTTCTTACAAACATCACAGTGGGCCCCACCTAGGTTTCAAGCGAAGGAACTTAACAGGAAATCTGCGTACGTCAGCGCCCACCCCCGTGTGGTGGGAAGTGGATCCCGTAGTGAGTAGTGTACTTTGTAAACTTTGTAGGCCTACTATAATTCATGTATTTTATCAACTCCGTCCATCCATTTTACCAGATAATTTTATGGTTTAAATGAAGAGAAAAAACTATTATCAGCTTGATCCAAAACTTTTGTGGCCACTAATGGTCAATCACCATTGTTTCCTATGGTATGGTCTACTTGATTATTGGATCTGTTTTATTTTTTGGATAATGTCCTAAAATGATATGGAAAAACGGATGGACGGGGTTGATACTGAATATGGTTGTCTTAGTTCAATTGGACAGCGCATAGCTTAAGACCCTATACAAAGGAAATCTATTATGTGCACTTCTTTTTTAAAACTTTATGATTTAAAAGTGTGTATTAAGGTCTTTTCTAATAATCCCAAAGTTTCATTGAAAAATTCAACCATTTTCCAATATTTCTCCATGTTTCCCAAAAAGTGATATATCCCGTGCGATAACCGATACGTATCTGTATCCCAAGGGTGCAATACATTGCGCGATACTGATATTTCGAACACTGGTTGGAACCTGAGGGTTTTTTCGAGCTAGTGGACAAGTGGAGGTAGTCTTTCCAAGTAGCAGGATCAACGGGTTTCATACTTCATCATAAATTAAAACTTCTCAAGGAAAAGATGAATACTTGGAAGAAGAAAGTGTTTGAGGTCAAGGAGATAGATCTCACTAAAATCTTAGAGCCCAATCGTTTTTACAACTCATTTAAGGGGTTGAGCCAAAAATTAAAGCATATCCGAAGCTCAAGTGGACCATACCCTAGGAAACAATGGGAATAATGATTTCCACTGTTGAAACCCTGGTAGGCCCTACAATGATGTTTATTTGTCATCCAACCTGTTCATAAGATCACAAAAACATGGATGATGGTAAAACATAAATATAAGCTTGATCTAAAACTTCTGTGGCCCTCAAGAAATTTTCAATGGTATACATTCAATTCATACTGTTTTCCGTAGTGTGGTCCATTTGAGATTTGGATATGCTTCAATTTTGGGCTCAAGCCCTAAAATTATCTGATAAAATGGATGGGAGTGAATAAAATATATAAATCATGGTGGACCCACAGAGTTTACTTAATGTGTGGTTACGTGTGGTGCAAAGACGAGCGCTGACACTCCAAGTTGTACCAATGGTTCAAAGGAGATCAATGTTACATGGGTCACACAATGATGTATTTATTATATTAACCCCGTTCATCTATTTGGTGAGATCATTTTAGATCACGAGCCCAAAAAATGAGTCATATCCAAAGCTCAAGTGGACCACACCACAAATAGCAGTGGGGACAATGATTCTCACCATTAAAACGTTTGTAGGGCCCACCATAATGTTTATTTTCCATCCAATCTGTTCATAAGGTCACACATACTTGGATGAAGAGGAAAAACAAATATCATATTGATCCAAAACTTCTGTGACCCCAAAATGGTTTCAATGGTAGACGTTGAATCCCCTACTACGTTTTGCAGTGTGGTCCACTTGATAATTGGATCTACCTTCTTTTTAGGCTCAAGCCTTACGACTAGCTCGCCAAATGGACGGACTATTTGGATATAACACATACCTCATGATGGGACCCACAGAACTTGGTGACATCAACACACCAGCCAATCCGCTTCCGTCCGCATGGGAGGGATTAGATGAGACTCCGACGCGGATTTATAGCCAAAGCCTTTAGCAGGAAACCTATGTGGGGCCCATCGTGATGTTTGTGAGAAATCCACTTCATCCATCCGTTTTGTGAGCTCGTTTTATGACTTCAAACAAAAAGTGAGCAGGATCCAAGACTCACATGGGCTGCACTAAAGGAAAAGGTGGGTAGGGAAATTTCTACCGTTGAAACCTCCATGGGGTAGACAGTGATGTTTACATGCCATCCATACCATTCATAATATCATTCCTACTGGGATGAACTGAAAACACAAATATTAACCTGATTCAAAACTTTTGTGGCCCCACGAATATTTCAACTATGGACGTTCAATCCTCAAGTTTTCTGCCCACTTGAGTATTGGATCCAACTCATTTTTGGCCTTATGTCCTAAAATAAGCTCATAAAACGTATGGATGGAATGGATTTCTCACAAACATCACAGTGGGCCTACCGAGGTTCCCAGTGCAAGAACTTCTGCCAAAGGCTTTTGCACGAAATCCACGTCGATGAGACTCAGATCCACGTAGGTGGGTGAGACCCTGATTATGGGACTCAAGGTGATGTATGTGTCTTAAATCCACACTGTCCAACGGTTTTGAAAGTTCATTTCAGGATATGATCCCAAAAATGAAGCATATCCAAATCTTACGTGGGTCGTACTACGAGAAACAGTAGTGATCCAAATCTTACATGGGCCATACTACAATGTTTATTTGCATCGAACCTATTGCTAAGGTCACAAAGATCTGGATGAAGAGACCACACAAATATCATATTGATCAAAAACTTTTGTAGCTCAGGAGAAGTTTTTAATGATCGATTACCACTGTTTCCTGTATTATGGTCCATTAGGTTTGGATCTGCTTCATTTTTTTAATCATTCCCTAAAATGAGCTTTCAATACGTACGAATGGTGTGGGCCATATGAGATTTGGATCTATCTCATTTTTTAAAAATCTTATGCCATAAAATAGTATGAAAAAAATGGATGGATGGCCTAGATAGGACACATACATCATGATTGGGCTCACAGAGCACTGTTAGTAGCCACCTCGCTATCAGTAGGCAATCCGCGCTAGGGTCGTATCCACATCATGATGGGTCCACTTGAACTTTGGATCTGTCGCATTCTTTAGTTCCTATGGCCACAATATTGTCGATTTGTGGATGAGCAGTACTATTTCCAGCCCCGTCGAGATGGAGACGATGATTATGAGCCACTAAGCAACTCTATGTGGGTCTAGGCCACAATAGTTCACATCATTGATATGTATATTTTTCAATTTTTACTTCTTTTGCTCTTTAATGAATTGGTTGTGTTTTCATACATGTCTTTGATATAATTATAAATGTCATGCATTCAATTTAAATATATTTGCATTAGTTGAGTTAAATATAGCATAGCTTAGGACCCTATACAAAGGAAACTTATTATGTGCACCTTTTTTTTTTTTGGGATGTTATGATTTAGAAGTGTGTATTAATGTCTTTTTTAACAATTCCTGAAGTTTCATTAAAAAATTCAACAATTTCCCTAATGTTTCCCCATGTTTCCCAAAAAGTACGATAAATTATGCAATACAAATGATATATACCATGCGATAACCGATACGTATTTGTATCCCAAGGGTGCGATACATAGCACAATACTGATATTTCGAACAATGCTTCAAGGTAAGTCATTATGGCGTTTTGGTACTGAGGTTGGAAGCTTTTGATGCGAGTTGGTGACAAGCAAGTATGGCCTTCAGGAAAGGGGTTGGGAGACTAAGAAGTCATCGCTCTATCAAGCTTCTCACATCTGGAAGTGTATTGCAGCTCTGTGGTCAGTGTTCCCACAAGGTGCTTCCTTCTCTTTGGGGGACGGCTCCAGTATTCGTTTTTAGGAGGATTCTTGGTGCAGATATACTCCTTTGAGGCAAGATTTCCCTAGCTTCGCTCTTCTTGCTCCGTCTTCTGACTTATGCATGAGAAATTGCTACCCAAGAAGTGGGCCTTCTCTTGGCCACCTCCTTGTAGAAGGAATCTCTCTGGTGTAGAAATGGTAGATCTTATCTCCCTCTTAGCCCATTTACAACATGTTACTTCATCAAGGGACTAGGATTCTATGGTTTGGAGTGCGCACTATTCAGGTCGATTTTCTGTTAAATTGCAATACAAGCATATCCATGCCTCAAGGGGAGCACGCTTATCATTTCTGGTACTATGGAGCCCCTCCCAAGGTGGCTACATTCACATGGCTTGTGGGAAGAAAGTGGGTCCTGACTATAGACAATCTCCAAAAGAGATGGTTGCCTATTCCGAACATGTGCCGCTTATGCATGCAAGATGCGGAAACCATTGATCATTTGTTTATCTCATGCCCTTTTTCCTCCAAGGTGTGGGAGAATCTTCTCGTTGTGTATGAGGTGTCGTGGGTCATGTTGACCGGGATGTGTTAGGACCCTTCTATGGGCTTAGCGCGGGGGTACAACAGGGAACACTGATTAGGCTATATGGTACCTTTCCCTGCTGGCTATGTGGTGGGCCGTTTGGAAGGAGAGAAATAGGAGAACATTTCAGAATGTCTCTCGATCGATGGAAGCGGTAGTGGGGGTCGTCAAAGCGACTATTATAGAGTGGGTAATCTTTCGATAACTTTCTTTTTGGACTGCTGCATGTGGTGGTCTTAGGGGTTCTGTTGTCTTTCTTTTTTTCTTTCTTTTTTTTTTTTTCTTTTTTTTTTTTTTTTTTTTTTTTTTTTTCCTACCTCGCGGTTACGGCTAGGTGTTTCTAATAAATTTTTCTTTACCCCTAAAAAATTAGTGACCAATCCAGTCTATACTTGTATCATGAGAATTTGGTTTTTGAGGATCCGTTGAACCCTGATCCTTGCTTTAGTAGATACCCAAGCCGATAATTGGGTAACATAGATTTGAATGCACCAAAAGCAGCAAATTGGCTATTCGAGGCTGCAATTTCTCTCTTCCTTAATTTTTTTTTTTTTTCCCTTCAATTGGGCGCTTTGGTGTGTTTGTTCATGTGCGTGTGCACGTGTGCATGTGTGGTGGGGACCTCAAGCACTCGTATTGAGTGGGTACTCCTCAAACAGGCCCTTATTTTTAATGTTATATGGTACCCCCCAAACAGGCCCTTATATGTGATATGTTCGAGCAAGAGCACAAATCATACCTTGTAACTCAATCCCTTGCCCATGCATATCACAAGCAACGATCCGATCCTTGAGTTGCTCGGAAACTATGAAATAGTCTATTCTCATTCTCTTGCCTCGGTACCTGAAAATGAATCAATCACTTAGAACTATTGCATTTTATTGAGTGACAAAATAAAAGCATCGAAGCAGCGTCATGATGACAGAAAATGATAGTAAAAAAAGAGAGAGAGCCTGTAAGAGATCAGGAAAATAAAAAAAACTATGAAGAAAGGATTGAACAGAGGCTCAACAAATAATGATAAGGCCTAATACACTAATTGACATACAGTGAAATATGTATAAATGTGAGGTTTCATTGGCATACAGGCACAAGCCAATAATGTAGACAATTCTTACCAACTACAATTGCATGTGGTAAGGGAAAAGTGTTGCCAAGATGGCATTATTGTAAATACTCTACCAATAGATGTTTCAAGATGATGGTAGGACCCATTTTGTTTCTCTGCTTAATCTTGACTATTTATTTTTCATGCTATTGATCGAATGTTTAGGATCATCCAAGTGGCGTGATTTTTGCACCATGGCTTGCTCCCATTTGTATGAATAAATGAACAGTTTAGATCCACGATAGGAATGCTAACATCCTCAACTTCATGGGGAGGTTAGCAACATACCCAAAGCTTTTAAAGGACACATGAGATGATCAATCATCAACATGTGGTCCATTCAATGGTAGTATTGGGAGCAAGCTATGGTGCAAGATTCCTGATCATCTCGTATGATCCTAACCAAGGTATTAAAAAAATGTAACAGCCGTCATATAATGGTAATGATTAGGAACCGTTACGTTGGTCGTAATGGCCGTTAAGGAAAAAATGCCCTGTTATGGCCCAGGAACGGCCATTACAAGGCCAATACAGTTTTTTTTTTTTCAAAAGTATAAAATAAAATAAAATAAAACAAAATAAAAGGAAGAAGAAAAACAAGAAAAAAAAAAGGTCGTAATGGTAATGGGTGGTTGTCATTATAGCCACCACCGTTACCATTATTGAATACCTTGATCCTAACCCTTTTTATGAGGCCAAATTGTTATAATTGTCCATTTTTTACAAGCCATAGTAGCATGTTTATAATCATACAACCAAAGCGCTACTTTGGATTCGGAAGTAATACGAAGTGGGATATATCAAATAGATGTTTCAAGATAGACCTACTTAGCTTCTCTGCTCAATCTTGATTGTCCATGTTCCATGCTATTCGTTAGATGTTTAGGATCGTCCTTTCAGCATGATTTTTGCACCATAGGTTGCTCCTAGTCAGTGTTTGAATTATTTTCAATATTGTCGAAATATCTCCAATATTATCTTTATCTCCAGCCAGTGTTTTAAATATCGACAATATTAGCCGATATATCCCACAATATATCTTGTATCCCACCTGTGCGATACGAAACACATAGGTAGTGCCGATATATCCCACCTATTCAATCCAGTGAGCATTTTCAATTTTTGATCCATGTTTTTGTTGTAAATCATGTTAAACTAGTATCAAATGGCTACAAATCTATGATTCTTCCTGTTTTCCATAAAAAAAAATCATGGATTTGGAACTTTGATTTCGAGATTTGGGTAAGATGGGCCAGGTTGCAGAAAATTGAGAAAAAATAAAATTTCTCAATTTCTCACAAATTAGTTACAATCTTTGTATCTCACAAATCAGTTGCAATCTTTATATCCAAACACAAAATTAAACATCAAACCTAATCTAGTGATTCTTCTTTTGCTTTTGAATGCATTACTTCCATTTCCATACGTGTCTTCTTAAGTTTATAAATTATATGAATATAGTTGCATTAGTTCAATTGGAAAGCACATATATTAGGACCTCATATAAAGGTAACCCCAATTATGTGTACTTTTTTTTTGTAATGTTTTGATGTCTTTTCAATAATCCCTGAAGTTTCATTGAAAAATTCGATCAATTTCCCAATGTTCCCATGATTCCCAATATCGACGATACATTACGCGATATAACCGATATTTATCCGTATCGTAAGGGTGTGATACTTTACACGATAATGATATTTAAAACATTGTTTCCAACTCAGCAATACCGATAACGCTGGTAGTATCAGAAATTCCAGGTATTAGCAATGTATCGCTAAGTATCACCAACGTATCAATATCACTAATGTAATCATCAATATTTTCAACTATGTAAATTCTAGGTGTCACTTGTATTGTCAATGCATCAATATCGCTAATGTATCGCCAATATTTTTTACTATGTAAATTCTAGGTAATGCTTGTATCATAAGCAGTGTTTGAATTATCTCTGATATTATCGAAATATCTCCGATATTGTCTTTATCTCAAGCTCAGCGATACTGATAACACTGGTAGCGATACCGATAACGCTGGTAGTATTAGAAATTTCAGGTATTAGCAATGTATCGCTAAGTATCACCAACGTATCAATTTCACTATTGTAATCGCCAATATTTTCAACTGTAAATTCTAGGTGTCGCTTGTATTGCTATTGCATCAATATCACCAATGTATCGCCAATACTTTCGACTATGTAAATTCTAGGTAATGCTTGTATCATAAGTGTATTGACAATATTTCAATAGTAAATTTTTATTTCAACTTTTTTTCATGGGCACATGGTTGTATGTAGTGTTCAATTTGTCATTGATAATATCTCGATATCGCAACATGCGCAATATCGAGACCAATGGTTAAATATGCCGTATCGGATGGTTGGACTGATTTCTTACAACAATACATGCTTTTAAGGCCCCATTAAATTGAAACTTGTTATATATGCATTCTTTTTGCAATTTTTTAATTTCTAAATATGCAAATATGTCCATTTTAACATCTCCTGAAGTTTCGTTGAAAATTCCACCGTTTTCCTCATATTTCCCCACATTTCCAGTTATCAGCGATATTATCGGCAATATCAATATTGTTTCCGTATACTTGGCCAATGAAACTTGTAGCGATACCGATACTTCGAACACTGATCATAAGTGTATTGACGATATTTCAATAATATCGCCATCGTATTGATATCATCAAAATTTTGTTTATTAGAAAAAAAAAATTTTATTTCAATTTTTTTTCATAGGTACATGGTTGTATGTAGTGTTCAATTTGTCATTGATAATATCTCGATATTATTGATATCGCAACATGTGAGATATTGAGATCACAATCTTTCGTTTCCTTTCCAATTGTTGATGATTTATTGGTAAATATCATGTGTTGTTGATATTTTGCAATATTGATGGATGTTTGGATGGAAGGTTGGATGGTTAAATAGGCCGGAGGGGATGGATGGACAAATTTCTTACAACAACACATGCCTTTAAGGCCCCATTAAATGGAAACTTGTTATGTACGCAATCTTTTTGCAATTTTTTTTATTTCTAAATATGCAAATATGTACATTTTAACATCTCCTTAAGTTTCACTAAAAATTCCATCATTTTTCCGTTGCTTCCCTGCATTTCCGGTTATCAGCGATATTATCGACGATATCGACAGTGTTTCCGTATCCCCGACCAGCGGAACTTGTAGTGATACCGATACTTTGAACACTGCTCCTAGTTATATGAATGAATAGACAGTCGAAATTGATGATTGATCATACCGTGTGTCATTTAATAGCCCTGGCGACGTTGCTAACATCCCCATGAGGGTGGGCACATTAGTATTTACCACACGCATCCACACACACCCATGCATGCGCGCACGCGCACACACACTATGTATGTATGTATACGCAGGTATGTATGCATGCATATGCATGTATCACATTGTGATCATACTTTTCATCAACATATACAAGTTCCTCAGTTATTTGTACTTGCATCAGATCATGGCTCTCTATTTTCCTTTTCTTTTCTCCTCCTCTTTCCCTACCCTTGATACCACAATCATCTCAGCAGTGGTTCTTGCTCCGGTCTACCACCTGATCATCCCTCAGCTGGCTGCCTCACCTCCTTTCTTCCATTGACACTACTTCACCACCACACCACCCTTCTTTTAGTTGTCTCACAGCTTTACTCCTCTTTTGGTCGTCTTCTAGCCCCACCCACCACCTCACTACCCAACCAGACCTCTTCTAGTCACTAGCACCTCAACCATCCCTGTCCTGAAGAAAGAAAGAAAGAAAAAAGGGCATGAAGAGTGTTGTTTGTTCCATCCCCTGCTTTCCCATTGTTGCCTCTCTTGTTTCAATAGGGCAAATGGTTCCAACTATCTTTACGGGGTACATTCTTGGCTTTGCTCTCCCTTTCTTTCTTCGGGCGTCCAGTTACTCCCTTCTGCCAGTAAATTCTGCCTATTAACTATGGGTAAAAAATGATCCACAACTTCATAGTTGGATAAATGCTATTCACAAGGATGTACTTGCTCAGGTTGTTGGTTTGAAAACTTCCCGTGATCCCTGGCTCTCTCTCTGGAAACGGTCCTTCCTCAATAATCCAAGTCTCATGCATTCAACTAAAGTCACAACTACAAACCTGCAAGCATGATTCAGCCACTATTTCTAGTTAGGTCCAATCAAAACTTTTAAGTTACTCTTCACATCCATTTTCAATAACTGCCAAACCGGTCTCTGATGAGGACAATTGTTCTATAGCCCTTAAATGGTCTTGGACCTGATTATGATTCACTTGTCTTCTATTTCCTTCCTACTATTGACAAGCTTCAGACCCTCACTCTTATCAGGAGGCATGCATGCCTCTCTTACTTTTACCGAAAATTACACCCTCCTCTACCCTTGCTGCTTAGTGTGGTGGCAGCTTTTATGAGGATCTGGTCGCATTTCTCCATGTCAAGGACGATTTGGTCATGGTTACTTGAAGGGCTTGTGCTGGTCGAGCATCATTTCAACACAGACGTCAACCAAGGTTGTGTCCTTTCCAACACTGACTTCCTAGTTCCCTATTCCACACACTATATGCCCTATTGGAAACACTAACGGACCCCCTTAGTCTAGTGACCTAGTCAAGTTGTTTACCAGATTTATGGATGGTCATGACACTTCTCTTCCTTGCAACACTTGTATTACGTAGCATGTAAAAGTACCTTCCACAAGAGACAACAACCATGACCCTTGAATTCTCTGGTTGAGTGCCTTCCACAAGACCATGACCCTTGATTCCCTGGCTGATCCAAATCGGTAGCCAAACACAAGCCACACATTGCATTGACTGGAGATGTAGGTATTTTGTCTCATCCCATTCCCTAACATGGATTTAATTGTGCCATGGTTGTTAATTGCACTCGGCTTTTGATCACCAATGTTTGTGATGCTACTCACCCTAGTGACATCTGCTGCCTTAGCTTTGAGACATTTTCTGCCTGTTCCTTCTATTCAAAATAACTATTTGTGGGTTGGCAAGTTTACATTAGAGAACCATTCCTTTAAATTCACAACATGGCAATTCCAAGTGACTTCCAGACAGGGCAGCTGCTAGCTCAAGGAATAAGGGGACTTCTGCATCTGGAATAAGGACAAATCTACTCTCTTGGCTACAACACCATCTGTTGCATCTCACCTTCTTGGAAAGATGTTGGTCTCATGTTTGATCTGGTAGCAATGATCGTGAAGCATGAGCAAAAAAAAAAAAACATGAACAGCTGTAGGCAGCAATTTTAAAGGATGAAATCACAGAATTGATGTCCTCTGGAGAATAATGATTTCAGTGAAATAATAAGTTAGAGATGAACTGTAGAGGAATGATACTATTACGAAGCTCAGCAATTGGATCAGCAATTAGATGAAGGAAATCGCTGACATTTAGCAAGCAATTGAATGAATGGGATTGCGGAAAGCGATTCAAGAGTGGCGACTCCACAATTTAGAGAGGGATACAAAAAATCTTTAAAGAATGGATGGTCTCTAGGAAAAGTAGGATGAGAAAGGGTTGCTCAATGCATTCTCTGCTGGATAAGGAGTTCAATGTGACATGGATTTTTAATCATAACATAGCTCTCCCACTTATGAAGTTAGAATCTCATCCATGGCAAACAAAGCAGAGGATCCAACAAATCTTTCCTGCTGCATGGAAATTAGTCTCAAGAATCAAGGGGGTGGCAGCTTCCTATGAGTCGGATCTCCCCAGCTTTAGTGTGGAAAATGCAACTTTGACATCCTTTGCTGACAAGCCACAAAGCTTAATTTGCTCTTATTGTAGCAAAAGAGATTGGCACTCTTTACACTAGCTATCAAGCAGGAAAACACTGTAATTGACGCTTTTGTTTTATCAAATAAGCGAGCAGATTTTCCATTGTTCTCATACACAATGATTTTTGGGGTCCCTCGTCCATACCCTTGACTTCTAATTTTCAATATTATATGTTATTCATTGAAGACAGCAGCCATTATTCCTTCATCAAACTCCTCCATCACAAATCAAACTTCTTCAGATTGCAAATCAAACTTTTCTTTTCTTTTCTTTTCTTTGATTTTTGATTTTTGATTTTTGATTTTTTTTTTTTTTTTTTTTTTTTTGAGAGAGAGAGAGAGAGAGAGAGAGAGAGAGAGAGAGAACAAAATTCATTGAGAGACCCGCCAAAGTAGAGGCAAGGCGGGGAAAGAACGTAACCCAAAAGAACCAAGACAAAAAAGGAGAAAATATTGACAGCATTCACTCCTCTACAAGGAAGGCCCATCCCAAAAACAACAACAACAACAACAACAGCAAAAAAAAAAAAAAAAAAAAGGAAGGCCCATCCCACCAATTTGAACTTTTCCTGATGACCTCATCCATGCGGGCACTCCTATTTCGGAAGCAACGGTCATTCCTCTCCCTCTGAATCACCCAATGCAATGCCATAAGAACACACTGCCACATTGCTTTACCTTCTTTTCCAAACCCTCCCCCCATGCCAAACCCACAAAAAGTCTTCCACCAACCTCGGCATCACCAATGCCAAGTTAAATATATCTAGAAAGCAATCCCAAATATTCCACACAGAGGTAATGGATAAAGATATGATCAATTGATTCCACATTGCCCACACACAAAATACAAATATTAGGAAGGATCATAGATCTCTTTTGAAGCCATGACTCTCGAGGATCCATAAGACCAAGGATCAAAGGGATGGCAAGAGGTTGAAGACCAGGGTAGTTCCCAAAGCAACCTATAGAAGGAACGGACAAAGAAGCAACCCGAGCTATGCACGTGCCACACCATAGAATCCTTTCCCCCTACTAAGAACCTCTACTACAATCAAGAAGAGATAAGGATATAGGGGTCACCCTATCTAATACCCCTCAATGCCTGAAAAGAAAAGAAAAAATAAAAGAAAAAACTTCCAGCGACCCATTAACCAACACAGAGTAGACTGCCAAACCAACACAAGCCCGAATCCAACCCCTCCATTTTGACCACAACCCAATGTGCCCAACATATAATCAAGGAAATCCTACCCCACATGAAGGTACGCCTTCTCCATGTCCATCTTACACACAATCCCACTTGTAACTTCTTAATACTTGGAGTTAATACACTCATGGGAGAAGAGGGTGCTTGCTAGAACCTATCTCGCCGACACAAAGGCTCCCTTATTTTCGGAGATACTTCTGGCAAGGATTTTGGCTAAAATTCTGTAGGGACCCCAATTAGGTTGAGAGGTGTAAAATCTTTTAGGCTTTTTGCTCCTTCAATCTTTGAGAGTACATCTCTGAATGAAGCCCCGAGGTCTTCCGGGAGAAAAACCTTGTAAGACTCGTAACCTTCTGAGACCGACCGTACGCTTTGTTTTTAGTGCTAGCATGTTTCTGGCGGACCAGATCGATGAGTTTTGATCACGATCTTATTTCAGTACCACAACACCCCGAAACTTGTACCGTAGCAACTGCGTGGGCGCTTCGATTCCAATGTCGTGCGGCACGCCCCATTGCGATCCCTAAATTAGAAGTTGCAATCTTGGCACAATCGGAGGTGGGCTACACAACACATGCAGACCCCACTTGCACAAACCCAATGTTGTCAAATCCATTAATCAATTAATCAACCCATCACTTCTCTCTCCCCATTAGTCAAAGCAACCCCTGCCTTGCCCATGCTTAGACATCCCTCTATCCTTCTTTCTCTCCCAATTCTATCCCTCCATCTTCTTTTAATTCCCTCCATCTTCATTTCTACTATTTGCTAGCAAGAGAGTAGAAAGGGATTAAGAGAAAGAATAATATTAAAGAGAATCAAGGAGAGATTAAGAGAGAGAAAGATTAGGGAAATCTTTAAGAGAAAATAGAGAGCTTGAGAGAGAATTAGGAGAGATCAAGAGGGTAAGTGGAAGAGAAAGGAGATAAAAGAGATTAGAGGAGATTAGGGGTGAAGAGGAGCTTGGTGAACCATCCGATTGCTGATCCGAGCTGATCCAACCATTCATCCGTCGCTGTGAGTGCATGGGAGGATTTTGATCCTCCATTTCTTTGTGATTTATCAGTTTTTGTGGGCCCACAAGGGTGGGACCCACTTTGATCATGTATGGAGTGTACGGTGGACCCCCATAGTGGCGGGGCCCCACCTCGATGGCCGGATCCTTTCCTTTCTACGATGTTGTGGGGCCCACAAGTGGGCCATGCTATTGGAGAGAGTGCCCCACACGCTATCACAATGTGAACCACCTTGTGTGGCTCGCTGTGATGTTTAATTCTCATCTAACCTATGCTTTGCATTACAAAGATTTGAATGGTGGAAATGCCTCGAAATCATGTTATCCAAAGCTCCTTGGCCCACCATGAGCTGGCAAATCTGATGGACGGAGTAGATTCCTCTTAGAGGACCCCACCACCCTTTAAAAGCAAGGTAAGAGAGGGAGGGTGTAGCAGCGGCTGCTGCCACTGGGCGCAGACAGCATCCAAGGACGTTGCTGCCCAGCAGCATGCTCACCTTGGAAAGGTACCGTGTGGGCCCACTCGTGGGTCCCACCATGATGCACGTTTCATCCACGCCGTCCATCTGCTTCCCCAGATCATTTTGGCCATTAGGCCCAAAAATGAAGTCGATCCATATCCCAAGTAGCCACACAGTGAGGTGCAAGGGTGTTGGAAAGCCCATGCGTCAATGACGCTTTGCATGGAAGAGTTGGGGTGGGTTTCCACTTGTGGGACCCACCTTGATTTGTTCCTTAGATCCACACCATCCACCTCTTTACCTAGGTCATTTCGACCGCTGAGCCCAAAAATGGGGCTGATCCAACCATCAGGAGGACCTCACTGTATGTAGGTGACGGTGGGTTGGGAACACCTCTTCACGTCACTGCATGTAACACCCCGTACTTTCTAGTACTCGAGTGTTACCGTGTAATCTAATTTAGTATAGATGCAAGCCTAGCTTAAGCAAACGATCATGTGCATTTCAGCCAAATCCAACCATCGGATGTAATCCCAATCCACATATTAAACCCTCCATTTAATTGATTCTCAAAATGGTCCATCACGACTTTAGAGACATCTATTTTAGGATCTCACTCGTTGTGGTAGACCAATTAAACCGTCCATCATCGATTTCAGGACATAAACTAAAGATCCACCATTCATTAGATCCACAACGTCCTGTCAATTGCCATAATACCTGATTTCCCTAATCCAACCATTGGATTATAGAATAAGTCTCTAGGTTACAAATAAACACGCCCTAGAAACCAATTAAAACAGTTTAATGTGGACAATAGAAGGCCCTAACCTTAGATCGTCTTAAATCGAGACCCAAATAGCAAGATCCGCCATTCATCAGGGCCTACAACACTTGGGACACATTACTCATTTATCGGGACATTAGACCTATCCTAGGATCTCACTTAAAACATGCCCTAGGAACATTTGTCAACAATGATTCAACATGGAAACATCCAACCGTTGAATTTGAATCATTAGGCTGTCGAGATTCATTAGGTGGACGTTCACTTGATATGACTCACTTACCAATCTAAAATGATCTAATCTTCCTTACCAGAGCCCTGTAGGCGACTGATGGAGTCAATAAACGGCATTGATCAAGGTGCAAATCACTATAAACAACTTAGAAAATAATAATAACAATAATGCTAAAAGTAATAATAATAATCTATAATAAAGTAATAACAAACTTTATATTAAAACTATTAATTGGTTACTAACGTATTTTGGAGGCCATGGGCATACACAATGGCCCATTAGTACCTTTTAATCGTTGATAATCGGTTTGGAATTAATCCAACCGACGGATTGCCATAATAGACATGTGAAGACCGTAGTTCAGTTGGTAGGGCCCACCTAATCTTTGGATCTGACTGATCTTCAGTCTGAGGCCCTTAACAGGGCCTCTAAAGGGAATGGACGGTGGGGATCTCACGTCAGCATCATGGTGGACCCCACCTTGAGACATGCATGTGCATAATCTACATGTACCAGCAGTGCAATGGAGTACACCTCCAGTCAAAATCGGGCTGACACGATAATTCCTAAGAAGGAATTTCTCTCCTTTTCAGTTTCTTGCCAGCAAAATGGACGTACGTCCGTTCTTTGATCAATGGCCCACCTACCCTGTCCATCTGGACAATCCAGACCATCCATCGTTCGAGGCATGGAATTCTGATCGAACCCTAGGTGGTTTCACCCGTTGGCATGCACCCGCCTGCGCACAATCCTCGTTGAAAACAGGCCCTACAAAACCATGCTTTCCAAAAATGGAAACTGCTCCTCCTTGCCAACTTGGCAATCCGAGTGAGGTGAAATCCCTCCATCTCAGCCGTCCATAAAACGCAAATCCTAGCCCTTCAAGCTAGGTTTCTTTTTATAAAGAGAAGGAGAGAGAAACAGCAACCGCAGCCTTCAAGTGGCGAACCCACCAGAGAAACCTCCGTTAGGCTTCCATCTGTGCATTCCCCGAGCTCCCTTGGGGTCATCCACGCCCTCCACGCTAATCAGATCGGAGGAAAACTGAACGGCATGGAATCTGCCATGATCGTCCCACCCCTTCCTCGCTGGAAGATTGAGTTCGTGTGATCAACAGTGGGCCCCATTCAGAGATCAGAGAAGCTCACTAGGTGGCCCGTTTGGTCAACATCCTTGAACCGCACCATCTCAACTCGACCCGCTGCTTAAGCTTTGTCCGCAGTTAGCATTGTTGGACGGCCAGCAGATAAGAAAGAAAAGAGAAGCAGGAAGACAGAAGGTAAAGAAGAAAGAGAGAACGGGTCGCTGCCATGCTCTCACTCAGTCCGACCTAACCCGCACCACCAAGCTCGGCTTGAGTTGGGCCTGGGTTCGGTCCGGCTGCTGCTGGCTATGGAGAGAAGAAGGAAGTAGGGAAGTAGGAAAGAGAGAAAAGAGAGAAAGGAAGAGGAGAGAGAGAAGAAGAGAAGCCGAGAGTGAGTGAAAATCGAGTTGGTTAGACTGGAACTGAGTCGACTCGGTTCAAACTCGGTTGAGCTGCATGTGGAGTTGGGTCAGCTCAGATGTGTCAAGTGGAGCTACAAGTCAATTGATGTAAGCCAATTTTCTCTCCCTAAGTCAATCACTTGATTTATTATAATTAGCGTTACTATAGCTATTGTGATTATTAAGCATGTTTAGCCATTAGCCGGTTATGTGAGCTTGTATTACTTATCATAAATAAATTTCAACCATTAGACGATAGGTATTAATATTTATGTACCATTTCTAGATGTTATCCTTGATAATGGATCACACTATCCAATACCATCATAACAAATGTATTTGCTACATTAGCTAAAATGGATTATAACACTAAGGTTAATAAATACTTTATAATTACTAAATTAACACTAATTTCACACCAACTAGGGTTCAAACCCTAAAACCTGGCCTAGACCTAAAACCTAGGATAAAATCCTAGACCCAAGTAATCTAAACCTTAAGACGGCACCCTAAACGTAGATAGTGTGTTAGGTTCAAGCTAATTATAGAATTTCATGATTCATGGTAGGTCGTGGTAACTATTATCGTGGCCAGGTTCGTTATTGATAGTTATAACTAATAGCATTGGAAAGCATTCATCATTTCCCTTATGAAATTAGTGTAATACTTAACTTTTAGTAGTAACCCTTATTATATTATCATTGGTAAATATTTTGTTGCTATTACTTGTATTGTTTAATAGAATGTTAGTCATTATAAGAAGATTAGATAATGTTGGTATATCTAGAGATGAACTTATGAACCACCATTATTAATATTGACGGATTAATACTCCCATCATGAATATTATTTGACCCGTTGCACGGTATTAATGGTAATGATAACATTAAAAAATAATTTAGGATCCAAATCCTAGAATCTAAGGTTAGGACTAAACCCTAGGAGAAGGCCCTAATTCTATATTTAAAACCCTAAAAGTAAACCAAACCCTAGGACGAAAACCCTAATTCGACGTTAAAACCCTAAGTTGTGATCTCAAACCTAGGTAGTGTGCAGAACCTGTATCTAATTGTACAAGTTCGTAATTTGTGGTAGGATACAATTCTAAGGGTGCAAGCACTTAGCAACATTAGAAGGCGACTCAAAGTATAAGGTGATGATTCTTCCCCTTGAGCTTTCCATCTTCTCATTAGCTTAAGTTATAGTATTCATAATTGATATCTCCTTTTATAATCACATGTGTTAGCAGGTGGAAATTGAATTGCTATATTACATGCTTTATGATTATCCTGTATAATTGCTCATGCTTGTGGATTGCTTATGGAACTTAAACTGGTACATTAGTGGGAAATTCCCACATATGAATGTACACTCATACTTGGGATGTAAGTTTACTAGTTGTGATCGTAATGGACCTTCAACTTGGTGGTTATTGAGTAGTGGTCTAGATGGATCATTGATGTGGGTCTACCATCCAGGGTTGTTGTGCCTAATGGTTTTTAAGGATGGTCTTTATCGTATGGTTTTGATATCGACCCTATGTGGCATATTTTGATACTCGCCCTAGATGGGTTCGATGTTTTATATAATGCAACCATGCGATGGTAAGCCTCATATACTGTAATATGATTGGCCACTAGTCGACGGGTTTCCATTAAACATCCCAAGATGGTAGCCTCATGGGCTGGGGATGGTAGTCATGGGATACTATGCCCGAGCCGTCAGCCTACGTCGGGCCATGTGCTCCCCGTAGTAACCGCAAGCTTACTTAAATCAGCTGGTTGCAATTGGACTAATAATGGGCTGGCAAATCATGCATAAATGACATATTATGATGACTTGGATCATTTTGCCCTCGAATTACGCTGAATGTTGCGCTTATGACCAGTTATTCGATTATGATGATGACTTGGATCCAGTGTTCACAATATCGATAATATCGGTATCGTAGCCCAGCGATACGAAAAAAGCAATATTTCCACCGGAAGCCTAAAAAATTCCCCAATTTCAGTTATCACACGATCAAGGTATCCCGTATCGGTATAGGTTAGCGTAACAGTGCCCTTCGATACAGATACGGATACGGGGACGTAACGGTAATACGGGGGTGTAACAGCCCGTAGCGGTGCAATTTTATTTTATTTTTTGCCAAAAAAATATGAAAAAATATGGATTAAATCCGGAATATTCTAAGTATTCCAAATATGCATTCATTTATAAATTGGAACATGTTTATGGTGGTGTAACGGTCCACTCTTTGGTGAGAAGTTGTATCGGACTGTCTGATGAATTTATGAACCAGACAACCTGGATTTGACTACAAAACTCATATATTTAATTTTCTAAGTATCTACGATCAATGATAGATATATTAGAATGAATGTAATATGAAAATATCTTACATGTGTAGGTGTTTGCAATTATTTTTCATAATTCATAAAAAAATATAAAATGACAATAACAATATGTAAAATGAACATTAACATGTTCTACTATGATTAACACATCATATTCTACCATTAAAACATCAAAACATTCAATAAAAAATAATTTTTCGAATTTTAAAAAAAAAGGGGCCGAAAATAGTGCGTAAATAGGAAAAAAATTATAAAAAAATATAAAATGATAACAACAATCTGTAAAATGAACATTAATATCTTCTATTATGATTAACACATCATATTCTACCATTAAAACAACAAAACATTGAATAAAAAGTATAAATACCTATTTTTGAGGAATTTCTGGAAAATGGCCCACAGAGCTTCGAATCAAGAAAATCCTTAATATAAGTTTTTATTTGTAATATCAAGCTAAGAGTGGTCGAAAATAGCAATAGAATGATTTAGGAAGAGTTTAGAAGAAAAAATTTCAAAAAAAAAAAAGTGAAAAAACAAACCTTAAAAAGCAAAAGCCTTTTTTTGACCGTAACAGCCGTTACGGGGCAGTAACGGCCGTTACGGCTACAAAATTGAGGGGTGACCGTTACGGCCCCGTATCACGTAACGGCCACGGCCGTTACTGATACACCAGTATCGTAACGGATACGGGACACCCTGCACACGATATATCGGCCGATATCATGCAATATATCGCAGATTTCATGCGATATCATCGATATCTTCACGATATGCTCAGCTTGACAGAGTCATGGGTTCATTGCAGAGGACTCACGAGTCCACTGTAGCCAACAACCTACAACGACGATAAAAAAGGGCTGCATGTTTACCAAAAAAAAAGAAGAAGAAGAAGAAGAAGAAAGAGGAAAAATCATAGAGTACCTGTGGCCATAGCGATCGGAGATTCGGAGGTGGGCCATTCCATCGATTGACGGAGGTAAGTTCGATTTCCCTCCTTTTGCCGATTTTCTTCTATTTTTTCTTCGAAATAGTATATCTCGAAGATTCCGACAAGAAATCGGGCCGAATTGAATGTGATTGAGGAATCCTCTTCCTTCTGAAACCCTTCACTTCCGGAACCCTTGCCGAAATCTCTTTGCCGTAACCGTCGCGGCCCTCTTTCATTTCAAAAGGGAGGGAGAGGGACGCGGATGAGGTTTTGACTGCCGAAGAGAAATTGGATTGGGTACTTCGAAGAGAAATCGGATTGGGTACTGAGTTACTCAGTACGCTCTTATTGTGCTGAGTAAACTCTGCTGGGCCCACTGTAAATGTTTGTGGTTTATCCACACCGTCCATCCGTTTTTCCATATCCGTTTAGGGGTTGATAAAAAATTTGAAGCTTATCTAGAGCTTAAGTGGACCATACCACAGGAAACAGTGGAAATAATTATTTCCACCGTTGAAACATTTCTAGACCGATATATCAAGTTTATTTGTCATCTAAACGGTTCATAAGATCACGTTAAACATGGATGAAGGGAAAAAACAAATATAATGTTGATCCAAAACTTTTATGGGCCCCAAGAATTTTTCAACAGTAACATCAATTCACACTGTTTCATGTGGTGTGGTCCATTTTTCAATGGTAACAATATGAATTTTGTTTTTCCACTTCATTCATATATTTTAAACATTATTAATAGATTAGACGGAAAATTAACGTTACGGTGGGGCCCATATAACTTTGATCTCATTTGAGCCGTTCGTACAACTCGGAGCTCGAGGTGCGTACGCGCTCGACTTCGCACGACATGTACCTACAACAGCTAGCTGTATAGCTAGCTTGCATGGGACGGGAACGGATTGGCTACGCCCCCTGACACCAGCAGCGTGGCTGGTGGTCGGTGCTTTGTGGGCCCCACCATGTTGTATATGTTTCATCCTTTTCATTCATCCATTTTTAAAGATCATTTTATGGCTCGATCCCAAAAATGAGAGGTATATAAATCTCATTTGAACCACACCACATGAAAACAATAGTGATTGGACATCCATCGTTAAAACCCTCCTAAGGCCCACTGTACTGTTTATTTGACATCCAATAGGTTGATTAGGTCATACAGCCCCAGATGAAAGGAAAAAAACAAAAATCAGCTTGATCCAAAACTTTTATGGCCCCAAAATGTTTTTTAATGGTAGACGCTCATTCAACATTGTTTCCTATAATGTGGTCCACTTAAGATTGGGATATAACTCATTTTTGTTATTATACCGTAAAATGATCTGTTTAAATAGATGGACAGCATGGATGAAACACATACATCATGGTGGGGCCCACGGAGCACCGACCACCAGCCATTGGCTAGTGTCAGGGGGAGTAGCCAATCCGTTTCCGCGTGGGACGCCTGCTGAAGTGACGTGACCAATTTCTATGGGACCCGCCATGATATATGTGTTATATCTGCACCGTCCATTCATTTGGAGATATCAATTTAGGGTAGGAGCCAAAGAATGAGTCAGATCTAAAGCTCAAATGAAAAAAAAAAAAAAAAAAAGTGGAGAGAGTGACAGCCACCATTAAAATTTTCTAAGGCCCACAGAAGTTTTCGATCAAACTGAAATTTGTGTTTTCCCTTCTTTCATGTATGTATTAACCTGTGAACACGTTGGATCTCAAATAAACATCATAGTGGACCTTAGGAAGGTTTCAACGGTAGGAGTTACTCTTCCCACTGTTTTCTGTGGGGTCCACTCCAAATTTAGATCTGACCCATTCCTTCTCTCATAGCCTAAAATGATCTCTACAAATTGATGGACGGTGTGGATACAACACATACATCATGGTGGGTCCCACAGAACCTGGTGACATCACTTCAACAGAGAGTCCCGCCGGGTACTCAACCTGTCACCACTGTCTAAGTACTAGCTTGCATGTGATACAAGCAAAATTTTGAATTCCATCACGTATAGTTGGCTTTTGATATACGGCGAATACACGTGGGCCCACCGTGAATGCATGTGGTTGATCCACACCGTCCATTCGTTTTTCCATATCATTTTAGAGGTTGAACCCAAAAATTTATGCATATCCAAAGCTCAAGTGGTCCATAACAACGGAAATAGTACTAATACTATATGACCGGATCGGATCGGATCGGATCAGCATATATGGATCAAACGATCCAAAGACAGTGGTGCAGATTTATTATTCAGCCTAGAAACAGTGCATCCAAGGGTCCACATTCAATGGCAGCCAAATCAGACCCTATACAAAGTTCAGTTAAACAACGCAGAACTTAAGACCCTATACAAAGGAATTTTATTATGTGCATTTTATTTTTTTTTGAGATCTTATGATTTAAAAGTGTGTATTAAGGACTTTTTTAACAATCCTCAAAGTTTCATTAAAAAATTCAACCATTTTCTCAATGTTTCCCGATGTTTCCCAAAAAATGCGATAAATTATGCGATACAAACGATATATCCCATACGATAACTGATACGTATCTGTATCCCAAGGGTGCGATATATGGTGCGATACCGATATTTCGAACACTGCTTGGATCATCATGCCCATGCGATTACGCTGAGTGTTGCGCTTATGACTAGTCACATTCATGCATGTCTGGATGTTTTACCCGGGGCACAGACCGTCTGAATGTTTTACCCGGGTCGATGATTTCATGGGTGACGACCCTACTGTCCGTCTGGATGTTTTACCCGGGACAAAGATTACATTCACGCATTCATGCATCTAATAAAACTGCATTTACTATGTTTTGGTTGTTTGGATGTTTTATACTATTTCCTACCTAATGCGACGGTGTGTAATCTTGAGGAGAATTCACACTGAGTTGGTCACTCATCCATCAAATATATAACCGTACAGGTAGCACAGGTGGCCCTGGTGAAATTCATGTTTATATTGACGAGGAGCAAGCTACATTTGACAAAGATATATGATTATACTTGCTAAGGGTTGCTACAAGATTTCACAGTTAAAGATTGTTGTAATTTACTTTATTTCACATGTAATATTATTTCATTTGGTAATTGTAAGAATGAGGACATTGGTTTGTATAAGTCATTATGGGCAGCTCTTGTATATTTTAAATGTAAATGAAAATTTCCTTATATTGATTGTCCATCCTACGCTCATCTGTTAACTCTGATAAAAGGAAAATATTACATATTGAATTTGACCATCCTTTAAGGTTAACACTCGGGTTTTTGGGAAACGAGTCGTATACTCGGGTCCTGAAGACTCGGCACGTTACACTGCATGCGGACGTGGGGAGGGGCATCCCCACTCATGGACCCCAACTTGATGTATATGTTTAATCCATGCCATCCACTTGTTTCTCCAAACCATTTTAGGCCATGGGCCGAAAAATGAGGCAGATCCGAGTCTCGAGTGGACCGCACTAAGGGAAACAATGTCCGGTTGTTAAAACTTTTCGAGACCCATCGTGGGATCCCTGTTCGTCCAAACCAGACCCAGTCAGGGCCTATTAGACCCCGCTCGAGCCAAAAAAATAAATAAATTTGCGGTGAACGGAGTAGATCACCCACTTGGGACCCACCTTGATATTGTGTCCAAATACAAAAAATATATATATAATAAAAAAAAATTTAAACAGCTAGCAACGCTGCTGCTTCCAATGTCCCAACAGGCGGGCGCCCAGCCATGGGCGTGGAGTGGGGCCCACTCATGGGGCCCCCCATGATGTGTGTGACTTATCCACTCCGTTCATTAGTTTTACTAGATCATGTTAGGCTATGGGGCCAAATATCAGGCTGATCCGAATATCAAGCGGACCGCACTGAGGGAAACATGGGCAGGGGGGTAGTTGTCCCTTTTTCAAGGATTGGTGGGACCCGCCTTGATGTTTTTGTGCCATCCACACCGTTCATTCTCTTCTTTAAGTCATGTTAGTCCATGAGCTCAAGTTTCAGGCCGATCCAGATCTTAGATGGGCCGCACCACAGGGAACTATAGGGGTGGAAACCCCTTGGACTTGAAATCCCCTAGATATGGGATCCCTTGGACTTGGGAATCCCTGAATGTGGGATCTCTTGGATTTGGGGCTCTCTTGGACTTGGAATTCCTGGATTTCTAGAATCCCTTGGCTATGTTTGGCACCCTTGATTCAAAATCCCTATAATCCTAAGGCAATATGCATAATATGTTTGCAAGGGTTTGAATTTAATTATTAAATCAATTTTTTATATTTCTAATAGTGTGTATATGTAATGTTGACACTATGGTTGTATTAAATCCGTTGAGGCATATAATTTACCTGAAATGATGAAATCCCAAGACTCAGATGGGCCACAAACACAGGATCACATCCTAATGACTAACCAACGATTTATAAACATCGATTATATCAGCAATGTTCAAATGGTGCTGATCATCCTATTGATGCCGATGATAATCTGATTGTTTTGGGATATCATCAGTGGGCCACGTGCCCAATAGATTGATAGCCTAGTGGCACACATGTTACATGTGGGTGTCTATCCAGGTCATTTCTACTGGACCCCGCCGTAGCATATGTATCTTACCATGTCATACATCCAATTACTAGATTTGTATCTGCAGGCTACAAGAGGAACCGATGTTAGTCTAACGTGGGCCACACCACATTGACCTCTATATTTCTAGTGTGGCCCGTCGTTCGGTTCCCACTCTCTGTATATGATATATCAGTTAAGGCCAATTATCTCATAATGTTTGATAACATGCTAGTGTATTTAGCCCGATAGGACGTACTGATAACATGTCTAATATAATGGATATCATGCCCATTTATAAGCCCATACACATCATTTTTATGCATGTGGTGGATGACGATTGATCATAGCATATGCCTATCGACTTGAGATACTTAGGAGACCCCATATGAAATAGGGTTGCCCTACATGATCGTGCGGTATGCGTATGTTTGGTGCATGACTTGGAGAGTATAACTCATGCATTTTGTATGTCACGATCACTTTACACCCTAGCGACATCAGGGTTGTGGCCTCCACAGGCATATCGTGGATGGCCAGATTGGATACCGGAAATATCTATTCTATCATTACAGCGCTATAGATGTCCTTGGGTGAAAGTCCCTAAACTTTTATGGTACCAGTAGGATGCTTCAACGTTGAGACCAAGTGAATAACATGAACGCCCGGGTGCCAAATACCAGTAGGACGCGTCTCCCACTGTGTCGTGGTCTGTTGAAAAGGGGTGTGACCTTATCCACCCGAAGGTAGGGGGCTGTAAGCTAGGTTGAGTCTGAGCAACTCGTAAATGGGTCCGTTATCGACGAGTCAGGTGGGCATTAGCATACCACTGGCGAGGCGAATAGTGAGATCTTTTCCACTCACTTGGTTATGAACGCAATGGGATGGCAGCCAGTGTTAGAGTGTACTAGACCCCGATGATGTTTCCAATGACAAACTGTTCTGGTATGTGAACTAGTTGAGGATCAGCATGTTTGTGTCACGTTTCTAGCATATGACATTTGGCCACGTAGGCCTTGCATTGCATAGCCTTGGTATGGCTAACATCATTCATAGACTTGGTAGCTTAGCCCTCCATCTTCCGCATACTCTGATATCTGTATTATTGTCATATGCATTATGCACACACACGAACTCTATTGAGCATTGTAGGAAGCTTATGCGCGTTTGTTTACGTTGCAAGTGATGCTAAGGCGTATCAGCATTGAGCCTGATCATTTAAATTTTGGTTATATCTTGTATTTCCTTTCCAGCACTATACTCAAAGATTATATTAGTGGATGTGGTGATGATGTTTTTGTGACTTGGGTACACTTGTGGTTGTGTGGTTGTGCTCCTTTACAAAAAATAATAATAATAATAAATAAATAATAATAAAAATCACCCCAAAAACCTTCTTGTAGGATCCCAGGATCGGAATCTAGCGTATGGGAGCTGGGAGACAAGAATGGGGTACTACGGAGGCTATCGGCACCGAATTCGACGGCCGAGAATTTAGTGAGCCCAGTTCCCCTGTTTGGGGTATGACAACCCTTCTCAAAGAACTCGATAATAAAAGCTAAGACATATTCTTTGATCACATGCTAGAATTTTTGGGAGAAAAAAAGGCCATAGGGAAGTCGTTCGGACACCATGCCTTATCCCTACCCAAAGAATCAATCGTTGCTTTAACTTCTACCTTAGAAATTGGCATTTAGAGAGAATTAGCTTCCTCACTAGATAAATGATCAATTGATACAATTTAGTGTAAATTCAAATGATTAATACAATATAATCAAGTTAAAAGTACTTTCCAAATAAAAATATCACAAGTTAGACTTCTAGCCCAATTAATACAAGTTAGTGTAAATTTGACTAGTGTGCCAATAATTCAAAACCTTATTAGATCTGAAGTTCATGCCTCAGGGAAGAGGGATCTTTGAGTGTCTAAGTTGGGTATTTCTAGATTTTTGAAGGATTCTAGTATACAAATTGCAAGCTTTTCAGAGGTTCTCAAATTGGTGCTTGTTAATGCAAAGTCCTCTACTCACATGGACACTTGAAAATATGGATAGCCACAATTCATGTACTATGCAGAGAACAGAAAATACACAATAGTTGCAATATGCTGTATGAGAATATGGATATAGATGGTGTATATCTTCTTACTTCCCAACAGGATTTCCAGACCAAGAGAAGCCATGTTCCATATCTTGTTCTTTATGAAGAAATCTGTAAGCGTCTATCAGCTTTCCCCTGAAAGGTTATCATCCAAAATACTTGAAGCAATTAGTAACTTCCATGGAGAACCAAACGCATTCTAAAGAATGGAGAATTAAATGGAGCACAAATTTTCTGCAGTGACGAATAAAACTTCAATAAACAAGTGCTTTGATATCCAAAGAAACGAAAGCTCCAAGAACCAGGTTTTACATGAAAACATTTAGGTTTCTCGTTTTTCTTTTCATTATCCATCTTTTCTCTTTTGATTGCAACCAAAACAATTCATAAATACATGGGAAAAGGGTTCTACATCACCATCATCATCAAAGCCTTAAGTCTTTTCTTACTACCACCACCCACGTCCTTTTCAGCCTTTCCGTTACCCTTTCAGAGCATTCAGTTTGTACCCACTCCCTCCTACCAACCAGCGCAATTCTTGCTATGCCAAAATTGGTAGGTGTAAATAACTTTTGTAGCAGTGGTGCATCTACTGAGCTTTTTCATTAACAACTTCATGAATCAGACCAAAACAGTATCCATCCATCACAGCATCTGATTCCACTCACATTCTTTTGTTCTCATCACATAGTGATTCTTTTGGGTGGGTGCATGCGTGTGTGTGTGTGTGTGTGTGTTACTGCTGTAACCAGGCATTCTGCACTGCAAACTAACAGACAATACCTCCTTGGCAAAGCACGATCCGGTAGTGACACCTAAGAAGAAAATGAAAGCAAGTCTAGCAATTACTTTTTTACCTCTCCCATTTCTCTTTAATCAAGTACAATTTGAATCCTGGACCATCTTGGTCTCACAACACATTTTGTCTATTCTGCAGTTTATTCTCCTTAGAGACCCTAATATCTACACTCATATAAGGCCAGACCAAGAAATCTAAGCCATCTTTTTCCTTTTTAACATGTAATGTGGTAACTCTAGGTCTTTGGACAAGAGGTAAGTGGAAGCATAGTTACGCATGCTCGCCACCATTACTTCGACTTCTTTTTCTTTCTTTCTTTCTTTCCTCTTCTTCTTCTTCTTCTTCTTCTTATTCCTCCTCTTCTTTCTTTTCTTTTCTTTAAAAAAAAAAAAACAAAAAAACAAAAACAAAAAAAAAAAAAAAACAAAATACTAACATATCTAAAGACATACCATATACATATATATGCGCATGTATGATATTTACGACCAGATATTGGAGGGAGTCGAGTATATTCAAAATTTAAAACTATTATATGCTAATACAGCTTGTGAAAATTTTCCATTATGAGAAAGACAACTTCAACGATAAAGAAAGAAGAAGAAAACAAAGAACCATAGGTCCAAAGGCAAATGGAATATGAGTGAGCATAGTCAAAAGAACTCCTCAAATGCATTGAATATTAGACATGTTATACCGTATCCATGTCCAATGTAACATGTACAACTTTGTTTTATTTGGGCAATGCCAATACAAGATTTTTTTTTAGCCCTATTTATGGAATTTTTCGAATAAAGTTTGTGACTAAACTTTATCATTATTCAAAGAAATAGGGACAAGGGAAAAGATTGTTGTCTTAGAGCTCATAAAATCTTTAAAAAGTGCTCAAGATCCTCGGACCTTTGGGGTTTATGGTGCTCTTTGGATTCTTACAGTAAAAAGTAAAGAGAAGATGACAATGGATTCTTACAGTAAAAGGTAAAGAGAGAATTACTTGACACTTCACTCCAAGGTCTATAAATAGAAGCCATTTTCAATGAAAATGGGGGAGAAATGCACTAAAAACGCACATGCTTGGGCAACCAGAATCAAAGCGCTACACGGCATTGCCAACTTGCTTTTCCCCTTGTAATTACATTGAAAAGGATTCTTTAGTCTTAGAAAGGTCCAAGACGTGTGTGATCTTGATCCATTGGTCAATCAAAGCATTTAACTTGTGTTCAAGCCAGTTCGAAACCACTTGTGAAAGGGTGAATGGACCGAGGAGATAAACTGTAAAAGGTGGCATGAGCCTACTAGGGGCTGATAGGGAGAAGCAAGCAGAGAATGGCACTGTAGTGCCGAGTGTTCTAGACATTGGCAAATCTGACAAACAACCGGATGCTGAGAAGGGGGTGCACTAAGAATGCTGATAGGTCAACTGATATCTACACCACCATAGCATACTGAGGAATGACAGCTGAAGGCTAACTAGGCCCCAACATAGAGGGCTATTGAAGACAGGCTGGTGAAGAATTAAGGCATCTCAGTGAACATTCGCATTGGTTGGTGCAAGAGAAGAGAGCCGATTGACAACTTATACTCAGATTCAGGACCATTGCATACCTAGTACAGTTTGATTACATTAGAGACATGATAATTAATAGCAGTGATCCATAGTGCTCCCCTGATATTGGTGCTACTCACATGACCAATGATCATAGTATGCTTTCTCACTTCACTCACATTGGTTCACACTGTTATTTTTGGTAATTGTACTCATCTTCCTAGGTCTTATACTGGAACCACTTCCATTCCCCCCACCAGCAGTAGGTTAACCATACCCAATGTTTTGCATTTTCCTCAATGTCAAAAGAATCTCATATATGTTTCGCAACTTAGCAGGGATTCCCATTGTTACTCTTTTTTCTCTTTTTTTTTTTTTGTTTTGAAAGGTGATATATTATTAAAAAAGAGAAAACAAAACAAGAGAAACACAGAGAACAGAAACCAAAAAAACAAAAACAAAAACACAAAAACCTAGGGAGAAAAAAAAAAAAAACTGCAGCAGCCCTAAACTAAAATACAACAACAGGAAGGCAGCCCTCAGCTGTAACCCAAAACTCCTGTAAGGGGCCCAATCCCGAAAGAGCAAAACCACCTTAGTAAGAACCCCCAAGCTCCCTTTGCATATGTTATGAAAGCACCGGTCATTTCTTTCTCCCCAAACTGCCCATAGGAGAGCTAGTAGCACCATCCTCCATCTTTTCTTGCCTAGCTTTCCTCCATCCGCTGTGTGCCAATAAATGAAGAGATCTTCAATTGAACTAGCATGATCCAATAAACTGACACCATTCTGAGAATTCTAGCCCAAACTTCTGATGTAAAAGGGCAATGAAGGAAGGTGTGGTTGATTGACTATGCCTGACGATAACACAGAAAACAAATGCTGGGAAGGATCATTTCACGCTTGCGAAGATTGTCAGTCGTCAGCACTCTTTTTCTTCCTGCAAACCATGCAAATGGTGCTACTTTGGGGTGCCAAATTGTTTCAATGAGTTGAAACAATTAGCTACCAAAATATTGATATCAGAGCTAAGAGAAGCAGGAACCGGAAAGAAAAGTAAGGGTTGATCACTTATCCAATGGTCAACCCAGCATCTAATACTTTTCCCATCACCCACTATAAAAGTGGTGTTGTTCCAAACCAAAGGAGCAATCCTGTTAATGCCTTTCCAAATGAAAGAAAGTCTGTAGACAGATGTGTTTTTGATCCACCACCAGCCCATCTGGGCAATCCCATACTTAGCAACCACCAGATTTTTCCAAAGAGCATTTCTTCAGAAACAAAATGCCAGACCCATTTCCCTGGGAGCACATTGTTCACTAAATCTTGGCGCATTGTTCCATTAGTTCTTCATTTTCTCCATTTTTTTTTTTCGAAAATTTCCTTCAACTAGCTGTCAATTGAGACTAATTTCAAAGTATTTAGGAGTATTGGATGAAATGATCATCACATACACTCTAATTTTGTAATTTGAGTGTAGGTGGTTCGATTTGGGAAAATTTTGAAATTTCCCCAATTTCTCTCAAATTGCTTGCAATGTAACACCCCAAACATGAAATCAAGCATGTATGAGGGCTGATCTAGTGATTTGTTAACACCTTGTCAATTTTTGAAAAATAAAAATCATTTTTTAATTAAAAACTAATAATTTTTTTTATTACAATATTATTATTTTTTCGAAATTTCCCTTCGCTAGTTGTCAATTGAGACTAATTTGAAAGTATTTAGGAGTGTTTGATGAAATGATCATCACATACACTCTAAATGTTATGCATTCAATTTGAATATAGTTGGATTAGTTTAGTCAGATAGCTCATAACTTAGGAACCTATATAAAGGAAACCTATTATGTGCACTTCTTTGTTGAGATGTTATGATTTAAAAGTGTGTATTAAGGAGCAATCCATAAAGTTTCATTGAAAAATTCAACCATTTTCCCAATGTTTCCCTATATTTCCCAAAAAATGCAATAAATTACCCAATACAAATGATATATCCCGTGCGATAATCGATACGTATTTGTATCCCAAGGGTGCAATATGTAACATGATACCTATATTTCAAACACTGCTCCTAGGGACATGAGTTTGCCTCTCTAGGAGGAAAGTCTCTTTTCCAGCCTCCCTGTCAAGAGACTCCGAGTAACTTCAAGAAGAACACAATTCTTCCATTCTACCAGTCCATTCTAACGAGTGTACATACAAGAGCTTAGATGAATCAACCTATACTCTTATAAATAACCTCATAATTCACCTTTAAAGTATTCTCGAGTATTGTTTGGCTGAAATATTTTTATTTTCTTACCAAAGTGGGTGAGAACCATCTTATGAAACCTCTTAATAATATGTGGCACTTCATCACGAGTCTTTATGAGATATAACTAGGTACAGTAGGAGAAATCATCCACGAAAGAGATGAAATATCGATAATCATCAATGGATACAATAGGAATCCTTGGAACCAGGTAATCCCTCTCCTTGTATGTTCCTTCTTCCTCTGAGGATGGTACTCCCATTGCCTTAAGAGAAGGGAGGCGTTAGTGTACTTAAAATCTTATATCCAAGTTTGTCTCATTTGTAGTCTTCTCTCCTTCCTATTATTCTTTATTGTCTTCGGCTTCTTCTATTTCTTTGCCCTCCAGATTTTAATATGCAATCTCTAATCCAAAGTGGAGCAAAACTATGATGGATGAGATTAGGGCAATAATAAAGAATGGCATATGGGAATTATTAGATTTACCCAAAGGAAATGAGTTAATGGGTTGCAAATGGGTCTTTGTAGTAAAACACAAGGCGGGTGGTTCTATATAAAGGTATAAAGTCAGCTTATTGCTAAGGGGTACACTTAGACATATGAGATTGAATACAAGGAAATGTTTGCACCTATAGCCAAGATGAACTCCATATGAGTTCTGCTATTGCTTGTAGCCAAATTTTCTTGGTTGTTGTATCAACTAGATGTGAAAAGTGTGTTTCTCCATGGAGACATGAAGGAAGAAATATATATCTTCTCAATCTTGTTTCAGGTTTCCTCAATAGTGAAGGAAAGGTTTGTAGGTTGAAGAATCTATTTATAGGCTCAAAATCTCCCTAGGCTTGGTTGGAAGTTCAATCAGGCAGTGAAAAGCATTGGTTATTTACAGTCACGTCAATTATACTCTCTTTGTGAGGCGATGTGGACAGTTGATTACGGTTTCGATTGTTTATGTGGACAATATTGTGGTGGCAGGAAATCTTTCCCATGAGGATTCAAAACTAGAAGGAATTTTTGGCAAATAATAATAATAATAATACTTTGAGAATAAGGATCTAGAAAATTTGAAATATTTTGTGTATAGAGGTTGCTCAATCCAAGAAACGTATCTTTGTTTCTCAGACAAAGTATACCTTAAACCTTTTGAAGGAGACTAATAAGCTAGGTTTTTTTTTTTTTTTTTTTTTTTTTTTTTTTTTTTTGACCAATAGACACTCATTTGCTAATCATAAGCTTAGTTGAAGTGAGGTGGATATACTACCAAATAAATAGATGTATTGAGGATTGGTTGGCCGACCACTCCTCTTTCTCTCACCCAACCTGGCATAGAATACGCAGTAAGTGTGGTGAGTCAGTTTATGCAAGTTCTTTGGGTTTCTCACTTAAAGTCATCGCTTGGGAAGGGTTTCTTATTTATAGATCCATCTACGCATAGAGGCCTACATTGATGCAGATTGGGTTGGTAGTGTCAATGACAGAAAGTCGAATAGAATATTGTGCTTTTGTGGGAGGAAATTTGGTAACCTGGATAAGAAAGAAACAATTTATTGTGGCTAAGTTTAGCGTTGAACTAGAGTACATGGCTATGGCTCATGGTGTAGCAAAGTTATTGTGGCTGAAAATTTTGATATGTGATTTGGGAATCAAGGTGGAATGCTCCTACAAAGCTGCCTTGTGATAACAAGACAACTATTAGCAAAGCACAAAATCTAGCTTAATATGATCTTACCAAGAGCATTGAAGTAGATAGGCACTTCATTCATGAGCAAGTTATCCCTCAAGACCTTTGTTTACCATTTCTAACAACTGAGAATTACCTTGCTGACGTTTTCACTAATGGAGATATTTAGTCATAATTAGAATTTGTTCTTAGCAAGCCGGGCATAATAGATATCCATGCCTAGCTTGAGGGGAGTGTTGAGATGTGTCTAGAAAGGGCCTTTTTACAATGTGGGAAAGAAGAAGACCTATTTGTAATTTTTTGAAGTTCCTTTTATATAAATAGAAAAGGGGGGTTGGAATGGAGGAAGTTTTTCCTTTCTCTAAATATTGTCTTTTCTTCTCATTCTTCCTTGTTAAGATTTATTCCTCTTTTCTACTCATAAGCAACAACTCAACTCACCAAAGTGTTTGTTTCTTTTGTGGAGAATGGAGATGAACATTACCAGCATCTAGTAACTTGGACCAAGGCATCCAATAGTCGGAAACCTAATGGTCATTTAAAGAGGGTTTGACATCATTGCCCGACTATGGATAATTTTAACTTGCTAGTCAACCAACATCAATGTATTATATTTAATAGTATCTGCCTGTGTATCAACCGATACGGCCCTGTAACGGCAAGAAAAAATTATTCAGGAGAAATATCTCATAAGTTATTAGTAAAATTCATAAAATTGTGAGGAACCAAAATGGTGTTATACTTTTTGGTTTGGACATGTATTTGATGGTGCATCTGAACATTCTTTGGTAAGAATGATGATTGTCGAGCACTATCGGCTTGAAATGTTGAAAGTTGACCAAAGAGGCCTTAATCAAACACATATGAAGCATGTTGTGGTGGATTTGTGCCTATTACATATAAATATTGTAGACATCTACCTGTGGGCCTGTTGGGCCCTTGGGTTGTGAGCCTTTAGTCCTTGGGTTATTTTGATTAAGTTATTTATGTTTTTCCTCTTTTGCCCTCTTTTCTTTCTTTAAGTGCTAAGGGCATATTTATAATTTTTTAAAGGATATTTTATTTATAAAATGCCAAGACAATCGTCGAAGCGATAAAGAATATAACCTCAACATTACAACTTAAGCTTAGACAGAGCTTTACAATCTTTCACATTCTTAACCTCGGATGCATTCTAGCACATCTTGTTCGTACTTCCAAACAACCTCCTATTCCGCTCCCCCCACATGTTTCAAAAAACTACCAGCAACATCATATGCCAAATGACGGACTCTTCCTTAGCTCAGACCCTGTTGTGCCACGCCCAAAGGAGAGCTACTAATGAAGGCATTGCACAATGAATCCTCAAATATTTCTTGAACTGCATCCCACACTCACCTTGCGAAGGAACAATGGATGAAGAGATGGCCTTTCATTTTTGCATTGTTCACACACACAAGGCAAATCTTGGGGAGGACCATTAATCTTTTCTAAAGATTGTCTATGGTAAGGAGTAAGGACACTCTTTCTCCCAACCTACCATGTAAATGCCGCCACCTTGGTTGCGGCTCCATAGAACCAAAATCCGTAAAAGAATTCCTGGTTCAAAGAGATTGATGACTTTTGGATCACCTTGTAAAAGGATTTAATTGTGAACTAACTAGATGGAGAAGCGGTCCAAACCGGAGTCTCCATGGCGCCTGAAGAAGGTTGAATATTCTGTAGGCTCCCCACAAATCTGAAATAATCAAATGCCTCCTTGTTAGATAAATTCCTTCGACAAGGAGGACACCACACATGGATGGCACCAATAATGAGGAAACAATCAGCTACCAACATGTCGTTTGATGGGGCTAATCTCACCTAAGAGGGGAATTCAACTTCCAAAGGCATGTCCCCACACCAAGGATTTCTCCTAGAAGCGAGCACAAACTCCATCTCTAAGGGAGAAAGCTAGTCCTTGCTTGAACAACAAACCGATAGATATAATGGCCTTCTAAATACCTGAAGCACGATCAAGTGAAAAATTATTTATTCCCCATCCCCCTAATTGGACTCCATATTTAGAAGCAACCACCTCTCTCCATAGCCTACCCTCTTCTGTGCAAAATCTCCATTGCCACTTCCCCAACAATGCCTCATTCACTAATTCCAACACCCTTATCCCTGCTCCTCCTTTGAAATTAGTTTCCACACCTCATCCCACTTCAAGAGACGAAACATGTGCCCATTGTCGGCCCCCTTTTCATAAGAACTCATGTATTAGCTTTTCCAACTTTTCCAAAACAGACTTTAGACACTTGAATAGTGACATGAAGTAAAGAGGAAGGTTAAATAGCGTTGCTTTGATAAGCATGATGCGCCCACCTAACAACAAGTGGCGACTCTTCCAATATAGAGAGAGTTTCCACCCAAATCTCTCGATGACTCTGCTCCACAAATGTTTTGCTAGTCTTCCCAAGCACAACGGGTGGCCCAAGTCAAAGAGGGAATGTCCCTAACCCCACCCTGAACACTTCTGCAAAGCCCAATACTTCTTCCTTGGATAAACCAATACCTAGCATCTTTCTATTTCCGACATTTACCTTTAGCCAGGAAACCTCCTCATAACACCCAATTATTTTCCTCAATTTGTCTCTTTGAAGATTCAACATCACAAAACAAAAGTGTTGTCCCCGAACTGTAAATGGGAGATGTGATCTCCTTAAGGTGAACCTTTAAACTCTGATATAATCCAATTTCTTGACCTTTTGCTAGCATTCACCACCAATAAGAATGGGGAGAGCAGATCCCCGTGTCTTCGACCCCTAGAAGCTTTGAAGAATCTATGCAGTGAACCATTAACAAAAGTAGAAAAAGAAGCTGAAGAGACACATGCTCGCATCCATCTTATCTAGTTGCTTCTACAACCTAACCTTTGTAGCATAAGCTTAGGCACGTCGTTACGTGCAAGTTATGCTAGACCGCAACAACATTGAGACATGAGCATGTGCCTGACCTTTTAGAGTTTTATTATATCATGTATTTCCCTTTCAACACTGTACTCAAAGATTATATTAGTGGATATGTGGTGATGATGTTTTGTAACTTGGGTACACTTGTGGTTATGATCTTTTACAAAAAAAAAAAAAAAAATCACCCTGAAAATCCTCTTTGTAGGATCCCAGGATCAGAACTTGGCGTATGGGAGCTAGATTCCGAGAATGGGGAACTACGGAGGCTGTCAGCACCGAATTCGGTAGCCGGGAATTTTGTGAGCCCGGTTCCCGAGTTTGGGGCGTGACAGTTTTTTTTCCAAAAAAAAATCCCAAATTACCAAGAATGTGTAGATCATGTTATATTAATTGTTCAAAGTATCCTCGATATATCGAGAATATCCCTAATATTATCTGTATCTCTAGCTCGACGATACCGATAGCAATGGTAGAGATACTGATAACACTGGTAGTATCAGAAATTCCAGGTATCGGTAATATATCGCTAAGTATCGTCGATATATCGATATCGCCAATATTTTTTACTGTGCAAATTGCAAGCGTCGCTTATATTGTCAATGTATCAATATCGCCAAGGTATTGCCAATATTTTTTAGTGTAAATTCTAAGTGTCGCTTGTATCATCGGTGTATCAGCAATATTTCGAATATCGCCAATGTATCAATACGCCAAAAATCTGTTTTTAAAAAAAATTCCCTTTCGATTATTTTATGGGCGCATGGTTGTATCATGAAATATATATTTGTATATGTGCATATGTATGCATGCATGGATGGATAGATGGATCATGGATGGATGGATGGATGTATGCATGGATGGATTGATGGATGGATGGATCATGCATGTGTGTTTATATGTATGTATGTGCATGCATGGATGGATGGTTGGATGGTTGGATGGTTGGATGGATCCACCATTTTCCCCATGTTTCCCTAATGTTTTCCTGAGTCAACAACACATGCTTTTAGGATCCATTAAATCAAAACTTATTATGTACGTGGTCTTTTTGCATTTTTCATTCCTAAATATGCAAATATATGTATTTTAGCATTTCCTAAAGTTCCACTGAAAAATCCTACCATTTGCCCTACGTTTCCCCACATTTCTAGTTATTAGATATTCTATCGGCAATAACGATATTATTTTCCGTATCCCTGACCAGTGAAACTTCTAGCGACTAAGATTGCAACCAATTTGGGAAAAAAATTTCACAAATTTCCCACAACTTGGCCCTTCTCCCTCAAATCTCAAAATCAAAGCTCTAAATCCATAATTTTTCATGCAAAACATGACAAATCTTGGATTTCTTATCATTTGACACTATTAACAACATATAAAAATGAACAAAAAAAAAAAAAGCAATCAAAACTAAAAAAAATACGCACCTTTTAGAACCTGGCTCCAAGAAGCCAATCGTGATTTCGGAAATTTTTCAAAGATTTTCTTCCAACAAACTAGAGTGGACTAGTCGAAATCACCTTACAATATATTAAGAAGATTTTTTTGTTAAATTTTTTTTGTTAAAAAATTTTTTTTTTAACACAAAACATGTTCTTTTTTTTTTTTTCTTTTTTGTCAATTTTTGAGGAATTTCCAAACAAAATAGCATCGGTTTCCTTATATCCCTTTCAATATCACACTTAGTTTCAATATATTGCACAATGCATTATGAATTTATAAAGGAGGAGTGTGGATATATCGCGATATCCATGATATATAGCGATATATTGCAATATACTATGAAAAATGGATATTGAAGCTAAATTTCGTATTGCTCGGCTGGGATAACAGATATCTCGGTGACATCACAAGATACTGAAAACATTGCTCACCACATCAAAATGAATTATGTGAAATGGAAACACATTTTTATTCAAACTTGCGAAAAAAGTTGACCTACAATTCTTGGACAAGTCACAAATTTCACACGATCAATTATAATTAAAAACTAACTTAAACAAATTTGAAAATAACAACTTCAATGACTAAAAAGACAAATGTCCTAAACGACCATGCCACACCCTAACCAGGGCATTGTTATGATCCTTACAAAGATTATTACTTAACTAGAAGGCTAAAAGAGAACCAACACTCGGTGTTTTAAATGGCGAATAGTGTGTAATGTAGCACTCACCCCTTTGAAGTGTGAGGCTTAAGCTACATAGTGTGTAGCATAAGTTACATGATACTTCTAGATTTTTCATTAAGGTTGTGCTTAGTCAGCCAATTATCATGAAATTTTATGATATTTTGCACCAAATTAGTTTGATTAACAATGAAATTTAATGCCATCAAGTGCAACCAATATTGTTAAATCGAATAAGCAATTGTATGCCACCCAACTTGTGTGATCGCTTATGAAATCACACAATCGCATAAGCGATCGCACTTGTTTTTTCTTTTTCTTTTTTTAATAAAAAGAAAAAATGGGAAATTTTGGGAAAATATGTTTTTTTTTCCCAAAAAAGACTTAACTACTCCCATTAATTTTCAAACTAATTTGTGTAATATTACATATACTATCTAAGCTATTGATAACTAAAAATTAACAACATAAGTCAACAAGTCAACAACTTATTAATAAAAACTTACTTTTATTGATAAACGAAATCTACAAAGTACAAACTATAGATTTACTATATACATTGTTCCCTCTCCCATTGTGGCACATCACCACCATCACCATCATCATCGTCAGAGTCATCTCCTTCTTCAACGTACACTTCATCTTCTTATATTTCTTCATCATCTGTCCACACGAGTTTTTCATCCACGTCTAATGGCCGAGCATCTTCTTCTTGTACCTTTTCAATCTCAATATCATCGTCTTCTCCTTGACTGCTAGGCGTAGGCCTTGTGCTACTACTCGCCCCTCCAGCTCCTCTTCTTCGTAATTGAGAACCTTCACCAAGTGTTGATCTATAAGCGGCGTCATTAACTTTGGCCCATGTAAGGTCCTCATCAACAAAGATTGGATCCTCTGTCTCGACAAGTCACTCACCATCTGTCTCCAAATCATCTAAGCTGTTAAGATCATAGAATCCAGGCTTTTCTCGCCTAGCCTGGAATCTTTCCCGCAGCTTCTAGTTATATACTAGACAAACCAGGTCCTTGAGTTTCTTTTGTTCAAGGCGATTTCTTTCTTTCTTTCTTTTTTTTTTTTTGTATGAATCTGCATTAACATTTAAAATGTCTAATATTAGCAATTTAGCGTTGAAATTTGAAACTGGAAGTGAATTATAAAACTTTAACTTGTAAAACTTACTGACTCGAATGTACTCCATTTGCGCTCGCAACAACTCGAAGAACATGTAAGGCCAAGAATTCTCATGGCTAGCTTTTATAGTGTCAGATCCCTCTTAGTCGGGTCAACTCCATACATAGACCAACAATTAACTGTAAGTTAAACACTTTCTTAGTTAGACTTCTCACATTGTAAGTTATATAACTTCATATATTTGCATACTTGGCAATTTCATACTTTTATGCCTAATAACAATCTCTCTTGACCAAATCCATGCACTCTTCAAGTAGAAGTTTAGCTCCCGAGAAATTTTATCTTGTTCTTCTTTGTCTGGAACCATTCTTTCTAAAGCTTCTAGAAATCCAACCATGTGGAAAGCAACTGCTACAATCTGATCGGCGGACGTAAAGAATACGACTAGATTAAGGATGTAGGCAGCCGAATATAAAGGGGATGACATTTGGCTACCCCATCTATCATCTATAATATTTAGAATGGGCTAGTAATCACGTTCTTTGTAGTTGAAGTG